>OY748328.1:43009821-44209821 GCA_963556525.1 Cochlearia excelsa | reverse complement strand
GCATATGCTTATATTGTAATATAAATCATTTGTCATATGGATTCTATTAAGCTATGCAAGTATTGTTAAGTTAAAATGTCTTCTACATATTCACTTTTGTATATGAATGCAAGTAATTATGTAAATACCGTAAACTATGATTTTGCAAATGTGGTATCATAGAGAAATATCAAATTAATGAGATGAATTTTTTTGAAGCAATTGTAATAAATTTTAGTAATTATACAAATGGGGTCTCATAAACTATTTAATTAACTATTGGAATAAATTGATAAGGTCAAAGATTTTGGGGTCATTTATGTAAAATACAAAAAAATACAATAAACGTCTTCTTCTTCTCCTCCGCCTCCATCACCACCAAAAGGCCAACAAAAGATCGAAACTTTCTGATTCAAACGAAGAGATGTCTCGCAGATCGTTGACCCTTTTGAAGAATTTATCCAAATCCGCAAACCGGTCATGTATCCAGACCCGATCCGTGACGTACATGCCCAGACCCGGCGACGGAGCTCCACGCGCCGTCACTCTAATCCCCGGCGACGGGATCGGTCCTCTCGTGACAAACGCCGTAGAGCAGGTGATGGAAGCGATGCACGCGCCTATCTTCTTCGAGAAGTACGAAGTTCACGGAGAGATGAGGCGCGTGCCTCTCGAAGTTATGGAATCGATAAGGAAGAACAAGGTTTGTTTGAAAGGTGGGCTTAAGACACCTGTAGGTGGTGGTGTTAGCTCTCTCAATGTTCAGCTAAGGAAAGAGCTTGACTTGTTTGCTTCTCTGGTTAACTGTTTTAACTTACCTGGCTTGCCTACTCGCCATGACAACGTTGACATTGTTGTCATCAGAGAGAACACAGAAGGAGAGTATGCTGGTCTTGAACATGAGGTTGTTCCTGGTGTTGTCGAGAGCCTTAAGGTGAAAACATCCCTTTGGTAGTGATTAGGATGCTATGACATGTTCTTTAGGCATCTAGATGAGTCTTTAAGCAATGTTGTATGAACATGTTATCTATTAGGAAGGTTATGTCTGTTTCTTGAGTACTATCTTCTTGAACATGGTCTTGTTAATTGTGGTTTTCGATAAGCTTTTGTGCACATTTTGTAGATGAAAGTTGTTTTGTTTATCAACTTTGTATGCTATTGGTGAATGTTTCTGATTCTATGTGCTATAGGTGATCACGAAGTTTTGTTCGGAGCGTATTGCAAAGTATGCATTTGAGTATGCTTACTTGAACAATAGGAAGAAAGTTACAGCGGTGCACAAGGCTAACATCATGAAGCTCGCGGACGGTTTGTTCTTGGAATCTTGTCGAGAGGTTGCTAAAAAGTATCCGAGCATCAACTACAACGAAATCATTGTAGATAACTGCTGTATGCAGCTTGTGGCCAAACCAGAGCAATTTGATGTTATGGTATGTCAATAGATGCTGCACCTAATAGTAATTACTCAATGATGCTGAAACAAACATATCTACATATCCATGTAATAGTTTCATATTCTCCTTATCAAATGTTTTGTAGGTAACTCCGAATCTCTATGGTAATTTAGTTGCAAACACTGCTGCTGGTATCGCTGGAGGCACAGGAGTCATGCCTGGAGGTAAAAAACATTATCATTACCTTCTAGAGCGATGTTAGATAACAAAAGATTCTTAAAAGTTTGTGTATATTGCCAAAAAAAACAGGAAATGTTGGGGCAGACCATGCGGTTTTTGAGCAAGGCGCGTCAGCAGGGAATGTAGGAAATGATAAGATATTACAAGAAAACAAAGCAAACCCAGTGGCACTGCTTCTATCATCAGCTATGATGCTAAGGCACCTTCAGTTTCCTTCGTTCGCTGACAGGCTTGAAACAGCAGTCAAGAAAGTCATCGCGGAAGGCAAGTGCATGACTAAAGATCTTGGTGGACAAAGTACTACTCAAGAGGTTGTCGATGCCGTCATTGCAAATCTAGAGTGACCACTCACAAGTTACTTTGTTGTTCCCTCTTTGAGTAAATCATCGAATTTTCTGCTACAGATTTTTGTGTTTTTGTCAAAATACGGGTATCTAGTTCTGTACCTGAGAGTTTCATATTCTTTAGACCTTAACATCGAAATTTCGATGAAAAACACGTTCCTAATAATTCGTGTTACTACCTTTGTTGATTCTATGTATTTTGAAAATCATAGTATCAACAGAGAAAAACATGGTCAAAAGTGAGTTTTGTCTATTTGAGAAATGATTTATTTAGTAGAGATGAAGAACAAGCACAAGCAAAATAATAACTTAAACATGATATGATCTTCTTTTACATTCACTTCTCTTCCAATCTAGCCAGGATAGACTCCGCGAAACTCTGTTGCCTGTGAATTGAAAGAAAGATAAATCAGCATCAAGTCTTGTTGGGAATTCAAGCATACACAGCCGATTTGAATGTGAGTGCAATGACTTTGTATTGATTAATGGATCAGAGATTCATCCAAGTAGAAACTATAGTTGAACATACTTGCGTTCGCTATGCTTGGAACTTGGCCTCGAATACTTCAAGTATCCATCCCAAGGCACCTTCTTGAGACCCGCTCGATGAGATATCATGTCTCTGACCCTGGGGCAAGTAAACAAAGTTCAACGTCTAGACATAGGATAATGTATCTGATCAAAGCCTTGGAGGAAAGTGTTTTACCTCTCCGCAAACTCAATAGCCGTTTCACCAGGCCTTATGGTTTGTGGTTCCAAGTACCATACTTCACACACAACAGCCCATGATGTCATGAGTTGCAGCAAGTGCATAGTGAATGATTGTCTACAAAGAACATGCAAGACCTTTTAGTTACTAATTCTTCTTTATCCTTCTCAAAAGTACTTCTGAAAATCAGAACTATCTTTTCATACCGACATGAAAGTCTTGAAGAAAATACACTTACTTTCGGCTGTTCCAAAAGGCGTCAACAAAAATCTTGTTGTATTTTATTGCAATTGGACAAACAGTGCAGTCCAATTCAAAAGCTCCCTGAAGATTCTCATGAAGAGAATCAGAAATTATAACATATGGTAGGAACTAGGAAATGCAAATCACATCAAAGTTTAGTCCATAAGTACCTTCTTAAACATCACCGTATAGTTATTATTTACACATGTTCCCTCGGGAAATATGAGAAGAGGATTACTGTCAGCTCCTTGGACATGGTCCCTTAGCCTGAAACATGTGATTATTATGAGTAGATAACGTAATGACACTTAAAAGGGGTTAAAAAATCATGCATACTTTCTCGCTACAATTTCACGATCCTTTGCCTCTGAACGATTGAACCAGATACATCCTACACTCTCTAATATCGTGCTTTGCAGAAGCCCTACATATTTAAAGCAACAAAAGAAAATAGTGGCTTTTAAAGTTATGCACAAAAGGTAAACCAGTCACAAGCCTATACACGGCGTAACAATTATAGAGGGTATAAGCATAAATCAGCGTCCTGAGACTTACCAACCCAACCAGGATGCTTCTGCATTATAACAGCAAATGCGGTCATCTGCTCCAAGACAATGAAATCAATCATTGAAGTATGGTTGGCAACATAAACCTGTTTAACCCAATAACAAATATAAGCACAAGCACACACAAGTATCAAGGAAACACAGAGTTGATACCACCTGCTTAGGACGGATGCTTGGCCGTGGCCCGTGATATTTGACAACTCCTGTCCATGATGCGACAAAAAAGCTGCATATCATCTCCACCAAAACCCTCTGGTTATACCGGAAAATAAAAACAGAACACAAAGTAAACCAAAGAGCAAAATCATCGAAGACAATCAAGCAAACATAGAACCAAACACACCTCTATGTTTTTCCTCAACTTATCTTGTCCTTTCAACAGAGAATGCACCGGGATAAACGACGAAAGGAATATAAACCACCCAAAAGCTAAAGTTAACACCCTGCAAAATCTCAAAACAATCAACAAGCTAAAAGTCCAAACTCAAGGCTGCAAAAATCATAACTTGAATAAGCTACAAGAAGCCAATACAAACACAAATGCAACTACAATTTTGTGGAAACAAGAAGCAAAACCTCAAGGGAAAGAGAACACAATATCTAACAACAACACCACAACACCATAGTGGAAACAAGTAAACATTCCAGTTCCAAGGCTCTGGAGGATTGGACTTGAAACACCTTGTGAACGAATCCTACAACAAAAATCACAAAAAGACACTATCTTTAACTTGAATCAAGCTTCGATACATAGAAAGAACAAAACCCTTTAATCGGATTTGAGATAATCATACATCAACAATGGCACCAGCAGCTTCAGTGAGCGTCGGAGAAATATCGAGCAAATCACGCCTGCAAAAAATCAGAACCCGATCCAATCAATTCCAGATTCGAAGAGATACCCACAAGCTAATACGAATCGAGAATCAGAATCATCGTATACAGATAGTGCATAGGATCCAAATGTGTTTTAAAAAAGAGGGAGAAGTGTTTACAGGCGGAGTTTTCCGAGAGGCTCGTTAATGGAGGAACCAGAAGGAAGGTAATCTTCGATGTTAGGATGGTCTAGATCCATCTCAGATCTCGACGTTACCAGCTTCCCTGCCGTGCTACTCATAATTTCCGATCGCCGGGAAAATTCGTGTGAAGAAGCGATGATATAAGAAGAAGAAGAAGAAGAAGAAGAAGAAGCTTGGTTTAGTATTATATCAAACGGTTTAGTACTAACCCAATGGTTTAAGATTATATATTTGTGGTTTAATGATTGTAGTTTAAATATGTTAAGGCTTCAAAGTAAGAACAAGAACATAAGAACGCAAGGTTTGTTTTTTGGGTAGATAAGTCTACCTCTTTTTGGTTTTTTTCATTCATTAAATATAAAGGAGGTTGGAGTCATTGACTCCTACAAAACAGGAATGATAGAAAGTGGAGTCGTAACTCCTAACAAAACGGAAACATGAAACAAATGGTGAACTACTTCCTAAAGAATAGTTCTTTTATTTGACTAAGTAAAACTCAAGAATCAAAGAAGTCACGTGGTCTTCTTTAATTCAAATACTTCTTATTTGGAACCCTTTTGCGGCTTGATCTTCTTCCCGCCATGTCTGTCTTGTTCTCATTCTTAATTGCGTTGATGTCATCGTCTTGTGACATCCTATCAATACTCCCACGGTCCAAAAGAACCTTGTCCTCAAGGTTCGCATCAAAGTGAGGAAAGCTAGCCTTGAGTTGAAGATAATCTTCCCATGTTGCTTCTTCTATCGGTAGACTTTTCCAACGAACCAACGCTTCTGTGATTTCCTCCTCTTCGTGTTTAGCTTTGCGTACAGATAGGATCTCGTCTGGTTCCAAAGATAATGTACCGTTGCTTCGTATTGGCGGTAGCTCTACTGAAACTGGATCATCGTCACCAACTCTTTGCTTGAGCAAGGAGACATGGAAGACTGGATGTATTTTAGCTCCTTCTGGTAACTTGAGACGATAGGCGACTTGTCCAATACGTTTTTCCACTTGGAACGGTCCGAAGAAACGGTTTGCCAGCTTCTGAGATGTTCTTTTGAAGACCGATTTCTGTCTGTAAGGTTGTAAGCGCAAGAAAACCCAGTCGTCAACCGCAAATTCCACATCACGTCGCTTGCGATCGGCCTGTTGCTTCATTCTGTTACTAGCTGCTTCTAGATGATGCTTAAGATCATTCAAAAGCTCATCTCTTGTTTGCAACTGTTCGTCAATCTCTTCTACTAGTGTAGAACCGACTTCATACCTAGGGAGAGATGGAGGAAGGCGGCCATACAGAGCTTGGAATGGTGTAGTGCCTGTGCTGGCGTGAAAGCTTGTGTTGTACCAGTATTCTGCCCAGGGAAGGAGTGAGCTCCATTGCTTGGGCTTGTGTTGCACGAAACATCGTAAGAACTGTTCAATGCATCTGTTAACGACCTCTGTTTGACCGTCCGTTTGTGGATGGTAAGCCGAAGACATGCGCAATGTAGTTCCTTGCATTTTCCAGAGCTCCTTCCAGAATGTGCTGAGAAAAATTGGATCTCGATCGCTGAGGATAGAACGTGGCAGTCCATGGAGCTTGACGATGTATTCAACAAACTTCGCAGCAACTACCGTAGCTGTGTAAGGGTGTGCTAAGGGGACCAGGTGGGCTGACTTTGTGAGGCGATCAACGACCACGAGGATAGATGTGTAGCCGTGTGATTTGGGGAGACCATCAACAAAGTCCATTGAGACATCTTCCCAAAGCTGTTCCGGAATCGGTAATGGTTGTAGGAGGCCAGCCGGTGACATGGTCTGTGCTTTGGCTCGTTGACAGGTATCACAGCGAGCCACATAATCTGCAACTGATTTATGCATAGAGGGCCAATAGAATTGTTGTGATAAACGCTTGAATGTGCGCAAGATACCTGAGTGACCTCCGACTGTAGTGTTGTGGTGTTCGTGTAGTAATTGTTGGACCAACTCCGAATTAGGTGGTATAACGATTCTGTTGTTATACCGTACGAGTCCGTCCTTCCAAGAGTAAGGGTGGCCTGGTTTTTCAGAAGCTGCAGTCCCAACTCGAAGCAGATATCGGTCGGATTTGGTGAGAGCTCGCAGATCTTTCCAGAATGACACTTGAGGTTGAGATATAGCGTTGAGGATAGGACTGTCATGGACCCTAGATAACGCATCCGCCGCGGCGTTAGTGCGTCCCGGTTTGTAGACTATGTCATAGTCGTAACCCACCAACTTACTCATCCATTTTTGTTGCTCTGGTGTTAGGATACGTTGTTCCAACATGTATCTGAGGCTTCGTTGATCAGTTTGGATGGTAAATTTGCGGCCTAGTAAATACGGACGCCACATACGTATCGCAACAATAATAGCCAACATTTCTCTAGCGTAAGTGGACCACGATCTCTTCGTAGGGCCTAAGGATCGGCTCATGAAGGCAATAGGTTGATGATTCTGAGATAAGACTGCACCAATACCCTCACCTGAAGCATCTGTTTCGATAACAAACGGCTGAGAGAAGTTAGGAAGCTTGCGTTCTTATGTTCTTGTTTTTTTTTTTGACGTTGATTCGCAGCGAATACCCGTCAGAAAGAACCTGCTCTGATACCAATTTGTTAAGGCTTCAAAGTAAGAACAAGAACATAAGAACGCAAGGTTTGTTTTTTGGGTAGATAAGTCTACCTCTTTTTGGTTTTTTTCATTCATTAAATATAAAGGAGGTTGGAGTCATTGACTCCTACAAAACAGGAATGATAGAAAGTGGAGTCGTAACTCCTAACAAAACGGAAACATGAAACAAATGGTGAACTACTTCCTAAAGAATAGTTCTTTTATTTGACTAAGTAAAACTCAAGAATCAAAGAAGTCACGTGGTCTTCTTTAATTCAAATACTTCTTATTTGGAACCCTTTTGCGGCTTGATCTTCTTCCCGCCATGTCTGTCTTGTTCTCATTCTTAATTGCGTTGATGTCATCGTCTTGTGACATCCTATCAAAATAAATCAAATAATGTTTTTATTGGGTTTCTTTTTTTGGTTTAGCTCTCGTATATCTATGGGTTGGGCCTGAGCTTATAGTTACTGTTTATTCTTCAGGCCTTTTTAAAAAAATTAATGGACTCTTTTGTTATTGTGACTAAAGTCAAAGTGAGATCACATTAGGGTTTTGACAAATGCAAGATAAGAACATTGGATGATGATGTAACAAAAAAATAATGGGAACAATTTTTTTACCACTCAAAAGTAGTTACGTACTAATTTTCGTAAGCTCTCAATTTTTATACATACTCAAGTTACAAAATTATTTGATTCTCCACATAAATTCATTAAAATATAATTAATTCAATATTAAACCAAAATGGCAATTAATGTATTAATTAGTTGTGTTCGTACAAACCCCGATAATGATGTTGAATCTTGTCCGATTATGATCCAAAAACGCAGATCTAAAACACATATTTTGCGGGTTAGATCATCGGTTTTAGATTGTAATCGGATAAGATTCAAATCATAATCGAATTTGTTGAAATTTTGGTTAAATATGAAATTAACTATATGTTTTACGGGTAGAGTAATTAAAAGCTAAAGAAAAGAATATATGGTTCCAAGGAGGAACACAAAAAAAGTCAAATTGTAAAATTTCTATTAGTTGGCTTTGCGAGAATATACTCTTTGATTTTTGCGCCCTTTATTAAAAAAATCACTTTTCATCGATAACAGAGTATTATTTAATTTTTACCATATTTACAAGAGAAAAACATGGAGTGATGAGAATTATGTATTGCAAAAATATTGTTTAGTTGGAAGATTATTCAAACGCAAATCTAAATAGTTATGTATGACAAACATTAGTGGGCTAATGGTCACATCTCTATGGTTTTTCTATCAATTCTAAAAGCTTGAAATTTGGTTTCAATCTCATAACTTGAGAGAACACTATACTAAAATTATAAAAAATTCATCAAGAATTAAATTTGTATATATATATATATATAGTGCAAAGTGTTACTTGCAATGTCACAACAACAAGCCACCCAAAATATTCACAGCCATATAAACATTTCCATTTATGATTCATAACATTAAAAGCTCTTTGTTTTCTCTTTTTCTAATAAAAGGTATCTATTGAAAAAATAAAACACCCCAAAGTCATAAGCTCATATAGGTTTTGTTGAAACACCACACACATATATTTATTTATTTTAAAGATGGAACAGTAGCATATGTAGTAATAGTCAAAAGTTAGAAACAATTTTAACACTGTCTTAATTCTGTAGACAACTTAATAACATTTAACAAATAATGAAGTATTAGTTTGTATTACATAGTCCTCTTTGCGAGGGAATGTAAAACTTGGAGATAAACTCATTTTCATGAATCGTACCGATTACAAAATGAATGTAAATTGTGTTACAATGAATAAGAATCTTTTGGTCTCGTTACAATGAATGTTTTTTATTAGAAAAGAAGTCGTTGGTTAATTTGGTTAGCAATACGTGGACAGTAATCAAAAGTTAGTATTAAACTTAAGAATGCATGCATTGATGAGTCTATTGTTTTGACTAAGCGTACGCTTTTATGGACCATTGAATAGTTGGCTAAAAAAGACTAAAACGTTATACACAAAACCCCAAAAAGGCGGATGAGCAAGTGACCCAATGGTAGTCACCTCTGCATCTAATCGCATAACTCGGGGTTCGAACCTCGCCGCTCTCAGTTGAGAGAGAATTACTTAGACACTAGACTATGATGAAAAAAAAAAAAAAAAAAAAAAACCCCAAAAGTAAAATATAACCGGTCTTTTTACGACAAAATCATAAATGGTAACAACAAATTCACTGTGGTAGGCTGCTAGCTTGTATTGAAATCTATATTCATGTAGTATTTAGTTATGTAAATTTAATACTGTATAGTTCACTTTTGCCATTTAATTTAGACAACCACATATTCAGTTATAACTGAAATCAAATAGGAATGGTCAGATAAAATTAATTTAAATGTTTTTTGCACCAGCTTTTTGTGTTTCCTAAATTTTGGAAACAAAAACAGGATTTAGCATGCAGTAAAAAGACAAGTAATTTCACAAAAAAACAAGACAAATATAAAAAGTTAAAAAGTGTTAATTAAAAGGATAAAGAGAACATATAAGAGACAAAGAGGGTTTCTTCTGCACCAAGTTATTCTACGTAAAGATAATTTATATATATATCCAATTACAAGGCTTCGATGTTAAGCATCCTTATCATATTGTGCTATAATACAACGTCGCATTTAATTCTAACTGTTTTTTTTTCAAGTAGTTTTTTAGGTATAACAAATCAAGTAGAAACATGTCTTTTACATTTCTTTCTTGACAATAACACGACTTTTGCATTTTTCTGCTGAAATAAGCGTAACACAGTAAAACACAAAATTCATGTGTGTCTACAAATATCTGAAGATAGTGAAATAACACAAAAAAACTAGAATATATATATATATATATATATATATATATATATATATACGTGTTATTTATGAGATAATCATACAATACATTAATAAATAAATAAAATAAAGTCTAGTCAATGAAAGATGAAAAAACCGTGACGACGTTAGCAACACACCTGAAGCCTGAATTGTTGAATGTCGGTTTAGTTACGTCTCTCCTAAACCAACTGCAATTCCTTTTTAAGCCAATTATATCAAATATTAAAAATTTTGACTACTTTATATAAATTAATAAATAAATAGTTAATTAGATACAGATTTTCTGTACAATACATCATTCAATTCCTTTACGTTACTATCATAAAGAATAAAGATATTGAGATATATAATTTGTGTCCTACTAATCACACACAGTCGTCGTAACGTAATTAAAGACAATAAGTAAGGGTAGTTTCGTGAATAACAAAGAAGACAAAGTAGTTACCGTCAAAACCAAAACCCAAAGTGAAAGAAATAATAGTACTTTTAAAACAACCGTATCTGCTTTTTATAAGATCCATATGTCATCTGTCTGAAATCTCTCTCAAAGTACTGTCCTAAAAAGTTACTTTCATTTCTCAAAAAAAAAAAATCTTAAATGTAATTTTTTCCATTATTTCTCATTCGTTAAAACAAAAAATCTCGTTTAATTAACTTTTCAGAGATTAAGTTAATTTTAATTATCTGAGAAAAAAGTTAAATAACACCGACTGATCTTATAAGGAGAAACGGACGAAAATCTCGGTGCCGGCAAAAGATTCCTTCACAGTCCCTTTGTTTTTTAATTTAATTTCTTTTTTTCTTTTTTTTTTCGGAAAATTTAATTTCTTTTTTTCTTATTACAACTTTTTAATTTAATTTTCCCCAATCTTATTTTTTTTCGTAGCCCTAAAATTTAAATAAAGTTTCTGTAAAAATAAAATAAAAACAAATCACAAATCACTTCGCTTATTTTCTTTTTAATTTCTATCAACATCAACACACACACACCATCTTTACCCCCACATGCGCCTCCTTCTCTTTCATCTCTCTCTCTACAAAAAATAGTCTTTTTTAATTTTCATCTCTCTCTCTCTTCTCTGTTTTAAAATCTTGAATTTCCTATTTTTTTAATAATTTAACTTGAATTTATATGATATTAATAAGTTGAAATGGGTTGTACAAGTTCAAAGCTTGACGATCTCCCGGCGGTTGCTCTCTGCCGTGACCGTTGCAGTTTCTTAGAAGCGGCGATTCAACAACGTTACGCTTTGGCCGAATCACACTTAACCTACACTCACTCTCTTAAAGGAATCGGCCACTCTCTCCACTTATTCATTAACCACCACCACCGCTTCGTCTCTTCCGGCGGCGGCGGCGGCGGAGGAGGAGCAGATTCTCCAACACTCAATCTTCCTCCTCATAGAAAAGGCGACGGAGAAAACAGCTTAAATTCACCGAAAAACACAAAACTTGCTTCGGTTTCGGGTACGGGTTCGGATTCGGGTCATCTCGATTTCGATTCGGATTCTGATGATTCAAACGAAGAAGAAGAAGAAGAAGATAACGATTCGTTGCATGATTTATCTCCTTCCCAACACCATCTGGGCAATTTCCCAATACACGAAACAGAACCGGGTTATACCCGGTATCCAAACCCGGTTATTACGGGTCGTCATCATCTTCCTCCTTCTTCTGCTTATATGCATATGAATTACATGAAGAACAAATCAATGCCTCCTTCAGTTATCTATGAGCAAAGACCAGTTAGCCCTCAACGAGTCTACATAGGCGAATCATCAAATAACTATCCTTATTTCGAATACCCAAATCCTGGACCCGGACCCGGATTCTACGGTTCTGAAACTCCGAAACCGCCTCCGCCGTCGCCGCCTAGGTCTACGGGTTGGGATTTTTTGAACCCGTTTGATACTTATTACCCACCGTACACTCCGAGCAGAGATTCGAGAGAGCTTAGAGAGGAAGAAGGTATACCTGATTTGGAAGACGACGACGACGAAGATTCACACTACGATGTTGTTAAAGAAGTTCACGAGAAGCCCAGATTCTCCGATCAAACGAAACCAGCACCACCGTCTCCGCCGCGTCATGCTGATAATTCCGGAGCTAGCACTAGCGGCGGAGGAGGAGGAGGAGATGATGTGTCTATGGAGAAGGAAGGGAAGCAGTACCAAGTCCACGTTGTTGAGAAGAAGGTCGTTGATGATGGTCATGTCAACGAGGAAACACGCAGGAGCAATGCCACGTCAGCGGCGGCTGAGTCACGTGCCGGAGGAGGGGCACGTGCGGTGTCTGAAGTTGCGAAAGAGATTGAGAATCAGTTCGTGAAAGCTGCAGAGTCAGGAAGCGAGATCGCCAAGTTGCTTGAAGTTGGGAAGCATCCTTATGGTCGTAAACATGGTAAAAGCTAATTAATCAATTTTTTGTCTGATTAAAAGTGGTAATCTTGCAATGTTGTTACTTGAAGTTTGCATCTTTCTGCAATTAGTTATGTAAAGTTTTGAACTTTATTTGTTGTTGTTGTTGTATGTGAATTTGGAGCAGTTTCGCCGAAGGTATTGCACGGTGTTTCCCCTTTGTTACCTTCTACTTCGTCTGCTGTTGTGCCGCCTACTTATGCAGACATTGAAGAAGAGCTTGCTTCGAGGTCGAGGAATCTTTCTTCGACGTTGCACAAGCTTCATCTTTGGGAGAAGAAGTTATACCATGAAGTCAAGGTAATGTTTGATCCTTAGGACACTCTGTTGTGTTGTGTTATGTTCCTTTGTCTTAAGAGAAAGTTTATCTACACTGTCTAGGCCGAAGAGAAATTGCGTTTAGCTCACGAGAAAAAGCTGAGGAAGCTAAAGCGTTTGGATGAGAGAGGTGCTGAGGCTAATAAAGTAGATACAACGCGGAGATTAGTGAGAGATATGTCCACGAAAATAAGGATTGCGATACAAGTTGTTGACAAAATATCCGTGACTATCAACAAGATAAGAGACGAAGACCTATGGCCGCAACTCAATGCATTGATTCAAGGGTATATACCTTGTCCTCTCCAACTATATGTTTCAGATATTTGCAAGTACAAAGTATTCTTAATCAAATCTTGATTTCGGTTTTTTTTTGAAATTAGGCTTACAAGAATGTGGAAAGCTATGCTTGAGTGTCATCAAACTCAATGTCAAGCTATAAGGGAAGTACGAGGCTTGGGGCCGATAAGAGCAAGCAAGAAACTCGGCGATGAACATCTTGAGGCGACTAGTTTACTCGGACACGAACTTATAAATTGGATAATGGGATTTTCGAGCTGGGTTAGCGCACAAAAGGGCTATGCAAAAGAGTTGAATAAATGGCTTATGAAATGTCTTCTCTACGAACCCGAGGAAACACCCGATGGAATCGTTCCTTTCTCGCCTGGCCGTGTTGGAGCTCCACCGATCTTTGTGATATGTAACCAATGGTCTCAAGCTTTGGATAGGATATCAGAAAAGGAAGTAATCGAGGCAATGCGTAGTTTCACTACAAACGTGCTTCATCTTTGGGAACAAGATCAGTTAGAAACGGGACACGGGGATACAAAAGTAAGGAACATGGACAGGGGAGAGCAGAGGATACAGAAAGTAATTCAAGCATTGGAGAAGAAAATGGTTCTTGCGGCACCGAGTGATGGTAACAATAGTCTTTCGGTATCCGGCCACGTCGTATACCAAAGTGATACTAGTAGTGATAGTTTACAAGGTAGTCTGCAGAGGATTTTCGAAGCTATGGAGAGATTCACTGCTGAATCTATGAGAGCATATGAGGATCTATTAGTACGCGCTGAAGAAGAAACTGCTCCAAAAGAACTCGAGGAACAAGAAGAAGAAGATGAATGATAATAAGCAGAGCAGAACATGATCAAGCTGTTTGCTGATCTTGCAATGGCCTAGATACTCGGTTTATCGGGATTGGTACTTGAATTGTCTGTGTCTCTTTACTGAGATTCAGGTCAAGAAAAAGCCTATCAACATGATGAGTTTCGACGACGCAGAGACCAGGTTAAATCAGGAAGGTTCACATGGCATAATAGAGAATGTTTTGGTAAGAAGCTTAGGACTAAACTTATGATGATACTTTAGTTTGGTCTGTGTATATAGAATAGCCCTTAGGACTAAAAAACTTATGATAACTCTCAAGAACTATTTTTGTAAAATTAGTAGTTATAGGTAGTTCAGGCAAAGTAAATTATTGAATATATTTAATTAGTATAAATAAGAATTTTTTGATAAAATTGAAAACAGATCGAATAAAGTGGCAGAAGTTATTGTTGTGATCCAGCAGCCATATGCTAATAATAATGTGTATATAATAGAGATAGTGCTTGAGCATCCAATCATATAAGAAAGCCAATTAAATTACTTAGGAGATTCTTTAGGATCACTTGAGTACTCTTAATTTGCCTTTTCAATATAAAGAGACAGCTCTTGTGTTCTTGAAAGAGTAAAAACTCTTTTTTTCACCAGAGGATCTTTTTTTCACCAGAGGATCTTTTTTTCACCAGAGGATCTTTTTTTCACCAGAGGATCTATTACAGTATTATGAGGTATCAAACATTACAAACACACTTTTTGTTTGCATGCATTCATACAGAATTATCAAATTATTGTCCTTTCTCTGTTAGTCATAATTGGCGTTTATTCATTATGATTTGTAGCCTCTGTTTTTTTCTAAAGAAAACTCTTGAATTTTTATACCATGTTTAAACTAGTATAATTAGATATTACAACTGAAAAATGATAAATGTGTGCGAGTAAAAAGTTCACATATTGATCATGTTTTTTTTTTTTTTTGATAATAATAATCAATATGTGAACTTCTTAGTCTAGTTCTTTATCAAAATGTACCAAATTTTGGTAACATATAATATTCAATTTAAATATTAGCAAAATAAAATTGAAAATAATCTAAAACATTGAATCAAATTAGTATAATTGTTTTCCAAAAAAATGGTTACACATTAAGAGTTCAAAAACCTCTCTTTTTGGGTTTGGAAGATTTTTACTATTAATAGGTGAACTTCTTAAAATATAAGATTCTTTCCAAAATATTAATTCAAGTTCATTTCTATGAGTGATGCATCGTTTAATAATTATATTTTTGGTAATGGAGTAATTATAACTCAAATGGAAAGAATTTTTGTCAGATTTTCTTCACACGCTTATCTTTAACATTACATAATTAGAAACCATTTTGAAATAAACTACAAGACATATAACCAGCAAAAAAGAACTTGATTAAATTGATAATATTTGTTGAAAAAACAAAGAAAAATTCGAGAAAGCAAAAGTAGGAATGGTTGATGATAAGTCACTCCAATCCAATCACAAACAATTTGAGCTGTCAATAATGTGATTTTCCAAAAATCTCTTTTGGTACCACAAAAGTGTATAATTATTAAACATACGAATCAAATTATTATATTTAAAAAAAAAAAAAAAAATTCCAGCGGATACAACGTTTTTCAGAAACTTACCTCAGGAGTAAAAAAAACAGAAATAGAAGAATTGTAAAGAGAAAACAAAAACGAAATAAAAATTGGATTTTTCCACCACTATCCTCTCTCTTTCTTACAAAGAAACGAAAAGACAGACTTTCAAAACTCGCTTTGTTTCTTTTCAGACAAAAAAAACCCATTTAATGGGTTGTTGTCAATCTCTGTATTCGGGCAAAAACCCACTCGGAAAAGATGTATCTCAGCCGCTTCAAAACCATCACGGCGACGCTACGACGGCGTCTGAACTCGATAACGGCGGAATCAGAAGCGGCGGTGACGGCGGCGGCGGAGGAGGAGTAACACCATCTTTCTCCGAGTTCTCTTACTCGGACCTCAAATCAGCGACCAATAACTTCAGTTCAGACAACATCGTCTCAGAGAGTGGAGAGAAAGCCCCAAATCTCGTATACAAAGGCAGACTTCAGAACCGTCGTTGGATCGCCGTCAAGAAGTTCACAAAAATGGCTTGGCCTGATCCTAAACAATTTGCCGTTAAGAAAGTTTAAACCTTTATTCAATTCTCTTAATGGGTTTTACTTAAAATCTGATTTTTTTTTGCTTTCAATTTCAATTTTTTTTTTTTGCAGGAAGAAGCTTGGGGTGTAGGCAAATTTAGGCATAATCGATTAGCTAATTTGATTGGTTATTGTTGCGATGGAGACGAAAGGCTTCTGGTAGCTGAGTTCATGCCTAATGATACACTTGCTAAGCACTTGTTTCATTGTTAGTACTCTCCTCTTATGTTATTACAATGCACTTTAAGGTGAAGTCTTTGTGTGTTTCTTAATCTTCTTTGTGTGGTCAATTTACTTAGGGGAGAATCAAACAATCGAATGGGCGATGAGGTTACGAGTAGGATATTACATAGCTGAAGCTTTGGATTATTGTAGTAGTGAAGGTCGTCCTTTGTATCATGATTTGAATGCTTATAGGGTTCTCTTTGATGAGGTATTATTGTTATTAGTATTCTCCTCTCATCGTTACTAGATTTGTAATGCTTTTTTTCGGAATTATATAAGGAGGCGGATACTAAATGAATATTTGTAGGATGGAGATCCTCGTCTATCGTGTTTTGGGTTAATGAAGAATAGCCGGGATGGTAAAAGTTATAGCACAAATCTAGCATATACACCACCCGAATATCTTAGAAACGGTATTATCATTCGTGCTTTCTCGGTTTATAATTATTACAATCAACATAAGATTGAAAATGTATAGTTTTTGATTAATAAATTTTGGGTTTTTTTGGTTATAGGAAGAGTGACACCTGAAAGTGTTACTTATAGCTTTGGAACTGTTCTTTTGGATTTGATTAGCGGTAAACACATCCCTCCAAGCCATGTAAGTTCCTAAATATTCATGTGTTGTACAAGCGGATAAGTTACGTAGTAGTATTAAGTGGGCAATATTATTATCTTCTACTTGTAGGCTTTGGATATGATCCGTGGAAAGAATATTATCATGTTGATGGATTCACACCTCGAGGGAAAGTTTTCGACAGAGGAAGCTACTGTAGTTGTTGAACTAGCCTCTCAATGTTTACAGTATGAGCCTCGAGAGAGACCCAATACAAAAGATCTAGTTGCAACACTCGCACCGTTGCAAACTAAATCAGACGTAAGTGTGGCCTAAGTACTGAACTTTTATCGAGTTTTTTCTTTTTTGTTCTGAAACATTTTGGTTATTAGGTTCCTTCTTATGTAATGCTCGGAATAAAGAAGCAAGAGGAAGCACCTTCGACTCCGAAAAAGCCATTGTCGCCTTTAGGTGAGGCATGCTCGAGAATGGATCTCACAGCTATTCATCAGATTCTGGTCATGACACATTACAGAGACGATGAAGGCACAAACGAGGTAACTATAAATGGTAGTTTTGGTTTTCGTATACTAAAATCGCTTTTGACAGTAGAGTAACTTTCGTGGGGTTAATATATGAATTTCAGTTATCTTTCCAAGAATGGACACAACAGATGAAAGATATGCTGGATGCACGGAAACGCGGTGATCAATCTTTCCGTGAGAAAGATTTCAAAACTGCCATTGACTGTTACTCACAGGTATTGTTAACTGAATCTGTTTACTTCCCCTTGGTAGTTTTTTACCAAAATTACCACAAATACGAAAAAAATTTAAGGCCTTTAGTGTGGAGTGTCCATGGTTTAGTTTGAGTGTTTAAAGTTTAATTTTAAGGATTTTAAGCTAATGTCTATTTTGGTGTAGATTCAGGAAAGAATTTTTTAGTGGTACTTTTGGTCTGCAAAACTTGTGATGGTATATATGGAACAAAAAATCAAAACGTGGTCTTTTTGGAAAACTGTCCAATCTGTTTATAACAAGATTAGGTTTAAATCGGTAAATTTCCTTTTTGGAGTGTTTCTAATCTGGTTCCATTTCATTGTGGCATTTTTGGACAGTTCATAGACGTTGGGACAATGGTGTCTCCAACAGTATTTGGTCGGAGAAGTCTATGTTACTTACTATGTGACCAACCAGACGCAGCACTACGCGACGCTATGCAAGCTCAATGCGTGTATCCGGATTGGCCAACAGCTTTCTACATGCAGTCTGTGGCGTTAGCGAAGCTAAACATGAACACAGACGCAGCAGATATGTTGAACGAAGCGTCTCAGCTCGAAGAGAAGAGACAACGAGGCGGTAAATGATCTTTTGAAGTTCTTAAAAAAAACTTGCTGTTGTGATTGTAATGTAAACCATAGAGAGAGAAACAAAAATTGATGTTTGTTTGTTAAATTACACAATTGTTGTTTGTTTGTAATACCACCAAAAAAGGAATTGAGCCAAAAATATTATCACAAGTTTTGTAGGTCAAAAACACCACTACAAATAAGTTCTATTCTTGTATTAACTTATGTGCTAGTTAAAATTTACATGTCAATTGTTGGTAAAATGACTTATTAGATGTTAAGTATTGAGACTCTATATTTGATCAATGATTTAGAGAGTGACTCAATTCCATCTTCAAGATCTTCAATGCATGACTCTAAGCTCTGCACATCCTCCATCTTCATCGACTTTTCGGATCCGAATCCAAAATCTACTCTTGTGAACTCATTTGCTTCTGCTTCACATGTAACTTTGCTTTGACTCATAATCTTTGAGACTAATGACCATTTTCCGCAAGACTTTGATCCGGACATGAAGCTAAACAAAGACTCAAACATAGCAATTGTTACATCTTCTGCTTCTCCGAACACAATTAATGATTCATCGGTGTTCGCTTTCAAGTTCTTTACTACTTTTTGGAATGATTTCTTGAGGAACTTTCTTGTTGCTAAGTATTTCTTGACTTCTCCGGATAAATCACCACGCTTTCTTCGTAGAATAGATTGGATCTCCTTGAGACCTTCTTTCATTTGCGACAAAGCATCCTTGGCAACATTACACAAATCCAAGATTCTTAAAGATCCATCAAGAAGCTTCTCTATATGATCTTGAGATAAAGCATGGTTTGTGATCGATAGGCGAAGCATCTTTTCAAGAGACTCATGTAATTCTTGGAGGTTGCTAAGTCTTTGAAATATAGAAGAGCTTGAAGAAGCTGCTTCACAAGATCTCAATCGCGTTAATTGCTCATCGATATAAGCGGCTTTAGGATGTTGCATTGAAGGGAAGCTCTTAGATCTAACATGGGAAGTAACTGCCATTTTTTGTTTGAGCTTTCTTGAAATCAAGAAAATGCTTTAGATGTTTGTTCTGTCTTTTAGTCAATACATATATATATACAAAGAAGGAATCTTTAGGTGGTTCAATTTCGAATCATTGTAAACCATGTTTGTGCACTGTCTCTGTACAAACAACTCAACATAACAAAACAACCAATAAGATTTTTAATATATGATTTAAGATTTGATCACATTATAGAATATTGTAACATGTAATAACCAGCAAGGCTTGTTTCCTTGAGGCTTATATGATATTAGGCGTTAATCTCGGATACATTCATGTGCACCAGCTTATATAAATCTTTATATAAAGTTGCTACAAAATCTTGTCTGCCTCCTACACTGCAAAATCTGATCTCTTTTGTAGTTTTTAAAAGCTATTATAGTTCTGTCATGAACTGTCATAATATATACTAATATATATGTTATTACATGCACATGAGGTTTTGAGAGCAAATATATGCATGAATGGTGCTGCTATCTTCAACCTCCAAGGAGACAAGCCTTACTGGTTTTGCTTTAAAATATGCCAATAAGGTGAAGAATCTCTCGTGCACATTTATTACTTTTTAAAATTAAATATTTTGTTGCATTGTCACTGAATATAAAATTCATCATTAAAAGGGGATAATGCATAAACATGGCTAATAGTAAATACATAAAATCACAAGTTGTTATGGTTCACATGTCAAAGTCTAGTAATTAGGATCTTGCCTGCAAGGTGGTGCATATTTGCTCGTGTGGTACCATTCTTTATTAGATAAATATTCATATAATTGCATTTAAATGAGAATCAATATCTCTTTTTACTTATTGTTTATATGTTATGATTAGTGGTTGGAGGGAGACATTGCACAAACATAGGCTACTAAGACTTTAGTTTAAACCAGCCTTGAGATTCCTCTTGTCTCTTTTCTCTAAAAAAGGTGTATATAATGAAATGACCATAGAGATTATTGAAGGCAGAACAAACAATACATCTTTTAGCACTTTAAGCCTATTTCAAAACAAAGAAGCAAAATCTCAAACAAAAAATGGCAGTCTCCTTCCATGTTAGATCTAACAGCTTTCCTTCAAGTCAACACCCTCAAGTTGCTCATGTCGATGAGCAGTTAACGCGATTGAGATCTTCTGAAGCAGCCTCTTCAAGCTCTTCTATATGTCAAAGACTTAGCAACCTTCAAGATTTACATGAGTCTCTTGAAAAGATGCTTCGATTATCTATCACAAACCATGCATTGTCTCAAGATCATATAGAGAAGCTTCTTGATGGATCCTTAAGAATCTTGGATTTGTGCAATGTGGCCAAGGATGCCTTGTCGAAAATGAAAGAAGGTCTCAAGGAGATCCAATCTATTCTAAGAAGAAAACGGGGAGATTTATCGGGAGAAGTCAAGAAATACTTAGCAACAAGAAAGTTTCTAAAGAAGTCATTCCAAAAAGTAGTCAAGAACTTGAAAGCGAACAACGATGAATCATTAATTGTGTTCGGAGAAGCAGAAGATGTAACAATAGCTATGTTTGAGTCTTTGTTTAGCTTCATGTCCGGATCAAAGTCTTGCGGAAAATGGTCATTAGTCTCAAAGATTATGAGTCAAAGCAAAGTCACATGTGAAGCAGAAGCAAATGAATTCACAAGAGTGGATTTTGGATTCGGATCCGAAAAGTCGATGAAGATGGAGGATATACAAAACTTAGAGTCATGCATAGAAGATCTTGAAGATGGAATTGAATCACTCTCTAAATCGATGATCAAATATAGAGTTTCAATACTTAACATCTAAAAAGTCATTTTACTAACAATTTTTTGTGGAAATAGGAAATGTAAAGTTTAACACACATAGATACTAATACAAGATTCTTTATTATGTCTCTCCAAAACTAAAAACAACTACAATATTCAAGAAACATTCTGCTCTGTTTTTACTCTGTTTTGTTCTGTTTTTTTAGTAGTTGAACTTGAACTCAATGGTTTTGTCCCATTTTTCAAATTTTCTAATAGGATATGTATATACATAAATTACTAACCACACCCATTACAAAAGTAGAAGAACTTTTGTTGTGAATGAGATTGTCTATAATCTCAAGAATCACACCATAAAAGAAAATAACATAATTTCGTATTAAACATAATACTAGTCCTAGACTTTTGAGTTTCTTAAGACCTTCAAAGAAGTCTAAAGAGCAATCTTAGTCTGCATGCTTGTGTTAGAACAAAACACTACTTGTTGTTGTTGTTGTTGTTGTGGAGGTTGTTTCATTTTCTTCTCAACTTCCCACTTAGACTTTGCAATGACTCCATCACTCACAGGCTCATATGCCTAACAAGTAAATCAAAAAAGATTGTGTCTTTACAAAAGATTTATGTCAGAATTTGTGGGGTGGGTACCTACCTCAAGTTTTTGGACAAGCTCTTTGGCATTAGGAGCAGAGACAAAGATGTGACGCTGGGATGGTTTTATAAAGCCATCATCAACGGCTTTATCTATGAATGTAAGTAAGTCATTGTAATAACCATCCACATTTAACAATCCCACCTAAATGGATTACAAAAAGATCATTACTTTTTTTATCTCTTTTTTTTTGGCTATGTGATTCATAGACCAACCAAATAGTAGTAGAACTTTACTTACAGGCTTATCATGGATTCCAAGTTGTGCCCATGTTATTACTTCTAATAACTCCTCTAGTGTTCCATACCCACCTAGCATAACAAAAAAAAGTCATTAACATATGTGTCTTGTTTTCAAAGAAAGATGTAAACTTTTCACAAAACTTGTTGTGTAGTTACCTGGTAAGGCAATGAAACAATCCGAGTGGCGTGCCATTTCGGCTTTTCTTTCATGCATATCAGCCACAGCTCTTACCTCACCAAATGTTTCTCCAGTGATCTATCACAAAATCACATTTTAGGAGACATTTCTCTTAGGAGATAAAGTTATCATTTTAAACCCCCCAAAAAAATAGTGTTACCTCTTTGTCCATAAGAGTCCTTGGTATGATTCCTAGTACATGTCCTCCTGCTTCATGAACAGCTTGTGAGACCAAACCCATAAGACCAATACTTCCTCCTCCATACACAAGATTCAATCTCCTCACCACCTACACAACAAAAGCAAAGAGAAAAAAATTGACTCATTTCAAGATTTTCAAGACTATTTTATAAAGGTTTAGACAGAAACAGAACCAGCTCTCGAGCTAGTTCAATGGCAGCTTCTTTGTAGCAATCTCTGTTTCCACTGCTGCTGCCACAGAAAACACATACCCTCTTGAACCTAGACTTCACTATCTCCATTCTCTTTAGATAAAACAGTTTGTATTTCTTGTGGATTCTGAAGAAAAAACAAGTTTGTTTCTTAGAAGAACGTGTGGTTCAAGCTAACTCATTTTTTCTTGTGTCCACTTTGTGATGCAATGAGACAAGAAACTATATAGACATAACAAAGAAAACAAGGACAGTACTATTCTATATATCCAATTGTATCCAAGTTACAATCTTTCCTTTTTCACTTTTTTCTCTCTGGTTTTTAAAGTGTGGTTGCTTTTATGATTTTTTAAAGAAGTGCACTCTATAGTAAATTAAAGTTCAAAAGAAACTACAAGAACATAACCAAAAAGAAAACATAGTTAGAGAAAGTAGTAAAATTTCAAAACTTTTTTGGTGGGTAACTTAACTAAGTGTGACAAACAAAACACAACAATTAAATTATTATAATCAAATAAGGAAATAAAAACTCTCATTGATGTCTCTTGTTCCTAACATCATCATATACAAAGTTATAGTGTGATGATGTCATAATAACTTTTATGTGTTAGGCGCATTATTTATATATTTTTATATTCACTAAGGAACCGTTTTGCTTCACTTTTTTTCTACATTCAATGTTTGGTACTTAGCAACAACGTGTCGAAATCGGGTTGATCCACAAACTAATAATGGCCACAAATTTGATGGGGGTCCTATATGATAGACCAAAGACCCCATACTCTTGGGGGGTCTTTATGTGTCAACCAAGTAGGTTTCTTCTTCTGACACAACATTCCATTATTACTTTGTTTGCTTTACACCATTACATGTACCCTCTTGTAGTTTCGGTAGATAGTACTTAAAAACGGCACGTAGTTCACGTTTTTGGAAGAAAAAGAGCACGATGTTCTTCTGCTTTTATTATTATGGGTCAATGCCTAACTTTGACTTGGTCAAAGAAATGCTAACTCTTTGCTTTAACTTTCTTAAACATTATGCAAAATATAATCATTTCATAACATAAGAACCTAAATGTCGTCATTGTCAATAGAGGAATTCACAAAACTACACCCTTTCAATCTCTCTTTCACAAAACTACTCCTAATTCAATTTTTTCACATATTTACACCCTTTCAAAATTTTAAAAGCTTGATTTAACTTTTAAAAAATTACCAAAATTAAAATATTTTCTTTTGGGTTCGCTAATTAGTATTTAGGGTATAATATTAAGGGGGTAGGATTGTGTGGGTAGGGTTTATTTGGATTTAATTTTGAATGTTTAGGTGTAGTTTTGTGAAGTATTTTGGAAATTGTGTAGTTTTGTGAAATGTAATTCAAATGGTGTAGTTTTATAATTCTCCCTTGTCAATATCACCAACCGAATATTTTAGTGACTTTTTCCCGAAACTATTAATTAAACCTTTGATTTAAAATATTTATGAACTATTTGTCTGTCGATCGTTTTTTTCAATTAATAAGCTATAAAATTATGGGAATTTTTTGAACTTTTTTTTGGTAATAGTCCGGTCCATTTGGGACCAGAAAATTTCCTATGATTATAACATAATTGCCTTTTTATTTTATTTTTTACACCTAAAAAAAGGAATATACACGTCATTACTTTTTCGTTTTTCTTCTGGTCAACGCGTAGACTTTAACAGTCAGCAACAAATTTTCCCGCGGGAACATGAGGACCCAAACGACGACGACGACGACAAGAGACAATTTTTCTTGAATCTCATTTCTTGTTTAAGACCACGAAACAATGGCTGTAACTATGCTTGCTCGTTCCTACATCATCTACAATCGCGACACGTGCAAGTGTGTTTCTTCCGACAATCACCACACGACGAAAAAGCAAACCAAAACTCGAAATCTCGACCCGAGATTCTCTAAACCGGGTCGGATGATTCTCCGTGACCGGTGCAAGCAGAGACACAATCTCAACGATCCTGTGCTCACTCGCGCTCTACGCGATTTTGCTGATTCAGGGCTCATGGAACATGCACTCCAAGTGTTCGACGAAATGAACAAAGCCGATGTTTTCGTGTGGAACGTGATGATAAGAGGTTACACTACCCATGGATTTTATCACGAATCGATTCGATTCTATTGCAGAATGGTTTCTTCAGGAATCAAAGGCGATACCTTTACTTATCCTTTCGTGATCAAATCGGTTTCTGGGGTTTCGTCGTTAGAAGAAGGGAAGAAGATTCACGCAGTTCTGATAAAGCTTGGGTTTTTATCAGATGTCTATGTATGTAACTCTCTTATATCATTGTACATGAAGCTTGGTTGCGTTCTTGATGCAGAGAAAGTGTTCGACGAAATGCCTCAAAGAGATATTGTCTCGTGGAACTCGATGATCTCTGGATACCTCGCGCTTGAAGATGGCTTAAGTTCCTTGATGATGTTTAAAAAAATGATTAGATGTGGGTTTAGACCAGACAGGTTCAGTACCACGAGTGCTTGTTCTCTTGTGTATAGTCCAAAAATGGGTAAGGAGATACATTGCCACGCTGTTCGAAGTAGAATTGAAACAGGTGATGTTATGGTAATGACATCGATTCTTGATATGTATAGTAAATATGGCGAACTGAGTTATGCCGAGAGGGTGTTTAACTGTATGATCAAGAAGAATGTCGTAGCTTGGAACGTTATGATAGGTTGTTATGCTAGAAATGGTCGAGCCGTTGATGCTTTTCTCTGCTTTCAGAAAATGACAGAGCATATTGGGTTGCAGCCAGATGTTATCACATTGATAAATATGCTTCCTGCATGTTCGATCTTGGAGGGTCGTAAGATTCACGGTTACGCAATGAAAAGAGGCTTTCTTCCTCATATAGTCTTTGAGACTGCTCTGATTGATATGTATGGAGAATGTGGGAAGTTGAAATCAGCCGAGGTTGTGTTTCATCGCATGTCTGAAAAGAATTTGGTCTCATGGAACTCGATTATTGCTGCTTATGTGCAGAACGGGAAGACCAATTTGGCATTGGAGAAATTTCAAGAGCTATGGTGTTCATCATCACTTGTACCTGATTCTACAACAATTGCTACCATTATACCAGCTTATGCAGAGTCTCTCTCCCTGAGTGAAGGTAGACAAATCCATGGTTATATCGTAAAAGCCAGAAACGGGTCAAACTCTATCGTCTTGAATTCACTCATTCACATGTATGCCATGTGTGGGGATCTCGAGGATGCAAGAAAATGTTTCGACCGTGTCTTGGGAAAGGATATTGTTTCATGGAACAGCATCATCATGGCCTATGCAGTGCACAGTTTTGGGAGAATTTCGGTTTGCTTATTCAATGAGATGATTACTTCTGGAGTAAAACCAAACAAGAGCACATTTGCGTCTCTATTAGCAGCTTGTAGCATTTCTGGTTTAATCAACCAAGGATGGGAATATTTCGATTTGATGAAAAGAGAGTATGGTATCGATCCTGGCATAGAGCATTACGGGTATATGTTGGATCTCATTGGCCGTACAGGAAACCTCAGCGCGGCCAAGAGATTCATCGAAGACATGCCGTTTGTGCCAACAGCTCGGATTTGGGGGTCTTTGTTAAACGCAAGCAGAAACTACAACGACATAACCGTAGCTGAGTTCGCAGCAGAAGAGATCTTTAAGACGGAGCACGATAACACGGGTTGCTATGTCTTGATGTTGAACATGTATGCAGAAGCTGGAAGATGGGAAGATGTAAATAGGATCAAGCTTCTCATGGAGAGCAAAGGTGTATCAAGAACATTGAGCCGCAGTACTGTTGAGACGAAGAGCAAAACTCAAACTCATGTGTTCACAAACGGAGACAGGTCTTACGTGGAGACAAACAAGATCTATGAAGTCTTATACATTGTCTCTAAAATGATCGGTGAAGTAGTAAAAGAAGAAGAGAGTAATGTTCACTGTGCTTCAAAGTTTAGACCAGAGACTCTATTGAAGAGTCTAAGCAATTCACCGAGAAGACATTCCGTTAGGCTTGCAATGAGTCTTGGATTGATCTCTACTGAAACGGGAAGAACAGTTATGGTGAGGAGCAACAGCAGAATATGCAGAAAATGTCACGAGTTCTTGAAGAAGACATCGAAAATGACAAGAAGAGAAATCGTTGTAGGAGATTCCAAGATCTTTCATCACTTCTCCAATGGTCGTTGCTCTTGTGGAAATTACTGGTGAAAAACATGCTTTGGAAAATTAGACGAAAAGAAAAAATCTATAAATCAAACCCTTTATATACCATAAGTAAAACAGAGTAACGATATTTTGTGAAACAGAGCAAAAACAGAGTAAATAATATTTAATTTTGTTACTATTATGATCCAGAAGGTGGGCCCTAGAGACTTGTCTGACCAAAAATATAAAAAAACATTCCGGTCAAAATAATCTATCTTTGAAACTATTGGTCTTAGTCAATAAACGAGTGCTTATTCCGTTGAAATTTTAGCCACTGGTCCATCTTTTTGTATCTTTCTTCTACCTTTTACATTCATTATAAGACTTTGAATGGTTTTTATGTGGTTTTAGTTTCACCATTAAGCCTTTTAAAACATTCTTTTTTCTTTATATGTTTGGTGAATCTCTCTCTCTCTCTTTCTAATACTTTGCAATGAATAAAAGGTTGGTGTAAATATGAAACGAATCCAATTTCGTTGGAGTCTTATTGTATGATTATAAGTTTATTAATCTTTTTGACCTATTTAACTTTATAAGTTTTGACCTTTTACTTACCATTATCAATGTGATTATCATTATATGTAGTCTAAGTACTTGTGTTTTGTTTCTATTAAGCTTCTTGGTTCATATTCTCATTTTTTTGATGATTTGATTGTAGTTGTTAATTACAACTTCCTGAAGCTTTGAGATTGATCAAGAAAGCTATGGGTTTTAATACAAATGCACATCCGGGTTGCGTTTACGCAGACAATCCTTTCCATGAATGTGCTTCAGCTTGTTTGGACAGAATTGCTCAAGGCCATGGCAAGAAAAACATCAAGAAACAAAGTAACTTTCTTCGGTTTCTTGATCGTTGGTTTCGATTTTTTTACAAAAAGAGTTTCTGTCTTTTTGTGTTTTGATTCTTGTGTTGTTATGTTTTCTAGGTTCAAAGATACTTAGCTTCTCAGGGAGTTTTGGTAGGAAAAAGAAGGAATCACATTCACAACAGCTTTCACCGCCAACCGCAAAGCCGTATCAAAAAGCTGTGAGCGGTTTCGTAAACGCTAATTCACCAAAGTTTCATCATTCAATACCTCCACCTCATGTTGTTGCCGTGAATAAGAAGTTAGTCTCTGAATCAAACAAGTCTTTTACCTCTTCATCATCTAGTGAACACCCGGTTTCGCCTAAGCCGAAAAAACAAGAACATAACTTGAAGATTGAAGTAAGCAGAGAAACTAGAATCTTTAGCTTCTTAAGCCCTCCAAGATCACATGACATAGAGAGCAATGATGATGATGATAATGATGAAGACAACAATGAGATTGGAGTAGATATTGATGATCTTGAATCAGTAAAGTCTGAAACTTTTGTCTCTGTTGGGAAATACATAGTGAGATCAGGATCTTCAACAATCCTAAGCGATATCATCGAAAAACACGGAGACATTGCTCAAGATTGTAAGCTAGAATCGGACTCAATGAGATCCCGATACCTCGAGTGTTTATGCTCATTGATGAAAGAACTCAAGTCAACACCGATCAAGAAGTTGACTAAACTCAAAGTCAAAGAGATGCTTGCTATTGTCAAAGACTTGGAGAAAATTAACATTGAAGTTTCTTGGATACGTTTGATTCTTGAAGAGTTTTCGAGGTTTCAAGAAGACGAAGAGAGTGAGAAAGAAAAGCAAGAAGAGTTAGTGAAGGCTAAGAGAGAAGAGCTTGAGGCTGAAGAAGAAGAGTTGATTCGTATGGAGGAGGAAGTCGAAGAAGCGAGATTGCGGATTGAAGAGGCGCGAGCTAAGATGGTTGAGATCGAACGGTCGAGAATGGAGAAAATGGGATTCAAGATGGAGAAATTTAAAGGGAGATCATTTATAGGTGACCTTATGTGACTTTGTTGTGTTTAAAACCAAAAGAGTTTTTAAACGTTGTGTGTTTAGTATATGGTTTTTAGTAAGGAAAGTGAATGTTTATTTATTAGTAATTTATACAAGAAAAACTTTTGAAAGTATACTTTTGTTGTTAATAAATATATGTTTTGCTCATTGTTCTTTGATCTTTTGCCTTTGGTAACTATTAGTTACTTAGGTAACAAAGGTCAAGTACTTTGTTTTCACTTGCAAGTTTGTCACAAACAACCCAATCTGGTATTTGCAATAATGCCACTTCATTTTAGTTTCTCATGTGGGCTTTTACATTAAGCCCACTTTAAAATGGCCCAAATTTGTAGTTACCATGTGGTTTTGGTTTGTTTCTCTAACCCAAAGGTTTGTGGTTGATCTTTTTTCAGCACAATATGAACCATCCTTATTTTAAGTATCAGTCAAGCAAAGACTATGATGACATAATACATTATAAGTTTTGTTGCAAAACTTGAGCACATGTTTCATAGTTGTTTAGTGTTTACAATCTTCAATAAATGAGTGGACCATATTGAATCTAAAGAGAGAGATATGGAATAAATTATGGGTCAATTACTAAACTAACTCTTTTTTATTTGTTTATTACAGGAGAGACCCTACTTATTTTGTAACTAAAATATGACGTTATATTCCAGTCTTACCCCTCGACTATGAGTCAGGAAAAAAATAGTTTTCGGTTTTGCCACCGATTTTGGTAAATCTGCATAATTAATCAACTATATAAATCTACCTTTGTAATGTATGCAGATTTAATATTGTTGCAGATTTTTAATGTAAAGTTTCTGGAAAAAAACAATTTATCTTGCAAACTTTTATAAAAGTAGATTTATGTTGCATGTTTGTCCTTCTCTTAGTGCAGATTTATTTGCAAAAGTAGATTTATTATGCAAATTTATTAACTTTCATGTATGTTTTGCAGATTTATTGAAAAACGCAAGTTTGTTTTGCAGACTTAATAGAATTGCCGATTTGTTTAGTTGACTTATTTTCTTTGATTGCAGACATTTAAACAAAAATAGATTTGTTTTGCAGATTTTTGTACTTTTGCGTATGTTTTGCAGATTTATTGAATAACGCATGTTTGTTTTGCAGACTTAACAGAAATGATGATTTGTTTAGTTGACTTGTTTGCTTTGATTGCAGACATTTTTAAAAATATAGATTTGTTTTGCAGATTTTTGGTCTTGTAGATTTGTTATGCAGATTTATTAGGTGGTAGATTTGTTTTGCAGAATTTTGGAGAGGAAAAATTTTTATGTTCATTTTTGACTAATTTCTTACATTTGTTTTTGGTAACAAATTTAAGTTGTAGATTTATATTGTAGATTTTCTTGGCGGAAGAATATTTAGGTAAAACTTCTTTGTAGCTGATTTAATCCTTGAAAGTTAAAAATTAGATGACAATAACGTAACAAGAAAAACATATTATTACAAAAGCTGGAGATGGCTTACCGTGGAAATATTACAAAGCCGAATATTACATGGAAAAAATTTAAAACCTTGACAACCAAAAAGATGTTACGTACCCGAATAAGTAAAGAAAAAACACAACGTAGTGAAAGCATTTTTTACAAATATTAGACAAAACAAACCATTATTGTGTTCTTAACACATTCCGGTGAAGTAGATGACGTAGCTCCACGCGAAGCAATGAAAACAAATATCAAGCTTTGTGACGTGGTTTAGGCCACAAATTGGTCTGAAGCGATGAAGTTCATAAAAACAATACTTACCGAAAAGTCCATGGCTGGGAGTCCCCATGCGCGCGATCTGGTTTTGCACTTTATTGGCTATGTTAACGGACTCTTGAATGTCTCCGACCTTGTGTAAAAACACAGTTGTACCCATGACCCCTTCGTCTAACGTGCCGCAACAAATAAGAAAAATTCCGGCTGCGACACGAGAATGTAGGCTCTCTCGCGCTGATAAACATAATATTTCTATGCCTTTTTGAGAAGGGCCAGTTTGAAAACTCTATTTTTTCACAAAAGGGGTCCATTAGATGTCTTTCAAAAACATTCCAAAACTCTAATGTTTGTAATTTTCTATCGAAGAGTCATGTTTTATATACACACAAAGATAGTGTGATACCAGAAAAACAATAATATATTCTTCCACTAAAACAGAGCCCACTAAGCACTAGTGACTTGGCTCAATAGCAAAATCCAATGATTTAAGACAAAAAAAGATATTAGCTATAAAGATAACAAATTTGAAGTTGATGAAAGAGTTAAACATGTGCAACAAAGTTACTAACAACACGCCCATCATCTAGGCACATTCGGGGTCCATACGTGTTGAAAATACGAGCAATTCTAACCTGTAAAATGAGAAAAATAGTTAGAAACCACTTATATATCTTTCACTTGGACAAACTAACATCAACAGATAAGAAACAACATCATCAAACGTGTCTCATCTTGATAAATAGCAGAGGGTGATTTCGATACTAACTGATAGTAACATCATGTTAATGAATATGGAGCTGGAAAATTGTATAACTTTCTCTATTAACTGGGCTACGAGCTTGCTAAGTACACAATCTATGGGTTTCATGTCAGAAACTTACCTCCACACCTGCACCTCGGTGATAATCCATGGCCAAGGTTTCTGCAGTACGCTTTCCTTCATCATAGCAACTCCTCTCACCTATAAAAAACATACCAGCAACTACTTATCAACATCATCATTCACACGTCTTAAGAACTCATGATCAAAATACAATTTTTTCACAAACACACCGATCGGGTTAACGTTTCCCCAATATGTCTCTTTCTGTGGATGCTCAAGAGGATCTCCATAGACTTCACTTGTGCTAGTAAGCAGAAACCTTGCACAACTCTCTTTGCAAGACCCAACATATTAAGTGTACCCATTACATTTGTCTTGTAATAAAAACCATAGTTAAAGATCACACAATTCACAACATTTCCAAGAGATTCCTAAATGAAGAACACACACATATATATATATAAAGCTAAGGAGAAAAAGGAAATGATAGCCTTGACATGGTTATACTTGTAATGAACACGTGATGCAGGACAAGCTAAATGGTAAATTTGATCAACCTCAAGGAGTATTGGATCAACAACATCGTGCCTTATAAGCTCGAATCTCGGATTCGAAAAGAGATGAACAAGATTCTCTTTTCTTCCTGTGAAGAGGTTATCTATCACGATAACTTCGTCTCCTCTTCCTATAAGCTTATCAACGAGATGGCTACCGACGAATCCAGCTCCGCCTGTAACAACTATCGTCAATCTCCGCCGTCCGATATCGACGGGTACACGGCCGGTTTTACCTCTTCCGTCGCCGTAATTGAAACTCATCTTGTGATGATGATGAGAGTAGGTGTCGACGGCGGCGGTGGAGACGGATCTGGTTATGAGAGAGGTTGATTCGGCGGCGCCTAAGCGGGAGAGAGAAGGTTGGAGGATGAAGAACGTGGATCCGATCAAGATTCCGACGAGGATGAAAAGGAGTCTCTGTTCGCGGAAGAGATAGTGTATCGATCTAGGAAGAGATCTGGGATGTTTCATGGCTTTGGGAGAGTAAGGAATTGATTGGCTCATCGGGATCGTGTCATCGTCGCGTTTCGAGCTCATTTGTTTGTGTAGCTGCTTCATCGTCTTCATCTCTAACGGCGAGGAGAGATGAAGACGATGACCACGAGGAGAGAGACGAAGTTTACGTTTTGTAGTTTAGGAGAGAGATGAAGTCATCGTCTTCATCTTTAACGGAGAGGAGAGATGACCACGAGGAGAGACGAAGTTTAGGTTTTGTAGTTTAGGTAGATTTATTTTGTTGATTTTTTTCAAGAAAATAATTTCAATGGCAATTTCGTAATAAAATGTTATATCCTTGGGATATAAGTCTTTTAACACAAAGTTTACCCAACAAAAAATTTGTAGGTCATTTGAGTAATAAATAAATAAAAAAGGTTAGTTTAAGTAATTACCCATAAATTATTAATGTTGTTTCCCTTTCTCTCTCTTCTCTATTTTTTACTTTTCTGAAAAGACTAGACGTTACATTATTTTATTTTTTACCTCTAGTATCATATAGTATATTAGTGTATTACAATGTAATTGTGATATTGTTTTAGTAAATTACTATTTAAACGAACGCATGAGATTCAACTAAAGTTGGGTATAGATTTGAAATATCGATCATTTCCCAATAAATCCAAACATTTATTTATGAGTCGTGAATTCTAATTTGATTGTTTGACAAAAAAAAAAATTAATTCTAATTTGATTATTTTATCTACTCAACACATGTCGAAAGTTGAGTGGGGCTCCATATTTTATTTGTAGACTAACGATAAAGTTAATCATAGCAAATGGAATCCAAACTTTATGAGAACTAGCCGTTACGCATTTTCTCACTCATACGTGTCAAAAATAGATTGGACCCACACAATAATACCATGTTCAGCCTAATATTTGTGTGTTCTTTGGTCGCTTCTATTTAGATTTCATTTCACAATAATTGACAAAAAAATAATAATTAAATTTTACAATCTTTTTAGTTTGGATTGTTCTTCAAAGTGATGGGACTTACTGATGTTAATAAAAATGATAAATTTTCAAACTAAAAACAGAGAAAATGAGAGTGAATGATTCACAACAAAACAAAAACAAAAACTATTTGAAAATTAACAAAGTGGAATAAATAAAAAGTCATAAACTCATATCATAAATTCATAACTAACATCATCAACAATCTCATTACACACAAAAGAAGGAAACTATAAATAACTAGTTATAAATTGTTTTCTTCACATTAAAAGCCTTTTTGTTTTTAATAAAAAGTGCAAACATTTTTCTCAATTTGTGGCATTGCTTCTGAATGAACCCAAGGCTTTGATTGCAGAAGCTCTCAATATGTATTGATGGTAAGCTGCTGCTATTAGTGCACCCACAAAAGGACCTACCCAAAAGATCCACTGCATTAAACCAAAAAATTAGACAATTTAAACCATTGATTAATCAACATTAACTCTTACATTAATGGATACTACTTACTTGGTCATCCCAAGCTTTCTTGTCGTTGAAGATAACAGCAGCACCAAAGCTTCTAGCTGGGTTAATACCTGTTCCTGTAATTGGGATTGTAGCTAAGTGCACCATGAACACTGCAAATCCAATAGGTAGTGGTGCCAATACCTATTAACACACCCAAAAAAGATTCAAACTTTATAAGATTATATAAAGATTCAAACTTTAACATAAACTACGCATACTGTTGGTACATGGATCCTGACAAGCCTCAACTCTACCATTTATCGAAAGTTCGTGAAAGAGTTCCCAAGAAGAAAGCCCCATCGAAGAAATGGATAATCATGTCGCCCTAATCGTCCCCCTATATCCCCGGCGGTTGAGGAGATCACGGACGGGTTGGGGCGGAAAAATAGGAACGGCCCCAACCCGACCTCGAAGGAAGATGTGCCTATAAAAGGAGGCCGAACCCTAATTTTGGCCTCCTCATCTTTTCTTACGTTTTATAGATCGAAATTTTGTACTCTCTCGCTTCCGAATCACATATAAACATCTTGTAATCATTTATCAAAGGCTATTATCAATAAAATCATACTTTTTCATTGTTCATATCGCTTTAAAAGAATTTGTATTCGGTATTTGGTTACAAAGAGGATCGATTCTCATATAACTTTGTGAAGAGGTTTTTAGCTTCTTCATTTGGCGCCGTCTGAGGGGATCGATTAATTTTCAATACAAATCATATCATCCGGATCAAATCCTCGAATCAAGATGTCGATAATTTCACATCCCAACTTGCATCGGCCGAGATCAATGCTAACGTGGCCAATAACATCCAACAAGCGTTAACCGCGCTCTTGGATAAGGTCAATAAAATCGACGCCGACGGACAAGCCAACGCGCAGCCGCATAGATCAAGAATCAAAGAAAACCCATCAACAAATCGAATACCTCACCGCCACTATCAATGCGATAACAAGCGCCCGCGAGCTAAGGCACCAAAGGACCGACCCAAGTCCGGTTCAAAGAACCCACCGGATTTCAAGCACGTCCCCAACGGCGCCAACGATTCAACCCTCGAATTCGGAGGACCAAGCAACACCACCCCCGTAAGGATCATCAACCCGCAAGGAGCTATCCTCAACCATCCAGGCGCGAGCCTCAACCCGCAGGGCACTAGCCCCAACCAGCAGCGAGCTATCCTCAACCATCCGGGCGCGAGCCTCAACCCGCGAGGCACTAGCCCCAACCTTCAAGGAGTTATCCTCAACCATCCAGTGCGCGAGCCTCAACCCGCAGGGCACTAGCCCCAACCTTCAAGGAGCTATCCTCAACCATCCAGGCGCGAGCCTCAACCCGCAGGGCACTAGCCCCAACCCGCAAGGAGCTATCCTCAACCATCCGGGCGCGAGCCTCAACCCGCGAGGCACTAGCCCCAACCCGCAAGGAGCCGCCCTCAACCATCCGGCACTAGCCCCAACCCGCCGTGCGCTAGCCTCAACTTGCAAGGAACCGTCCTCAATCGACGAGGCACTAGCCTCAACTATCCAAGCCCCGACCCAAACATCATCTAAGACCCTAGTCGAGACAATCATCGACAACCAGGCGGTTCGGAGAATCCAAACGACATTTTCGAAGAACACAACCGTGGACGAAATGAAGAAATTGCTATCCGACTCACTAAAGAAAATGAGATCGGAAATCCACCAAGCCACAAGCGCGGCACCCGAAATCGATAGAATAATCGAGGAATCCTTGAAAACCCCCTTCGCTAATCACCTTGTCGACACTCCAGCAAAAAACCCGGAAAGATCAAACTTCCGGTCTACGATGGCCTATCCGATCCAAGGGAGCACGTGACGGCATTCCGCATTGCGGTCGGCAGAGCTCAATTCAACGACAAGGAACGAGAGGCAGGATACTGTCAACAGTTCGTAGAAAACCTCTCGGGATCGGCCCTGACATGGTTCTCAAAAATCGAACAAGGATCAATCACCAGTTTCAACCAACTCACGGCAATGTTCCTCAAGCACTACTCAGTGTACATCCAAGAAGAAACAACCGAAGCGGAACTATTCACACTATCCCGGGGACCCACAGAATCGCTAAGGAGCATAATCGAAAAATTCAAAGCCGTGCTCTCAAAAGTAAAAGTAACCGACACCGTAGCGTTATCCGCACTCGAAACGCCCCTCCGGTTCGATTCGGACTTCAAGAAGCACATTTATATTGAAAAACCGGTCACAATCGACGACGCACTTCACCGAGCACAATGCCACATACTAATGGAGGAGGAAAGAGAAGCCCTCGCCAAAAAATACAACGAGCTAGTCAAACCATACGTAAACGCGATTCCGACACAACAAGTGGCAAACCCGTACCAACTCAACCAGGCCCCAACCGGACAAAGGAGCTCTCAACACGGCGCAACCAAAGCAAAGACCAGGAACATGGAATCAATGTCAACAAGAGAGTGCTACTTAGCCGAATTCCGCCAAATGCAATTCTAAAACCATGGAATTCGGTCCATCTCATGAAGTACTACTACAAGAAATCAACTATTCAATAACTTGTAATCCAACTAGTGAACTACGACAAGGCTTCGATCCCCACTTCGGGGTACGTAGGCAACTCATCATCGAGTACAGACTATATTAAAAATAAAAAACAAAAAGGGGGGGGGCTAGTGGTACATACTCTACCCCGAGTACACACTCCACTCAATCAACAAAACAATCACATTGCCGACCGGCCGCCGTGCAATTACACGTCTCAAACAAGACGACTCACATTAGAATCCAACAGCGCGCTATACAAATTTTTCTAATAAGCCGGAAACAACTCCGCAACCAAACGATTAATATAAACTCTATTAATCCAAGCCGGAAACCGCTCCGCAAACATATAATTAATAAAAATCGACTTTATTAATGTAAGCCGAAAACCACTTCGCAATCCAACAATCAATAAACAACCTTACAAATTCAAAATTAAAACAACAAAGTCTTCAAACCAAAAGGTTTAAAAGCCTTCTCGAGCAATTCAACATCCAAAGCTTAAAAGGAAAAAACACAAAGCAAAGCAAAATCTACTCCTCGTCATCCGCAACCCGATCATCCTTAACCCGGCGATCCGCGTACCGACCATCCCCAACACGCGCACGATCTCCCGAAGGACCGCCAAAGAACCGATCCATACCGACCGCACCGAAGCAACCAAATCGGCGCCCGTGACCCCGCTCAACGCAACGAATCATCGACCCATGCCGATCCGACACACCAACCGAATCACGGACAATCTGACTCGTCACCTCTTCATGTGGAGTCGAACGACCCGACTCAACCGTGTCGCCCGAATCCGACGGAGTAACTTGGAAGTCGACATCCTCAAACAATTCAAGGCCATCCAAAGTCTCCCGGATTTATCGATACCGAAATCGACCGAGTCGACCCAACCGAACTCGATCTCCCGAGCTCGCCTCAAACTCGCCGAGAGATCCGGGGGCCGATCGTTGGTACATGGATCCGGACAAGCCCAACTCGGCCCATTTACCGAAAGCCGTGAAAGAAGCCCAAGAAGCAAAGCCCATCGAAGAAATGGATAATCATGTCGCCCTAATCGTCCCCCTATATCCCCGGCGGTTGAGGAGATCACGGACGGGTTGGGGCGGAAAAATAGGAACGGCCCCAACCCGACCCGAAGGAAGATGTGCCTATAAAAGGAGGCCGAACCCTAATTTTGGCCTCCTCATCTTTTCTTACGTTTTATGAGATCGAAATTTTGTACTCTCTCGTTCCGAATCACATATAAACATCTTGTAATCATTTATCAAAGGCTATTATCAATAAAATCATACTTTTTCATTGTTCATATCGCTTTAAAAGAATTTGTATTCGGTATTTGGTTACAAAGAGGATCGATTCTCATATAACTTTGTGAAGAGGTTTTTAGCTTCTTCACATACCCTTTAGAGATTATACAAACACTTACACATATCAGCTTGAATTTAAACCCAAACTTTATCAAATGATTCTAAAAAGATATTAAAGATAATAACAAAATTTTACCACAAAAAACACACCAAAAGATTCAAACTTTGCCAGAATGTACACAAACCCATTTAAGACTCATGAAAGATTCAACCTTTTCAGAATCTATAGATTCCCATTTGAGATTAAAACCAAAAACTTTATCATAAAACTCCAAAAAAAAGATTCAAACTTGTGTCACTAATCTACACAAATCACCTTGAAACTAAACCAAACTTTGTCATATATAAGTCTAAAAAGATTCAAACTTTTTACTAAACTTACAGGGATGTGAGAGTCACGAGCACTTCTCTTAGGATCAGTAGCAGAGAAGACAGTGTAAACAAGAACAAAAGTTCCAATAATCTCAGCTCCAAGAGCAGTTCCTATGTTGTAACCATCAGCTACAGTGTTAGCTCCTCCTCCAAATTTGTTATAAGGAGTTTTCATGAAAGCTTTCACGAAACCCACACCACAAATAGCTCCTAAACACTGAGCTATCATATAACCAACAGCTCTCACCAACGAGACTTTACGAGCCAAGAACAGACCAAAAGTCACTGCTGGGTTAATATGGCCACCTTCATAGAAATAAAACCAAACCCAAAGGAGGCTTTTAAGTTGTAATAATCGAAGAAAAAAACAGAGAGACTTGTAATAATCAGAGAAAAAACAGAGCAGACTTGTAATAATCGAAGAAAACAGAGTAAAGTTTCAAACTTTGAGATTTTTCAGAGAAACTTACCGGAGATACCGGCGGTGCAGTAAACGAGGACGAAGATCATACCACCGAAAGCCCAAGCGATTCCGAGTAAACCGACGCCGTCGCAAGCACCGGTTTGTTTCTTGTGGCCAATGACGGTGGCTACGGTGACGTAAAGGAAGAGAAGCGTTGCGATGAACTCGGCGATGAGTGCTCTGTAGAAAGACCACGATTTTAGCTCCGCCGTGTCGAGAAGCGGAGCTGGTGGTGGATCAACGTAGTCTTTACCATGGTGTGTTTGTCCTTCTTCGCTCACTTCTTTAGACATTTTTGATATATCTCTCTCTCTCTCTAGCTATGGAGTTTTTTTTACTTTTGGTGATTGTGTGAAGACGACAGCGTCTCTCTTGTTGCTTTTTAAAAGCCAAAAAGCCTTTGCAATAATAAGGCAGGGGTATTATCGGTAATATACTTCAGTATAAACCATAAATAGCACACGATTAAATATAGTTAATACTTAATAGTGTGATAATGGAAAAAATTTAGACATTTTTAAGGGGAATTTAAACTTGCGGTAATTAGTGGAAGTGTTTATTTCACTAGTAGTTATATGCATAATTTTTTATTTTTTGTCGATATTTGGGTTACAAATGGTCGGTCTATTAATCAAACATACACTATTGTAAGCGTGGGGAATTGATCCCGGATTCGATGATGTTAGAGCATGTGCATTAGTGTTTCTTAAAGAGATCTTAGCAGGTGGGACCCGTTAAATAGTTAAGATCTGGATCTTATATTTCCTATTTAAGATCCGGATCTTAACTATTTAGTGGCCCTTTGGATACGTGGCGAACTATAATTGATGCGTTTTTAATTATTTTATTTTTGTTTTATTTTAAATTAACTGTTCATGGGTCCCAGTGAATAGTTAAGAAATTTTGAGGGTTTCTCTGTTGGACATGGTCTTACTTGTCTCATGCGTGGTTATGACTTTCGGTCATTATATGCATAATTATAGACACAATCAGGCCCGTCTTAATAATTTTAAAAGCCTTAGTAAAAAAAATAAAAATCTTGGACCCTTTTCGGCCTTTTTATATTACATAAAATATTTTTTTCTAGTTTTTTGACCCTTTTTTCTTTGGCATTTTTTGTAAATATAGCATGGACCCATGGTTAGAGACTTAGAGCACATCCAATGGTGTTTCTTAACGGGATCTTAGCATGTGGAGCCTACCTAAATAGTTAAGATCTGAATCTTAGACCATCTCTATTGGTTAGACCCATTTGAGGTGTCTAACTAATTGTTTTACTATTTTTCTTTTTTTTGTTTAGTTTAAGATCCTCTAATTTTATGTTGCCTCCATTGGTGGTGTCCTTTCTTCTTCACCTGTAAATTATCAAGTAAAAAGATGAAACAATATTTTTTAAAGAGACCACATAAAGTTTAAGGATTTGTCATACTCACTTCAGATTTAGACTCCAAAAGATCAACAAAGCCATAAATTTTACTCATCATTCTCGCTCAAACAAGCAAAATCAACAACTGCACTAGAAAATCGGCGTAGAAAATGCCGACGCCGGATCCGACGTTGGAAAGAGGAAAAAAAGAAAACTAAGCAAAATTAAAAATAAGCAAATCTGTAATAAAGTGACATGTGGGAGTTTAAAACTTTCTCCAAAAAGACTCGAAGAAGACCCGGTTCCAACTTTTTTTTCTATTTTTCAGATTTTTTACATTTATTTTTAATCTTAAGACATATCTTAGACTCATCAATGGAGATGCTCTTATATATCTTATTTAAGATCCGGATCTTAACTATTTATGCATACGTGGCGGTCCATGATTGGTCCGTTTTTATTTTTTATTTTTTGATTTTGTTTTAAACCAACTGTTCATGGATCCCACTGAATAGTTAAGAAATTTTGTGGGTTTCTCTGTTGGAGATGGTCTTAGAGCCGCCCCTGGACACAATATTAGTCAAATATATAAAGAGTCTCAATATATAAAGAGTCTCAATATATAAAGAGTGTGTTATAGTATATGAAAGTGATAAACAACAAATTTAACAATCAAAGTGGGGTCTAGATGCATGGCCAAAAATCATAATGCTCTTCCGGAAAATGTGAATATTTTTTTTATTGCTATTATGGAACCATGAGATAAAAAAAAACAAAAAAAAATTAAAATGAAATAATAAGACATGTGTTTTGTAAGTTTCTTGAAATATTCTTGATAAGTTATTTTTTAAAAAATTGGAAGGTGGTGGGACCAAAGTGTACAGATAAGCCCATGTGAAGGTAATATCAATATGATACAAAAATGAGCCAATGAGGTGTAAAGTTTTGTCGCCAGCTTGTCATCTTTTTTTTTTTTTTTTAATCCCAATTTTTTGCTCTTATTCAACGGGTTTTATATGAAAATTACATCTTTGTCTTTTTTTATCGTTTTAAATAAAACTTTCTTGGGCAATTTTTATTTTTTGTTGTCATCTCATAATATTGATCCAGTGGATCTGTGCTATAAACGGGCCTATTAAGAAACAAGCCCAACAAAAATTAACCAAAATATTACAGGCCCATCAACATCATTATAAATGTATATTGACAAAAAAGAATGTGTATGTTATATATTACTATACAACATTTTCTAAAAATAATCTTTGAGACACTTTGCACAAAAAAAAAAAAAAAAAATCTTTGAGACACTAAGAAAATGCAAGGTTTTAAATCTATAACAGTAAGAAACAGTATGAACTTTGAAAATCTATCTAGTTAAATCCATTATTAATATTGATCAACCATTAAACGTTATGTATTTGTCCATAATATTAGGCTAAGATGAAGGCTATATATATAACAAACTTTTAAAAATAGCAAACAACACACAAAAATTTCATTTTTTTTTTCTAAAAGAGAGATTCAAAGTTACAACCGTAGATTCTATTTAAGAAGCGTGAATTTCTCTGAAACCAAACAAATTTAATAGAAAACAATTTTCTTATATCATTGTCTTTTTTCAGAATTTGTTATTTGAGCTCTCCTTGTTTTTATTCCTCCGACAAGGACGAGGTTCCATTATTTAGCTTCTTGTGTTCTAAAAAAAAAAACATAACACACAATTGAAAATTCAATAATAACAAAAACAAAAAGAAAGAGAGAGAGAGAGAGAGTCAAATTATGAGAAAGCATTCTCTTGATCGATGGCTCTTAACGACCATTCTAATGGTTATCCTCTTGTCTTCTTCTTCTTCTTCTTTAGCAGCGAAAAAGAAGAAGAAGAAGAGCAATAAAGATGTGACTTATGATGGAACTTCTTTGATCATTGATGGCAAAAGAGAGCTTCTCTACTCTGGTTCCATTCATTACCCTAGAAGCACTCCCGAAGTATATATATTTTATATTCAAAATACTCAATTAATATAATCTCCATATATTTATATATATATTTATCGAAATTGAAATTATATGTGATTTTTTGGTATTTTGTATATATTAGATGTGGCCACATATCTTAAAGAGAGCGAAACAAGGTGGTTTGAACACAATTCAAACATATGTTTTTTGGAATGTACATGAGCCAGAACAAGGAAAGGTAATTATAAAAACACTAATCTGTTTTATAAGTAACATTTACAACATAATTAAACACATGAATATATATATATATAAGGAATATTTTTGGTGTAATTTTGTAATGTTTTTTTTTTAATAAATATATAGTTCAACTTTTCGGGACGTGCTGATTTGGTGAAATTCATAAAGTTGATTGAGAAGAATGGCATGTATGTTACATTAAGGCTTGGACCATTTATTCAAGCCGAATGGACTCATGGGTAAATTAAAATAAGAAATAAATTCATTAATTTCTTCTCTTAAATTATATTTCTATTTTCTAATAATTGATTTGTAATGTTTTACGTATAACTCTTTTTAATTTTTTTTTATCAGGGGACTTCCTTATTGGCTTAGAGAAGTTCCTGGAATTTTCTTCCGTACAGACAATCCAGAATTCAAAGTATAAATAAATTTCAAAATGTATTTTTTGTATATTTTGTTACAATCAAAGATATTATAATAAATGTGACAAAAAAATACTATAACAGGAACATACAGAGAGATATGTACGGATGATACTCGACAAAATGAAGGAGGAAAAATTGTTTGCTTCACAAGGAGGCCCCATTATATTAGGACAAGTAAAACAAAACCTAACTAACACATATACATATATACCTAAATGATTTTGGAAAATTTAATTACTAATATGAATAGTTGGTTATGTAATGAATTTGAATATGAATTAATGTTTTTTTTTTTGTAGATTGAGAATGAGTATAGCGCGGTTCAACGTGCGTATAAACAAGATGGATTAAACTACATAAAATGGGCATCTAATTTAGTTGACTCAATGAATCTTGGGATCCCATGGGTTATGTGCAAGCAGAACGACGCGCCTGATCCCATGGTAACAGTTTTTGCTTTGGATTGAATTTGAATGTAGAAACAAATGTTGAAAGACTTGTAAACAAAAAAAAAACATTTGCATTTGATGTTAAAAAAACAAACAGATCAATGCTTGTAATGGAAGACATTGTGGTGATACTTTCCCTGGTCCTAACAAAGAAAACAAACCATCTCTATGGACTGAGAATTGGACTACTCAGTGAGTTTTTTTCTTCTTTCTTTTGTTAAATTATTTGAGTTAGGTTTCGTTCATAAGAAAACAAAATGTTGACATAATTGTAACAGGTTTCGCGTGTTTGGTGATCCACCAACTCAAAGATCAGTAGAAGATATCGCTTTCTCTGTCGCGCGATTCTTCTCCAAGAATGGTAGCCATGTGAACTACTACATGGTATAACTAACAATGTTTTGTCACATTCAAATATACCATCTTTCTTGATAAACATGTTTATAATAATGATCTTGTATAGTACCATGGAGGAACAAACTTTGGGAGAACTTCTGCACATTATGTAACAACTCGATACTACGATGACGCGCCTCTTGATGAGTATGGTTTAGAGAAAGAGCCAAAGTATGGTCATCTTAAACATCTTCACAGTGCTCTTAACCTTTGCAAGAAACCACTTCTTTGGGGTCAACCTAAAACAGAGAAGCCTGGAAATAACACAGAGGTCTATATAATAGTACTAATTAACCATATAGTATGAATTAAAAGATTCAAAATGTTAATATTTTAAAATGTTTTTATAAATTACAGATTAGATACTACCAACAGCCTGGAACCAAGTCTTGTGCAGCTTTCTTGGCTAACAACAACACCGAAGCTGCGGAAACCATTGTATTCAAAGGGAAAAAGTTTGTGATTGCGCCTCGGTCCATTAGTATTCTTCCTGATTGCAAAACTGTTGTTTACAACACTGCACAGATTGTATCTCAGCATACAAGAAGGAACTTTATGAGGTCTAAAAAGGCAAACAAGAAGTTTAATTTCAAAGTGTTCACTGAGACATTGCCTAGTAAACTCAAAGGTGATTCTTACATACCCGTCGAGCTTTACGGTTTGACTAAAGACAAATCAGACTATGGTTGGTACACAACAAGGTATAAAGAAACACAACTTTAACCTAATTGTAAGATCAAATTATGAAAGAGGAGAATCTTGAAGGTTTAGTCTTTTTTTTTGTCTTTGTATAGCTTCAAGGTCCATGAGAATCACTTACCTAAGAAGAAAGGAGATAAGACTGTTCTGAGAATTGCTAGTCTTGGACACGCTTTACACGTGTGGCTAAACGGCGAATACCTTGGTAAGAAAGTTGTCCAAGAATGACCTTAAAAATCATGAAAAATGAGCTATAATGAAGATATATACTTTCTTTTACAAGGTAATGGACATGGAAGCCACGACGAAAAGAGCTTTGTTTTCCAGAAGACTGTTACACTAAAAGCAGGAGACAATGACCTTGTTATGCTTGGTGTCCTCACAGGTTTCCCAGTAAGTAAACCTAATCCAAAAATCTGAGTTTTGTAATTCATACATAGCTAAAGATATGTTTTAAACATTATGTTTCGTTGCTATTACAGGACAGTGGATCTTACATGGAACATAGATACACCGGTCCTCGTAGTGTTTCCATCTTAGGTTTGAGTTTTGGTGCACTTGATCTTACAGAAAACAGCAAATGGGGAAACAAAGTACTGAAATCTATCTCTTAATTAGTCCCTTTGTACTTGATTCACAAGTCACAACATTGATTTGATCTGTTTTTTTCGATCTTTTAGGTCGGTATGGAAGGAGAAAGACTCGAAATCAACACCAAGGCAAGTCTAAAGAAGGTCCAATGGCAAAAATTCACCGGTAAAGCACCAGGACTTACATGGTATCAGGTAACATAAACAAAGAAAAAGAATCAATACTATATAGAAGATGTGATTGGTAACACAAGTAATAGAAATTTTCTAATAACATTTGTAGACATACTTTGATGCACCAGAGAGCCAAAGTGCCGCGGCTATTCGCATGAACGGTATGGGTAAAGGATTGATTTGGGTCAACGGAGAAGGCGTAGGAAGATATTGGCAATCATTCTTGTCTCCATTAGGTCAACCTACACAAATAGAGTATCACATCCCTAGATCTTTCTTGAAACCCAAGAAAAACCTACTTGTTATATTCGAGGAAGAGCCTAATGTGAAGCCAGAGCTTATAGACTTCGTCATTGTAAACAGAGACACTATCTGTTCTTACGTCGGAGAAAACTACACTCCAAGTGTTAGACATTGGACTAGGAAACAAGACCAGGTTCAAGCCATCACTGATAACGTGAGTCTCACGGCTACGCTTAAGTGCTCGGGGACTAAGAAGATCGCAGCCGTTGAATTCGCTAGCTTCGGAAACCCCATTGGTACTTGTGGAAACTTCACACTTGGAACTTGCAATGCTCCTGTTTCAAAGCAAGTCGTCGAGAAGGTAAAAAAATCAAATCTTGTTTCTTCTTTATTGTATAATATACGTCTAGCGTGTGGTAGAAGTAACCAACAAAAAAACCTATTTTGCAGCATTGTTTGGGGAAAGCAGAGTGTGTGATTCCTGTGAACAAGAGTACGTTCGAACAAGACAAGAAGGATGCATGTAAGGACGTTGTGAAGATGCTTGCCGTGCAAGTTAAGTGTGGTCGTGTCAAGAAGAATTAAGCGTACACATCATCACTATCATATGGTTTCATGTCATGTGTGTGTGTGTGTGTTTCTAGACCAATTTCAAAAGTGTTTGTGGCATCGATTTTTGTCGTTCTGTTTGTATTTAATTTCTTTAATTTTATGCTAATTCATGAGTATAAGACATTCTAATTAATATTATCCCATCAAGAAACAACTATTCATAAACCAAAAAAAAATTGTTTAGCTATATCCATTTTTATTGAATGTGTTATTTTCATTGATTAAGAAGAACAATGTATCAAGAAGAACAAAAAAAGTCGATTATAGACTTATACGCCACGCCGTTTAACAATTAGGTGAATAAATGCGTGCCGTTTTTATAAACAAGAAAACTACATGCAGTTCTCGTGCGAAGAAGCTTACAAGGTAAGCCAATAAGGTCCACCGAAAGATGTGTATGCGAAAAACAGCAGATAACTAACACCAACCCATAAAATCAAGTTTTCTTATTGGATGGGTTTTTATCTCTTGGCCCAAATTTCACTGCGTAACAAACAAACAAAAAGATATCTTCTTCTTCTTTGACCATTTTTTCTCTCCCTCACCACAATCTCAGGAGATATGGCGGCGCCGATTGTTGACGGCGAGTACTTGAAGGAGATCAGCAAAGCTCGCCGTGACCTCCGATCTCTCATCTCAAGCAAGAACTGTGCTCCGATCATGCTCCGATTAGCGTAAGTCTGGTTTTAAATCGCTTCGTGGAAAACTATTGGATTGTATAGTTAGGTTATGGAGAAATCGATTACCATCTTTAGCTCGTTTTTTGATTAAATTTTGCTGTATCGTTAATGGTTCGCGAAGATGGCACGACGCTGGAACCTATGATGCACAATCGAAGACAGGTGGACCTAATGGCTCTATAAGGAACGAGGAAGAGTACTCTCATGGTGCTAACAGTGGCTTGAAAATCGCTATTGAGCTCTGTGGTATGTGTTTTCTTTCACTGTTTCTTCGATTTAGGATTTAGATTAGTATTCATAGATTCGTTTTCCTCATAAGTTTATCTGTTCAATAGGTTATAGTGTGTCTTTGTTGTTTAAGAACGCTGCTAAAACTTATCACATTATGCTTTGGAAACAGACTTTGAATTGCTTTAGTTAAGACTTAAAGAGATTCTTATCTTTTGATGTTTCAGAGGGCGTGAAAGCTAAACATCCGAAAATCACATACGCGGACTTATATCAGGTGGATTACAAGTGAATACCCTTCGTGTATTCGACAAAAGTAAACTGCGTATTTGATAATTTACTAAGTTTTGTGTGTTTAGCTTGCTGGTGTTGTAGCAGTGGAAGTTACTGGTGGACCTGATATCACCTTTGTTCCTGGGAGAAAAGTAAGATTTTCTCGTTCTTTTTAATACATTGTAAAAGCTTACTAGTTCATCACTGAGGTAAATAACTATTATGTTTTGTTCTTGATAGGATTCAAATGTATGCACCAGAGAAGGAAGACTTCCTGATGCTAAACAAGGTGCAACAATTTTTTTACTGAAACTCTAGTCTAAATCATGAAATTGGAAGATCTTTTCTGTGAATATACATACCTTGTTTTATTTGTCTGTAGGCTTCCAACATCTTAGAGATGTGTTCTACCGCATGGGAGTTTCTGATAAGGATATTGTGGCACTCTCAGGGGCTCATACTCTGGTAACTTTTATTGCTCACTTAACTTTTCGTTGTTTTTCGAGAAACAAAAAGTGATGCGGTGTGTTTGAGTAATGACCAACTTTTTGAGTGGTTTAGGGAAGGGCTCATCCAGAGAGGTCGGGCTTTGATGGACCATGGACTCAAGAGCCTCTCAAGTTCGACAACTCCTACTTCGTGTAATTTCTGCTACTTTATCCTCGAAGAGATTTTGTGAATGTTTTCTGTTTGTGTTGATATAAGAAGAAGAGGAAGCAGCTAACAACTACTTTAATTACATGATGATTAATTACTGTTTTTTTGGTAATAGGGAGCTTCTGAAAGGAGAATCAGAGGGCTTGTTGAAACTCCCAACTGACAAGACTTTATTGGAAGATCCTGAGTTCCGTCGTTATGTTGAGCTTTACGCAAAGGTATATAAACTGCAAATCTTCTCTGTCTCTTTTATCGATTTCACGTTTATTCATTGAATCCACAAGCACACACAATAACAAAGCAAACTACATATATGGTTATGTTCTAGAGAACTCATCAACAATAGTTGCTGATGTTGCAAAGTAAAAACATAAAGACTCTTTATGAAACATTATGAGCCTACCACTTGAAACCCTCACCTTGCCTCATCATTCTTCATGTTTGTTGTCATTTATAATTAGTTTTTCTAAGAAATATTAAAGTAGAAATAGTGAAGCTTTTCTATGATTAATGAATGAAAACATTGATCTTGTGTTGCAATGTATCTAAGTTTTAGTAAGATAAAAACAAGCAAGTGGTTTAAATGATCACATTTTTCATGTTTTAGCATTAGTTTTGTCATTAAAAACTTCAATATATGGTTTGACAGGATGAAGATGCATTCTTCAAAGACTACGCAGAGTCCCACAAGAAACTCTCTGAGCTTGGGTTCAGCCCGAGTTCATCAGCCGCCAAAATGGTAGCAGACAGCACGATGTTGGCGACAAGTGCGTTCGGGGTTGCTGTTGCTGCTGCTGTTGTGGCCTTTGGTTACTTTTACGAGATTCGGAAGAGGATGAAGTAGAAAAAGAAGCCCCCACGATTCTCTTATTTAGCATAAAAGAAACTATAAGTTCTAAAGATTGCCATGTTTGATACACTAGACTACTTTTGGTGCTTATGTGATGCTAAACTCTTTTAATCCCACAATCATACTTAAAGATAAAGAATCAAAATTTGGGGTCATATGATTTTTGTGGTTTTACTTGATCCTCCTTTATGGGTTTTTTCTTCATTCTGAGATTTTCAACTACATGTTAGAGATTAGAGACTGATTTATAGCCGTTGCATACTAGTTCATAAATCAAGGAGTAAACTAATATTATTATTGAGGATAACAAAAGTTTCTTCTGCGTTGTTTTATTGTCCAATTGCAGCTATTCAGGCCCTCTGCTCCTCCAGCAAAAAATTAAAAATATATTTTTATAAAATAATTACAAAGATTTTTAAAATACTTTTGTTTTAATTAGTTACTAATCTTCTTATTGTTGACAAATTTGTGATTGCAATTTGCAACCTATCAGTAAAAGCTCATAATGTTTATTGAACTCACAAAGGTTAGAAAATCAGACCGGAAAAAGTGAATCGTATTATTGTTATGATGATCTAACATGCATGTGAACACCTCTTTCATAGAGATTAGCCCAAAAGTGACTTTTGTTTAACAAAATTAATATATACCTTCGATGTAAAAAAAAAAAAAAATTAATATAAACCTTCCAAAGGAAGCATCTCCGTAAAACGGTGCCGTTTCTCTAATATCACTGTCCCAGTCTCCACTCTCCACTAACACAAAGACCACTTTTCTCATTTGTTAATAAACGTATTTAATCAAAGGATTAAACCAAATTTAAAACTATACTAACCCCATCATAAATAATGACATATAACATACTTATGTCACGCGACATTGAATACTTTTGCCCGAATAAATATCCAAATTGATTATCAGGTTAATGAAAACTTAATTAATTAATTAACCCACAATTAAAATTTAATAATTTAGTAAACAAATTATTTAGTTCCTTTTATATGATAAGAGAGCACCATTGTTTGTAAAAAACCACCCCCACTATCTTCACTCTCTCTTTCCCACTCTCTCCAATGTCTTCCTCCATCTCTCTTCTTCTTCTCTTCTTCTCCGTTTTCCTCTCTTCTCCGTTAATTTCTTTCACAGTCTCTTCCACAGAGAAGACATTCATCTTCCGCATCGATGGCGGATCTATGCCTTCTATTTTCCCAACACACTACCACTGGTACAGTTCCGAATTCACCCAAGGAGACTCTCGAATCCTCCATGTCTACCACACAGTCTTCCACGGCTTCTCCGCCGTTGTAACCACCGAAGAAGCCAATAACCTCCGTACCCACCCGGCGGTTCTCGCTGTTTTCGAAGATCGCCGTCGCGAACTTCACACCACGCGCTCTCCCCAATTCTTAGGTTTACAGAATCAAAAGGGTCTTTGGTCCGATTCCGATTACGGATCCGACGTAATCATCGGCGTTTTCGATACCGGGATTTGGCCGGAGAGGAGAAGCTTCTCAGATCTCAACTTGGGTCCGATTCCGAAACGATGGAGAGGCGTTTGCGAGTCCGGGACAAGATTCGGGCCTAGAAACTGTAATCGGAAAATCGTCGGAGCAAGATTCTTCGCTAAAGGACAACTAGCGGCCGTTATCGGAGGAATCAACAAAACCGTCGAGTTTCTATCTCCGCGCGACGCCGATGGACACGGCACTCACACCGCCTCCACCGCCGCTGGTCGTCACGTTTTCAAGGCGAGTATGTCCGGTTACGCCTCCGGTGTAGCCAAAGGCGTTGCTCCAAAAGCTCGTATCGCCGCTTACAAAGTCTGTTGGAAAGATTCTGGTTGTCTCGATTCCGATATCCTCGCCGCGTTCGATGCGGCGGTTTACGACGGTGTTGATGTTATATCGATATCGATAGGTGGCGGAGACGGTATAACTTCGCCGTATTACTTAGATCCGATCGCCATAGGCTCGTACGGCGCGGCCAGTAAAGGAATATTTGTCTCTTCCTCCGCCGGAAACGGAGGACCTAACGGTATGTCGGTGACGAATCTCGCGCCGTGGGTAACCACGGTCGGTGCCGGAACAATCGATCGGAATTTCCCGGCGGATGCAATTCTCGGCGACGGACACCGTCTCAAAGGAGTGTCTCTCTACGCCGGCGTGCCTCTCAACGGTAAAATGTTTCCGGTGGTATATCCCGGGAAATCGGGAATGTCGTCAGCTTCTCTATGTATGGAGAACTCTCTCGAGCCGAGACATGTCAAGGGTAAAATCGTAATTTGCGACAGGGGAAGCAGTCCTCGAGTAGCGAAAGGGCTTGTGGTGAAGAAAGCGGGCGGCGTAGGGATGATCTTAGCTAACGGCGCATCTAACGGCGAGGGATTAGTCGGAGACGCGCACTTGATCCCTGCGTGCGCCGTTGGATCAGACGAAGGAGATAGAATCAAAGCTTATGCTTCTACGCATTCGAATCCTATGGCTTCTATCGATTTTCGAGGGACTATTGTCGGAATCAAACCGGCTCCGGTCGTCGCTTCTTTCTCCGGGAGAGGACCGAACGGTTTAAGTCCGGAGATTCTTAAACCCGATTTGATAGCTCCCGGAGTTAACATCCTCGCCGCTTGGACCGACAATGTGGGGCCTACGGGTTTGCCTTCGGATCCGCGGAAAACGGAATTCAACATCCTCTCGGGGACGTCGATGGCGTGTCCTCACGTCAGCGGCGCGGCGGCTTTACTCAAATCCGCCCATCCGGATTGGAGCCCCGCCGCGATACGATCTGCGATGATGACGACGACGAACATCGTCGATAACTCAAACCGCTCGTTGATCGACGAATCCACGGGGAAATTGGCTACGCCTTACGATTTCGGATCGGGGCATTTGAATTTGGGCCGGGCTATGGATCCGGGACTCGTCTACGATATAACCAACGACGATTACATCACGTTTCTATGCTCGATCGGGTACGGACCAAAGACGATTCAAGTCATCACTAGAACGCCGGTGAGATGCCCGACAACGAGGAAACCGTCTCCGGGGAATCTGAATTACCCGTCGATCACCGCTTTGTTCCCTCGTTCGAGAAGAGCAACGTCGAGCAAGACTATTGTACGGACGGCAACGAATGTCGGAAACCCAGAGGCGGTGTACCGAGCGAGGATAGAGTCGCCGAGAGGAGTGACGGTGACGGTGAAGCCGCCAAGACTTGTGTTTAATGCTGCCGTTAAGAGACGGAGCTATGCTGTGACGGTGACGGTGGATCCAAAGAATGTGGTGTTGGGAGTAACGGGTGCTGTGTTCGGGTCAGTCACGTGGTTTGACGGTGGGAAACACGTGGTTAGGAGCCCCGTTGTTGTGACCCAAATGGACCCGTTTTAAAATCCGGGTCGGGTCTTGTAATGATCATACGGTCATGATCATGTAAACCCAATGTTGGTGTGTAACAAGTAACAGTAGAATTAAATGTTTTTGTATTTTCTTTTTCCCTAATGAGATTTTTATCTTTGGACTTTGTTTTGCATTTTGCATAGATGATTTTTGTCTTTATTAATAAGAAAATTTTAAAAATCAATGATGTACAAATTTATCATTGTACCACAACGATTTAAGACCATAGATTTATAAATTTTGTAGACATCATTGATGATTGATTTGGACATTGAGACAGAGAGATGATTGATTTTATAGCATTCATTTTGAGTTCCCACCTGAAAAATATAAAAGAAATTAGACAATCATGACCCCACTTCTTTACTCGGTTTTAATTGTAAGTAAATTATGTAGGATATGCCATTTACTGAAATTATATATAATCTTTGACTAAACATCAACTAATGGTGATTAATAATACTTTTTAATTAGCTTGTGCATAGAGGAATTCACAAAACTACACATTTTCAACACTCCTTTAACAAAACTATACCTAATTCAATATTTTCACATATTTACACCTTTTAAAAATTTTAAAAGCTTGATTTACCCTTTAAAAAATTACCAAAATTAAAATATTTTCATTTGGGTTCGTTAATTAGTGTTTATGATATAGTATTAAGGGGGTAGGATTGTGTGGGTAGGGTTTATTTGAATTTAATTTTTAGTGTTTAGGTGTAATTTTGTGAAATATTTTAGAAATGGTGTAGTTTTGTGAAATATAATTCAAATGGTGTAGTTTTGCGATTCTCCCTAATAATAACAGAAGTCTTGCTTTCTATCAACGTTTGAATAATGATTTGAAATAGTTTATAGCACAACATTGTAGTGTGTTAGAGCATGTTTATCAAAGGTGTTTATGTAGAGTGCTTGTGTATTTTTTTGTGTATTTTTTGTATATTTGAGTATTAAATTAAATTAAAACATGTATTATTAATAAGAACTCTACAAAAAGGGGAGCTTAAAATGCTTAATTAAGCACTTTTCATTATAGATGCTTAATAATAATACATATTTTGATTTAATTTAATACTCAAATACACAAAAAATACATAAAAAAATACACAAGCACTCTACATAAGCACCTTTGATAAACATGGTCTTAGACTCTACTCAAGTGTTATATATCTTGTATTTTTCATGTGAAATTTTTTAACAATTCATGAAGTTTGAAAACAAATTTTGTATACATTGCGTGAATAAACAAAACTTGTGAAACACATACATTTTGGGATGGAACTAATATTGTAGTCAATAGATGAAAATCTCGTTTTAATAAATTCTCCATGTCAATATTCAACATTCAACTAACCATATGTTTTTTTAGGTGACAACGATTCCAACCAAAAAATATAAAACGTATAAGTTGTTAACATTTTTTTATTGTAATGAAGTTGTAAATATATAAATTATTTTAAGTTATGTCTCAGCATAAACAGAAAAGATACCGAATTTTGCAATCATTAAAGTGTTTGTATATGTGTGTGACTATTTGTTACCTAACAAAATTTGTAAATGATGGTGCGTATGAAACGAGATTAAAAGACTTTAAAAGCGATGACCATCAATTTCAACATTTCGATTCGAGATAAAAGTAGATGGGTCCCAATGATATATGCCAAGATGCCTTTCTAGATATTTTATTCTAATTTTTAACAAAAAAGCAGAAAAAAACGATAAACAGTTAAATGAATGCTTTCGTTGAGAGTTGAACTCAAGACCTCCCGCTTACTAAACGGGTGCTCTAACCAACTGAGCTACGAAAGCGTTTTGTTTGGTGTGTGAAAAGTATATTTATATTGATAAATTATTTTGTAAAATAGTGTTAAAAGCAAAACATGGGCCTAAAAGATATTTTGGGCTTTAGTGTAAATGCACGAACCAACATTGGGGCCTATTCTATATGTTCATAAAGCTGAATATCATTTTATTTATAACTATAGTTTAATAACCTATTTAAAGTCATTACAAGAATGTACCAAGTTATATTATTCTCTCTTTTTTTATTTAATAATGAATTAATGATACTGAGCTTGATGGTTTTTTTCTGGTCCTATTCGTATTTAATCCAAAGAGACAAATATCTGGTTATTTGTTACTTTCTTGGTAGTTAATTCTAATTTTGTCACCGATATAATTATTTTGGTAGCTCAAACTTTTAATTTCGAAAAGAGAAAAAAAACAAAAGATTCAAAAGTGATGAGTCTTTAGATTCAAATGTGAATTAATGGACACACACATGTGGGTGGTAGTAGCTAGGTAGGTGAGATATTTTGTATGTTTATTAATTATGTTATAATCTATATCACAACTCAGTAAAATAATAATTTTATCATAAAAAAACTCAATAAAATCAAAATACCAAAAATCCTCTCTTTTTTTTTTATCTGTGTGTGATTGTAAATGTTCTTCAAAAATCTCAAGAGGTATGTGTATTTTCTACTTTTTTGAGTTTGTTAAAATGTTGTTCTCTACTTAATGTAAGATAATTTAATTATTATCCTTTTATTCCTTATTCTCAGCCGTTGGATCGTTTTCAATGTTTCTGTTTTTATATTTGTTTTGAAAATATCTTTCGTGATATGCAAATATAATTGTGATAACCTATATTGTATAACTTATAAGTTATAACCTTTGGATGAAGATAAAAGTTGAAACCTACATTGTCGATAAAAATAGTTATAACTAGTTTTTTAGTTTAATTACGGATATAGAATTGAACACTGAAAAAACTAATTTAATTAAAACCATCTCTATAATTATGTCAAGAGACTACTAATATGCAAAATTCTAATTACTTGTCAATGGGATAAATGTTCCGTACGTTTACAAGCTAAAAAGAAAGATATAAATACATACAAAGGCTTGACAATATGAAACTTTAGAGTTGTGCACGCATATGTTTTCATCTAAAATAGAAACTTGACTTTTATATTTTTCTGTGGTAATTTTGACAAGGACAATAAAATATTCGTGTAGTATTAACTCGGGCTGCTCTTATTGTTATTGACAATAATAATATATATATAATTATGTGCAACATGAAGCAACTTACGAAAGATTCAAAATGTGTATCGTTTTACTTTTATTATATATATATATATTGGACATACTTAAATTTCAGTAATTTCATAAATCAGATTTGACTATCATGTATATCATTCATTCTCTTATTTTGGTTTTAAATGGGATTTTGTATTAAGAGTCAATAGATATATATATGTTGCACTTGCATGTAACATGCGCTCTAAATCTTAGAAGACCACTTCTTCCCTTGAAAATATATATAAGACCACTTGTTGAAATTTTAAATAGCTTCTTGTTGTTACGTGATAATTATCTTGTCGGTATCATGCGGAGATATAACAACAAAAAAATGAAATAAAAAGAGGATGCACACCGTAATTAATTACTCATTTATTAATATATATATAAATTAGGGAATACCTTTTTGCAAAAAAGAGATAAATATCAAGTCCTTAAAAACCTAACCAAACACAACAAAAAAATCTCTTACTCTTCTTCTTTCTTCTTCAATGGGTTTCATAAAATTCTCTTCTTCTTCTTTTTCGTCTTCTTCATCGTCTTTGAAATGGTTAGGTTTCGTAACAGCGGTTTGGGTCCAATCAATATCAGGAAACAATTACACATTCTCGAATTACTCTGACGCTTTAAAATCACTAATGAACCTAACTCAGCTTCAGCTCAACAATCTCTCCGTCGCTAAAGACGTCGGAAAAGCCTTCGGTATCCTCGCCGGAATCGCTTCCGATCGTTTATCCACTCCGTTCATTCTCCTCATCGGTTGTTTCGAAGGTCTTATAGGTTACGGTCTTCAATGGCTCGTCGTTAGCCGCACCATCCAACCTTTACCTTATTGGCAGGTTACTTTATTACATTTTCCTTTTTAAATTAAATTAATACCTATTATTAATTTATAGTAATTACTAATTTATATTAACGAATCGAATATTAGTTTATAAAAATTATATTGTAATTAGAATCTTATATAGGAAATTTAGAAAGGACCAACATTAATAGATAAGTACTATAATTAGTTAATTTACTTATTGGCTTATTTGGTTTTGAGTTTGTGTAGATGTGTGTTTTTCTATGTATGGGAGGAAATAGTACGACTTGGATGAACACTGCGGTTTTAGTGACTTGCATTCGTAATTTCCGGCGAAACCGCGGTCCGGTTTCGGGGATTCTTAAAGGTTATGTCGGTTTAAGCACCGCCATTTTCACGGATTTGTGCACGGCTCTGTTTTCTTCCGATCCGGCTTCGTTTCTTGTTCTACTCGCAGTCGTGCCTTTCGTAGTTTGTCTAGCGGCGGTTTTCTTCCTACGCGAGATCCCGCCGGCTACTTCCGCAACGGAGGAAAACGAAGAGTCTATGTACTTTAATGTGTTCAACGTCGTCGCGGTTGTTGTTGCCGTGTATCTTCAGTCTTACGATATCATAGGAATCAAAACCGGAGTGTCCTCCGTCGCATTCGCATCTATACTACTAATACTATTAGCTTCGCCTATCGCCGTGCCTTTCCACGCCTTTATCCGCAGTTCAAACCGCCAGGTACAAGACGTAGAAATCGAAGAACCATTGCTTAGATCCGAAATCGTGGAGGAGACCGTTGTAGAAGCGACAGATAACGAGTTGCCGCTAGATATTAAGCCGTCGAAAGAGGAAGAGGAGGAGAAGAAGAGGCCGGTTCTTGGAGAAGACCATACTATAGTAGAAGCTATATTGACCGTTGACTTTTGGGTGTTGTTTGTGTCGTTCTTGTGCGGTGTGGGTACCGGTTTAGCAGTTATGAACAATATGGGTCAGATCGGTCTTGCACTTGGTTACACTGATGTCTCAATCTTTGTCTCCATGACTAGCATTTGGGGGTTCTTTGGTCGGATTCTCTCCGGTACTGTCTCCGAGTATTTTCTCAAGTAAGTCACTTAACTAAACACAAGTAGACTAATCACGATTAGTAATTGATTACATAGGATCTTTGTTAAAGTTGTAACGTGACTTTAGTGTAAATTATTGTGTGAGTTTTGAGTAAAGTTGGTTTCTTTGCTTTATCTTTGCTTTGCTTAGAAGGTAAACATAGTCTTTGCTTTGTGACTTTTTATGTAGAAATATCTCTTCATTAACTTTATATTGAATTTTGAATGATTTGTTATTGAAGAGACTTTTATTACAATAGACTAATCTTCAAAAATGTTGATGTCTTTTGTGTGTTTTATAGAAAAGCTGGAACACCAAGACCACTATGGAACGCAGCATCTCAAATAGTTATGTCCGTTGGATATTTACTAATGGCTTTAGCTATGCCCGGTTCGCTCTACATCGGTTCAATGGTGGTTGGAGTTTGCTACGGAGTCCGGTTAGCTATAACCGTACCAACAGCTTCTGAACTCTTTGGTCTTAAATACTATGGACTCATCTACAACATTCTTGTACTTAATTTACCCCTTGGCTCGTTCTTATTCTCCGGTCTTCTCGCTGGTTTACTCTACGATGCTGAAGCCACACCGACTCCTGGCGGAGGCAATACATGTGTAGGATCTCATTGTTATCGTCTCATCTTCATTGTAATGGCGTTTACTTCCATTATCGGCGTCGGTCTTGACCTTTTGCTAGCTTTTAGAACAAAAGAGATCTACGCGAAGATTCATGAGAGTAAGAAGGCTAAGAAATCTGGTGATACTCTTAGATGAGAATTATAAGTTTAAACTAGATTTGCTTTTGGTCAAAACCATTTTTTAGATGTAGTAATATGTAAATCCACTGTTGTCGATTTTCGATAGTTTTGACGTTCACTAATAAGTCCATAAATGATTGATGTTAATAAAGTTGGAAAGTTGATATAATATCACTTGATATAGAATCTTATAACAAACAATATAGTAGTCTTGACATACAACATAGTCTATAATACAATTATGACAATGTCTATGAGCATCCTTGATGTGTATATATACAGAAAAACAAAACCCGCGGGGCGAAAAAGAATGTTGATGCTAGAGATTGAAGCATTGTTGTATAATCATTAGTGAAATCCTCTTGACCCTCTAGATTGATAAAGCTCCAATCTACTCTTTGCTTCTGGTAAAATCTCTTCGATCAGAGGCGATTCGACCAAATGAGCTTGTTTCGTCGACCATTCAAGCACGACTAGAACCTCTTCTTGAGCGAGAGTCTCACTGTCCGGTACACTCAAAGCGATATAACAAAGTAGTATCAAAGCCGGGAGCTGAACCATTTGTTCACCAAAATATACTAATTGAATCAAATGCTTTGCTCCTCCTGCCGCTATAATCGCTTTTGAGTGGTTATCGCGCAAGAAATTCTCTGTACACGAGAATTTGATCAGTGCAACCGCGGCTTCCATCGAAACCTCAGCTTCTCTCTCGTCAAGAAGCTTCACAAGAGGTTCAATGATCCTTGTCTCCGTTGCACGGAACGTTCTCGAAAGACTACCTATCGATTTTATACACGGGATTAGTAGGTCCGGTATTTCGTTTTCGATGACTTTAAGTAACTGTTCGACCACGGCTTTCGCAGCGGGGGAGGTCGGTTTGAAAGCCGAACGTCTAAGCTCTGGGTATTGCTCGGCGACATCGGTGATTTCCATCATTGCTAGAGAAGAATACGACTTTACTTCGTCGTCTCCTTTCTCTAACAAGACAGCGAAACAGAGCAATGCTCTTGACTCTGTAATGCCTTTACATATTTGGAGATTACCTCTTGAGAGTTGCCACAATGCTCTTGCAGCCATTGCTTTCATCTGAGCTTTAGTTGCTGGATCCTCGTACTCTCTTCCTTTGATGCTTGTCCCGATTAACGACATGTGTGTCGCGTTGTTCCCTCGAGGATTCGAACCACCTTTGGTATGATTCTGGTGGTTTTGATTGCTATGTTTTGTCTGATTCTTATTAGTACTTGAAGAACCCGAACCCTTCATGGCTAATGTGTTTGCAACCAAACTATGCATCTGGCTAGGTGTTTGGTTACTCATAGGATGAGAGATATTACTCTTTGTCTCATCTTCGTTGTTGTTATCTTTCTTAACCGTTGGGTTTGTGTTGCTCGCCATAACGACCGTGTGGATCGAAGACAACGTCTGTTTGTTACTGACGATAGCGTATTTGCTATGCTCTTGAACCGTCTCAAAGGCTAAATGGCTCACAAGGAAGCGAATGATATTGTTCTGAGCGAAATGGTCTTGACATTTAGGATGGTTCGAGGCTAACTCGGAGACGGCCCAAGCCACAACGGTCTGTACTTTCATATGACCTTCTTTGAGTATTTTCGCAAACACTTGGCCTACACCGGCTTGCATGATCTGATCTATGCTCTCCGTGTCGCGTCCTAATAAACCAATGGCTCGAGCCGCGTTTTCTTGACCTTCAAGTTTACCTTCTTTAGCAAGTTTCAACAACGGTGTGACACCGCCTTCTTCGATTATAAGCCGACCGTACCTGTCGTTGTCACGTGCGAGCGACACGAGCGAAGCGGCCGCGTCGGATCGGTCGTCGAGCGATCCCGTGAAGAGAATCGCGACTTGTTCCCAAATCAAACCTAGAATCGGTTCGTTGGCCGCGATCGGCGGGAGACCCAAGTACTCGTCGTCGCGGTCGTCTCCGGAAGCGGAAACACGGAGTAGCCAAGAGACGTCTCCGATCGAGTTCTCCAGCTGCGTCGCGATTTTGCGGAACGCGGCCGCGGGGATGATCGTGAAGAGACGTTTCATGAGACCCGTGGCTCGGCATTTCTCGACGAGGGCTAACGTTTTGAATAGGATCTGCTCCGTGTCGTCGATGATACGGCGCGTGGGACGTTCGTAGAGATCGTTGCTCGCACGCGCCGCTTGACGGAGGAGACCCGCGAGTTTCTCGGTTTTAGCTTTGACCTCGAGACATTCTTGACGAAACGAGTAGGCTTCGTCGGAGACTTTTGTTATCTGATCCGCTAATTGAATTGGTCTAACTAAGATCTGTTTAACATCCGCCATTAGAAGATAACACAATCAATAAGAACTCAGATCTCGTGTGTAATTTAATCGCCGGAGACGACGGTGGAGAGAAAAAAAAACAGAGGGGAATAAGAAATATTGGTGAAACGTTAATTTCTCTGAATTTACAAAGACAAAGGGAAAGAAATCTCCCAAATATAGACATGTTCTTGGCCATATATAATGATGATTTACATTATATATATATAGATTGTTACCATATAATAATATGTATATACTACATGCTCCAATTAGTTACAGATTTAAGATATTATTATGAACAACGAAAAATAAATAGGATGCACACATTTTTCAAGAATCCATAAAGTTTAATAGCAAAATAATGTAACTTATAGTACACGCAAACCCTTAAAACACAAAAGAATCATGGTTTCAATGTACATATGTGGGAATTTTAATACCAAATAATCAAACTTTACCTTCGATTCTTGCATGTGTTAATCCAACACAAGCATCGACGAAATCTCCGTCGATAAAATCAGTCGAAAATATCTGCAGCTTATCTCCATATCCGTTGGAAACACACTGCGAAATAAACAGCCTAGCGTGTTTTCGGATCCTATCAGTCACCGGTTTAACCCAAACAACCGGGTTATCCGCTTGCGGCGTAACCGTATTCTCGACCCTATAAAAGTACTTTCTTGAAGATACCGATTCTTTCTCGCCGAGATTCTCCAAATTGCTCTGAAACTTTGTCCACGGAAGATCTGTGTCGATCCAATTATCTTTTAAATAATCCGAGTTCCATAAAAGCCCTCCGCGGCTAGGTTTAGGAGACTCTCTAGGCTTCCATACACAAATAACTCTTTTAGGCAAAATCTCTGATACCGCCTTGTTAAACAAGCTATCGTCTTGGTGTATCAAAAACTGACCTAACTTGTCAGACAAGTACGTCTCGAACTCTGGAGGATCTTTGTGTCCGAACTCGGTCCTCATCTCCAATATTAAAATCTCCGAATGAGTCTCCGACAAGAACCTGATGACGTCATCGATAACTACTTGGACGTCGTGTGACGTCAGTATGCCGTGGCAGATACGACGATCTTCCTGGACGCGTATGTCGAGGACACGTGTCCCTAACGAAAGCTGGTCGTAGATGGAGAGGGTTTGACACTCGGCTAAAGGACGAGAGATCAAAGGTATGCCTATATCGTTGGTGGCTGAATCGTGAGATCCTGGCCACACGATCTTGTTTAGAGTAAGTTTCTCCAAAGGTAGATTAGCCATCCAGTTTTTACGATCCGACGGTAAATAATCATCGTCAGGGAAACGTGAGCCGTCGGATTTTTGGAGATCTTCCAAGGCTTTTTGCTCAAGAGATACGTTTTTGTGAATATCGATTTGGTCAGTGAAGAAAGAGAGCATGGTTTTTGAGGTAATGATTATTATGAATATGAAGATTAAGAAGAAGATAAGAGATTTTTTATTCTTGTGGATGCAACCACTTATAAGAAGATGTATCGTGGAGTGTTTTGTCTTGACGTCAAAATCAATATTTGTTGGAGATTTGACTAATTAAAAAAGCTTGACAGGAGAGTTTGTTAATGGTTTAAATTTCTTTGTTAATATATGATATGAAAATCTCCTATTAGGTCTATAAAAGTGTATTTGTTAGGTTGTTATTTTTTCAATGTTATCGCCTATCGTTTTGGCTCAGTATAATTATTTTCAGGTTTATCTTAATTACCTTTCCGTCATGTAAATGATTCAGAAGATCTTCTAACAATATTTATCTAATATTAATATAAATATTTTACATGTTTTATCGGTTAGGTTGTTTGGATTTTTACATTTTCTAATTTATATATAGTCTATATTGTTACCTACTTCTGCCATTGTATTAGATAGAGTTCAATAAAATTATTTTAATATCTTTATCACGCTAATAAGCTTTGGTTCAAGTTTTGATAAATTTGGGTTTCATTATTTGAAAATAATTCAGTTTTATATTTGCCGCAAGTTACATGTTTTGTAATTGTTACTTGTAATGTGCGACTAAAGACCCTACCAATTTTTGTCGTCTAAATTGAATTCACATGACTTTTCAAAGCCTAAAAATAGGTTTATAACATATGGTTGATGGGTTTATATAACGTTACAAAAAACTTGTATCAAATGAAACTCAAAACATGCTCACAAAAGAATCGTCTCCTTACCCTACAAGAATAGAGCTAAAGAAATAGTAGTAAAGATTTGTTGCTCTTGTCTTCCTACTATTGTGTGATTGTAACGAGTCAAAACTTGATTACACTCATGAGCAAAAATACACTTAAACTTTCTGTTTCTTGTTAGATCCTTTGCCATCTTTCTTCTGTCCAACGCCATGTCCTCTCTTAGATCCCTTAAAAACCAAACAACAGAAAAAAGTGTAAGCACAACACACAAAAAGGCACAGAGACCAAAGAGAAAGTTCGGTGATGTTTTTTTACATTGGCACTGAATGTTTTGAGTGGATCGGTGTTTTTTCTTGACCGTTTCTTGTTTGTGTTGTTGCGGCCACCACCGGATCTCCTACTGTTTCCCATCGCGGCTCTAGCTAGCTTCACCATCTTGCTTGCTTCTTGAGTCTTTGAGTCCACTAGATACTCAGGGATGTCCTTTAGATGTGGCGCAGGCGCTGTCTTACTCAGCAGCTTGTCATGTTTCAACAGATCCAAGTCTCTTGGATTAGCTTCAAAATGAGACTTTAACCTAAAGAAAGTAACAGATAAATTTAGGCAAAAATGAAAGTAAATCAGAGAAAATAACAACACAAACCTAAAAAATAGTTGTGTTTTAGCTTACTTTTCTGAGTTGATTATCTCATTCCTTAAATCTTGTGCTCGAGATTCTCTAACCGCAACTTTTGTAACACTCTTAGCAACATCCTGCAAGAAAATTATAACTTTAATACTACTCATTTGATCAAAGTAAAGCATACTGTTACAGAGAATACTCACCTCAGCTCTGTATCTTAAAGACTCGACAGCATTTTCAGTCAGCGAAGGGAAAGGTGTGATAATCTCACTGTCTTTGTCCTCTTCGCCTGCTAAGAATGATTTTATTTCTTCAAAACCTTCCATCTCATCAGGAGAAACCTATGGGAAACAGAGAAGGGTGTGTTAGACTTGCAAATCTGAAGAGATCATGCAACAAAAAGGGTATTATTAGAAGCAAATACTCACAAGAGATATGGAAGAGCCGCTGCTATATGCTCTCCCTGTACGCCCAATTCGATGAATATATCCTGTAACACTTTGAGGCATATCATAGTTTATGACCTGTACATAAAAAGGATTTAGAATCAAATCCGAGGAAAAAGGCAAGTCTATTGAAATGTTAAAAAGCCATTGTAGGGAAAGCCGAGTTAGCATACCGTGTGAACTTTTTTGAAATCAATACCCCTGACTACACTGAACTCAGCGTCTAGCTTTGGTTTGCCACGCCTTTTGTTTTTCTTGTTCTCGTTGTTATTATCCTCACCTTTAGCCTCTTCCTTTATTTTACTCTGGCTATTATCATCCGTTGCAATCAAGTAATCAAAAAGACCTGCATTGAATTGCTGCACACAAATATATACAGTGATTAGTTACAAAGCGTAAGCTACTTCAGGTAAAATCTAAAACTCAGGAGTGTGACTTTGTGATGAACCTCAAGGATATGAAGACGAGAATTCTGAGGCAACTCCCCGTTTAGAATCGCAGTTTTGATCCCAAACTAGCAATAACAAAAAAACAAATCACACAAAGGATGAGACAAAAGATGAAAAAAGTACATGAAACTAAATCGGCTTGTTCATATAAGTTACCGAAACTTACCTTTTCTAAGTATAATTTCAACTTGAAACCCATATTAATCGTATTGATGAATATCAGAATCTTTTTCTGAACCACCTCTAGCTTCAAGAGAGCAAGAATGTGAAGCAGTTTATCCTGAGCACTGCAAGAGATCTAAACCAAGATAAACACACTTAATCATCATTAAATCAAAACAACAATTATGAAAGTAAAAGACAACTTTAACAGCAAAATATATAAGCTACCAAACCATACCCAAAACTGCTGAACATTACTTGGGACAGGCTCTTCCTTGTCACTACCTTCTTGTAATGTCAAAACGACTGGGTTGTGCAGTATCAATTTCTTCAATTTTTCAACATCAGAACTAAAATTTTGGCAAAATATTATTCAATTAAGACAACTAGGACCAAGAAAACTGTTGTTGAGTGGAAAAATCACTATCTTCAAGAGGCGTGTTACCTCGTGGTGGCAGACATAAGAAGGCATTGACAACGTCTTGGGATTATTGAAGTTACCGATCTCAGATTATCTTCATAACCATATGACAACAAAAGATCTGCCTGATAAACATAAGCATGTCAAACATCTAACACTTCTACTATTATGAAAACCAACATAATTACACGCAAGAACCTATGCCATACCTCATCAAGAACAAGAATCTCAAGCGAGTCGCTAATAGCCTTAGGATCTAAAACTCCGGCAGCAAAGCATTTAGGAATACAAGCAGGTGTGGTAACAAGAATCTCAGGCAATCCTGCCAACGCGTTACGCTGCAATCAAAAGAAAAATACAAAACACAAGTTGTAAAAACCCGATTAAAGTACACATAAGGACGATGTCTATGAGTCTAAGCAACAAGTTAACAACTAACCATATCGGATTCAGGCATACTAGTAGTCAATTGCACAGCTTTAAGCTGAACCCTACACATTTCGATAAGCGAACAAACCTCTGCATAGACCTGTGTAAATTTCCACATGAATCATTACAATCTATTGAAGTAAGGGTAAGACATGAAACAAACTGATAAAAGAGCTTACCTGTTGGCATAACTCTCGAGATGGTACGAGGATAAATGCACAAGGAGCAAGCTTCTTCTTCCTTCCAGAATCTGAAAACAGCTTCTGAAGCAATGGGAGAAGATAGGCTAAAGTCTTACCTGATCCTGTCTTTGCCTTAGCAACCACATCTTTACCTTCCTACAAGAACATAAGAGACACCAGAGAGACAATAAACGATGAAAACACAAAGGCTCAAAAGTAGGTCAAAAACAGAAAAAGGTAGAGACTTTGGTTATTACCAGGATGTAAGGAATTGCTGATTGTTGAATTGGTGTAGGTTTCTCTATACCCTTTTTGTTTAGAGCACGTGTCAGACGAGGATCAAGCCCTAGCTCCTCGAAACTCTTGTCTGCTTCCTCTTCTTCTTCTTCTTCAACAACATCTTTCTCTTCTACTTTCTCGACTAATTCGACATCGAGCTTAGCATCCTCGAGAGGTTTTTCAATCTCCATAGTCATGGAATCAGAAGTTTTCGATGCCCAGAGTTTGCGACGGAGTAGAGAGAACTTTATAGAGAGAGGCAGAAAAACTTGCGACTGAAGCGGCGCAGAGGTTTTAGAGGAAGAAGTAGAAGAGGAAGGGTAAAAAAGTCTTTTACTCTTATTGATTTGGGCTTTTCTTTATCATAACTTTTAATGGGCTTATACTATCTTTTAATGGGCTTATACTATCTTTTAATGGATTTGTAATGATTTTAACTTTTTAATGGATTTTTTGTGTCTTTGTAATAACTTTTAATGGGCTTACATATTTGAACTTAATGCAGATATTGTCGAACTAATCAAAGTTCATTAAGTTCTTAAATTAAAAAAAAAAATATACTGCATAACTGTAATCGGTGTGTAATAATGGAGTTTTTCAGATTTATTAAATCAACATCAAATAAAAAATTGGATTTTTTTTTAATTTTATAATAAAAAAATAAAAGGAAATAAAATGATCTTACGTCTCTCTGACTTTGAGAGCTATTGCTTCTGCAATTACAGAAAAAACAAAAGACTTTTTGAGAGATGGGTTCAGTGAATAACGAAGGAGGAAGAGGAGAGATGGAGAAAATAAACACTGAACAAGAGGAAGCTATACTTTACGTTAATGGAGTTCGTAGATTATTGGCCGATGGTTTAGCCCATATGACTCTTCTTGAATATCTCAGAGGTTCGTTAAGTAATGATTTAAAAGTTTTCAATTTTAGACTTGTGAAGAATCCATTACTTGCCTTATGTCTCTTTAATTTGAAAATTTGATTTGGGTTAAGACAATCTTTTTTGGTTCTTCTACTTTTTTAGATTTGGGACTGACAGGGACAAAGCTTGGATGTGGGGAAGGAGGTTGTGGGGCTTGCACTGTGATGGTTTCTACTTATGACATAAAGTCAAAGACTTGTCTGTTAGTATCTTATTCTCTTTTATTTTGGCTCAATTTTTGCTAAAGTTTAGACCTTTTTTGTTGATTCCTAAACTGTTCAAGACTGATTTTTTTCCCCATAATTTTGTAGGCATTATGCTGTGAATGCTTGCTTAGCACCTCTCTACTCTGTTGAAGGAATGCATGTGATATCCATTGAAGGAGTCGGGCATCGAAAACTTGGCTTACATCCACTTCAGGTGAGTTCTACTTCTTTATGGTTCTTGAGAATCTATGACTATGTTGGCTGACGAAACGTGTTTTTGATACTGATTCTCTCAGGAATCTTTGGCATCTTCTCACGGTTCTCAATGTGGGTTTTGTACTCCTGGGTTTATCATGTCCATGTACGCGTTGTTGAGGTCGAGTAAAAACTCACCTTGTGAAGAGGAGATTGAAGAATGCCTCGCGGGAAATTTGTGTCGTTGTACTGGTTATAGACCTATTGTTGACGCGTTTCGGGTTTTCGCGAAATCTGATGATGCTATATACAGTGGTTTAACTTCACTTAGCCTTGAAGATGGTTCAACGATTTGCCCATCTACTGGAAAACCTTGTTCTTGTGGGTCAAAAACGACAAACAAAGCAGTTAGTTGTAAAGAAGAGAAATTTCAGTCCATATCTTATAGTGATATAGATGGGGCTAAGTATACGGAAAAGGAGCTTATCTTCCCTCCTGAGCTGTTGATGAGGAAATTAGCTCCTTTGAAGCTAAAGGGAAATGGAGGGCTTACGTGGTATAGACCCGTAAGTCTTCAGAACTTGCTTGAGCTGAAAGCAAATTATCCTGATGCAAAATTACTGGTAGGGAATACAGAAGTGGGAATCGAAATGAGACTGAAGAGGTTACAATATCAGGTGCTAATCTCCGTTGCTCAAGTCCCAGAACTCAACACTTTGAATGTCGATGAAAATGGGATAGAGATTGGTTCGGCTTTGAAACTTTCTGAGCTCCTGAAGCTATTCAGAAGGGTGGTTAAGGAGCGTCCTGCACATGAAACATCAGCATGCAAGGCTTTTATTGAACAACTTAAGTGGTTTGCTGGTACACAAATAAGAAATGTTGCTTGTATTGGTGGAAACATATGTACGGCTAGTCCAATATCTGATTTAAATCCTCTTTGGATGGCTTCAAGAGCTGAGTTTCGGATAATCAACTGCAATGGTGATCTCAGGACTATACCCGCGAAAGATTTCTTCCTTGGCTATCGTAAAGTGGATATGGGAAGTAACGAGATCTTGTTGTCGGTATTCCTTCCATGGACAAGGCCCTTGGAGTTTGTGAAAGAATTTAAGCAGGCTCATCGTAGGGACGATGATATAGCTATTGTCAATGCTGGAATGCGTGTGTTTCTTGAAGAGAAAGACCAACAGTTGTTCGTTTCTGATGCATCAGTTGCTTATGGTGGTGTGGCTCCTCTTTCTTTGTGTGCGAGAAAGACAGAGGAGTTTTTAATTGGAAAGTCTTGGACTAAAGCTCTTTTGCAAGATGCGCTTACAGTCATACAAACCGATGTCTTAATTAAGGAAGATGCTCCTGGGGGAATGGTGGAGTTTCGGAAATCTCTTACACTAAGCTTCTTCTTTAAATTTTTCTTATGGGTTTCTCAGCATGTACACGACGTAAATCCCACAGTAGAGACCTTCCCATCATCCCATACGTCAGCTGTGCAAGCTGTTCCTCGGTTATCTAGAATTGGAAAACAAGACTATGAGACAGTGAGACAAGGAACATCTGTTGGCTCGCCGGAGATCCATCTTTCAGCTAGAATGCAGGTATGTTTTCGATAGCTGAGAAAAGTTTCCTTTCGTGCAAATAGTTGTAGGCTGGTGACTAGAGAAGAGTTTACAAGATTATCCCATACACGGTTTTATTATTATGTAGGTCACAGGGGAAGCGGAATATACTGATGATACCCCATTACCTCCTAATACTTTGCATGCTGCCTTAGTGCTGAGTAAAGTGCCACATGCCCGCCTCATTTCTATTGATGATTCAGCAGCCAAATCTTCGCCTGGTTTTGTTGGTCTGTATCTTGCAGAAGATATTCCTGGTGATAATATGATTGGGCCAATTGTTGCCGACGAAGAATTATTTGCTACAGACGTGGTCACATGTGTCGGACAAGTAAGAAAAAGTTGGAATTTCAGTCTTCATTTTTTAAAACTTATTCACAAAAGAGACTTTGGTATTTCAGGTAATTGGTGTGGTTGTTGCGGATACACATGAAAACGCAAAAATTGCAGCAGGGAAAGTTGTCGTGAAGTATGAGGAACTACCAGCGATATTATCAATCAAAGAGGCAATTAGTGCTAAAAGTTTCCATCCAAACACAGAGAAAAAACTTAGAAAAGGAGATGTTGAACAATGCTTTCAATCAGGTCAGTGTGACAAGATAATAGAAGGGGAGGTTCAAATCGGTGGTCAAGAACACTTTTACTTGGAGCCTCATGGTAGTCTGGTTTGGACAATAGACGGAGGCAACGAAGTGCATATGGTTTCATCCACTCAAGTAAGCATATAATCACTGAGAATTGCATTCTTTAGTGTTATCTCTGCATAAGCAATATTGGTTGGTTGTGAATTATATGAAGGCACCTCAAAAGCACCAGAAATATGTGTCTCATGTTCTCGGTCTTCCAATGTCGAAAGTGGTATGCAAAACCAAACGAATCGGCGGTGGCTTTGGTGGTAAGGAAACAAGATCAGCTTTTATTGCTGCTGCAGCTTCTGTTCCTTCCTACCTGTTGAATCGGCCCGTGAAACTCATACTCGACAGAGATGTGGACATGATGATAACTGGTCATCGTCATAGCTTCATTGGAAAGTACAAGGTAACTGTACAGAGATTGGGAATAGATTGTTAGACAACAAAATTATTCCTTTTTAATTATGGTCAGCTACTGTTTTGCAGGTTGGATTCACTAACGAAGGAAAAATAATGGCGTTAGACCTTGAAATATACAACAATGGTGGGAACTCTTTGGATCTTTCCCTTGCTATTCTTGAACGTGCCATGTTCCACTCAGATAACGTTTATGAGATCCCGCATGTGAGGATAGTAGGGAACGTTTGCTTTACTAATTTTCCGAGCAACACTGCTTACCGAGGTTTTGGTGGGCCTCAAGGTATGCTTATAACTGAAAACTGGATTCAGAGAATCGCATCCGAGCTTGATAAAAGCCCTGAAGAAATCAAAGTAAGTTTGAATACTTGAATACATTCTAAACATATTCATTCTGAAAGTTGTGTCCTATTTTAATGTTTTTTCGTGTATTTACTCTACTTTAGGAGATGAACTTTCAAGTAGAAGGATCGATCACACATTATTCTCAGTCTCTTCAGCATTGCACATTGCATCAGCTCTGGAAAGAGCTGAAAGTATCCTCCAACTTTGTAGAAGCCCGTAGAAAAGCAGACGAGTTTAATAGTCAGAATAGGTGGAAAAAGCGTGGTGTAGCAATGGTTCCCACAAAATTTGGCATATCATTTACCACAAAGTTCATGAATCAGGTCATCTTTGTTTGAAGTGTTTCTCTTCAAATTTAGTTATTTGAACTGTTAGATACTTATCAAATATATATATATATATATATATATTATATTATTGTTACTATATGGCTGTTATAGGCTGGTGCACTTGTTCATGTTTACACGGACGGAACTGTTTTGGTGACACATGGAGGTGTTGAGATGGGTCAAGGATTGCATACAAAGATCGCCCAAGTTGCTGCATCTGCCTTTAACATTCCCCTTAGTTCAGTTTTTGTATCAGAGACAAGCACTGACAAGGTACTTTGAACTATATTACAAGCACCATACATTAGGCCAAGACATTATCAGATGTAACTGTTATATATCTCTTATCGTTTTAATGGTTTCTTAATAGGTTCCAAATGCGTCACCAACTGCTGCTTCTGCGAGCTCCGATATGTATGGTGCTGCTGTTTTAGACGCCTGTGAGCAAATTCAAGCAAGAATGGAGCCGGTTGCATCAAAACACAATTTCAACACATTCGCTGAGGTACTCTCTCTTATATTGTAACACAAACTCGGAAGAGTTTGATGCCTGTTGTTTCTGATGAAGAACTTTCCCTTTACTCTTGAGTGAATGTAGTTAGCGAGTGCCTGCTACTTTCAACGGATAGACCTATCAGCTCACGGTTTTCACATTGTTCCTGACCTTGGATTTGACTGGATATCTGGGAAAGGAAACGCATTTAGATATTACACTTATGGAGCTTCCGTTGCTGAAGTCGAGATTGATACATTGACTGGTGATTTTCACACAAGATCAGCTGATATAATGTTGGACCTCGGATATTCTCTTAACCCAGCCATTGATATCGGACAAGTGCGTGTTCTTCTCTCAACCTCCTGTGGTTTTCTTTTATAAGGACAGTGTTATTGTGTTGTGTCTGAAATCCGCTATTTGCAGATAGAAGGAGCATTTGTGCAAGGACTAGGTTGGGTGGCTTTAGAAGAACTAAAATGGGGAGATGCAGCTCATAAATGGATTAAACCGGGAAGTTTACTCACGTGTGGACCCGGAAACTACAAAATACCTTCCATTAACGACATGCCGCTCAAATTCAATGTTTCTCTTCTCAAGGTAATAACTATATGAACAAAGCTTTACATTGGTTAGTAGGATTACAGTTGAAACTGAACCTGAGAGTATACTTTTGTTAAACCAGGGAAATCCGAACACAAAGGCAATACATTCATCTAAAGCAGTAGGTGAGCCACCGTTCTTTCTTGCATCATCGGTCTTGTTTGCTATAAAGGAAGCGATCAAAGCGGCTAGAACCGAGGTGGGTCTCAACGACTGGTTCCCTCTCGAGACTCCAGCCACGCCAGAGCGTATCAGGATGGCTTGTTTCGACGAGTTTTCATCTCTTTTTGTAAGTTCAGAGTTCAAACCCAAGCTTAGTGTTTGAGCTTTTAACTTCATCAAAGGAGTACATGATTGATAAATGTAATGTGACAAAGTCAAATCTGTAAAAAGTTGTTTCCAAATACATTGTACATTACAAAGTAGATATGTTTCTTCAGACCAGCAACTTTGTTGACTACAAGTGTGTCTTAAGCTTTGAATTCAGGTGGCTTTCTAATGAGAGTTGCTTGTTCGAAGCCGTAAGCAATCTCAATGAGTTTTGGCTCTGAGAATCTCAATCCACCAACGGTAATACCAAATGGAACTCCTTCACTATCATATCCTGCAGGTACATTGATCCCTGGATACCCTCCAATGGCTAGGACAGAGCTCAAAGCTGAACCGAGTGTCACTATCGCGTCTAGCTTCATGTCTTTCATTAGCTTTTCGATTCCGTCCCTCGAAAGTTCTTCCATTTTCCGCAATGCTGCTCTCTCTTTCTTACCCATTCCGTTGGTAGCTTCTGCTGCAATGAACACCTCTTGTCCCCATTCTTTCACCTTTTCCTGTATGTTTTTGTTCAGATACTCGCAAGAAAGGCGATTTTGATCTTAAAGGTTGCTTTACCTGTTCAGCGAAGTCATTGTTATAGGCGGCGATAACCTCTGCTAAAGACCGGACTGGTGATTTCACAAGCTCTTTAAGATATGCATTAAGAGACATCTTGAACTCAGCCAAAACTGCTGTCTCTTCGCCGCTATCAATAAAGCCTAAAATGACTTCTACGTTCGGTATGGTTAGATTGTTGATGACAATCGCGCCTTCTCGTCTATATCCAAGAGACAAAAACAGAGCTACAATAACTATAGATGGTTGTTCTCATTCGAATGATCGGTTCAAAATATAACCGAGCCCCTTATTTATATACCTGAATGTTTCCATGTGTTGATCAAGATAAGGATGCTTCATTACAATCCCTAGTCTCTTACCTTTGAGACCATTAGCTCTCAGAAACTGTTTGTAACCGCCTTTCGGTATGAACTTGGATGCAGCCTTTGTGTCCTTGTCTAAAGGATCATAACCCACAATAGCATCAAGTAGATAAACAGCATCTGAAACTGTCCTACAAATAGGCCTAACATGGCAAAAACACACACAAAACAAAAGAAACTTGTCACTATGTTATAAAAGTCACTATTACAAGAATAGTGTGTGCTCTATGTCTCACCCAACAGTGTCCTGTCTCAAGGAGATAGGAACCACCCCGGCTCTGCTCGTGAGCCCCACGGTCGGTTTAATCCCGACCACGGAGTTCTGACTAGCCGGACAGAGAATGGAACCATCAGTTTCTGTCCCAATAGACAAAGCAGCAAGATTAGCAGCCACTGATATAGCTGATCCACTACTTGACCCACAAGGATTTGCTGATAAAACATATGGGTTCTGCAAAAATCCAAACTTTTTTAGTGAAGTTTGTAACTTTTTGTAAGATTGTGTGGTAAAGTTTGCAACTTTTTAGGAAATAATGAGCAAAAATAGACCTTTCCTTGTAGCCCACGTGCACTCCAACCATCAGGTACAGAGAAAGATCTAAAATGAGCCCATTCACTTAAACTAGCTTTACCCAAAATCACAGCACCAGATTCTCGAAGTCTCTTAACAACACCAGCGTCTCTAGCAACGACAGAGCCAAGCAAAGCCAATGAACCAACGGTCGTGTTAAGCTTGTCTTTAGTTGATATTGAGTCTTTTACAAGAACAGGAACACCGTGCAAGAAAGGAAGCTTGTCAATGTCGTTGTCTTTTAAGAGGAGATTGCGTTCTCTGTCTGCTTTCTCTGCTTGGAACAACGCGTCTGGATTCGTCTCTATGACTGCGTTTAAGATATGATTTTGTTTATAGATTGCTTGGAGATAAAACTCAACGAGCTGCTTAGATGTTAGTTTCTTGTCTTTGAAAGCAAGTCTTATGTCTTTGATGGTTGCTTCTTGGATTGAGAATGTTGTTGTTGTTGTTGTTAGCTTTATGTAAGAAGGAGATCCACTTGAGATAGTGAGAGCTTGTGTAAGAAGAAGAAGAAGAAGATGATGAATTGGAGAGGAGAAGATGAAACACAGAGAAGCCATTGCTAAAGAGAAACAGAGCAAAATAGTCAACGCTTAAGACAAGCTTTAAGTCTCTAACATCTACATAGGCTTTAAAGGCCCAATACTGAACTAAAGCTCATTAAACGATACGGGCCAATCATATTTTGAAAGGGATTATAAGGACACGTGTAGGGCTGTGAGAACATGAAGATTAAACCATGGTTAATTAGAAACTAATTAAGGCTTAAGTTGCGTTGATTCTTGCCTGGCCAATTACTAATTTTCTTTTTGACATTATACCGACCAAAAGACGGCGTTCAAATTTAAGTGGGGCGATTTTATAAGCGGAAAGCCCAATATTATTTTATTGATAAAATCATTTTGTTTGTTTTATTTTAAAAATATTTTTCAAATTATTTCTTTTTAGTTCGGTAAGATTTATGTGCTAGCTTACCAAAAAAAAGATTTATGTGCTAAGAATCTGTAAATTTGTTATGTTTATTCACCGTGGGATATTAATATACAAAGAATGGTTAATTGAATTGAGAAAAGTTATTATGATGTCATGTTTGTTCTGTATTCACCGTTACTTTTTGTTTATTCATTAATTAGTCTAAAGATTAAACCAGACTAACTATGATTTTTGATGGGATTAGTAGGATCTCTTTATAAGTTATAGCCAAAAAATTTGATTATTGTTTAGTCACATGCATAATCATTATATTAATCCCAGCGGTAGCAAACTACGAATTTACATCAGCATATTGTTTTTAAATCCAACTATAGTCTATTGTTAGAACAAATTTATCTCACACCAACAAAATTTATCATATTATATGTATATCCAACACATTAACATATCATTTAACCCAAAAGTTAAATCAAATCAAAGCATACACAAAAAGAAAACGTTTTGAGATGCCAAAAGACAATGCTAATTGTTTTTCTCTTTTTTATAAACTATACGGTCTATGATTTTTAAAATATAAACTTGCCTTTACTTATAAACTGAAATTTAATAAAGTTAAGAAATTCAGAAAGCCAATAAAACCAGTCAGAGCACAAGATCCGCTGCCACCGTACACGTGGACAACAAAACAACTTACTCACTGCAAAGATACTCTCTCACGTCACTAATTAAAATCGAAAACTATATAATAATAATAATAATAATAATAAAAAGTATGAAGTAATTAATACTGCTTAATTAATCTCTAAAATAGCTAACAACCTCCGTGCAATCATATCATATGCATGGGTTTACCTTTTCACCTTCTCGGATTGCTAGAGTCACTGTACACGTCAACAACTTCCTGTCACAGTCACATCTTGTACGTACACGTGGACCCACATCCTGCTTACCTGATAATATATCTACTCCCTCTTTTTTTGCCGTTTCGGCTCTTTCTCTCCCCGTTTTGATTTTACTTGTTCTACGACTGTTGATACTTTCTCTCTAACTTCTGTTGCGTGATTAGAGAGAAAGCGAAGACGAAGCTTGTCGTCTTCTTCGTCTCGACGACGCTGGATTGTAAGGTTCGTGATCTCTATACGTTTCGTCGATGTTGTGATTTGCGAACGATGAAGTTTCCCTTGCTTTGTTTTTGCCGAATCGATCTCCGCTTAGCTTTATGAATGTTGTTAGCTTCGTTTTCGATTCTGCTCTGTGTATGATATCGTTTATACAGAGTCGCCTCTTGTTTCGCTTTCTTATTCTTTGAGTACATCAAAAATCCGACGGTTTCGATGTTATTTTGTTCGATATCTGTTCGAGATTGTTCTTGTTTGTTGATCTGGATTGTAGATTCTTTTGATTTTTAGAACGATCAAGTTTGATTATGTGTTTGTTTTCCTTCAGTTTCTGGGTGAATTATAGAAAAAATTAGTATTCACTGTACCTTATTGTTAGCTAATGGGATCTGATCGATTTTTGGATGTGCAGTGAATAGTGTTTGGACTGTTGGCTGATATCTGAATCGTCTTGGAGCAATGTCGAATTTTAATCTGAATGTTGATGTGAATCAGAATGGGAATATCAAGAATTCGGATTCTTCATCTACACTGGATGATATTGATGACTTTGATTTCTCAAAGTTGCTAGAGAAGCCAAGGCCGCTGAATATCGAAAGGCTGAGATCACTTGACGAAAGGTCTCTTACCGAGTTATCTGTGTCACCACAGCTTAGAAATGCGGATAATGCTTCTCGGGTCCATGATCATACTGATTTTGTGACTTCGCCGAGCGTGGGAAGGAGGTCTGGATTCAATACTCCTCGTTCAGTGCATGGATTTGAGTCTCATCCAATGGTCGGAGAGGCTTGGGATGCTTTGAGGCGCTCTATGGTTTACTTCCGTGGACAACCTGTTGGCACCATTGCTGCTGTGGATAACTCTGAAGAAAAACTCAACTATGATCAGGTGAAAGTTCTTAACACTTGTTGACAACTTCTGACTAGTACAACATTTTAACCTCATGTAATACTATTAATCTGTGTGTTGCCTGATTTGGTGTCTTAGGTTTTTGTGAGAGACTTTGTACCAAGTGCTCTAGCGTTCCTGATGAATGGAGAACCAGATATAGTGAAAAACTTCCTTTTGAAGACTCTTCGTCTTCAGTCTTGGGAGAAAAAGATTGATAGGTTCCAGCTTGGTGAAGGAGTTATGCCTGCTAGCTTCAAAGTTTTCCATGATCCTGTTAGAAACCACGAAACACTGATAGCCGATTTTGGAGAGAGTGCAATTGGAAGAGTAGCGCCGGTTGATTCTGGTTTCTGGTGGATTATTCTGCTCAGAGCATACACAAAATCTACGGGAGACTCATCTCTAGCTGACATGCCTGAGTGCCAGAAGGGTATACGGCTGATTCTTAGCCTGTGTCTGTCTGAGGGATTTGATACCTTTCCCACACTCTTATGTGCTGATGGTTGCTGTATGATTGATCGTAGGATGGTGAGCAACAAATTTTCTTTACTAATGATTCTTCTTTTAAGGAGACAGTTTGAGCTATAGCTGTTTCATTTGTAATCTTTTGTTTTCTGTGTTCAGGGAGTTTATGGTTACCCTATAGAGATTCAAGCCCTTTTCTTCATGGCTTTAAGGTGTGCCTTGCTTGTGCTTAAACAAGACGGAGAAGGTAAAGAAATGGTGGAGCAGATAGTTAAGCGACTTCACGCACTGAGCTACCACATGAGGAGCTACTTTTGGCTAGACTTGAAGCAGCTTAATGACATTTATAGATACAAGACAGAGGAATACTCCCACACAGCTGTCAACAAGTTCAACGTAATCCCTGACTCTCTTCCAGAATGGATTTTCGACTTTATGCCGTCTCAGGGAGGGTTCTTTATCGGCAATGTTAGCCCTGCAAGGATGGATTTCCGTTGGTTTGCCTTGGGTAATTGTATAGCCATATTGTCATCTTTGGCCACTCCTGAACAATCAACCGCAATTATGGATCTCATAGAGTCTCGCTGGGAAGAGTTGGTAGGAGAAATGCCATTGAAAGTTTGCTATCCAGCCATAGAAAGCCATGAGTGGAGAATAGTAACTGGCTGTGACCCTAAAAACACTAGGTGGAGCTACCACAATGGCGGATCATGGCCAGGTAACTTTCTTTGAAGTACATAGTAAACCTCTCTTGTGACAATGTTCTGTATTAGTTAACTGCAAAATCATGCATATGTGAATAAGCTAGTCTGATTCCTGAATGATGTTGACTGGTACACACAGTGCTGCTATGGCTTCTGACGGCAGCTTGTATCAAGACGGGTCGGCCTCAAATAGCAAGGAAAGCAATTGAAGTAGCAGAGGCTAGGCTTCACAAGGACCATTGGCCTGAATACTATGACGGGAAGGTAGGGAGATACGTTGGGAAACAGTCTCGTAAAAACCAGACTTGGTCAATCGCTGGCTATTTAGTAGCAAAGATGATGCTTGAAGATCCGTCACATGTCGGTATGATTGCTCTTGAGGAAGACAAACAGATGAAACCTGTTATGAGAAGATCCAACTCCTGGAACTGTTAAGTAAGAAGAAACTTGATGATTCCTCGTTTTAAAATCAGATAATGACTCTTTTCTTCTTCTTCTTTTTTCAGTTACAGGTTCGACTTTGTTTGCTTTTTTGATATATTTTTAGACTATGAAAGACTTATGCATCGTACAAAGTTATCATCTTTTTAGCTTCATATTCTTATTACTTGCATTTACTCTTCACTTTGTGTTCAAACATCAAGGTTTCGAGCAGCGATGCCTTCAAATGTAACACCAGGTCCAAAAGCCAGAATCAGTCCCCACTCGTTTGAAGCCAATGATGGTTGTCTCAGAGGTAGCTAGCAAAACTCTACTTCCTGGATTGTTTTCGGCTATGTCTTTAGCTACACGTAAACCAGCCACACCACCAGAACAACCAATGAAGTAGACCAGAACACGGTGTGTCTCCGGGCTGAGTCCAAGCCCTTTGGCTAAGAGCCGCACTAAGATCTTATTATATAAAAGTAAGATACAATAATGAGAAATTCACAAATCTACACCCTTTCAACCCTTCTTCACAAAACTACTCCTAATTTAATATTTTCACATATTTACACCCTTTCAAAAATTTAAAAGCTTGATTTAACTTTTAAAAAATTACTAAAATTAAATTTTTTCATTTGGGTTCGCTAATTAGTGTTTAGGGTATAGTATTAAGGGATAAGATTGTTTGGGTAGAGTTTATTTGAATTTAATTTTGAGTGTTTAAGTGTAGTTTTGTGAAGTATTTTGGAAATAGTGTAGTTTTGTGAAATGAAATTCAAATGGTGTAGTTTTGTGACTCTCCCTACAATAATTATATATAATGCAAAGGGGAATTACAAAACTACACCCATTTGAATTACATTTCACAAAACTACACAATTTCAAAATTACTTCACAAAACTACACCTAAACACTCAAAATTAAATCTAAATAAACTCTACCCACACAATCCTACCCCTTTAATACTATACCATAAACACTAATTAGCGAACCCAAATGAAAAATTTTAATTTTGTTAATTTTTTAAAGGGTAAATCAAGCTTTAAAATTTTTGAAAGGGTGTAAATATGTTAAATAATTAAATTAAGTGTAGTTTTGCGAAAGGAAGGTTGAAAGAGTGTAGTTTTGTGAATTTCTCTAATGCAAATTGCCATAAACAAAAATTTCTTCATTATTTTGTAAGAAATAAAAAAGGGTTAACAACAAGTAAATTGTATGTTTTGGAATTTGTCCTAATAAATAATGAAAATGGTTTGAAAATAATTTCTAATTTTATTTAAAATAAATTTATATACTAAAAATTAAAAAAGTCATTTATATACTTAAATTTTTAAAATCGACATTTGAAAATAGAAAAAACATTTAGCAATATGCATACGAGGAATTCACAAAACTACACCCTTTCAACCTTTCATTCACAAAACTACACCTAATTTAATTTTTTCACATATTTACACCCTTTCAAAATTTTAAAAGCTTGATTTATCCTTTTAAAAATTACCAAAATTAAAATATTTTCATTTGGGTTCGCTAATTAGTGTTTAGGGTATAGTATTAATGGGGTAGGATTGTGTGGGTATGATTTATTTGTATTTAATTTTGAGTGTCTAGGCGTAGTTTTATGAAGTATTTTAGAAATGGTGTAGTTTTGTGAAAAGTAATTCAAATGGTGTAGTTTTGTGATTATACATATGCATATTGGGTATACCGTATAACTAGTATATTGAAAAACCCCTAAATATTTTTAGGAATCCATATTTTTATTTGGAAAACTCCAAAAAAATACACCAACTAAAAAACTTTTTTGACTAAATAATACTTGAACTGTTTGTTTAGTACACACCAGATTCTCACCCAGTCACCCATATGAAATTGATATTCTAAACAAACTAATTTAGTACAATTTTAAATAATTTTTGTATTGGTGTAATAATAAATTATTTACCATATCTATATATGTATGTTTTATTAAAAATATAATTTAGTTATATATCATAAATTATATATGATATATTTTGATCCGTTGCGAATAATACATGCGGGATATCTTGTAAAAATATCAAAGACTTTTATTGTTTGAATTTTGGATATTAAATTTTAAAACTGGTTGATAAAAATTATGGTTATAAAAATTAAACTGAAAGTAATGCATTAACAAGAAAAATACACATATTTGTTAATATAAATATTTGACAAGAATAATAATCCGACCCGGTTTAGAGAATCTCGTCGAGATTTGACAAAGCGTATACAATTTTGGGTCATAAACCGTACAGTTTTTGGCCGTAGACAAAGTGTATTTTTCCAGCTCTCATCCACTATCATTGCAAGGTACTCTTCGAGGATGGACAACTTGTATCATCATTTGTCAACGTTGTTAAGATCAAGGACCTCCGCAAAATAGGTCGCATCATAATTGAGGATCCTCCAAAGAGGTAAAACTTTCCTCTTGCGGCAACGGTTACAGGATTATCATGAAATTCGTTGCATCTTATCAAGGCATCTTCTTTGTAATCGACACATTCCACATACGGTACTTGTGTGGTGACTCTCTTGAAATACGATAAATTGTTTCTCCAGATGATCCGAAATAATCTTGCGTGCGTTTGTGAAAACAAAGGTAGGATTTATATTTTACGATTTAATTTTGAAGAAATCAAGAAAATTAATTAGAACATATATGCAATATGATTAGGACCTACCTACGAGACATAGGTGGCTCTTAAACGCATGGGTCGTAGCTCCCAATACAGTTTCATAATTAATATATACTCAATGTATTAGAGTATGACTATCCAACTTGCGAAGACTCTTGTGACTAAACCAATCCCGTTGATTATGGAAAATATATTCATTATATTGAAATTTCATCTTTCTTTTTCACGTAAATGTGTACAAAAAGTTTTGATACTTAATTATAATCAACCTCTCATTAACCAAAATAAACTTGGCCACCGAATCACATTGAATTATTAATATTATTTTTATCACCAAAAACATGTATAAAGGACTAAAAAAGTTTAAATCGCATATGAATAGTTGGAACTTGAATTTCTTGATATTTTTTTCCCCCGATTTAGGGTAATATGGGAAACTACAACGAAGTGGAGCGTTTACATTACAAGTACACAACACGTACAGTACTTTCTTACTGACACATTCGAGATGTTAAATTTTCTGTGAAATCTATAAATGATTTCTTGGATTCGAATCAATTTATTAAAAAATGAATAGTTTTTTGTTTTTAGGTTTATACTATTTGAGTCAAAGATTTGAATATATTGGAATTGGGAAACGAGAAGTGTCATGCGTATCTTAATCTAAATGAACCAATGTTTTCTTAAAGATTTTCTATATTTTCATAATCGTGGAAAATAAAAACGAACAGAAACGCATAAAATAATTAAAAAAATAGAGAAAAATATCTACTATGAAATGAGTCACATGGCTCTCTACAAATAAAAGGAACAAAATAATTTTGTTTGAAAGTGTCACAAGCACACAATTTATAATAACCACATTTAACAACGATCCAAACTCATTCTTCTTTTTGTAAATTTGTACTCTTCGGTACATTAGTCCGTGATTTATGCTCTTTTGATGACACCTCTCAATAGTTTAAAAAACAAAAACAAATGTCCACTATTTTCTTCTAATTTTTTTAACATTTTATATACAGTTATTTTATTAGACTAGACACATATGCTTGAAGTGATTATTTAAACAAACAAATAGTATAAAAAAAGGAAATATAGTATTTATGGGTGTATATTGGTAATTAAGGACCATATGAGATCCAAAGGGGCCATAATGTCACAAAGAGGACCAACAATGACATTAAATCCTCATCTTCCATTTACCATTTTGGCTCCCACCATCTTAACCACACATATGCACATGTCTTCATGTCCCTCTCTCTCTCTCTCTAATACACAAAAAAATCTTGTTATAAATATATACTCATCAACTCCTAATAAAAACCCACCCATCTCCTTCTCCATATATAACTCTGTCTCTCTCCCTCTCTCTTACCACAACCAAATATTTACTCTTTCAAGAACCTAAAGATTAACAAAATGGCTATAATCAAGAAAACTACAAAACTCACACAAAAAGCAATAATGCTTAAACATATACTAAAGAGATGTTCAAGCTTAGGCAAGAAAAATGGTGGAGGAGTACTGTACGTTGATGAAGATTGTAATCTTCCACTAGATGTGCCAAAAGGACACTTCCCTGTTTATGTCGGAAACAACAGAAGCAGATACATTGTCCCTGTCTCTTTCTTGACACATCCTCACTTTCAATCTCTATTAAGACGAGCTGAAGAAGAGTTTGGATTTGATCATGAAATGGGTCTTACTATTCCTTGTGATGAACTTGTTTTTCAAAACCTAACCTCTATGATCCGATGATATTTGTTAAGTTAAATGATTTTGAAGAGGAAGAAGTAGAAAAGAGATGGTTCAAGAAGATGCAAGAATTAAACATCTCTTCTCTTTTCTAAGTTTTGTTTTTATAAGCCCATTTAGGGTTTTTTTACGAGTTAAATACTGACTCTTCTAACAAGAAAGATTGTAAAGTTTGTCCTCATAGTTCTCTATGAGAGAAGTTAACTTATGCAAGAAAATAGTATTCGTCCCAAATATTTCTATTGATTCTTGTGCCATTTGTTTTTTTTTTTGTCATTTACTATACCACAAAAAAATATAAATATGTATTTTGCAAATATATTGTGAGAATTAGACAGAAAAGGTCTATAACTTTTTACAAAATTTACTTAGGGCTCTTATAAAGAAGGGATATTTTATGTCAAATCTTATAAATGGGTACTTAACGTACATAATTTTTTTCAAAAATTAATGCTTGAACATGGGGTTTGTAAGAGAATGTAGGGTGTTTTATAATGTACGGAAGACATTTTTCTAAATCTGTTTGATGAACATATATAGTTTAAACAAAACGTTTACGTAATTAAGCATATATTATACATAGATTATGAAACAAAGAAAGTGACTTAAAATAGCTATCCATTTATAACTAATTATATAAACATATAATTGTGTGGACATACACATACTTTACAAAGCAGAGAAAATGACTAATGCATTCTAATGGAATATAAAGTGGACAAAAATGACTTTACAAATTATATTGAGCTGTTTTTTTGTTTTTTGTTCTTCTCTAAGAAGGCGTCTTTTAAGCATTCTTTAGAGTCATCACTATATTCCTCCATGCGCAATATGATACCGTTCCTGAGTTTTGAAATTTTTAGAAGGGCCGCACTCTAAATAGAAAAAATGGGCCGATTTTATATTTTTATTTTTTAAAATGGGCCGCTTTTTTATACCAATTTTTTTTCAAAAAAAATTGGGCCGCAAGCACGAGCTTGTCGTGTTTGTGCTCAGGATCGTCAATATCAAACGATTCCTTCTTCTATGGCTTTTTCTATATTCCGTACAATTAATCAAATATTAAATCCATAAATATTTGTACAAATAGATTTGTTTTTGGATCTCTTTTGAATTAGTCGTTGATTTCGAATTTTTATGCAAGAAATTTCACGCATTCCGAGTTTCCTCGGCTTAATCAACATAATCAATAGTACATATAATACACAATTTTGTTACTGTATTATGTATCGATATGCTTTTGTATAATATAAATCACATAAATAAGCTATATATTTTCATTAAAATTAATCAGCTTAACTACAAGATTACTATATAAATATTGCTCTTTTAAGCCTTTTTAACATCATTATCTTGGGGAGAACACACACAAAAATCAACTTCATAAAGTTTGTTTGTGTGTGTGTGTTTTGGTAAAGGGTTTAAAATTATAAGATTTGATTACTCGGGGTAGGCCTGGGCATACGGGTATTCGGTTCGGGTCCAGGTTCGGGTTCTAACGGGTACATGTTCCAACGGGTATACATAAATTGGACCCATTTAAGTATCTGTAATGTTTCGGGTCGGGTACAAGTTCGGTTCCTATCGGTATAGGTTTGGGTCCAAGTTCTACCCAAAATACCCGAATTTTTACAGGTTTCTTTCGGGTACAGGTTCGGGTACATGTTTCGGGTATTTTTACCCAAAATTATAAAAAACATGAACTTAAAAAGATTGTCTAATTGTGTTTATCCAAAAACACAAACCAAAGTTCAAACTTCAAAGTGAAAAACAAAGTAAACATCAAATTCAAAATGCAAAGTTCAAACTCAAAGTTACAAAATATGAAATGTCTTGTACTCTTGAATATTGTCTTTTATTAAGTAACAAGTTCCTCTTCGGGTCCTCTTCGGGTACAGGTTCTTACACGGACCCGAACCTGTACCCACATGTATAGTCAAAACATACCCAATAAGTTCCACCTCTAATTTCGATTCAGATTCAGGTTCAGTTCTTACAGGTTCGGGTCCAGGTTCGGGTCTACAGGTTCAGGTTAATATGCCCAGGACTAACTCGGAGATTTGATTCATGCAAGTTGCATAATCTTCACATTATTTTGTCCAAAGTTTAATGGACTTTGCTTAAACCCTTCAAATTTTAAATTTCAGAAAAGCCCATTTAATTAAATGGCTTGTTAAATCCCATTTGACTTTCAGTTATTTCTGGGGCACAGAACTATAGATTCATTTTTGTTTAAACAAATATCAACGGGACCCACTCAGACTAAAAATAGATTCTCTTGTGAAAAAATCGAGTGAAATATTGAAATACAAAGATTTGTTATGTGTGGTCTCTTCCCCAAAATTGACTCCTTTTAATTTTTAAAAAAAGAATCTAATAAAAGAAAAAAAACCTAAAAAGAGCCATCTCTTCCTTCTCTTTGCAGTCACAAACCTCAAAATCCTTCATCAATGGCGGCCACTTCTACCTTCTCCTCTTCACTCTCTCTCTACATTAAACCCAATAGTCTCTCTAAACCTCTCCATTTCCTCCGTTACCCTCTCCTTAAACCCTCTTCGTCTTCTTCCTCCTCCTCCTCCTTCTCTCCTCTTCCTTCGATTTCACTCACAGTCTTTTCCTCTTTAAAAAACGAAGATTACCCTCTTGCCCTTATAACAGACAGAGACGATTACGACGACGAGAAGCCTCGCGAGGAGTGCGGCGTCGTCGGAATCTACGGCGACTCAGAAGCTTCGCGTCTCTGTTACTTAGCTCTCCACGCCCTTCAGCATCGTGGCCAAGAAGGTGCAGGTATTGTAACGGTAAGCAAAGACAAGGTTCTTCAGACAATCACAGGCGTTGGTTTGGTCTCAGAGGTTTTCAACGAGTCCAAACTCGGCCAATTGCCCGGCGACATAGCCATTGGTCATGTCCGATACTCAACGGCAGGCTCTTCTATGCTCAAAAATGTGCAGCCTTTCGTCGCTGGCTATCGATTCGGCTCGGTGGGTGTTGCCCACAACGGTAATTTAGTGAATTACACTAAGCTTAGAGCTGATTTAGAAGAGAACGGTTCGATTTTCAATACGAGTTCAGATACAGAGGTTGTGCTTCATTTGATTGCTATATCTAAAGCTAGACCCTTTTTCATGAGAATCGTTGATGCTTGTGAGAAGCTTCAAGGTGCTTACTCTATGGTGTTTGTTACCGAGGATAAGCTTGTCGCTGTTCGTGACCCACATGGGTTTAGGCCTTTGGTTATGGGTAGGAGAAGTAATGGTGCTGTTGTGTTTGCTTCTGAGACTTGTGCTCTTGATTTGATTGAAGCTACTTATGAAAGAGAGGTTTATCCTGGTGAGGTTTTGGTTGTTGATAAAGACGGTGTTAAGTCTCAGTGTTTGATGCCTCATCCCGAGCCGAAACAGTGTATTTTCGAACATATTTACTTCTCCTTGCCTAATTCGATTGTGTTTGGTCGGTCTGTGTATGAGTCTAGGCATGTCTTTGGTGAGATATTAGCTACTGAGTCGCCTGTTGATTGCGACGTGGTCATCGCTGTGCCTGACTCTGGCGTCGTGGCTGCTCTTGGCTACGCGGCTAAAGCTGGTGTAGCGTTTCAGCAAGGCTTGATCAGGTCACATTATGTTGGTAGGACTTTCATCGAACCTTCTCAGAAAATCAGAGACTTTGGTGTGAAGCTGAAGCTATCGCCTGTCCGTGGAGTCTTGGAAGGGAAAAGAGTTGTTGTTGTGGACGATTCAATAGTTAGAGGAACTACTTCGTCCAAGATTGTGCGGTTGTTGAGAGAAGCAGGTGCTAAAGAGGTTCACATGAGGATAGCTAGTCCTCCCATTGTGGCATCTTGTTATTACGGCGTGGACACGCCTAGCTCGGAAGAGCTGATATCGAATAGGATGAATGTTGATGAAGTTAAAGATTACATTGGATGCGATTCACTTGCGTTCTTGTCTTTTGAGACGTTGAAGAAACATTTAGGAGAAGATTCTAGAAGCTTTTGTTACGCGTGTTTCACTGGGGACTATCCGGTGAAGCCAACGGAAGATAAAGTGAAGCGAGGAGGAGGAGATTTCATCGATGACGGTCTCGTTGGAGGTATTAACAGCATTGAAGGTGGCTGGGTTCGATAGAACAGTGAGATGATACATCTCTGCCATATCAACAATTTTGGGTACTAAAGGAGTAAATCTTGTTGAATTTATGATCCATGTGACCTGATTTTACTGCATATTTTTACTACTTTAAGAGTCTGAGATAAGACAAGAGTTTGTTCTTGTATGAATCTTTTGAAAGGTTTTTGTACTTTTGTCTCATTTAAGAAATCAAATCTTTACTTTGTTTTCATTTGCAAATTTGATTAAACACAGTTGCTGCTTAACACTTAACAATAACTTGTTAGGTTCTCGTGGATTCAACACTCAAGCAACCAACCAAAGAACCAATAGTGAGGCTGGATACAAGTCCTCCACGTCACCATTTATTAACTTGAAATTACTATTATATCCTCAGATACTTCCCTTAATGGATATTGTTCTTCTTCTCTTTCAGCTTTTTTCTGAAGGATCCATTATAGCGATGCATAACTTACTCCAAGCGCATCAATCTCGCTTCTTCTTTCTCCTCCATCCTCCAATCTCCACCGTCCGTTCAAAGGCGCAAGCTTTTCACTTCCCACAGCAATCAATGGCTCAGGTTAGCCTCCGTAAAAGCCTCTCCTTTCGTCGTACCGTACGGTGTATGGCGAATCCGAGACGGGTAAAGATGGTGGCTAAGCAGATAATGAGGGAACTCTCCGACATGCTTCTTACAGACACTGTTTTGCAGCACGCCGTGTTGCCTGAAGCTGCATTAGGAGCTGATCGTTACCTCTCCTCTCTCACTACCATCAGTGACGTTGAAGTCTCTAATGATTTGCAGGTGAGATAAAACCCACTCAAAGTATCAATTTTTTGATGGAGATTTATGTAGAAATTTATAGTCTTTCGTAATCTTTGTATCCAAAATTGTCTGCCCTTTTCTGCAAATTTTAATCTTTGGTTGATAAAAATACTTTTTTAATTGTTGCAATTTTCAGCATTTGAATTGTGCTGATTTGAGAGTGATATATAGAGAGTATGTTAGAAACTTGATGGGTTTCTTTTGGTTTGGGTAGGTGGTGAAAGTATATGTGTCTGTGTTTGGGGATGATAGAGGGAAAGACGTAGCAATCGCGGGGCTGAAATCGAAAGCAAAGTATGTAAGGAGTGAGCTTGGGAAGAGAATGAAGTTGAGATTGACACCCGAGGTTAGATTCATTGAAGATGAATCCATTGAAAGAGGAAGCAGGGTAAGGCTTCTTTGTTATCTTTCACTTAAAACTATGTTCATAGTTTTTTATTCATTCGTAAATGAAAACCTATAGTCATGACTTAGTTTTTTATTCATTCGTAATGATACTTCACATTGTATCTTTGAAAGATTCTACTTGCTAGTTGTAACCAAGCCAGTCAAGGAACTATATTATGTTATGTCTCATTTGCGCGTTTATTCTTACCAACAAAGTTTTATCGTCAGAAACTGATATGGAGATTGTTTCAGGTAATTGCAATACTAGACAAACTAAAAGCCGAGAAAGGAAGCGGCGATGATGAAAACGAAGAAGGGAGGCAAGAACCATCGGAGTCAACAGAGGATGATCAAGATTGGGAAGTAGATGATCCCGAAGAAGAAGAAGACATAATCTATGTAAAGTAAATGGTCTTAAATAATCAAGAGTTCATATTTACTCGGATGGATATAACGCTGCATTTTGCCGCGGTGAGTCACAGCATATGATCTCTTCTCATGTTTCTTCACTAGTGAGCTAAAAGATTGTTAGGTGGTTCAAGAGAGAGCATGCATTATCTTCATTCCCTTGACCAGAAGACAAAGCTACATAAGCTTTAAACATGCCTGTCTTTTTAGAGAGAATCCTTAAGAAACAAGAGCGTTAATGAAACAAACACTTTTAGAATATGGGCTTAAGAATTATAAATGGGCCAGGCCCAATATGACGTGATCGTACTTTGTTATAGAAAATCACAGGCTACGTTGTTCTCTTCCACTCATCTGAATAAAACAATCAAAATTAATAAATAAATAAATAAATTCGCAGCGATATTCGCATCTCTCTCTCTCTCTTTCTTTGTCTTTCTCTTTCGCTTCAGATTTCAGATCCGAAGAAGATTACAAAACATCGAACATGTCTACGTTTAGCGGCGATGAAACGGCACCGTTCTTCGGCTTCCTCGGCGCCGCCGCCGCTCTCGTCTTCTCCTGTAAGCAATCTCCTTCTTTTCTTTAAAAATCTGATTCGTCGTCTTTTTTACCAAATCGCCGTCACGATCCGTTTTGATCTGTTCCTTTGATTGAATAACAATGAGTCTCTTACGTTCGATTCTGCATCAACATCAGATTTGATTTTGAATTTGACCGACCAATGCTTTTGACTATAAATCTAAGAAGCGTTTTATGTGTAACATTAATGTCGTTTTATGAAAATGCTTTCATTGATGATAGTGAATCTTATGTGATCATCAAAATAAGGATATGATTGATTATTATATTTTATAATATTTTTTGAATGAAATTAAAGGTATGGGAGCAGCTTATGGAACAGCAAAGAGTGGTGTTGGTGTGGCATCAATGGGAGTGATGAGACCAGAGCTTGTGATGAAATCGATAGTGCCGGTTGTTATGGCCGGTGTTTTGGGTATCTACGGTTTGATTATCGCTGTTATCATCAGTACTGGGATTAACCCAAAGGCTAAGTCTTATTACCTCTTTGATGGTTACGCTCATCTTTCTTCTGGTCTTGCTTGTGGTCTTGCTGGTCTCTCTGCTGGTATGGCTATTGGCATTGTTGGCGATGCCGGTGTCAGGTTTGTCGTAAAAAAAAAATCAATACTTTTTAAAGGCATTGTAGAAGATATATATAACAATCTGTGTTTGACTTTTGCCTGTCTATGGTTTTGTTATGTTTCAGGGCAAATGCTCAGCAGCCTAAGCTATTTGTTGGGATGATTCTTATCCTTATTTTCGCAGAAGCGCTTGCTCTTTACGGTCTTATTGTAGGAATCATTCTCTCCTCTAGAGCTGGTCAGTCTAGAGCAGAATGATGACAAGGTTACTACAAAATTCACTTTTTACTTTGATTCTTGGAGCTTTGTTGTCATCTTTCTTGGTGGTTGGTCTTTGATGTAGTTTGATTATGTAATAAAAGAGCTTTGAGAAGCTTTGGTATGTTTTTTTTGTTTGTTTGTAATCATATATGATTATATTGAATACATTTATTTGTAAAGAAAGTGTGATTTCTTGAACCATCTTTTGAGTCTTGTGAAATTAGTATGTGATGTGTATTTGACTTTCTTGTTGTGTTCTTCTTGAAGTTAGGTTTAGCTTTTATGTCAATGCACATTCATACAGAAAGTAATGTGACAAAAGTTTCATGGAAACAAATTACACTTCTCTCTCAACAAATACTTTTCTTAATGAGGTTTTTTCTTTACTTCATTACAAGATACCGTTTTGTCGTGTTTGTTTTTCTTAAAAGAATAGGTAGAAAATCAATTTAATTAAGAGCTAGAACACAGAGACGATTAATAAGAACATTACAAAAAATTAATGAAAACCATAAAATATAAACCTACGAAAAACGAATTAATTTTAATTATCAAAGTTGGACACGGGAGTTAAGTATTAAGAGTTGATTATTGGGAGGAGAGAATCTTCAAAGTCATTGCGTAACTTTAACTTTACCAGCACAATAATTACTATAAATCCAACGTTACGTGTATAACATGTGATTTTATATAATATCGACTATATTAATAAGGCAATCATCTCTCACTAATATTCTGAATACTTTTTTTTGTTGGGACTAAAACGGAATAGAATCGTTGTAAGAATGAGATTTCGTGTAGCGTTCGCGTTTACTACGAATACAACGCGTTTTACTTTTCGTTTTACTCTATTGCATTTTCTACTTTATCAGTCAATGTACAAATTTTATATTATTATTACTTCATGTTATCAACATTATCTATCCATTTTTTTGTTTAAACACCCACGATTCTGAAAAAATGAACTTTTAACAATACCTTGTATTTTTATTTTTATTTTTTTGACAACAATATCTATACATTGTTTATTCTCACATGGTTTATAACATCATCCAAGAGACCAAAAAGATATAGGTTACTAAGACCATGTTTATCAAAGGCGCTTATGTAGAGTGTTTGTGTATTTTTTTGTGTATTTGATTATTAAATTAAATCCAAACATGTATTATTAATAAGCACATATAATGAAAAATGCTTAATGAAGCATTTTAAGCTCCCTTTTGTAGAGTGCTTATTAATAATACATATTTTGATTTAATTTAATACTCAAATACACAAAAAATACACAAACACTCTACGTAAACACATTTGATAAACATGCTCTAAGAAATCTGTAACACCTGGCGTAATCAAGACCGCTGCAATTTGCAAGACACTTTTAGACGATAGTAAAGAGGAGCGGCGCGATTTTTAATTAAATAAAAAAAATTATGCCTAAAGAGCAGAAGAAGACAAAACTTACGCAACTACACGCCACGTGTCAAATATTCTCATGACCCCAAAAAAATAATCGTTAATGGGCCTCAAGGCCCAGATTTTATTTAACCTTCTCCTCGTTGGCTCCAACTTGTTAGATCCTTGTCCCTATATAAACACGAGCCAATGCTCTCCATGAATCTCACGCCTTCTTCTTCTTCTTCATCTCCTTGTTTACATACATCTCTGTTTTTCTTTGCATTTTCCCGAGAAAATCTCACTTCTCATTCCCTTTTTTTCTCATCTCCATCAATTTCTTCGTGACAAATCTGGGTTTTGTTGTTGAGTTCAGATCTGGAAATTTCCTTTTTTTTTTGAAAATTAATCGTGGCGATTCTCAAATCGGGTAAGGGAGCGAGAGGTGGGTTTCACGGCGGCGATAGATTCATCTTCCCTCTTCTCCTGAGGGGATAGCCGAGGCTCCGGCCTCGGCGGCGGCGGTTTTTATAAACCCCTTCCTTCTCAAATTTCTGAAAAATTCGAATTTTTCTCATCTCTCTCTCTCTCGAATCCCTTTTTTGTGTGTTCGAGAAATTTCTTTAGATTAATATTGAAAGAGAGTGAAGAAGAAGATGCCTGCTCTAGCTTTCGTAGATCCTCCCGCTTACGTTTTCTCCGGCGACAGCTCCGCCGCATCGCCAGCTTCTGCCGCCGTTACCGACAGCTCTTGCTCGTGGTCTCCGTCGCTGTCCGCCTCTCTCTACAGAATCGACGGATGGGGAGCTCCTTATTTCACCGCCAATTCTTCAGGAAACATCTCCGTACGTCCTCACGGCAACGAAACCTTACCGCACCAGGACATAGATCTACTCAAGATCCTTAAGAAGGTCACGGATTCGAAATCCACCGGTGGTTTGGGATTACAGCTTCCACTCATCGTTCGTTTCCCTGACGTCTTGAAGAACAGGCTCGAGTGCTTACAATCTGCGTTTGATATCGCGATTCAGAGACATGGATACGATTCTCGTTACCAAGGTGTGTACCCTGTGAAATGCAACCAAGATCGTTTCGTTGTTGAAGATATCGTTAGATTTGGATCTGCCTTTGGGTTTGGGCTTGAAGCTGGCTCTAAGCCTGAGATCCTTCTCGCTATGAGCTGCTTGTGTAAAGGTAAAGATGATGCCTTTCTTGTGTGTAATGGCTTCAAAGACGCTGAGTATGTTTCGTTGGCTCTTCTTGGGAGGAAACTGGCTTTGAACACTGTGATTGTGCTTGAGCAAGAAGAAGAGCTTGATTTGGTTATGGATCTTAGCCAGAAGATGAATGTTAGGCCTGTGATTGGGTTAAGAGCTAAGCTTAGAACCAAACACTCTGGTCATTTCGGATCAACTTCAGGCGAAAAGGGCAAGTTTGGATTGACCACTACTCAGATTGTTCGTGTCATGACCAAGCTTAGACAATCTGGTATGCTTGATTGTCTCCAGCTTCTGCATTTTCACATTGGCTCACAGATTCCTTCGACGTCGTTGCTCTCTGATGGTGTCGCTGAGGCTGCTCAGCTTTACTGTGAGCTCGTGCGTCTCGGTGCACATATGCAAGTTATCGATATTGGTGGTGGCTTGGGGATTGACTATGACGGTTCTAAATCTGGAGAATCAGATCTCTCTGTTGCTTATAGCCTCGATGAGTATGCTGACGCTGTTGTAGCTTCTGTCCGGTTTGTATGTGACCGGAGATCGGTGAAACATCCTGTGATATGCAGTGAAAGCGGCAGAGCGATAGTCTCTCATCATTCTGTGTTGATCTTCGAAGCTGTCTCAGCGGCTAAACCAACGGTTCATCAAGCGACACCTGAGGATATTCAGTTCGTGATTGAAGGGGAAGAAACTCGAGCTAACTACGAGGATCTATACGCAGCTGTGATGCGTGGTGACCACGAAAGCTGCCTCCTTTATGCTGATCAGCTTAAGCAGAAGTGTATGGAAGGTTTCAAAGACGGTGTTTTGAGCATCGAGCAATTAGCTTCTGTTGATGGGTTATGTGAATGGGTGTTGAAGGCTATAGGCGCATCGGATCCGGTTCATACTTACAATATCAATCTATCAGTTTTCACTTCGATTCCTGATCTATGGGGGATTGATCAGCTGTTTCCTATAGTTCCTATCCATAAACTCGACCAAAGGCCCGGGGCTCGTGGGGTCTTATCCGACTTGACTTGCGACAGTGACGGGAAGATCGACAAGTTCATAGGCGGTGAATCCAGCTTGCCCTTGCACGAGCTAGACAACAACAATGGCGGTAATGGTGGAAAGTACTTCTTGGGTATGTTCCTTGGAGGGGCATACGAGGAAGCGCTAGGTGGAGTCCACAATCTGTTTGGTGGGCCAAGCGTTGTTCGGGTTTCGCAGAGCGATGGACCACACAGCTTTGCTGTGACACGAGCCGTGCCTGGTCAGTCCTCTGCGGATGTTCTCCGAGCTGTGCAGCACGAGCCAGAGCTAATGTTTCAGACCTTAAAGCACCGAGCAGAGGAACTGTTGCGTACCAATGGCGAAGAAGAAGATGATGATGTTGATGATGATGAGTACAACAATGTGGCGGCTTGTCTCGAACGTTCGTTTCACAACATGCCATATCTTGCGACAGAGCCGGCAACAGACAGTAACTCTCTTTCAGCTGCGATCAGTGACCTCGGGTTCTATTACTGCGACGGAGACGGCTTCGATTACCTATCTGCGTGAGAGGTGGTCGTGTGGTTTGTTTGTTGCATTATGTTATCGTACTTTAGTATCGTTTAATAAATGAGATCCATCATTGTTGTATTAATGTTTGTTGCAATAAGATCTTAGTTAAGAAGAATCTTGTTTCTTATTTTGTTTACTTTTCCGTTGAAATTTAATTGTCAAGGTCCTAATTATGAAAGAAATAAAAAGACAATATTTATGAGATCTCCGAACAATGAACAACTTGAGGGGTATTAGAGAAAGTTCTTTCCAATTCTATGTAATGAGATAAGTGGTATAAATGCAAACTTTTTGTGTTTAGTTGTCCATTAACGTTTCTTTCATAAACGGGGTCTTGGAAGATGTGGTGGGTAGTGAAGAGTGAGTGTGACAAGGCAGAGAAGTTTCACCTGGTGGTTTCTGATAATGTATATTATTGTCTCTCCACGTTTTTTTCATTTTCTGTTTATTAGGCTTGAACAAGTGGTTAAACGATTTATATGTGGCTACTGTTTTTGTTATCTTTTGCGTTATTATTGCAATAGGTTCTTTGTTCTTTTGTCAAATGCATGGTCGAATAAATATATATATATATTTTCTCAAGGGTCTACAATAAAATGTTGCTAGAATCCAATTCTATAACCACAATTCTGTCTCCTTCTGAATAGGCTTTTAATGGTCCTTACACTAATATCTCAAGTGAGAATCTCACCCACTTGGCTAAACCACTTAAAGCTTATCTATCACTTTACCAAAAACATGGTCCTCCTCGTCCACTTACCTCATCAACGCTTGAGATCTCCAACAGATTTGGAGCAAAGGAGGACAAGTTGATTATCACAAGTAGTAGAGACAAACTAACATTTTGTGAGCCAAAAACTCTTTGTGAGACAGAGGATTGTAACCCCATATCATATCTGATAAACAGCCAAAGTAAACAAGAAAGAACAACTTTTATGTTTTCATGATAAGTTTTACATGGCCGGAACAATCCATATGATTCATGATGATGGTATGCTTTGGCAAGAGCAGAAATAAAAATTTTAGATGAAGAAAATATAAAAACATGTTGAAACAAAACATCTTTGACAAACTACTTATTGGTCTCTCAAAGTTTCAACCTTGAAAGCCTTAAAGTTATCTTCTAAACCATAGCCATTGGATGCTTCAATCTGCAATAGATAACAAACACCATTGAAACTTAACATCCTAGTGACTCCCTTTTCAAGAAACCTTTAGGAGAAGAAACCGAAGTATGTAAATTTCGACTCACTTTATTGATGGGTACAAATTATAAAGAAACTAGGCTTATGGGTTGTCTTCTTGACCATAGTTGTACACTATCTCAATCTGCATCATTCACACCAACAAAAAGATCAACACTTGCTAAGAAGAAAGTGTTATCACGGCAGCGTAAGTGTAAGCGTTGATGAGAAAAACTTACCCCGGCAGGCGGAGTCGGGTTTCTACAGAACTTTGAGCCACCAGGAGCCCAAGGCACTACAAATAACAGCACAAAACTATGACTCATATCGAACTTGTCCACAAGAGAAGCTAAAACCAATCTCACTCTCTTAACACAAGAGTAGTTCCACAAATCTACCTACCATTGAGATTCATTAATGATTCTATAAGCTTACCGATATAAGGATCAGGATGACGCCATTTGTTGTATTCGCCTTCACCATGAGCAATCAGTTTATCAATTCTATCAACATCCTCCTACACAAATACACACACATCAATGGAACAGCAAACAATGAGAGAGACACAAAAGAACATCTTTTGTAGTCACCAAAAACTGTCATTTACATAGCATTGTTACACATTACTCATTAAGACCATGGATTTGATAAAAAGCAATGTTTTTTTAATGTAAAATGATAAGGAGAAGAGAAACGAACCACGTCTTGGTTAGCATTGAACTTCTCCCGCAGATCCGAAGCCTGTAAAAGAAAAATCAAAATCCAAAATTGCGAGATCATCAATACAAAGGTTTTGGTTCGGATCTGAGGAAGAAGAAGAAAGCTTACGTCTTTGTAGAAGATATGTCGATGAACAGCCCAGTTTAGAGTATCTTTAAGAGCACGACGGTATAGGATTCGAACCCTCTCCTTCTGCGCCGCTCTACGAGCTACGTACGCCGCCGACGAAACTCCTCCGCTCATTTTCGCCGATTGATTTCGGAGTCTCTACACTCTTCTTCTTCTTCGTCTTCCTCTTCCTCTCTATCTACTTGAGAGAACCTTCTGATTCATTCAGAAGAACTGATACGAAAGATTCATATGGGCCTGTAACGGGGAAAAAAAAAAGAAACAGGCCCATTAATGTGGAGAAGGAAATAAATAGAAAAAAAGAATCTCCGTTGCCGGGACTCGAACCCGGGTCTCTCGGGTGAGAGCCGAGTATCCTGACCAGCTAGACTACAACGGATTTGTGTTCTGTCTCTAATCATTTTATACTTGATAGATTAGATTTAGACATCCATTACATGATAATGATAGGTATGTTAAGATTATATAAATTAGTATACAATACATGGGATTTGGCATCTCTTAATAAAGGGAAACTTTCTTTCTCATGTGAACCATGTTTTCTAGGCAAATCAATTAAACTTCCTTTTGTGCCTTCTAAGTCTTTTGTTTCAAAACCATTTGAGATCATTCACTCCGATTTATGGACTTCTCCTGCCTCTACTGAGTGGTATCCGTTACTATGTTCTCTTTCTTGATCAATTTACACATTATCTTTGGGTTTATCCATTGAGACGCAAAAGTGACGTCTTTTCGAAATTCCTTCACTTCTCTGCTTATGTGAAAAACAAATTCACCACCACAATCACGAATTTTCAATGTGATAATGGGGGAGAGTTTAACAACTCCAACTTTCGTAACTATTGTTCTTCCGAAGGGATAACGGTCCGGTTTTCTTGCCCCCACACCTCTCAACAAAATGGCCGTTCAGAAAGGATGATTCGAACCATCAATAACGCTGTTCGAACCGTCCTCTTTCAAGCTAGGCTTCCACCAACATTTTGGGTCGAAGCTCTGCATGTTGTTGTCCATGTTTTAAACATCACCCCTTCAAAAGCAATTCAAAATCAAATCCCATACACAGTCCTCTTTCAAAAGCAACCAACCTATAATCACCTCCGTATTTTTGGGTGCCTTTGTTTTCCAAACTTAAATCACTCAAATCTCTCTAAACTTTCTCCAAGAACAACACTGTGTTTATTTCTTGGGTATCCCTCTCAACATCGAGGATATCGCTGCATGGATTTAAAAACAAACAAAATCATCATCTCTCGTCATGTTTATTTTGATGAAGAAAAGTTTCCAGCAGCGATGTCGTCTGTTCCAAAAGATACGTACCAATTTCTCGATATCTCTGATGAACCTTCTATCGTAGTCTCGCAGGCGCTCTCCAATATCTCACTTTGACAAGGCCAGACATATCTTATGTTGTTCATCAGCTTTGTCTTTATATGCACACGCCACGCCAACCTCATCTTCATGCACTAAAGCGGGTAATCCGATATATCAAAGGAACGGTCCACTATGGGATTCAAATGGTTCGTGGTCGGATTGATACTCTTCCAGCCTTACTCCGATGCTTGATTAGGCGGGTCGCCCGGACACACGCCGTTCAACTTCGAGGTTATTGCGTCTTCCTTGGTCCCAATATCATATCGTGGTCATCGAAGCGGCAACCAACTCCGTCACGTTCTAGTTCCGAAGTCGAATATAAAAGAGTTGCCAATACCGTTGCCGAGCTGACTTGGATACGCAACCTCATGTTAGAGCTTCATCGTCCTATCACGAAAGCCTCTGTAGTTTATTGCGACAACATTGGTTCGGTCTACCTCTCCACTAATCCGGTAAAACATCAGCGGACAAAGCATATTGAGCTTGATATACATTTTGTTCGTGACAAAGTGGCAAATGGAGAAGTCAAAGTCTTACATGTTCCCACTTCACTTCAATATGCTGATATCTTTACAAAGGGCCTCCCGACATCACTACACAACGAATTTCGTTCCAACCTCACCGTTCTACCGACGCTGTGACTGAGGGAGAGTGATAGATATTCAATATATTCAGTTACATGATTTTAGGACTTTGTTTAGATTGTTTGTATTGTTCCTCATTCTCTGGAACATCCCTGATTTTGTGTAACCACTTAGGCTTTATATAGCCATGGACATCGTTGATAATAATTAGGGTGGATGACTAAAATAGCTTTGGAAAGTATCCTAATTATTTAAATGTAATGAAACATCTGACATTCTGAACAATTTTTTTTAATACGAAAAAGCCCTTGGCTCTTTGAGTAAAATAAAGCGCAAAAAAAAAAAACTGGCGCCAAAATTTCCCGCCTTGGTGCCTCCAATGGCGGGAGACTTATTCATTAGAGTTATATTTTAATGTTTGTGTTACACGTACTAGTTATACAAGTAGAGTCTAACATTAGATTTACTTTACTTGACTGACAGATTATGACGAGACATAGACTTAGTCGTTAGATCGTTAGATTTATTTTAGTGACCACGTAATTATTAGTTAGACCGTTAGAGATATTGCGATATTAGATTTAAACGTTAGAGTTAAATCACTGAAGGCGGACTTACAAGAGTCTAACGATAGACAAATAGAGTCTAACGATAGACCAATGTAGTCTAGCAGATCTAACGATTCGACAATAGAGTCTAACGATAGATCAATAATGTCTATCGATCTAATGTTGGACTCTAACGTTAGAGCGTAGAGTCTAACGGTGGAGTTAATGGCGGATATATCTATCCCGAAAATCTAATATCTTTGGTGGCGTACTTATGAGTGAAACCTAAGTCTACCGCTTCATTGTTCTCATTTTGCCAGATCATTAATTAATAAAATAACATTCACGAGTTAGATTTATGACGTGGCACCGTGATAATTTTAGGGCTTTTCCCAAGTTAATGTATCTGGATCTCCCTCGAAAAATAATGATTGCAAGTGTGATTTTGTGAAATCAATGGATGTTTTGAAGGAGGAGGAGATAGTTTTAGTGAGTGGTAAGTGGTTTTTTGAGAAAAAATGTTGGTGGTTTAATGTTGACGAAAATCTTGGAACTCGGATCTTGTGTGTAGATCGAAGAACATCTTTTGCGGATTTGATTACTATGGTTTATGAAGATTTCGAATTAAACCGAAGTAATTATCAAGTGGAGTTGAGCTATAACCTAGCTAATAAGGTACGTAGCAAGCTTCCGTTGGATGTGCCTCCTGTGTTGGTGTGTAATGAAAGACAATTGGAGAGTTTTCTTCGTCGATGTAAAACGGAATCAAAGCGTCTATGCGTCGAGATAAAAAGTTTACAAAAGGAAAAGCCATCGGTAAAGGGTAATTGCGACACAGAAGCAGGTCCGAGCAAACGCACTGAGAAAAAAACCTATCGGGACAAAGAAGAGGAACATAGTGGTCCACTATTTGACGACGAAGATATAGAAGAAGGAGATCCGGAAGAAGAAGATATGCAGGCATGAAAAAATGGAAGAAGAAGGTATGCAACAAGAAGATATGGAACAAGAAGATTTAGATGTGGAAGAAGAGAATTTCGGATTTGACTATTGTGATGACCATGATGGTGCGAGTTCCGAGGACGAAGACTACGGTATGTATTCTCAATTTGGGGTAGCAGAGGGAGATAAAGAGTGTCCCACGGAATCAAAGTATGAATATGAGGCCCAAAAAGGCGATGACATAGATAAAGAAGGTGATAGTAAAATGTCTACGATAGGTAAAGAATATATGGAAATGTCTAGAACTGGTGTTTCGTTATTTGTTGGGCAACGGTATGAGTCACGGGTAGATTTGGAGAGAAGATTAAAGATGCTTACGGTTCTTGAGAAATTTGATTTTATCGTCGTTCGATCGAGACCGCACCTATAAACTTTTCAAACCCCAAATCCTATGCGAAATTTTATGCGAAAATACATGTTGTTATGTACTTGTTGTCCGAAAATAACTGTTGTTATTTACTTGTTGTCCGAAATTATATTCTGTTTTGTACTTGTTGTAAGAAATTAACGTTTGTTTTGTGCTTTCTGTCAAAAAGCTGACAATCTAAAACCATCTAATTATTTATGTCATATCTGAATTTCTGTGCCGAAAAAAACCTTCACACATTCTGGCAGTCTTAAAATAATAAAACTCTACCTATTTATGTCATATATGAATTTATGTGCCGACTAAAAACCATCACATATTCTGACAATCTTAAATAATAAAACTCTAACTATTTATGTCATATCTGAATTTCTGTGCCGACTAAAAACCATCACACATTCTGACAATCTTAAAATAATAAAACTCTAACAAATCATCATTAGTTTATCTTTGCCTTACAAAAAGGATTAACAAACAGAGTATAACTCTAACAAAATAACATAAACTCTAACACACATGTTTCTAAAAACATCATTAGATTATTACTGCCTTACAAAAAGGGTTAAAAAAACCTAAACTCTAACACACATGTTTCTAAAAACAAATATGTCTATTTTTAATATCAACGAAACAATCCATGTCTGAGACCTCTTCATACAACTCGGCGCCAAGTTTTGCTCTAATTGCAGGCATTGTCGCATCACACAAGCCTTCAAAACTTATCCCGAGAGCCAAGCACTCTATATACTTTAACGCATAAACACCACAATCACCTGTCTGATTGTTTTGAGGAAGACTCTTCACCCTGTAAACTTTGAACGCTTGTGTGGACATATTCTTCTTTTAATACTCTGGCATCATAGCTTATAACAAGAGAGGAATCATCCGACTATATTGTTTGCATGAATCAAAGATCACCTCATCTGAGTTTACCATGATAATACTATCATATACTTTGATGCGCCGAGCATTCAAGTTTACCTCTATTGCAACCCAGTGATTACCATTGATGTTGTGAGTAAAATAGAGAAGATCAACATCTCTAACCCATCTTTTATGCGTCATTGTCAATTTTGGAGATTCTCCGTTGAATACATCCTCAAAAGTAGAGGGGAATTTCCATTTCTTCTCATCTTTTAGAAAGCTCACATAGTCAAATCTCCATTGGTTGACAAACCATGGGTCAAGAAATGCAATCCTCTCGTTGTACGGAGAAGGAGATATTTGCGAGCGTTTCCGAAGCATATGCATTGCCGGAGCCAAATGCTAGAAAGATTACCAACATACAATTAAAACGCATAAATATCATAAAAACATGATTATAAATATGGCTACAAGTATTAGAAAATAAATGATCACAACATAAACCAATATTTGTTTTCATATATAAAAAAAAAGTTAAAACTAATTACCTTCTCTTTCTTTCTTTTCACACTCAAGAAACTCCCCAATTGTAAATCTTGGGCGAGAACCATTCCACCTTAGAAGTGCCGGCTTTTCTTCATCATCATCATCATCTCCAACAATCTCCTTTCCACATTTTTTCCCCAACTCCGAAACACTATTATAAGCCCATATAGCCAGAGCATGGACACATCCATGGATTGAATATGATTTGTTCTCCAATGCAACAATTTTTATTGAATCAATTAGACACTTGAATCCAACCCTACCCCACGGAAATGCCTCAAACACGTCGTCATGCATAACGGTGACTGCATATGAAAGAGGTATCCTGCTAGTCCGAGCTAGTCCCATTATTCCAACATGAACAACATATAACAATCCAAGCATCAACTTGTTCTCATAGGTCCATCTATGACACTTTTTTAACCCAGCTTCCAACTCAAACCAATTAGGACCCACTGTTGGTTTCACTGGTGGTTTGGGGGAGAGACGCCGTGGAAAGAGCTTCCGCCGTGGAGATAAACGTCGTGGAGAGAAAGATGCCGCGGAGAGAGATCCGCCGTGGAGCGAGAGACGCCGAGGAGATAGCTTCCGCCGTGGAAAGCTTCAGCTGTCGTCGAGAGATCCGCCGTGGAGAGATCCGCCGTGGAGAGATTCTCCGTGGAGAGATCCGTCGTCGAGAGATCCGCCTTGGAGAGAGATCCGCCTTGGAGAGGGAGACACCGTGGAGAGGGAGACGCCGTTGAGAGGAGACGCCGTGGAGAGAAAACGTCGTGGAGGAAGACGCCGTGGAGATGGAATCGCCGTGGAGGGAGAGATGTGGAGAGGCGCCGTGGAGGGAGAGAGTTAGGTTTAGTGAGTGAGAGAGTTATGTTTAGAATTAGAGAGTTAGGTTTAGAATTAGGGTTTTTAATTAGAGATATAATTAATTTTGTTTGATTTATTTTAGATAATGACATTTTTGTAATTACAAAATTTGGCAAACCTTAATAAACTTTTACCAACTTTCCAAAGCTATTCTAGTAAGACCTCATTCTGGAATGTTAAAATAATAAATACCTTACTTTCCAAAGCTATTCTAGTAATTAACCCTAATAATTAAGGAAATACAACAACTTTCACTTAAGAGCATTGTTGTGGCAAATGGAGAAGAAGAAAATAAACTATGTTTTGATTAAAGAAATGTGAAAAAAACATGAGAAGACAACAAGAGTAAATAAAGATGATCCATCAAAAACGAGTCTAAAACCAGTCACATCAAAGAAGAGTTCTATTACCAAAAAACTCAACAACAATGGAGACATAATCTATAAATCACCTAAGCTCCGATGATTTCGGTTGGCTCCTCGGCCATTGTCTCATCCGCTGGCCTGTCTACCTTCACACCAACATCCTCTGCTGTGTAATCTCCATGCACCTATACAAAGAAAATCATCAAAACAATGTCTTAGAACCTATTGTCTCAATGAAAACAGTAGAGACACTGATGTTGTGATATCTATGCACCTCCATGAGCTTTCCAAGGTCAAACTTGGGAGCCTTGAGAATCTTTACTTTACGGATAAACACGTTCTGCAACGGGTAGATTCCCTGTGTTGCCTTCTCAATCTCTTTTCCAATGGCCTCAGGGATGAACTTGGCCACAAGCTCCTTTAGGTCACAAGACGAAGCCTCCTTCACCATTATTTCCCTCATTTTTTGGCGGATCTACAAGAGAATCAAGGAAACATAATAAAGAATATGTAGTACACAGATAAAGCCAATGGTTAATTCAGACAAGTTAGGTTGTTTATTACCTGACGGATTTGGCTGGACTGAGCGTAACAAGTACGCTTGACCTGGTTAGCACGCCTCTTTGTGAAGGCGATGCAGAACAGCCTCAAGGTGTAGCTGTCTGTTGTTTTCACATCGACATGGGCTTCAATCAAAGTCTGCCACTTTTTGACCAATGACCTTAGCTTGTCTGTTGTGAAGTCCATACCCTACAAATCATAGATCAAAACCGACACAATGTATATTAACACGCCAATCAGACAACAAAGAAACCGACAAATAAGAAGGTTTGATAATAGATTTCTACAAAGGTGTGGTCTTTTAACTTACCCAGAACTGGGTCAACACATTCCTTCCCTGAACATCTTCAGCTCTAAGACGGATCTTCCTGAAGGCATTATCTTCATCTCCTTGAAGATCAGCAAGAGAAACCTCAAAAACTCTATGTTTCAATCCCTCAGATGCAATCTATACAGTAAAAACACAGTCAGATTTGACAAAAAAACAACCTCACTCTCTAACACAATAAAAGCAACCAGAAACACACTATACTAGGCAACAATGCTCAAGAGCTATCATTCTATTGTACAGCCAATACATAACCCTGCAGAATAGTTAATGTATAGCATAGTTAACATTACCTTGGTTCCCTGAGTTCTAGTAACAAGTGTCTTCCCAACATTCCTCACATTGAATAAAGCAGGAGCCTTAATATCATACCAATCCTTCTTGGAGAAAGGATCAACACTGACCACAAATCGATACCCGTTTTAAAAAACAATCTAACAGATAAACTCTATGAAATCTGAGAATGTAACTCTATGAAATCTGAGAATGTATTATGTTGAAGAAGTCGCTTACATCTTCTTCTTTCCTCCTTTCCTTCCCTTGGAGATCCTCTTGTTCTTCCTATAACATCGAAAACAATGAACATCAGAATATGATACTCGAAGCTATCCAAGTATAGAGAGAGAGAGAGAGAAGAGTTTACCCGACGGCCATGGTTATGGATCTTCAGATGAAGAAGACGACGACGACGAGCCTGCAGAGAGTAAAAATGAAGAAGCCGCTTCAAAAACTGAGGATAAAACCCTAATCTCTCGTGTTTAGATTTATATATATACTCATGGGCTTTTAATGGCCCATATAATAACATTAAATGTATTTATAGCTATTAGATTTGTTAAAAATAAAAGCTACTAGGTTTATAATTAAGCCCAATGGGCCTTTTATCTAATAAGGCTACCGGAAACTTATTTCTGACGCAGAGACTCTGTTTTTGATTTCTGTGGTTTCATGAATCTGATAGTTATTTAATGAAAAAGTGATTCAAGACCTTATAGACAAGTGAATATAAAAGAGAATAGTTAACAAAAATAGATGAACAAATGCACGTTTATTACAAATACAGGGTAAAATAAACTAAAATAGAATCCATGGTTTTCAGACAAAACCAAGTTTGTAAATACTCTCCTGTTCTGGAAATAATCTTGAATATGATTTAGTTGGTAAGAAAAGAGAGTGGTGTAAACAAGAATGAACCTATAATATCACTGTTAAACATGAACTTGATTGATTATACAGTCGCTTACATGTGATTTACTCCATCACTCTCAGTTTGCTCTGAGATATGCAAAGACTATGGCCAGTAGAATCACAAGCATTACAATCTGCATTTTAGAGAAAGAAGACCATAAATATCATATATTCTACTAAGCAAAGAGAGATACTACTATGAAACAGAAACTTTACTTACATAGACACTGTTTGATTGTCCTTTGTCATTAACATAAGATTTTCTGCGGGGAAGAGAGAAACAGATTCATCAGAAACCCCGACAAAAACAAAATCTCTAAATCTTGATTATCTTATAGCATATGAATATACAAAAGAACATACTGTACCTCTTATGAAGAACTCCAGACTCTCTGCAGAGTTTTTGGACCGATTCAAGTCGGTTTAGCGTTTTACTAGCATTTGGATCGTTCTTGTCAACCTATTTTCATATTACTTCCATATAATTAAACTAATACACATATGATCTGGCCTCTTATAATAATGGAAGGAGTAGAGTGAAAAAAATAACAAACCAAGAACTAATGAGACGTACTTTTGTTTTCAGCATGCAAGAAAAATCATAGAACGCGCCGTAGATATCAGTCATTGTCTTTGTTCGATCAACCACTTTAGCAGTTATACCTAAACAATATAAGAGGGTTGTCAACACTATTAGCTTTCAGATGACAATGCTTGCTACACTAAACTCATATCAACATCTTACCTCGCCTCAATTTCACAACGCCTCTGAATACTTGTACATTGTTATAGCATAATGCGAGTGTTCCAATCGCCATGATCTGGTCAAGAAAATATATCCAAGCAAAGCAATATTAGCTCTTACCTAAAACTGGTTTCATATGTTTGGACAAGAAAACTGACAAATTATTTTAACATTTTTATCTTACCTGAGGGATGGCACAGAACCGAAAAATGGAAGGATCACGCAACGCAGCCATGTATTTCAGGCAATCTTCAATATGCATCAATGCATTGGTGACCATTTCATTCAAGCACTGCACTGCTTTGGTTGAGTTATCCTTATATTTTAAATCCTAAATTACATTTTACAATTCGCCAAAAAATAGTCAATACGTGTAACATCAGACGTAATACGAGAGCTTGAGAGTGGTATGTATGCACCTCGAGCTTATCAGCATATTTTCCCCAAATCTTGCGAGGCCAAAACATACGGGACTTTGGTATCTCATTAATGTCCTCTAGATAATCTCTGATAATATTTGTTTTCTGCAAATAAGACAAGAATTGTGAATTATATGAACTGTCCAAGATTACAAAATATTTTAGGAAGAAACATTGATTCATAGTTATACCTGTAGAAATAAACCCATTGAATTGGAAATTTGCTCCCAGTCTGGAGTCAAAACTTCTGATCCTGCAGTGAGGAAGAGTTTCGACAGACCTAAACCCACGAGTCCAGCAACATAGTGACAGTATTCATCGTAATCTTCAACAGTTTCTACCTGCGTATAAGAGTATACAAATTATTTGAGTTCTTCATGAAACATATTAATAAGTTTTGGTAATTTCCGTACATGGATTACTAAATGTCATATCACAGAACAAAAATCACATGGGTCATTCATAAATAGATTTAAACGTAACACAAAAACCACAATACTAAAAATTCTTTGTATCACAAACCTCCTGGCAGATAAACTTTGCCATTCCTGCTCCCATTCTTTTAGTAATTTCTGCGATAGCCTCTTGATACCTTCATATACGAAGGTATAATTTATATAAAAAATCATAAGCAGAAACAAGACTTTAAAATAGAATAGAAATGCATATAGCCAATAGTAGAACAAACCCTTTTTCAAGTTCCAAAAAAGCAGCAGCAACATGGTGAAATTGATCCATTAGAACCTTATACTCCTTTGTACCACCTAAAGTTTAAATCGAGTAAAATATATAAGTCAAATATTGATGGCACGTGCAAGATCAGGATGTAAAGGGAGACTCTTAAGACTTGCATGAATAGTGCCAGTCAGTATTGTATATGTGCTGGTGGAAAGCTATCAAGATGGGAACCTTTTCATCAGTCGGTATACTTGTATCATCCTCTACCAAACACACCAAAAAAAATTGATATTAGCAGCAAGAGCATGAAGAAGAAAGATGGATCTAACATGAATACATGTCAGAAACAAAAGTTTCTTGCATCAAGAGACACTAACCGACTGTATCAAGAGCTCGAAGAACCAAGTAGAACACACACACCTAACAAAAAGAGAAACCAAGTGAATAAGTAATGGTGCAAGGTTAGTGACAATCATTTATTGTCGCTCATAAGCTTAGCTGACCAACAAAGGTGAAACTTAAGAATCAATTATAGCAACCAGAAGAGCTAAGTGTTACACAAACTATGGAGATTTCAATGTATAATCCAATTTCTTCCTACATCAACAATAATTATGTGTTCTAATGTTTAGATTCCTCTATACAAAGCAAAGACATACACAAAACACAGGGCAATATGATTCCGAGACAAAGAGAGAAGAAAACGTACGGCGTTGCGAAGGTCGGCGCCAAGCTGCTGAATAACGAGAGAGAAGCTACGAGAGACATTGTGGAGCATAGAATAGCAGAAACCCCAGTGTGGCTCATGAGGGATCTGCTTCTCCGCTTTCTCGATCGCACGTTTCATCTTCATAAGCGGATATATATCATCCGGATATCTCAGGATCGTGCTCAAGCTCACCATCGTCGTCGTCGCTTTCCGAATTTTGAAAATCACACGAGCTTAAACTTTCCGATCTAAGAAAAGAAGACGACAAAATTGCAGCGACGAATATCCTTGACCATTTGCGATGTGGCTCGATTCTATTGGGCCAGCGAATATATTAAGATCCACACAGGCCCACAAGGATATTAATTTGGTATCACTTGGAATATTCTGTAAAAAAAAGATATTAAGTGGATATGCTGAGGTGGCAAAAGAGTATTACGTGGCAACAAACAGATGGCTTTAGTTACGAATCGGCGCATGATAGCACACTGTGGTTCTCTATCTATATAAAGGATAAACTTGTTCCAGTGAACAAACAGTCACGAAGAAACCACTAGATCAGAAATGGCGAAGAAGCAATCTAGGGTTCCTCTGGTTCTCCACGAAGAAGATGAAATCGATCTCGATCTCTGGGAAGTCGTTAACCACTCCGACGGCGAATACTCCGACGATTCTTTCGCCGTCGATAGTATCTCCGATGATGACGTCATATCTTTAGACGAGGCTTCATCGTCTTTGATTTCTCCCCCGCGTCAGATTCTCTCTGAGACTGATGATGACGGCGATGAAATCGCCGCAGATCTGGATCTCGTAGTTCATGTCGATGGCGATGACGTGTTTCGCGACGGAGATTCTCGTCGTAACCTCGCCGCAGATCTGGATCTCGACGGTCATTTCGACAGTGATGGCGATTGCGACGGCGATGATATGTCTCGTGATAACGTCTCCGTTGATCTAGATCTCGATAGTCGTATATATGGTGATGGCGATTGCGACGGAGATGATGCGTTTATCAACGGAGTTTCTCGTCGTAGCCTCGCCGTAGATCCAGATCCCGATGTCGATGATGTGTTTGGAGACGGAGATATAAATGATCATATCGATACAGATGGTGATGATGTGTTTCTCGATGGAGGTAGTGATTGTTCTGATGACTATGTTAACGATGAAGAAGAAGATGAAGATGGTGATGATGATTACGAGGAGGAGGATGAGGAGGATGCATATGATGATCTCTATGAAGAGCTTGTGTTAGAGAATGTACGTAGGAAAGTGGGAAGACAGAGGATGAGGAAAATTGAGAACAGAGCAATCTCAAAGGTAAAGACTTGTCGCTTGAAACCTTCAAAGATTGCTCTCTGCAAGCAATTCAGATGCTACTGATCTTCGAATCCTTTTAGTCTCTCATCATGACATTGGCTTGATTAATACTAGTTTGGTTACTTTAGTTTCTTCGTTAATTGATTTGTTAATTTTAGCTTAAAATTGTTTAACGTTTTTCTACGTATAAATAACTGAAAGTTTCTCTGGAAAAAATCGAATAAAATCTTGCAACTTTCATGTGATTATTAAATCATTTAGTTACTTAAACCTAATTAATAAACTTACGAACCAGAGACGAGTAACTTGTACCTCAAGCTAAATTGAAGTTTAATGGGCCCGGTCCAATATGAAGTTTTGTAGGTATAACAAACATAACTTAGCACAAAAAAGCCCTTTGTTTTCTTTAGACCTCATGGGCCTGAGTTTAAGTAAGCCTTTTGTTTATTGAAAATCAGAGGCTTAGCAAAAGCTAATTTGTATGCACGACCGACGTGAATGAAGATATTTTTCATTTCAAGTATCTAGAAAAAATCAGTTGATTCGGTTAATAGGTAGATAAAGTATATATGCTAAAGGAAAGAGATTCTAGTAAGTGATGGTTTTGTGTATGCAACAAGAGGTAGTAATTAAGATGAATAGGATGCTGATAATGAACCCCCTTATAAATAGACAATACGTTTTATATATATATATATGGCATAAATTATATTCTTGCTTCCTCGATCTTGTCATGTCGTGTGTGATTTGTGTTATTCTTGTTCCATCTCAAAATGTCTCTTGGTCAATAAAATTTATTAAAATATCTACTACTCAAACATGCTCTAACCTTTATATAAAATTTTAAGTATGGTTACTCAAAAGAATGATTATAAAATTTATACGAAATGAACAAACAATCCCTCCAAGACTTGTTTGTGTTTTAAGCGTCTATGTTATATATAATACACTGTAAAATAGCTCAAATAGTTCAAAAGAATACGTAATCCATGTCTCTCGGCATCAACTTCAAGCATGTTCGATACCTAATATAATCTCTAGCTAGCTAGTTAGCTCAAATACGAAGGAATCGATACTCTCTCGTCTTTGGCTTATCAATATCTAACACAGTTTTGCATGCAAAAATATATATATAAGAGCATCCACAATGGTGGATCTTGCCATAAGTGCTTACTTAAATTTTAAATTAAAATTTAATCAAACTTTATACTCTTAAGAAACTTTAAGTGTATTTATTGTTTTTCCAGTCCAATGGTAAATCTTAATCTATGAATCTTAATAATAAAACATAATTTTTTATTATATTAAAAAACAATTCAAAATAAAAATAAATTACATAAAAACATTGTTCAAAACACAAAAAAGAAGAAAAAACTACTCAAGTTTCAATTTAGTCAAATTTGGTATGTTTGAGGAAGTTGAACTTACATTAGCATATGCTAGGTGATACATTGGAACAATGAGACCGAGATAATATGAGACTCTTCATAGAAAAAAGATGCTTTGTTTGTACTCGCAACCGATACATACATTGAGAGATAATTTGAAATATATAGAAAGTTAGAAACTGATGTTATATTTGCAAGGAAAGATAAAGCTCTGCAAGTTCTTTTCATGCATCTTGATCAGCCATAAATCTATATACAAGAAAAAAACAATGAGGTTATCTCATCTGGTCCATCTCCTCTCTATGTTGGTTGGTATGAATAAACAAACACTCACACACACATCCATTCTAAACACAGTAAGAGAGATCCATTTATTATCTCAGAGATTTAAGCAGAACACGAACGAAACTATACAAGCAAGAATGGGATCAGAGATTTCGAGATTAACAAACCATCTTGAAATTTTTCGCCCAAATCGAATCGATGAAACCCTAGCCCCAAATCAACTCGATTTCGACTTCCATCCACCCAGATAGTGATCTCCCTTGCCTCGCCATCTCACGCCATGAAGCCTCCGACGATTACACGGCGTAGATGACCGGAGATCTTCGGTCGGTTTCGTCGTCGCCAAAGGAGTCGAGAGAAAAAACAAAAGAAATGAAGAATGAAGAAAAAAAGTCAAAACCCAAAAAAAAAAAAAAAAAAAAATAATTCGACTAATCCCGATCGGACACGTGTCCGATCTTAAGGGATCTTAAACATCCTATTTAAGAAACGATCTACACATTATTTCACTTATTTATTTATTTTTAGGTTTTAATACATGTATTATACATATAAGATCTGCCTAAGAAATGTCATTGGACTTGGTCTAAGTTATGGGATCTAAATGTTGACGTGGCACAACATATATAGTACCAAAAATCATCGCCTCTATAATTGATTCTATTCCTTTTTATCCATATATAACCTTAATGCTATCCAGCATAAGGAAACACCATTTATATGCTTTAACATTTACTTCACATAATATTAATTGTGAAAATGTTTAAAGTTTTAAAACATTTTTTTGAATTTTTGACAGAAAATAAATGGGAATATTTCATATCAATTTGTCTTTTGTTATTTGTCTCTGCCCAACAATTGTTAATCATATTTAAGTGACTTTACATAAGATAATACTTAATAGTCACTTGAAGCAAATGTAACATCCAATTACCATTAGTTGTATTTACTTAAAAAACCTTATAGGTTTACAAGAGTTAAGAAATGAGTTATTCCAAGGCAAAGTTACATAGATTATGAAATAACAGAACATTCAAATTTATAACCAAAAGGTTAAAAAAACATTCATGACTAACAAAGAGGATCCATCAAGTGTTCTTCATCCTTTTGAATCCTCTTTTGTCTTGCGATAAAAGTTTCAATCTTTGTCCTAAATTGTTCATTGCTCATACCATCTTCTTGTTTCTTAACTCTCACCAACACTTTCTTGTCATAGTCACAAATTCTCATATGCTTCTCTGACTCATACCTTTTCATTATTTTCCCACCGCATGTACTATCTATCGTTTGAACCGCCTCATACGCTTTCTGCGATTGGCTTCTACCGAAACTAACCTTTTTCACACCATTAGGCTTCTTTGGTTGTTCTGTTTTCGCCTCGGTTCTCTTCTTCTCACTACTATTGTGAAGAAATTCTTGGTAAAGATCGTTGCTCACAACTTCATTTGTTGTCTTTGAAATCTCGTGGCTCGAGGTGTAACCTCTAGATATCGCGAAAAGAGCGATTACAATCGCGTTTCCTATAAAGAAAACGAATCTTGGACTAGCAAGAAACACTGATGCTTTCTTGAAAATGTCTCCAGAGAGTTTCACAGAAGGGAAAGAGAGTTTTGAGATCAAGATTATAAGAAGAATCATCTCTATGAGTCTGAATAAGTTCATGAATTGTTTCATTGCTCGAAAACTCAAGATTCCTCTAGGTTTCTCCATCTTAAAAAGAAGAAGATTTCTTGCAAAAGAAACTAAACACAGAAGAAGAAAAACAGTCTTTTCAAGGGTTGTTTTAGATCACTCAAAGTCAAACAAGTGTGAAGCAGAGAGTTTTGTCATCAAGAGATGAAACATAGGAAGAAGAACAATACACATAGTGAACAAAGACAAGTTCTTGCTGTTATGTTTCATTGAATCTTTATTTTTCAAGAACTATGTTTTTGTTGTATACATATGTGTTTATGTGTGTGTATGTGTTATTTTCTTGAGTTAGTTTTGTAAGTGTTGAGTTGAATTGGTTAGGCTTATTATTTATAGACTGGAAATATTCATTATTGAAAGAAGAAAAAGTTTACATTAATCTATTTTACTGCAATAAAAATACAGAAAATATTATTCTTTGAAGAGTTTTTATTTTGGAAAAAAACATGGGAGAATTATAAAACTACACCATTTGAATTACATTTCACAAAACTACACCATTTCCAAAATACTTCACAAAACTACATCTAAACACTCAAAATTAAATCCAAATAAACCCTACCCAAACAATCATACCCCCTTAATACTATACCCTAAACACTAATTAGCGAACCCAAATGAAAAGATTTTAATTTTGGTAATTTTTAAAAGGGTAAATCAAGCTTTTAAAATTTTGAAAAGGTGTAAACTTGTGAAAATATTGAATTAGGTGTAGTTTTGTGAAGGAAGGGTTGAAAGGGTGTAGTTTTTGTGAATTTCTCAAAAAACATCTAAATATTTAAATTCTAGTTATTTTTCTACTTTTTAAAAAAAAACTGAACAACATTTTTGCTTTCTATTGTTTTTTTTTACTTTATCCACAATATTATTCTCAATGCTCCCAAAAGCTGTCCTTAGCAATTTGTTCATCGCCCATGAGCTTATGACCAATCACATCTTCTCCTTATTCCTTGATTCGTTTTCATCATTTATTCTATGTTTTCTTCATATAATAATGTTTTACTCTTAATATAGTATATGCATCTGAAAATATTATAAAACTTATACACAATTGTGAAGTATTTAAATATAAATTTATATGAAGTTTGTAAAAGTCTAGCTTGTAATGTTTATAACTCTAGCTCTATATTCACCACTAATATGTGCAATATTTCAAATATTTATACATTCCACAAATTATAAATATTTTATTTCAAAAATATTATAATTATCCTCTAGCAGAAAGTCTATTTGGCACTGATATGAAACACTTAGTGAGAGTGATTTCCTTCTTCACTAAGACATGCTCAAACATTATACACTTTTAGTATCTATCTTTATTTTGGGGTCATCTCTCTTTAATAATTTATGAACTTTAACTTTGCTTTTTTCATAACATGAAATACCCTACATTAAACACACACAAAATACAATTTACTTCTCCTTTTTAAGTGTTTTTCACTCAACTAAACTCTCTTTTATAGACATGATTGGTGATTTTATAAAAAGAAACTTTTAATTTGTATGGTGGCTGCCTAAGTTGATAAAAAAAAACTCTTTGATTTGTTTAAATTATCCGTTTGTTTTTTACACTTTTTTGTCATCCAAAGATTGCTCTCTTTTTTCAAGAAATCTAACGTTTATGAAACTTTTATTTAACACAAATTGAAAAATGAATAGGTGGAATTAAGTCATATATATACTAATGGTCCCTTGTAAAGAAAACAAAGTCATATACGTATGGTCCTTGTGCTAAATACCTTTTATTTGATTCTATAATATATGGTTCTCGTGTAACAAACTATCCATATATTAATAGCCTTTTTGATTGTTTACTAACACAATCCATTGTAATGAAACTTCTCTTCTCTTTATTGATGTAATGCTTTGAACACACATGGACTTAAAACATATCATTGGCTTACACAACAAAACGTTACATGCTAATAAACATAAAAACTCACAAAATGTGTTGATCCCTTTGCTAATTTGGTTATGATCCTATAGAAGAGTATCAAGAAACTCGCTCACGGTCATGTATTTGACATCAGGATAAAGCTCAGTACCATTCACTCCACCACAAGACTCGATGTCGAAGTAAGTGTGATCTCCTTTGATAAATACAGAGTATATGAACACCATCTCCATGTTATCCGGATACGGAGTTTCTGCCATCATACAACATACACAAAAAATTACAAAAACCCATTTTGGCGAAATCGAAGACAAATGTAGAGATGAGATGTTATGAAACCTTTGATCTTATTGAGAAGTTGAGTTTCTGTTACACAAGTTCTCTCAAGCTTCTTCTCGATCTTGCTCTCCCATAGCTCAACAAGATCATTCATGGAACAGACATTCCCCGGTGGTCTAAGATACAATGTATTATTGAGTGTCCGAGGATCATCAATCGTTTTAATAGTAAACGCAGCAGCGTCCACATCATTGACGAAAACAGCTAACAAAGGAAAACAAGAAACACTCAAATTTTTCAGACCACAAGATTGTAACTTGTTAGTTATATCGAAAACAAAAGGACAAACCTTTAACATTCCCATCTCCAAAAACCGTGACTTTATCGATAGGTGGCGATTTAAGCCCCGGTTGCACAAGTGATGGAAGTAGAATCCTCATGTACAATCCACAGCAAATGTATGTATAAGGAATGTCCTGTGATTCTATCATACGCCTAATCTCAGATTTCTTTGCATAGAATCCATTATCAAGTTCTGAGACTTGTGTTTTGTCCGGATTAGCTCCATACTCAGCAGGAATAAACCTCTACAAATGTAACAACTCTGAATCATATTCAAGAAGTAGTTAATAGCTTATGCATTGCTCTCATTCAAATCAAAGTAAAGAAGTGACCTTGATGGAACCAGCTTGCTTGATGACATTGATGAGTAGTTTCTGATCAAGAACATGTTTTGATGGAATTGCAGAGATCACTACATCTACTTTACTCACTGCTTCTTCTAAGCTTCTTTCGTCTTCCAATGAACCCTACCCAGATTCAAAAAACTCAAACTTTCAGACAAAAACACAAGTCAATGTCCACAAAAATTAGAATCTCAAAAGAAAGAGAGAGACTTTGAGGAGAGTAACGCCTGCGACGGAGAGAGAATGTAGCTTAGAGGATTTGGATGGATCGAAGAGAGAGGAGTCTCTAATGAGAGCGAAAGTAGGATGACCCGATTCTATGCTGAAACGGGTCAAGTAGTAACCTAATCTTCCACTTGCTCCGATTATCAAAACTCTGCTCTTCTTCTTCTCCATTTCCCCTTCCATTACAATTCGTTGCAGAGCGAGAGAGACGGAGAGAGAATCAGGTTTTTTTCTTAATTTCTATTTTGGCACACTTATTTCTCTTCTTTAACAAAATCAGCCAGAAATTTAATTTCTTTACATTTAAACCCAAAACAAAGCTATTTTGGAAAAGAGCAGCCCATTAACAAATTTAGATGGGCTTAAGTCTACTTAACTGAAGATTTATTAGATGAATCAAAGAGTTACCTTTACTAGAATCTATTAAATATAACCTCAAAATCAAAAAGTTACCGTTACGAGAGTCTGTTGAATATAACGTCAAAATCAAAAAGTTACCGTTATGTCCACCGACAATTATATCCACTAAGGTAAGATTTAGCAATAAATGCCACTTTTACAAAACCCAAGAAGTTACCGTTACGAGAATTATTATAAATAGGAACCTAAAGCTCCAAACTTACTTAACAATTCACAACCCTAGAAAAACGGTGCGGCAACAGAGTCTCGAGGCGTGAATCCAAAGTCATCATAGAGTCTTTCTTAAGTAAGTTTTCTTTCTTAAGCCCCAAATTTTATTGGTACTTTTGAGTCCTACATCCTAACTAATTTGATCATATTTACAAAACAAAGTAAAGTTTTAATTTATAACCCTTTCAAATCGGGAATCATTCGACTGGTTTTGCACAAACATATACACTCTTGTGGAATTGATATTGAGTTCAAACCTTATTATTTGCAATTTGTTGGAAAATTCTACTCCTTTTTAAAAAATCTCTTCCCGAAAAATGGCCATGTCATGTAATAATAATAATAATATTATTAACAAGAGTAGACCGAGACGAAGACTTTAAGTCGTCACTCGTCACCACGTGGAACGTAGAAAAACAAGCACAAACGTTTCTTCGAAATTTTCTTCATTTACTATACAGAATACAATAATGTGATATATATAACCGTTACAGTAAAAAATAACCTCTTCTTTATTAACACCTTCTCAAAATCTCTCTGTTTCTCCTTCTTCTCTCTCTCTCTCTCTCACCATCATGTCTCTCTCCATCTCACTCTCTCTCCTCCTCATCTTCATCTCGCAATTCCCCTCCTCAAGTAAGTATCTTCTCTAAACGACGTCGTTTCTCTCTTCTTCTTCTTCTTCTTCTTCTTCTAACCTTTTTCCTTCCTCTGTTTTGACAGATGCAGAGCCTTTCATCGGAGTTAACTACGGCCAACTCGCCGACAATCTCCCTCCGCCTTCCGAAACCGCTAAGCTCCTCAAGACAACTTCGATCCAAAAAGTCAGACTTTACGGCGCCGATTCAGCCATCATCAAATCTTTGGCCGGAACCGGTGTCGGTATCGTCATCGGCGCCGCGAACGGAGACGTTCCTTCTCTCGCCGCCGATCCAAACGCCGCCGCTCAATGGATCAACTCCAATGTTCTCCCTTTTTATCCCTCCTCCAATATCATCCTCATCACCGTCGGTAACGAGGTCGGCGAATAAAAAACTCAATTTTAATTTTTGTTCCGACAACAAAAAAATCAGTTTTTTTTTTTTATTTTTCAGACAAAATCCTCATGAGATTCTTACAGGTGTTAATGTCGAAAGATCCGAATCTGGTGAATCAGTTGCTCCCGGCGATGCAAAACGTACAAAAAGCAATCGAAGCGGCGTCTCTCGGCGGGAAAATCAAGGTATCGACGGTGCACGCGATGTCGGTACTGGGATCATCAGATCCGCCATCTTCCGGTTCGTTCGTGTCCGGTTATCAAACCGGTTTAAAAGGGATTCTGCAGTTTTTAAGCGAAACCGGTTCGCCTTTCGCAATAAACCCGTACCCGTTCTTCGCTTACCAAAGTGACCCCAGACCTGAAACGCTGTCGTTTTGCTTGTTTCAGCCTAACGCCGGTCGAGTAGACCATAATACCGGAATTAATTACATGAACATGTTTGATGCTCAGGTAAATTTAATTTAAAATTACTGTTGGGGTCCATACGCTTAATTAACATTTACTTATGTTTTGGTAATAATAAAATTTTGGAAATCTGACAAAAAAGTAGGTTATACTCTTCTCTGGTTATGGATTTGGTGGACTTTGTACTAATGGTTTAGTTTGACTTCAAAGCATAGATTAATTTAAGTCGATTAGTTTCTAGTAAATTATCGCTGTCCCACAAATTAATTAATTAAATTGTTAATAATAATAAGGCCAATATTCACGTGGACGAATCTATAGTTTGCACTTTCGGTTTTGTTTATATAGTTTTCTTTTACAATAGATGTGTAGCAAGGAACTTGTTCTTTTTTCAACTTTTCCACTAAGACAAGGAATCTATATTCTTATTACAAAATAGTACAAAAAGACAGTTGTTTGCTTTCTTGGGTACATACGTGCCGTATCCATATGTGTCTGAAATTTCATAATCGATTTTGTTAACGCTAATTATAAAAAGAATTCATATGTTAATTAATTATCTTCTTCACAGAATTATGTATGAGTGACGATGACTTGGTGTCAGTTTTGCACTCATTGTCTGACAGGCTGGATTCACACTATGTACTTTTTTTTTACATTTTATTTTTTTGTCATGAAACATTTGTTTGCGTCATAAACTAATCCACGTCAGCAACATTGACTAGAATCGATACTATGACTAAAAAATTAAGTAGAGACATACAAAAGGTTTGACTTTTATAGACCATACAAAGGGTTTAGGGTTCATGGTCGTCACTTGCTTGCTTGTATCACAAGTTACACTTTCTTTTTCATAATTTTGCAGGTAGATGCGGTTCACTCTGCTTTGAAATCGATGGGATTCGAAAAGGTAGAAATCGTGGTGGCCGAGACAGGCTGGGCGTCACGAGGAGACACCAACGAGGTCGGAACAAGCGTGGATAATGCTAAAGCATACAACGGTAACCTAATAGCTCATCTAAGGTCAATGGTTGGGACACCTCTCATGCCTGGCAAATCCGTGGACACTTACATTTTTGCGCTATACGATGAGAATCTAAAGCCTGGACCTTCTTCGGAACGGGCTTTCGGGCTTTTCAAAACCGATCTTTCCATGGTTTATGATATAGGCCTTGCCAAGAGTAGTGGCAGCAACAGTAGTAGTCAGGTCAGAGACTACTCTCTTTATCACCAATAATATGGTTTAGGTCCTTTTTTGAATGCTATTTTCTCTATATCTGTAGTTACAAAGCACTAAAAGTTGTAGTTACTACATTTTAGCAAAAAAGTACTATATAATAACCTACTAGCTCATCTTATGTTTTTGATGATAAAACTAGACGCCATCGGGTAAAGTGACATCGACAGGGTGGTGTGTACCGAAGAAGGGTGCAACGGATGAGCAGTTACAAGCGAGTTTGGATTGGGCGTGCGGACAAGGAATAGACTGCGGTGCGATACAGCCCGGAGGAGCTTGTTTCGAGCCAAACAACGTGGCGTCGCACGCAGCCTTTGCGATGAATATGTATTACCAAAAGTCTCCTAAAAAGGCTACCGATTGCGATTTCTCTCAAACAGCAACAATCACCTCCCAAAACCCAAGTAAAGTTTTTAACCATATGAAATATCGTCCATTAGTATAAAAATGCATGTACTAATTGGTTTATTCTTAATAAATTTGATCATAGGTTATAATAGTTGTGTATATCCTGGAGGAGGAGGAGGAAGTACAGGACTAATGAACAAATATGTGAGTTCGGACAACAAAGTAAATGATCAGAAGAAGAATGGAGCAAAAGTGTTTTCCTCTTCACTGTCTTTTCTGCTCATGTTTGTGTCCTTATTAATCTTTCATGTAAATATGTAATTACACAATTAAATTAGCTCTCTTTTGGTGATTAAATTAGTACACTTTTTTACTCGTGAATTATACTTTCTATATATTTAAGCTTTGGATATCAACCAAGAAAAAATGTAAAATAAATAGCAAAATTAAATATAAATAGCAAAATTTAATTTGTCATAAAAAATAGCAAAATTTAATTTGTCATAAAAAATAGCAAAATTTAATAAGTAAAAACATCATTGAAAATGATATTAGTATAACAGTGAGTGATAACAGTGAAGAAGAAGGTGAGAAACGACGACGTTTTGTTTACAGCCAATGATTTGACTCTGTCTCTTCTCTTCTCTCTCTCAGGTCAGAGCCATCACCAACTACAACAATTTGACCTTTCACATCTTCCTCTCTTTCTCGATCATGAAGCTTCTTCTTCTTCTTCTTCTTCCTCTTCTTCTCTTCTAGACATTCCCGTTTTCAATTTTTCCAATTCGGCGGCGGAGAATACCAAGTCCGAAGCGGAAAAATGTCTGTCTCCGAGCTCAAAGAACGCCACTCCGTCGCGACGGATATAGTCAACAACCTCCGTGACACGCTTAGACAGAGGCGACTCCAGCTTCTCGATACCGATGGTTCTCTTCAGAAATCTCTATCTCTCCGACACGAAACAAACTTCAATTCGTAGATCTGATTTTGGGGTTTTTTGTGAGTAATTGAAATTTTTATGCAGTGGCTAGGTATTCAGTGTCTCTGGGACGTTCTTCAGTGAGCTTTGGAGCTACGGATCTGGTTTGTTGTCGTACTCTTCAAGGACACACAGGAAAGGTAAAGTCATAATTTTGATCTTACCCTTCAAGGATCCTTTCTCTATCTAGTTTCAGAGCACTTGTGATTCATGGTTTAGAGAGTGGGAGCTCGTTAGGGCAACAAAAAGTTTCGATTTTGGAGGAGTTTTGGGTCTTTTAAGATATGAGTAGTTATCAAGTTTTGAGGGTAGCTCTGTGATTTTAGCATGCGGTAATGTACAGCTTTTTAGGGCAACAATAAAGCTTCAATTTTGGAGGAGTTTTGGGTCTTTAAGATTAGAGTAGTTATCATGTTTTGAGGTTGCTATGGGACTTAAGCATGTGGGAATGTACAGGTTTATTCATTGGATTGGACTCCAGAGAGGAATAGGATTGTTAGTGCGTCTCAAGATGGGCGATTAATTGTGTGGAACGCTCTTACTAGTCAGAAAACTCATGCTATTAAGCTACCTTGTGCGTGGGTTATGACATGTGCCTTTTCACCGAATGGTCAGACGGTTGCCTGTGGTGGATTGGACAGTGTGTGCTCCATCTTCAGTTTGACATCAACGGCGGATAAAGATGGAACGGTGCCGGTTTCGAAAATGCTAAGTGGTCACAAGGGTTATGTTTCTTGCTGTCAGTATGTCCCAAATGAGGATGCACATCTAATCACCAGTTCCGGTGACCAGACATGTGTCTTATGGGATGTTACTACTGGTCTCAAAACTTCTGTTTTTGGTGGTGAGTTTCAGTCTGGACACACCGCTGATGTATTAAGGTATTTATATTGCTTCCCATTTTCCTGGTTTGTTGGCATCGGTTTTTTTTAATACGGTTTCTGAAGTAGCAAATTGACCATAACTACACAGTTTGATATCTAACCAATAGGTTTGGTCGATAGGGTAGGGAGTTTGTTTGTTCTGTGTATTAGCATATGGTAAGATTTTGCAAATCAGACAAACTCATGCTATTGTTTTGATGCATATCTTCCAGTATCTCAATCAGTGAATCGAACCCAAATTGGTTTATATCTGGTTCATGCGACACCACTGCACGCTTGTGGGACACACGTGCTGCAAGCAGAGCAGTGCGAACGTTTCATGGGCACGAGGGAGATGTAAATACAGTCAAGTTCTTTCCGGATGGGTATAGATTTGGGACAGGATCAGATGATGGAACATGCAGGTTGTATGACATTAGGACAGGTCATCAACTACAGGTGTATCAGCCACAAAGTGATGGCGAGAACCTACCCGTGACCTCGATTGCGTTCTCTGTATCAGGGAGACTTCTTTTCGCTGGCTACGCAAACAACAACACATGCTACGTTTGGGATACTCTCTTGGGAGAGGTAATGAAATATATGATGAGTATTGAATCTGTGTGTGTGTGTGTGTGTGTGAGAGTTGTTTTTTCGCTCGATGTGATGTTGATGAGCCATTGTATTTGAAGGTTGTATTGGATTTGGGGTTGCTGCAAGATTCACACAAGAATCGGATAAGCTGTTTGGGAATGTCATCAGATGGAAGTGCCTTGTGTACAGGAAGTTGGGATTCAAATCTAAAGGTTAGTTGCATATAATTATAAAATGAGAGTTTTGATTAAGACTTTATACATTTTTGTGGATATTTTGTGTACATGAAATTATGCAGATATGGGCTTTTGGAGGTCACAGAAGAGTATTATGAAGAAGGAAAGATAAAAACCAAAACTTATTAGGAGTCATCATTTCTCAGGTCCACTTACACTTTTGGTTATCAGTTAATTTAGTTAGCATGTGGAAGTAAAACCCGGTTCGGTCCGGTACGTTTGTAATATTTGTGAAAAATCTATTTGTAAAACTTCACTCTTGTTCTAGTGTGCTTTGATTTATTTATTTATCCACCACTTACCCAAGAAAAAATATGTAAAAAAATGTTTAATGATCCAAAAATAGAATTGAGTCTCTAATAAACGAAGAAATCAAAAAACTTGAGCAATATTTGACAATAAAAATATTAGGCCAAAATAGATGGCTATACTATATAATATAGACAAGTGTGCATCTTTTAGCAGCAAGAATAATAACACTCTGATGTCTTTGTACTAATACATTTCAACGATACAAACTAGTCTGTAACAAATAGATGAAGACAAAAGAGAAGAATGTGACTGAATATATAAGTGTGCGTGTGTGTGTTTTATTTCAAAGCTGGGTGTTATGTCTTTTCATTGAACCTCTATGCATTTCTTCACTACTTGAAGCAGAAATGTTCAAACCATACTCACTTGTTAAACCATATTCGCTGCTTTCATATTCTTTACCCTCAAAAGCCAGTTTCTTGATTCTATTCATGTCTGCGCTGTACGAGCTCGCGTCATACTCTGAGCTCACACTTCCAGGGCTCAAACCACTTCTTATTACTCCTTCACTTATATCAACCATTGACACATCTCCTTCTAGTGCCCTCACAATCTATCATTACATGTAAATAATGCATAAGTTCAAGATTATGTTACATTTATATTCAAGAATTTAAGAGTTTGTTTTTTAGCTTTTTTCTATGAACCTGACTCATCTTTGGTCGTCTTCGAGCAGAGTGTCTAACTGATGCAGCTGCACAAGAAGCCATTATAGCCATTTCTTGTTTATCGTAGTTTGTCTCTAGACGCGGATCTGCTATTTGCCTGTAATCTCCATTTTGTGCTGCTTTCAAACACAAAGGCCTTGCCTGCAATAAAGAAAGAAGAAGTTGAAAGACTAGCTCAAGGAAGTAGACCAAAGAAGCGGAAAAACTTACCCATTCTACCAAACTGTCTTCCATTTCTCCAGTTAGATCTATGGGGGGCTTTCCGGTGACTAGCTCAAGAAGCATAACTCCGAATGAGAAAACATCAGATTTGTCCGATAACTTCCCACTTGATGCATACTCTGGAGCTAAATATCTGAATCAAAGACAAAACGGTTAACAGTGAACAAGTGTGAATGAGTTAGGACAGTTTGCGGAAAGTTGTTTACCCGAAAGTTCCCATGACGCGAGTGGAGACATGAGTATTGTTGTCCTGAGATAGCTTAGCTAATCCAAAATCAGCCACCTGTAGATTGACACACACATCAACATAAAATGGTAACTAAATTGAGCTACAATGGAAGTAAAAGTAGTACAAGACTTGGTTTATACCTTTGTTTCGAAACTGAAATCAAGAAGGATGTTTGCAGCTTTGATATCTCTATGGATAATGCGAGGATGACCTGCCATTGATGTAAGAATATACTTTCTTATAGAGAGCTAGATAGAAACTATGTCGGTGTGTGATAAAAGATGTTCTTACAGTCTTCGTGCAAATATGCAAGGCCTCTAGCTGATCCTAATGCAATCTTCAGTCGTGTAGGCCAATCCATAACCGGACGACCTTTTCCTGAAATTTCAGATCATACTACTTAGTAGAGGAGAAACCATAGTTTATAGTTAAGTGTTCACTTCAAGCAGAACATACCATGAAGATGAAACTCAAGAGTGTAATTAGGTAGAAACTCGTAAACCAAAAGCCTTTGACCACCAGAGATGCAATATCCAACAAGAGATACGAGATGACGATGATGGACACGGCTAATGATATCGACCTCTGCTTGAAACTCCCGTTCTCCTTGTCCACTTCCAAGTTTAAGACTCTTCACTGCGACTTCTTTGCCATTAGGTAAAACACCTTTGTGAACATACCCAAATCCTCCTTGTCCTAGCAAATTCGACTGAGAGAAACCTTCTGTCGCAATAGACAGTTCATCGTAGGTGAAAGTGCTTTGCTTGTGACCAAGAATCACAGCTTGAGGCGATGGTGTAGCACCGGTTAAGTTGGAGTTTCCGCTATGTTTTCCCCAATTCCCACCTCCTTGTGAAGCCATATTCACTACATGATCTTGAGGTGTTGCATTGTTGTAATAACCACCATTACCTACACTACGAAACAGCTGATATTAGCTTCTAAAGCCTAATCCTTTCGCTACCAACTTAGTACAAACCATTAGGCTACAAGTACCTGTTGGTGCTCCAAAGGGATTGTTATTGTAGTAGTGCAAGTGATTGACTCGAGGAGATTCTTTCTTCTTCTTCTTCTTCTTTTTTTTGTAACAGAAGCAAAGAAGCACAAGAAGAAGTATAAGCAATAGCCCTGCACCTGCTGGGACTCCAATAATCAATCCAATGTTGGAGTCTTGTGATGATGATGGTGGTGGGCTTAGTGAACGAGGCGGTGAAGGCGAGCCATCTCTGTTTCCTGATGGCGGAGACGGTGTGGAACCGTCTCTGTTGCCAGGAGGAGAAGGAGGAGGAGGAATTGGTCTTTGTGAAGGCGGAGATTGGTTCGATGGTGTTTCAGGCGGTGGTTGTGGTGTTACCGGAGAGGGAATTTGAGGCGGAGGTGGAGATTGGTTTGACGGTGTTTGAGGCGGTGGTTGTGGTCTTACCGGAGGTGGAGAAGGATTCTCTGGTGCTTGTGGTGGCGGATTACCAACAGCCGGCGGCGGCGATGATGGAGGAGGAGGTGAAGTTTCCTGCTTTGGTGGCGCAGGCGGCGGCGATGATGAAGGAGGAGGTGGTGAAGTTTTCTGCTTTGGTGGCGTAGGTGGCGGTGAAGAAGCAGAGCTATTGTTAAGTGGCGGAGGAGGAGCAGAGATAGGAGACAGTGGCGAAGAAGAAGGCGGTGGTGTCTGCGGCGGCGGCAATGGAGATGACGATGACCCATTTAACGGCGAGACTATATTAGGAGTTTCCGGGGAAGGAGGTGAATTAACCGGCGAGTCAGCCATTATTACTAATCGTTATCTCGGCGAAGGGTTTCTCGACGGTGGAGAAACCTTCTCCCCGGTGGTGATCCTCGACGCAGCAACCTTAATTTTCAAAGCAAAAACAACATAATCATATGATCTTAACGTAAACCAAAGACAGAGCTTGGAAATATGAATGTCTGATCAAGAGAGAGAGAGAGAGAGAGAGAGTGAAACCAACCGTGATGGCTTCTCATTGGCTTAGAGAAATATAGCTTTGTCCTACGAAGAAGATGGAGATTTCTTCTCACAAAAACCTATAATTAGGAGAAAATGTCACAATACTCTTAACATCTATTCATCCACATTTGTTTTGTCTTTTCGAGTAACTATTAAATAATAAATACTACATTTGTTAGTAGATACTAGACAAACATTACATTGTGGAACTTTATTTATAACGTAACCACTTTTTTTTTTTTTTTTGTCAAGAAAGGTTTTCATTTAAATAAAAATAGTGTTACTATCCAACCATGGAGTACAAAGAAACATGAGCTAAAGCATAACGTAACCACTTTATTTCTTTCCTTTTGCTCTGAAAACACAGTCGCATGTAATCTATCTTGACAGTGTATACAACAAAACAACACATACATACATACATACTCCACAGATTACATATAACAAAGAATTTAGTTAACTTTTTTAGAAAGAATCAAGAAGACAAGCTTGCATCATTGCTAGTAGTAGTAGACATCTCTTGGAACATAGAACCTTCTTCAACATGCCACTTAAGAATCTCTCTTGCATATCTCAATGCATTGTCCACACTCTCACTCTCCAAGCTCACTTGAGACACAAACAGCTTAGGTCTAAAGCTCCTTCCACGCATCGAAACCGGCCCCACGAGCGAGTCATAGATTCTCTTGAACTTATGACCTATGTAATGGAAAGCGTGCTGAGCCATCGGAGGGTTGTTCCTGCTCATTTGGCTTTGGCTTATTAACGGGTTAAAGTCTTCGAACCACTCGCATGTCCTTAGAGGAACCTGTTGGATCTTTTCTTCTAAGAGATCGAATTTGGTTAGAACCAGAAGGAACCTTTTGTTAGCTAGGCTCGGGTGAGTCACCATGCTCTCGAAAAGCTGTATGTTTGCAATCATCTTGTTCACAAGGACACCGTCGCAGTCTTCAATGTATTCTCCATAGTCTGTTAGTGAGACACAGAATATCACCAAGTCCGCGTCTTCAAACATTTCTAGCCATTTCCAGTTTTCTCCAAGGCTTCTCGGGTTTAAACGGATCAGTTGATACCTACAAAGACAGAGAGACAGAGTAAGTACAACGGTTTTTCATATAGTCGGAATGCAATAAACAAAGAAAAGAAATAGAACTAACTTCATGTCTGGATCGTGTTGATAATCTGTCTCAAGAGAGTCTTCATGAGGTGTTGAATGGAATGAGAAATCTACACAAGAGAGTCCTTCCATAGAAGAGAGTCCTTCCGCTTGCAATATGTCCATATGAGAAGGATCGTATTCTGATCTCGATATCTCAAGAATCTGTGTTGAAACAAAAGTGTGAAGGAACTGGAAAAACTATATAAACAAGAAAGCAAGTAAATGCAAACTCACTCGTCCAAGAAAATAAACGGCGTTTTTGGGAAGTGTATCGCGAAGCCTTTTGTAAGTGGCTTGAATGGCCGGCACTCTCCAAAGATCCGCAACGGTTTGTGCATTCTCACGGCTTGATGCTGGAAATATCTTCAAGTTTCCTTCTTCTTTTTCTTTAAGAAGCCAATCCGAAAAATGTTTTAGTCTCGGGCTGATCGAGCTAACTATCTTAACACTGGGATCATCTCCAGTATTGCCTAATATAACAAGAGCTTGGTTAGTTTTCTTTAATCATCAACTATTAACTGATGTGTAAACGGTTTATTTATAGAGCTTACCTGTTTGGTCTGAAGACTGGTTAATGCTCATCTCTTCTTCGAATCTTTCGTGTGCTTCAAGAACCGTAGCAAGATAGGCATAGAGGTTTGTTTGGATTATGAATTTGATTTTTTCACGGTCGTCCACAGAGAACGGAACTTCATAGAGAGACCTTGCCTGAAAACCAAAAAGAGGTCAATACCTGAGAGAGTCTCTACTAGATGTGGAAATACTTAAATGAGTGGCCTTATCTAATATAGATTATCTCACTTGTTTGTAAATTGTTGTGGCGCCACATTTCTCATTACCAATAAGAAGAAGCTTGTTAAGCATTTTCTGCTCATATAAAGGCACATCACTTGGTTCAACCGCAGATGAAGACTGAGGAACTGGTAGAGACAACATGGCACAAGCCATCCTTACTCTTTTCTACAAAGACAACATTACATAACTGTCGACACTTTTTTATACTCAAAATGTTTGTGAACGAGAATGCTCAGGAAAAATCATACCTTACTCCAGATGTTCCCTAAGGAATGTTTTTGACCTTCTTCTCGGTAACTACCATCTGATTCGACCCAAAAATGAGGCTTTCCTTCGCATTGCACACCCGCAAGCTACATATCAAAGCAAATAAGCCATCAATTTCAGAACAAAGAGACTAAATACTTATCAACATTTTTCTTTTCAAAAACATAACAGCGAAAGAACCTTGAGCATCCTGAGTTCTGTCCTAGTTATTTCTCGGCTATTAATACAAATTTTAGTGTCGCCATTGCTTGCGTCCTTCCTGATGTTACTACCTCCTACGTTCATATGAGGACTTATAATCTGAGAAGGATTCTCACCTATCTGTTTAAATAACCACATAGAGCCTCTGATGTTGAGCTGAGCATTCAAGATACAAAGCCGAGAATATATACGCAGACATATATATAAGAAAGTCTTACCTTTCCCCAATAGCCAGTACCCTTATCATACCAATAATATCCGGGTTTTAACTTCTTGGGTGGATTTGAACATGTCTGCAAAATGAAAAGCTCATCTTCACTTAAAGGCATGTCATTGACAACGATACACCTCGAATGCATCTGATTCGCCTTGCAAGAGATCTCGGCACTCATGACTTGTTGGAGTTCGGATTCAGTGAGAGCCCGCTTGAGCATCCGTGAACACTTTCCTAGGCTTCCTCTCTTTGACTCATCGAGCCTCCTACCTATACAAGTTTGACACTTTCTTCCTTCGGGCATCGCACCCATGGCTCTGCGTACACAGTTATAACAATACTTGGCATCGCAGACAATGCATACTTCCTTCTCGGTGAACCTGTTCCCTGTAAGGCATCGGTAGCACGAGCCCTTTTTACCTCTTCTTTCAGCTTTAGGCGTCGCAGCTATACTGTCCTCATCAGAAATATAAGAGCTTTCCTCATCACATTCACTACCTTGAACCGGTTCAACAAATTTGACATGGTTTACATTTTCACCATCCGCTTCCACACCATTTTCACAATCTGATCTCACATCCGAAGCTCTTGAATCATCAGCTAATATCTTCTCCTCTCTTATTTCCACGGATGATGATGATGATGGTGACAACGGTAACTCAAGAGAGCTTTTAGCTTCTTCAGACACATCCAACCTCTTTGATGATGATTGTGATGATGATAATGATGATGAGTCAGAAACCACATGATGCCCTTTCAAAACCACACTAGAACTAACATTAGAACCAACAAAACCGTTCTTCTTCTCGGATCTAGATTCCTCATGTGGTTTCTTGCTAACCTTACTGGTCCTAACAAGAGGCTGAGCCACAGGATAAGACACATCACTACTCAAGGAAGTAAATGAAACGGTAAAAGCCGTAGGGATCTGATCGAAATCGACAGGACAAGCTCGTGGGACATTAGCTATAAGAGGGCCTTTGTACTCACTAGCGAATGATACATCAAATGAATAGCTATTACTACTACTCTCATTACAATCTTCACTGTTATCAAGATTCTCTCTTTTAGGAGTCGTTGTTGTTAAAGGAAACATCTTTCTTAACATTGTAGCCATATCTTCTTACCAAACACACACAACACAATCCTAAATCCTAAAATTCTCTAAAATCAAACACTACTTAACCCAACAAAAAGAAGAAATTATAAAGGCTATAAGCCAATATTAGCTTAAATAATCAATAACTAGCCGTGTGAGCAAAGAACCCATCTCAAGAAATGAGTATAATTGTTTAAAGGTAAGCTCTTTTAGCTTAAAGAAAGTGACAAAACTCGAATTTTTCTTTTTTTTTGCTGGAAAGACAGGTAATGATTTTCCGGGAAAGTGAAAACTGAAAGATATAAACAAAAAAGGGAAGAGAGACAAATGTGGTTGGATCGTCTTTCTCACAAGTAAAAGACGAAGACTTGACAATAAAAGGGGAAGACTTTATCTTTTGATTGATTCTATTTATTTTCTTTGTTGCTGAAAGGAAAATCGAGTTAATTTTCCGGGAAAATTGTCGCCGTCAACGCGTGTTTGTTAAAACGTTGCGTTTTAAAAGGCGTTGAGCGGGTCAAAGGAGAGGACAAATACGTAAAACCGGAATTAATTAAGCGGTTTAATACTAAAACCGGTGGTTTTGTTTCTAATCAACGTTTTAATGCGTTGTAACATTATAATATAGTATGATTATTAGATTAGTGATTAAATACGAAATTAGTCTATAATTAATTTTCAGAATATGCAACTTACCGCAAAAATGGTTTGTGATGTTTATGCGACGACAACATAGATATTTAAAGAAAACAAACATGTTTGATTCAGTCTTTGTTCTTGCTATTTTACATTTTTTTAGGAATTATAATAACAATTTTTTATGTTTCTTTTGAAAAAAAAGAAGCCAAAAAAACTCATAACGTGAAAACCATCAAACCTAACGTTGACTCCTCCTCACAAAGCAAAACGTGACACAAACTTCATTGACTTTTTTCCCGGTGTGATGACGTCACAAACGTGACTTATCAATGACGTGTCCCCCCAACTTAATCGCGTGAAATCCACGCGCCACTCCCTTCGCGCGGAGACGAAGAGCTTCTCCGCTCGGAAGAAGCTTCACCCTCGTCGTCCATTTCCCTCCACGTGGCCATTTTCTCCGACACGCGCCACACTTTAACCGATTTGTCCAAGCTTCCGCTATATATGATCCACTTCTCTTCTCCTTCAACGGCTGCTTTCGCTCCTTTACCTTTACGGCAAGCACGTTCCTCCTCCACGGCTAAACATTTGACCGGTCCCATGTGACCGGTCAATACAGACAGACACTGGTGGGACCCGTTAGTCGGGTCTCGTCTCCATACGCATATGTTCTTGTCCGCGGAACCACTAAACAACAGGTTACCCGCGGTAGCTAGACATAGCACCGCGGATTTGTGTCCTTTGAGTGTTCCGCCGACGAATAACCGTTTCGGACGCTCCCAATAGTTAACTAACCCATCTGAAGAACCGCTATATACGATGAAAGACTTATGTTTAACGGCTAATGCGGTGACCGCGTTTTCTTGCTTGAGCAATACTTGACCTAAAACATGTTTTGTTCCTTTGCCTTGCATCTCACGTTTCCACACTTTAACCGTTCCATCCGCGGATCCCGTGAACACCAAGTCATCGAATCCCGACATTATCGAGTTAATAGCGTCGTCGTGCGCATGTATCGACTCCAAACATTTTGAATCCGAGATTCTCCACACCTTGATCGTCGTGTCCCAGGAACTCGAGTACAACAATCCAACCTCCACGTCTAGGCTAAGACTAGACACGGCGTCCTTATGTTTCGTCTTAACCGAGTTTTTGTTGCGGCGCGACTCTATGAAATGCTTAGGGTTTACGGAGCTTTTGACCATCGATTTAAACGTCGGTAACGTTCCAACACGTTTATGTTTCCCAGGTTTTCTCTTAGAAACTTTCCAAATCCGGATCTTACCATCCTGATGGCCAGTAAAGATCCTGTCTCCGAATATCACAATGGCTTTGATCAGCCCGCTACTAGATTTAAACCCCGCGTAGTCTTTCAAACCCTTCCAAACCCTAATGTTCTTAGAGTCCGAACCCGTGTATAAAAGGTCGCCGGACGCGGCTAGCGAGTAGATATGCCCTTCTTCTCTTACAATAGAACCAATGAGACCATTAGTCTCCAACACATTGTCCTCATTGAACTCAGCTCCCCACGCGGGCGACACGCGGGCCCATGGGGACATTACGCAAGGAGAACCTTCTCCGCTAGCCGGGCTACTGCTGATGGTCGAGGCCGAGACGCTACTAAAACGGTGATGGGTCAAGCTTGAGTTGACCATGCTTGGATCTTCATCAGGAGGGAAGATTCCGTCGTGGTCAGCTTTTAAAATCTCACCAAACTTAGGCCTTGGTTTGTGACCACCGTTAAGTTCGTGGCTGCTTAGACTATGGTGATGGTTATATTGATCGGTTTGTAAGTCAACGACCATTGTACCACCCGTTTCATTCCTCATCTTTTTTCTTGAAAAATGTTGATCACAAAAAGTCGAAATGTATATATGTTTTAAAAAAGGTTATAAAATCAGTTTTTTAAAAAAATTGTTCTTGGTTTTTTTGAGGTTGTGATGGCTATGAATAAGGCAATGTGTGTGTTGTAGAATTTGGTTGGCAAAGAAGGACAGAGATTTTGAAGGAAAATTTGGATGGTCGAGAGGAAAGTTTGATTTTATTTAGAAGTTTATGTTTTTTTGTCAACGACTCTTGGAGAATTGTTTTGGAAAATTCGTGTTACAAATGCTATGCTTATATACATAAACCAAATATTTCGAAAAATTGGTCATTTTGTGATTTGTGGTTGGGTGCTTACCACGTGGTTGTTACTAGGGGAAGCTTCTTTGCTTTTTCGAATTCATATTTAATTACTAAGATTATGAAATATCTAATGAGTAAAGGTTTTAACCTTACTACTTAAATGTTTTTTACAATATTTTTTTTCAGAAAATATTTTTTAGTTATAAAACATTAATACCATTTGCTAAATATATTTTATATGTTTAAACATATCTATGTTAGAGTATATCTATTGGTGTTTCTTAAAGAGATCTTAGCAGGTGGGACCCATTAAATAGTTAAGGTCTGGATTTTATATTTCCTATTTAAGATCCGGATCTTAACTATTTAGTGGGCCCTTTGGTTACGTGGCGACCTATGATTGATGCGTTTTTAATTATTTTATTTTTCTTTTTTTTTAAACCAATTGTTCATGGGTCCCAGTGAATAGTTAAAATTTTTTGTGGATTTCTCTGTCGGAGATGGTCTTAGACTCTTATATTGTGAATTACTAAACTAGATAATTAATTTTTGGGTTTATTAAGTTTTACATGTACATTGAATAAGAATATAAAACACTCTTTGTAAAATGTATTTGAGGTTATTAGATACATTGGCTAATTAGGCACGTAAGCAAAAAGGTACTTAAATCTCCTCCATGGCTTCTTCAAATAACTTTACTTTAATGCCTAAAAATATCTCTCTTTATGGTTAAAAATTAAACAAACAAATGTGTACCGTTTTGCCTAGCATTTCTTGTTCTTGACCAGCAAGGCCACAACACTTCAAAATATTCATACTCACTATAACGAATTACTCCACATACCTTTTATATAAAAAAATTAGGCAAATTACTTAGGCATGATTCCACTATTTATGCATTGTATATATATACATTTTTATATCCATATTGGCTTTTATACACCAAATCCATCTTTGGTTCTTGCTAAAAGTTGCATCTTAGATAAACAACTTAATAGAGTCAAGATTAAATAGCTATATTGACTTTACACCTCAAAAAGGCATTGAGAAGCACCCATATATAGTTCATAAGCTGAATCAGAAATCTATGTATTAGATGTCTAGTCATAAACCAAGAAAGAGACAGTCATGAATCTTGAAGGAGACATAGATAGAGACAAACCACTATTTGTGCTATGTCATCATTTGAACAAAAACAAAAAGGGATTGAGTTGAATCTGAGTTTAGGTTTGGTCGATGAAATCAGCTGGCAAGTTCAAATCCAATAGAGTTACTTTACTGTGTGTCGAACTTCCTTCTATTCTTGGACGTTTCTGCGGAGAAAAGTATATGGCATCGTCCGAGTTCCTTGAACTTGAAGCTTGCTCAGGCCGCGATGTCTCACCTGTATATACATCATATAAACTCATGTAAGGACTTCTAGCTATTGGTTCAGTACTAGAATGTTATCATCATATGCAAGGTAAGAGTTAGTTACCACTTGTACCACTATCCAAAGCTTGGAACTTGTCTGAACCGTTTGAGTTCCAGGAAGCGTAAAACTCAGCTGCTTGTTCGATTCCCTTTGATCTGTACGGTGCGATGTTGTGGATGCCACATTGAAGAGAACCAAGCAAGTCATTCTCAATGCATTCGTACATTTTCTTGCAGAGTGTATCAACCAGAACAGACAGATTGATGATTTGAATCCTTATCTTCATGACTTTATCATTACTAAACTCATCAAAGGGCTCTTCTAAAAGCTGAGAAAGCTTCTCAACGTTACCTTCGAGTTGCTGCTGCTGATCCTCAAAAAGATTCTTCTTTATCTCTCTCTCCTCAGGGCTCATCTCATCTTTGAACAGCTCCTCACCAAACATGTAATATGCGAAAGCATACGAATACGAAAGGACCCGTCTTGATCTGAATAACCTGTTGAGTCCATTGGTGACCCAGCTGAAGTCTTTAAGCTTCAATTCCCTCTTCTCTGAAATTGTCACTTTCTCGAGGATAGTGTCTCTAAGTTTATCCTCTAGCTTTGAGGAATCCGTATGTGCTTTGTATCGGTGATGATAATGTGTATATCTGTCTAAATCCCTTTTCGCTCTTTCCATCTCCTTCTCTTTGTCATCTTTGTACCGACCACAACTGTGACCAGCGATACTCCTATAAGTGTGGTTACTTCCTGTAGCTCCACCACATAGCCAACTATACAAAATAACAATCAATGACAAGATACTTCATTGTTAAACATTTTGTCTCAAAGCATACAAAAACAAAATATGAAAAGAAAACAATGGAGACACAATGCTAGAGTTCTTACCAAAAACACTGCCCACAAATACACCTTACAAGATTGCATCCACCGTTCTTTTCGACAGGTTTGCAACATTTGGGACAGAGCTTTGTGTGGACGGTTATCCAATTAACAGTCTCGGACTCATCTCGACACTTCTTTCTCCAAAGCTCCCACATCAAACAAGAGCAAGGGGAGTGAGCTTGATACGAACAACTGAAACAGAACTGAAGACCACATGAACATTCAACTTCACACAACTTATCGTCTTCAGCTCGTATTGCGTTCCCACAATGGGGAGTGCTTGGACACCATTTAACCATTTTGTTGTCTTCGATGTATGACTCAAGAAGGAAACGATCAAACTTCTCAGCTAGATCCGGATGCTTTTTACTAACCAGCTTCCTCACCACATCCTCATCACAAATAGCATTGCATTCATGCGCCATACATTTAATCCGTTTGCTCTGACCTTCATTTATCTGCACAGTGAAATGCTCCGTCCAGCCTAAAACCAAAACAAAAACCCGCGTTAAACCATACATCTATCTTTACCAAGCCTCGAATTTTACCAACGAAGACTCACAGTTATTGCAAAAGCAATGGCCACAGTCCATTCTCGTCATCTGGTCACCTTCTACATCCTCTATACAAACATCACAACTCATCGTAGAAGAGTGAGAAAAGGAGGAGTTGTTATATTGATGTCCAAACACCGTCACACCAGCTCCAGAGAACAAGCTGTCTTTGCCTTTCTCAACAAAAACAGCAAACAACTTCTCCACATCCCACTGGTAATGAATAAGAAGAGTTCGCGCATGATGCTCCTTAACAGATAACAGTTCCATTACTCTTAGCAAATCTTCTCTCTGCATCAGCAACCATTATTAGACCTCAAAATCAAACATAAACATAAAAAGTTTTGACATGAATCATCTCTCTGCACAATTCACCTGTGCAGTCAAAAGAGACTCCTGCGTGATGACCTGCAAAAAACACACAAAAAACCTAAGTGATTGTCATAAACAATGTATCAATGCAAGTTATAATTCTCAAATCCTCAGAGGAAAAAACCCTAAATTTCAAAACAGAGAAGAAGATAAGCAAATTGCCCAACAAGTTCCATACTTTCATATCAATTTTCGATTCTGAGAATTAGGTTTTTTAACCCAAAATTCAAAAAAATTCTCCACAAAAAATCAAAAATTTCAGGGTTAATAGAAAAACCCAGAAACAAACAATCATGAAAAACGAATCACGAGCCGAGAAAAAAAAGAAGAAGAAAATCGAAAGGAGAAACCTGAGTGGCTGATTTTTTAGAAGAGAGAGGCTGCAAATCAGACTCTTCGTTATTGAGAGACTCTTCTTGATCGGAGGAGTAATAGCAATCATCTTCTTCGCCGCTCAAATAATCATCCATCGATTTTGCGAGTATAGTTTTGATAATAAAGTACTGTTTAATGAATGTATCTGCGATCAAAATTCGAGAAAATCAACGAAGGAGAGAGATAAAGAGAGTGAAGAAGAAGAAGAAGAAGATATTTTCCGGCGAGATCACACAGATAATTTTCCGGTAGAGAGTTTGAAGCTAATTATAGAGGAAGACGAATCGCCCAAAGCAAAGATTCCTATCTCTCTCTCGCCTTTTTTCACGGACTTTATTAGGGGATGCAGAACAATTATACTTGTTAAACGTCGTCGTTTTGACAAAATTTACTTATTTTCTCCATCATCATTATTATTATTCATTAATATTTTGGAATACTAATTAATTTAAAGTTTGACTGTTTAAAACTTCTCTAAAGCTAGCTATTCAATTCAAATGTATTAATGAACTTTCCAAAATTTATTTAATATTAAATATTAATCCCTAAACTTACACAAAAATTAATGGTCAAATTTGATGAATAAGTTTGAGTTTTGTCTCATCATTAACCGAAATCACCGATTTATATAAAAAAAAAATTGTTTTAAGTTGAGATAAATTTAAGGTTTCAAACAAATTTATGTTATTTTTCAGCAAATAATTATTGGTACTTTTTTTGGTTAAATAATTATTGGAACTTTGAAATTATGAAACCATTGATCCAAGGTTGTGAAAAATACTTTTATCACCCATTGTTTTCAATTATCAAAAGAAATCACACTAAAAAAATGCAACACAACAATCATCATAAACATAGTTTTAAGTTATTTAATCATAAACATTTATAGAAACTGATTTATCCTTTTTCAAATAGTGGTACCACTACCACTATTATTATTATTAGGATGCTTAATAATCCTTTGTAGAATCACAGTTCTTGCTCTTCTAATATCTTTACTACACAAATCAGCTTGAGCACATAACTCTTCAACATTCTTTTTAAACACTTGAAGCCTCTTCTTGATCTCATCTACACCAATCTTGATTCTTGCTTCTTCTTCATCATTCTCCGCCGCGAACTCGACACTCTTAACCATCCCTTTGATCTCAATCTCCAACTTTTCGATCAAAACTCGGATACTATCAAGATCCTTAACAGCCACATAAGTACCTACTTGCATTGAACTAATCACTTCTTTTTGTCCTTTAAGTGCATTTTCATAGTTTTTCCACAAAGAATCTATCCATTTTCCCATAGAGCCTAGTGGCACGGCCGTGACTGCAGCTAGAGCCGCGGCTACGGGAGGAGCAGCCATGGCTGCAGCCACAACAGAGCAGATTAGCACGGTTGCGAAAGTAGCCACGAATATGATGCTAGAGAGCTTTCTCCAAGTGTGGATGCGTTTGAGTTTCTTGTCAAGCTTGTTCTTGCGATGTTGTAGCTTCTCTAGCATTAGGATTTGGCTTTTGTAAACAGATTGAAACGTGTCGAAGAAGTTATCGTTGAATGGAGTCTCTGCTTCTTTGAAATTCTTTAGCTCTTCAAGTGTTTTCTTGTATCCATTCCCATCTAATCCAGATGCATTATTAAAATCGAAAAAAGTTTTAGTAAATAAGAGTGGATTAACGAAAAACTAAAAAAAAACTAAAAAATTCATGTCCTAACTTATAGAATAATCCCTTCTAATAATATAAGGTATTTTATAATTGTTTGAAAATATAAAATTCTTTACATGTATATGCAAATTTTATATTCATCACATATTTTGTGACATATTGTATTATTATGCAAGTTATTAATAATTGACTAAATTGTTTTTTTACTTATGTATTAAATGATAAATTAGATAGATTATTTCTATGATTACACTTATCAATTAATTTGTTAATTTACATTGGTTTGTTGTATATATCCCTAATTAAAATTCACTAAAATAACACAAAAAGAGAAACAAATAAAAATGAAAATAGTATAATATAATATGATTTTGTATAATACCTTGGCTTTCATCATCAAATTGTTGAAGAGCAACAAGAATCAAAAGCTGACTATCACGAGCTCTTCTCAAGCCTTTCTCTAAGGCACCACAAAAGTCAAGTGTCTTCAAGCTATTCTCAAAATAATCTTCAACGAGTTCAAACATTTCTTGATTCTTCCATATATCATTCTTGCAATCTAATATCACTTTCACAACTTCTTGATTCATCTCTAGCAAACACGTGGTCACTTCTTTGAGAGAATCTAACGACAGTGCTCTTACTTCAACACCCGAAGCTAACGTGCTTATCACGTGACTTGTCTTTGCTTGTAAACACGTGTCGAATGTTTGTAGCTCTGTGTCTGCTTTGCATGCTGCTTCGTATGATCTTAGCTCCGTTGTGTAACGCATGCTCGTTGTTCTTTTTTTTGTTGTTGTTGTTTTGGTCTTAACCGTTGATGTTGTTGTAATTGTCTCCTTTGACTTTTTGCTTGTTTGGTTTCCCATTTTTTTAGTTTCTCTAACAAAAGATACCTATAATAAAGATTGATCTTGAGTTCTTGATATTATAGAAATTATGAGTTTTTAAAGAAAAAGAAACACGTAGGAGAATTTACAAAATGTTCAATATTTAAAGGGAGGTTAAAAGCTTTTTAAAAAGAATGAATTATTGAGAAAGAGATAAACTTGATCGGGTTTATCAATTAGAGAGGCAACAAATATTGAGAATTTTCCGGGGGAAAAAAGGAAAATAAAGTTGAGAGAAAATAACAATAACAATAATAAAAATATTAATAAAATGATGAGTGTAGAAAGAAAGAAGAAGCTTGAAGAGAGTAAAAATGAGAATCGTTAAAGGAAATGAAAAATAGCTTGCACGCATGAATGATGATAATTAATTAGTGCATGTTGTATAACGCCGGAAGCAAACGTTAATTAATACTCTCTATTTAGTCACCTTTTTTTGCGTACGCCAATATAACTTATAATATTAACACTACTTCTTAATATATATAGAGAACGTATTAATTATATTTTATGCATTTGCATGGCAAATTGTCTCTCTATTGATCTAGACTATATTATGCTAATATATTTTGTATATGTTTCGTATCCGTGTTATCTCTAGAAAATTATTTTATTGACGGTAATTTTCTCAAATTTTTACATTTATGAAATTAAAATTATACATAAATTAAAGTAGAAGGGATCGAATAAAATAAAATAAAAAGGTTTTGATGGTACGAGTAAGTTAGTGTGCTCAAGAAGCTTGCATATTTTTGAAATGGTGAATCTAAAGTTAAGAAATAAAGCTAGATTATACAAAGTAAATGTTAAAGGATGATTAATATAAAGTATTGATTTCCAAGAGATTAATGCATTGATCATTACCTTAATCAAGTTAATATTGTTAAGCAGATATGAAGCCTATCTCTTCTCTCTCTCTTAGACCAAAGCGTCTCAAAAAGTATGCGAGAAATGTTACCTCACGTTCCCATTTTATACTTGACGAGATATTGCACTTACCAACTTGGAGAACAAGTCACTTTAACAGCTATCAATGTCGACAATTTACCATACTACCCTTAAACATACTCTTTATATTTACTAAATAAACAACTTTTAGTTTAAATTTTTGCAAAATCCGTTTGAGTTCATGCACAGTGAGATATGAGTATATATAGTTTTGCTGAAAGTCAAATTCGAGTGTAATATCAAATCTCAATGTATAAGTTAATAAATGTGATTTCTACTACTATATCATGTCGAAGTTAAAACATGTAATTTAGTAAGTAGTTAATTTAATCACCAGGTGTCAAAAAAAAAAAATAATAATAATTTAATCACCATATCACACGGAGGGAGTTGTTATTACGATTAGGAAGAAACCTAAGGACACGCGTCGCATAGCTATTGGGTAACACCAATAAGTAGAAATAGCCACCGACACGTTACGTCACGTCACGTGCTTTTTTGTAACGCGTTGCCTTGTTTCCACAAGTCACGTGTTTTTTTATTGTCCCCACAAGCTTTACAGAAGCGAGGGCATATTAGTCATTTACTTATATGACACGAATAGGCCAAGCCCATATAACCGAATTAAAGCCCATTAAAATCTTGCGTCAAAAACGTCTTTTATATTTGTTTCGCCGCAAAATTGATCGGCGGATAAAAAAGGAAAGCGTTCCTCAATATTCGCCGGCGAGTTTAGATGGAGACGGAGGTCGATAAGAGGCTACTTAAGCTTCACGGCGCAAAGCTTCTTCCCGATGATCGGATAGGTTTGATCATCGGTGGCTGGGAGATCGAAACCCTACGTGGCACGATTCTCACTTCTCTCGCTGTTCAAGAGTAATTTAAACTCAAATCTCTATATGATACCATAGTTTCGTGTCTCTGCAATGTTGAAGATACATTACTTGTGTGATGATATGTACAATTTTTGATCAAATTGATTCGTAGTTCTTTGATTCTCTGCAACACCCAAATTAGCATCTTTTCAGAAGTTTTGGTCGTTTTAATGTAAGCATAGTTATAGAATGTGATGTTTTTTTTTATTGTTTCTTATACAGGTGGGAAGAAAAGCTTAAGACATCTTATTTGCCTGAAATGGTGTTTGGAGAGAATGCATTAGTCCTTAAACACTTAGGTAGTGACACTAAGATTCATTTCAACGCGTTCGACGCATTGGCGGGTTGGAAGCAGGAAGGTCTTCCACCTGTTCAAGTTCCTGCTGCAGCTCAATGGAAATTCAGGAGGTAAGTTTGAAAAAGGGATGGTCTCAGGATTTGATTGATAAGAGAAAGATGTGGTTTTTTCATTGTCACAAGGAAATCTTTGTTTTGTGTATCTTGATAAAACTTTGTTGTTACTTGTAGTAAGCCGTCCAAGCAGGTGATACTAGATTATGATTACACTTTTACAACGCCGTATTGTGGAAGTGAAGTGACTAAGGAAAATAAAGGAGTGGTTAGTCTAGCTCCTATGTTCATCCTTATTCTGTTTGTTACATGATAATCAAAGTAAGGAAGAATTACCTTTGTGTTCATTGATTTATGTTGTTTTTGATGTGAAGCAAGAAGAGACCAAAGAAAATGTCGAGGGAGAAGCTAGTCTTCAGTGGGAGGACTGTGAAGAGCGGATTGATTTGGATGCTCTCTCACGTAAAGAACCGATTCTCTTTTATGATGAGGTTGGTCAACAATACAACCACTAAACATTTCCTTTCGTGTTCTGCTATGTTCTTCAGCGTCTTTTAATGTTTTTAATCTATATTTCTTCAGGTAGTTTTGTATGAAGATGAACTGGCGGACAATGGAGTGTCACTTCTTACTGTGAAAGTGGTAAAAACTCTTGAGTATATACTGTTTTTAGCCACATTTTTCATTATGCCATGCAATTGATTGAGTTTAGTAACAAAAGATATCTATGTGTGCCTCTCTGTCTGTTTTTTCTTTAGAGAGTCATGCCAAGTTCATGGTTCCTCCTCTTACGATTTTGGGTGAGTCAAGTCAAGAAAACCTCATAGTCATGAATACACTCATTATGGATCTTCATTGACTTTTATGATATTTTGATTTTATGTTCCATTTTGTTGCTTTTTCATAGCTTAGAGTTGATGGTGTGCTTATGAGATTGAGAGAGATGAGAATGCATTATAAGTTTGGGCAACCTGAGACACCCACTCTTCTTCGTGAAATCTGTTGGAGAGAAGCAACATTTGAGTCTCTATCCAGGGTCAGTTCTATTGGATTTCAGTACAGGATACTAAACACTGTTCTATTTTCAATCTTTGTTCATAATAAAACCCATCTTTTATACTTCAAGGTACTGTGATTTAACTGTTGAGCATATATATATGCAGAAAGGGTATTCAGTTGATTTAGCAGTCTATAGCGACCCGAGCTCCATCAGTCAGAGGCTTCCTGTGGTTAAGCAGACGACACAGAAACTGAAGATCCCTCGTATACTGTAAGCTGTTTAGTATCAATGAGATTTTTATTTTCAGTCGTAGTATTTAAGATTGAGTTTCTTAATGTACCGAGTTATTCAACAGTGAAACCGTTTCATGTTCTTACACTCTCATTGTTACCATAATATCTCTCCTCATTGCTGGAATGTCTATGATTTCTATGTAATGGGAAACAAGTACATTGCGACGCATTGAATCAATACATAGAGAAAGGATATATAGAGTAGAGTTTACATATTCGGTCTAACCAAGTGCATATAAATGTAGACATTCTCTTAAAATCATATATCGATCTCGACTGGATATTTGTGCAGACAATCTTCCCAAGGATTATTAGCAGAAGGCTTGACGTTACGCAGAGCAACCCAAACAGAGCTATTACACTTGAACCCTGACCCCAATGCTATCTGCCAAATCCTATCACCTTTCTTCATCCTTCCTTTAGCTTCTGTGTATGCCAGCTCGTACCAGATGGAGCTCGACGATGTATTACCAAATCTGTGTAATGTCATTCTTGATGCTTCGACGTGTAAAGGAGAGAGATGAAGATTCTTCTCAAGCTCATCAATAAGTGCTCTACCACCCGCGTGGATACAGAAATGCTCGAAAGCTAGCTTGAAATCCGGCATGTAATGCTTGATCTTCGGGTCGAGAAACTTCTTCTTGACGAATGTTACAAAGAAGAGAAGCTTCTCTCTTATGGGTAGAACGAGTGGACCCAAAGTTGCTATATTGATCTTTAGTGTTCTTGCAGCGACCATAGGCAAATCTTTTGACAAGGAAACTCCAACTTTACCATCTTCATCATCTTCTTGAGTTGCACATCCGTAGGACCGGTCGTCTGCTCCTGTGTTGACCCTCACTGTATGAACAAGCTCGTATTTCGCTAGCTTACGGTCCTTGGACCGGTTAGAAAGCAAAACCGCGGACCCACCTATCCGGAACAAACAGTTTGTAACCAACATTGACTTGTTGTTACCTAAGTACAAGTTCTGAGTTATGTTCTCTGTGCTAACCACAAGAGCATAGGTGTTTCTATGAACTTGTAACAAGCTCTTGGCTACATCGATAGCTATAACACCGGCGCTACAACCCATACCACCAAGGTTTAAGCTCTTTACATCATCTCTAAGCTTATACTTATTCACTATAACACTTGATAACGAAGGTGTTGGATTAAAAGTGCTTGAGTTCACTACCAATATACCTATATCACTCGGGCTAATGCCCGTGTTGCGAAACAGATTATCGACAGCTCCTAATATGACTTCCACTGTCTCTTTACGCGATGCGGCCATGGTTTGTTCTAAGGGCAAACTATGAAGACCTTCCGGTATGTAGGTTTCTTGGCCGAGACCGGAACGTTCAAGAATCTTCTCAACAAAGTCCATCAAGTAATCATTCTCTTTGTTCTCCCAACACACACCTGTCTCTCTTATGATCCTTACGTGGTGCATGATCTTTTGGATGCTTGCTTTGAGATGAGATGGTGGGAGGTAGCACGTAAAGTCAACGAGGTAAACGGGTTTGGGTCGGGTCATGAAGTATAGGAACAGCACAAGAAAGAGACAAAGGGAGAAAGTAGTAAGAGATGTGAGGTTGTTTTGTAAGTAGAGACAAACGTTGTTGATATCTTGTGATGAAAGACAAGAAGCTTTCATGGATAGAACAAGTAGTAATGGGATTAAACAAAGCTTGAAACGATGGATCATGATGTACTTTAAGAACATTTTTTTAGTGATTTATATGTATATTTCTTTGTTTTGTATATAAATTTGTGGGTGTGGTATGGTCTTTTATTTATAGATGTTGAATGATTGAGTAAGTAAGAGGAGTGATAATAATAATTGATAAGATTAATTAAGAGACGTATGGTGAGTGAGTAAAATGTAATCAATGTATACAATAAATAAGAAAGCCCACGAGATCTTTCTTGTGATATTATGTTTTTTTAGATAGGGTATATTTGCTTAAGTTGAATGTAATTAGTAACACACTGATTAAATAACTATTTTTATTCTAGAAAGAATAGAAAAATAAATATAAGTTTTAGTTAGGGCACATGCATTGTTGCGGAATAATTATGAAACTATTTCTATATATAACGAATCATGCATTGATAGATTTAATACGATTTGAGTAAAAATAAAACTCAAAACACTAACAGAATGTCGATATATATGAAACCAATATATATAGACCGATTTAAGCATATACTAATAAGTGTTGATTATATTAGGATTGGGCTAAATATTATACGGCCTAACCTATAGTACAATAATCAAGTGACATTAATTATTTTAGAAAATTTAGATATGCATAATGCATGGGGTCCTTGGGGTCGACACACTACGAAGATTGGACTTTAAATTTACTGAAACATTACAATTGTTACGTTAAATTTAAAGATTATACAATAATTATATTTTAATACCCTAAATAGGGGGATTTGTATCATACACGAGCTTTTAATACACGTGCATTTTTTCATGCAAAACACATTATTTACCCAAACATATTATAAGGTTATTATAAATGCTAGCAAACAAATAACTACTACCTGTTTATTTACTCACGTCCATAAAATTTCTATCTATTTGTTTCTAAATTCATGAAAACTAAAACATTATTTTGTAAAAATAACATGGGCCCTTTACTTCACCATTTTTAGTTAAAGAGAGTGAAATCTCAAAAAAAAAAACCTAAAATAATCACTCTTTCAATTTTATAGTATCTTTTTATAAGTTAAAGAAACAAAAAAAAAGTTTCAAATTAAAGGACTACCACAAAGAATGATTAGATAGCTACATATTTCCCTACATGATGTAAGAAATTAAATGCTACTATTTCATATACTCCAAATTAAATAGAGAGGGAAAGTGAGTAGTAGATAAAATTGAACTCATTTATATTCAATGTGTTGTACAACTCGTAATTTAAAGCTAAATAATGGTGCATAGATCTCGATGTCTATATTCTACAAGAAAATATAGTTGAGACGAAGAACCATACTTGCTACTTTGTTCATTATTAAACAAATTAAGTTCAAAATTTATGGTAACGACCTGATCAGAGTGTAACGTGTGCAAGACATAAACATTGTATGTTGTAATTAATGGGTTAAACCCGAATTAGTATTACTTTATTGTAACTATGAGAACTATATACACCACAACTTCACGATTCACTAGAGATATATTTTTGTCTATTTTTGTTTTACATTTATTAAATTCAAAAAAAATAAAATTGTATGTTAAAAACACAAAGTTAATACATTTTTTTTAAAAAAAAATTCAAAATATATTAATCTACGGCTGATTTTCTATCAACCAACTTTTTCATCGACTTGGTTAAAATCAAAATGTCTGATTGGTTTTCACTGGTTTAATTGTGTCTTAACTTTATTCGTAAACAAAGGAAAAGTAAATTCGTTTTTAAGGCTAAATTTTCCACTAATCTTTTACTATATCTCAAGAAAATATTAAACATTCTATCAAAGTAGTGCAAGTTCACCATATTAATAATCAAGATCAGTCTTGAGAGAAACCAAAGAAAGCCAAAATAGCACCAAATATATTAGAAGATAACAAAGCCTTAAGCACCATCTTCTTCTTAAGTGTATAAGAGCATTAATATCCTTTAAGAGGTAAAAATCACCTCTTAAAATAATTTTTTTTGTTTTTATTTATTTATTTCGAAAAAATAAAAAATAAAATAAAAAAAACATAAAAAGAACCAATCGCGGGTCGCCACGTGGCAGTGGGACCCGCGAAAAGTTTAAGATATACCTCTTAAAATAGAGGTTTTGAAGGTGGCTCTTATGTTTTTTGGTGGGTCCCACCTATAAGAGGTGTTGATAAGAGCCCCTATATTAATGCTCTAAGGTGGATACCTAAGATCCGAGTCCCCTGCAAAGCTCCTATAAAGAACTCCTTTCTTATGGCTAAACGTCTCATACGAAAACTTACCGTGGTAAGCCCCGATACCGCTCTCTCCAACACCTCCAAATGGTAAATCTTTTAAAGTTACCTGCGGTGAAAAAAACACACAACACAATCTTTAGAGAGACAGGACAATATTGGTTTTGTAATGAACAAGAAAAATTGTTCTTTTGTTTGTTTTTTTACGTGTAAGACGGTGTCATTGATGCTAATTCCACCCGCGGGCACGTCCTGCACGAATTTTGCCTGCAACTCTTTGTTGTTTGTGAAGAGATAAGCTGCTAAAGGCTTTGGCTTTGAACGTATAACTTGAAACCCGTCTTCGATCTTTTCTACTGTTATTACAGGAAGTAACGGTCCAAATATCTCTTCCTGCATCATCGAAGATGCTTCCGGGACATTCAGTAGTATCGTCGGAGATATCTTTCTGTAACAGAAACACAATGATTAGCTTGTTTTGATAGCCATAGAAAAAAAATTGATCGAAAAGGGAAACTTTGTTTTCTCTTACAACTTCTCTTCGTTAGTTTGGCCTCCTTGAACAATTGTATCAGCGATTCCACTCTCTTTTAACATACTTTCTAACCGTTTGAAGTGGAAAGAGTTCACTATCCGCGATAAGTCCTTTGATTCTAACGGATTTTCTCCGAAGAATGTCACAAGTTCACTCTTCAAAGCATCTATCTGTAACATCTTGATTTGCATTAGCAAAGCTTGAGAAAAACAAACAGAGTATTGTTGAATCAAGCGGTCTTTTTACCAATTTTGATGCGAAATCTTTTGTTGTGATCACGTAATCGACACCAATGCAAGCTTGTCCGTTGTTGCATGCCCATTTCCCTGATATAATCCTCCTTGCAGCTACCTTCAAATCATAACAACGCGATTAGAGTATGTTATATGTAACATGTGCTATCTACTATGTGCTTTTGAGTCAAGTGTTTGATCTTTACTTGAAGATTAACATCGGAATCAACAAGAGCAGGGCACTTCCCACCAAGTTCAAGAACCACCGGAGTAAGATTTCTTGCGGCAGCAGCCATTATAATACGAGCAACTCTTGCTCCGCCTAAAAACAGAAATTAGATATGAACAAACATGAGAGTCTAATGAATCTTGAAAATATTCTTGCATAGAAAAGAGAGAGAGGGAAAAACCGGTAAAGAATATCTTGTCCCATCTCTGATCAAGTAATGCCGTTGTTTCAGGGACTCCTCCTTCGATAACTCTTATAGTTGTTTCGTCTAAGTATTCACTAAACAGCTTTGCTAAAAGAGAAGACATTGCTGGAGAAATTTCAGAAGGTTTTAGCACAACCGCGTTACCAGCTGCAATAGCTCCAATGACTGGCTCAACAGACAATACTGAGAAACCAACAATTTAAACTTCAATGACTGACTTTTAGCATGTAAGACGGAATTTTTCGAAATAACGGTTTTTGAGCTTACAGAAAGGGAAGTTCCAAGCTGAGATAACCAAAACAACTCCAAGCGGTTCCGTGACTATTTGTGCAGAAGATGGAAACGTTGTCACAGAAGTTTTGACCTAAAAGGTCAGAGCACAGATCAAGAAAGTGGTTTATACTCTTAAACGTATTCATGTAAATAGCAACAGTCGTAGCCGTTTACTTACATCTTCTGGAGCCATCCAGTTCTTTAACTCTTTGATTGCAAGCGTACATGCCGATTTTGTAATAGAGATCTGAAAACCAAAGTGATTTAATATAATATATATAAAAGGAATGTAGAGAAGGAAAGTTGACACTGAGAATGAGAAGTGTTATAAGCGAAAACCTCAGCTAGAAAAGCTTCAAGCTCAGGCTTGGAAAGATCTTTATACAAAGCTTCGGCGATGAACTTCTCTTTCTCATCAATCATCCTAGAAATGTTTTGAAGCTGAGATATTCTCCACTCATAGCTCTTTGTCCTGCCTGTGTTGAAATTGTTTCTGAGCTCATCTACAAGGAGAGATGCTTCTTCTCCATCAAAAGCCGATTCGTGCTTTTTCTTCTTCACAGCAGAAGATTGTGTTGCATAGCAAGTACTTGACTCCAGAGACAAGAAAAGCAATCAACAATGTGAGAAACTCAAAGCAAGACAATGCAATGGATTAAAGAAATTGTTTCTTGTCTCTCAACTATGTTTTTTTTTGCCTTTAGACAACAGACAAAACTGTTCCTTAACTTCAAAGTCCACTTTTTACTAAATAGAAATGTAATCATCACCAAAATCATATATGTAATAACACCACTTTTTTGATGAATAAAATATGTAAAAGAAAGGTGTGTGTTTTTTGGCTTACAATTTCAAGGGAGAAGGGATGCAAGTTTTGCTGCAATTTCGACCACCAACAGATAACATAAAAGTGGAATTTGCAAAGGAACCAACATTTAATCTGCAGCAACAACAACAACAACAACAACATGAAGCCAAATTCATTTTAAAAATAGGTTCTTTTATGTATAAAAATGAGAAACCCCCAACGTAAAGCACATAATTAAAGACAAAGAAGACTTGTCTCGATGAGACAGAAAATCGAAACAGCTCTGAAATCTCAACGGAAACCAAAGCTAGAAGAGAGAATGCAATATCCACCTTGTACGATAAAACCCTTGCGCAAAACAAAGGGTCTTGTTCATCTCTACAAGCTTCGTCATAATTTGGGGTTTATTAGTTGAAACATGAATTAGAGACATTTTGTTGTTGCTTGTTATATTAAAGACAGAGAAAGAGAGAGAGAAAGATAGAAGAGAAGCTTAAAGGCTGTGTGGTTTGTAAGAGAGAGAGAGAGAGAGAGAGACGTGTACAAGACAAGTGGTTGTGTAATAAAAATCATTGGTCCCTTTTTACAGCTACAAGTCTAATGTTGGATTTTTATTTTAGCCCTTATTTATTGGGCTTATGGCCCATATAATTATTGAAAGAGAAAAAAAAAAAGTGGTGCGAAACAGTTAATTAAATAAAGAATTGAATATAATAATAATAAAAAATAGAACGGGTAATCATTAAATAAAGCCACTTATAGAATGCCATGTGTCAATATATAACAAGCGACGGTATGCTTTTTTTTTTTTATATACCAAAATTAGCATAAACCAAATGTTTCTCTTTCCTTTTGCATCTCTCTCTTTCCTTTTTTCCATTTCTCCTTTTTTATTATTTTTAACGATCAAAAATCCCAAAAATCTCTTTCTTCACCGACGAGCAGATCTTAGCTTCATCTTCTCCGGCGAAGGTAACTTAGTCAATTTTTTGAATTCCGCCTTCGATTTTTCGATTTTGACGATGTTTTGTTTTGTGTGTAGAAAAGCTAATAAAATATGGGAAGAGGAAAGATAGCGATTAAGAGGATCGATAACTCAACGAGCCGCCAAGTTACTTTCTCTAAGAGAAGAAACGGATTGTTGAAGAAAGCTAAAGAGCTATCGATTCTTTGCGATGCAGAGGTTGGTGTCATCGTCTTCTCCAGCACAGGAAGGCTCTACGATTTCTCTAGCTCCAGGTTTTACTCTCTCTTTCTTTGATTTTTTTTTTTTGTTGAATTTTTGTATTGGTTCATGTTTGATTTGATGAAATTAGTATGCATAGTCTTTGTTTTAGGGCACAATTTTGGTATGTTTTCACAAATTTTGTTGATCACTTGTTGTGTTTTGACTTTTAAATGACTGTGTGAATGTGTTTTAACTTTTAAAGACAAAGAGGCTAATAGGGTTTGTTTTGAGATTTGAGATTGCTAGATTTTATAGGGGGTTTTGGAAAGTGATATATGAGACTGTACGCTTGGTAGGTTTTGGTATCTTATTGAGATGCAGGACAGGACAAAAGTGAATGGTTATTGAATTTGGACAGGACTAGTGGAGGTTTTGTGAGAGACTTGTTCTGTTTTTTTAGAAACATACTAGTTTTGGTATAAACAATTTCAGAGGAAAAGAGATAGAAAGTGGTTAAGTAGGGCAGAAGAATCTCTACTAAACTATGTATTTCTCTCTCTCTCTCTCTCTCTCTCTCTCTCTCTCCCTTATCACCACTTTTTTCTTATGTCTACTTGGTTTGGTTTTAGAAATAAATCTCTTTTTTCATCACTTTGTTCCTTTACTTTATTAACAACTAGTTTGGTGGGTTTGATGCACCTATAATTAGCTGCATTAGTTATTATGTTAATATATTATTAATAACACCCCAAGTGGGGGAATCATTTATGCTTTCTTTCTCATCCTTAACCAACTTTTTTAGTTTAATTATTCTTTCTTTTTGAAAACATTTTTGAGGATTGCTATGAACATTATATCACCAATCTCTCTGTTTTTCTACTTTAGGAGTTCATTCAGTGCTTTATTTTTATTATATCATATATGTGTGTAAAGGAGAAAATGTTGCTTGAGTTACCTTACCTACCAACTACACACTTGGCTACTTTGTTTTGTTGGCAGCATGAAATCTATAATAGACCGGTACAACGATGCCAAAGGAGAAACCAGTTCAGAGAGTAACCCAGCTTCAGAAATCAAGGTATACTTTGGTGCTTCTGTTATCAACTTTTGACTTCTCTTAAGATATAGTTTAAGGTGAAGTAGGATTTGTTATAAAACACAAGTCATGCCACCTTACCATTATTGTACACTACATTGCATTTTTTTCAAGAATTCATCCTAGATTTGATAGTCTATAGGTAAAAGAATGCTTGTTTTCTCAGTTTCAATCACCTGAAAATCATTTCTGCTATATTATAGTTTTGGCAAAAGGAGTCTGCTATTCTAAAGCGTCAGCTACATAACTTGCAAGAAAGTCACCGGTATGTTCTACATCCTCTGTGTTCGTCAAATAGTCTTTGATAGTAACAACCAGAACATGGAACTTTGTGACATAGGAAAGGTTATCTAATAAGTTTGCATATTGGAAATTGATGTGAGAAAAGGATTGTACTTTGACAGGCAAATGATGGGTGAAGAGCTCTCTGGACTAAGCGTAGAAGATTTACAAAAACTGGAAAATCAGCTTGAATTGAGCCTTCGCGACATACGGATGAAAAAGGTTTTGATAATGCGACAAATAACTCATTTTTGATATAACACTGGAGAAAGTAATGGCTCTACTCTTGCATATACATTTCTAGGATCAAATGTTAGTCAAAGAAATTCAAGAACTCAACCGCGAGGTAAGACTCGCATTACAAGAATACACAAACTAGATATAACCACAATGTTGGTATGTACAATGTTAGTTCTTTGGTTTTGTTACGGGTTTTAGGGGAACCTCGCGCACCAAGAGAATTTAGACCTCCACAAGAAAATGAACCTAATGCACCAACAGAACATGGAACTACATACAAAGGTATCTTTGTGCAGTTTTAGATTAATCTTTAAAATAGGTAAACCATTTTTTCGTAATTTGAGTCTAATTAATGTTGGTCTACTTCAGGTTTCAGAGGCTGAAGGTGTAAATTGCGCGGAGAAATATTCTCTTCTCACAAATGGTCTAGACATGAGAGATGATAACTCGAGCAACGAACCAGTCGTTCATCTTCAGCTTAGCCAACCGCGGCAAGATGATGATGATGAGACACATTCAAAAGCTATCCAACTCAGCTTTTTCTCCTTCATAGCTTAATCCTCTTTTTTATTCAAAAGAAACACAACACATGATCAAGATTTGCAATACATTTCGATTAAACAATTTGTGTGAAGGATGATCAAAATCTGATTTTTCATTTGAGTTAGCTCCTAAATATTCAACTTTTTTTTGTTTTTTATTTTGGCTTCAATTTTTGAAACCATAAGAAGATACTCTACAATCTACATCATGGCAATGATATGTTGTAAACTTGTAATAAACCAAAGACTAGAATAATTAGTTGTGTGTTTGTTTTTAGTTTTGGGTTTTAAGACCCAACTTAAGTGAAAAATCAGATTTTGATCCCATAACACAAACCATTAGATTAAACAAAATACATTTTCAAAGTAGACGGCTTTACCAAGTCAAACGTCAAAGTCAAAAGCCAAAAGTCAAAAATTAACACTAAAAATTCAAAGTTATGAATTATATAAGAGATTAATAATTTAATTCCTACTTGATCCATAAAATTAAACCCAAGACCCGATCCAATGACCCGACCCATAACCTTTCCTCTCCTCTTCCTCGCCGTCACACTCTCCCTCTCTCCTCTCCTCCTCGCCGTCTCAGCCCAAAGATCCAATGATCCAAAACCAATCCGCCGCGAGGTTTACGAAGGAGGCGAAATATACGACATCAGCCACCGTTACACGGCGGAGATGCCGGCGTGGGAATCATCGGTAGGATTAGGAAACTACCTTAGACTCGCCGCGAGCATGAAGAACGGATCTTTCGCTAACGTATCGGAGATGAAACTTTCTGTTCACTCAGGTACTCACATCGATGCTCCAGGTCACTTTATCGACAAATACTACGATGCTGGTTTCGATTCAGATTCTTTAGACCTAAAAACCCTAAACGGTAATAACAAAAATCTCTGAATCTTTTTGTCTTAGAATCTGAAATTGTGTGATTAGTGAACAATTTGTGAAAATGGGTTATGCTAAATTTTCAATTTTAGGTCCTGCTTTGGTTGTTGATGTTCCAAGAGACAAGAACATAACTGGTGAGTTTGTAATTACAGAGAAAAATTGAATCTTTTGTTGTCTTATGTTGGTTTTGTGTGTTATGTAGCTGAGGTAATGAAATCACTTAATATACCAAAGGGTGTTCGTCGTGTGCTCTTCAGGACAGTGAACACTGATAAGTAAGTCACTATATGAACAAGTGTGTCTGTGTGTATTGTGAGCTTGTGGTAAAGACATAGTCTTGTTTAGAAACTTGAACATTGCTTTGTTTTGTTATGTGGTTGTTATTGTAATGTTAGGAGGCTTATGTTTAAGAAAGAGTTTGATTCAAGCTTTGCTGGGTTCATGACTGATGGGGCTAAATGGTTGGTTGAGAACACTGACATTAAACTTGTTGGTAAGAGACAGAACTTTTCGGGTTCATTACCGATGTCCGATGTTATGATTATATCTTAAAGACTATATCTTAGGTTGTATTACATTCGCTGAAAACGGTTATGTTGTGTTGTGTAATATAGGGCTTGATTATCTTTCATTTGCTGCTTTTGATGAATCACCTGCAACACACAAGGTTATACTCGCAGGACGGGTGAGTATATATCTTTCTATATTATAGAGTATCAAGTTCCTAAACATTTGCTTTTAGTTCTTGAACTGTCATTGTACTGCCAAGAAAGTGATAATAGCGATAGTTGGTTAGTTAATTAGACGTAAAAGTGATACGAGGGCATATCTTTAACAAGTGAGATACGCGTTATTTTGCAGGATATAATCCCCGTGGAAGCGCTTAAGCTAGATAACATTGAAGTAGGAATGTACTCGCTTCATTGCTTACCGTTGAGATTGGTTAGATCAGAAGGAGCACCTACAAGATGCATTCTCATCAAGTGAATCCATTTCATCTTCATCTTCTTCTTGTATGTTTGTTTTTTAAAGTATATGAAAGCTTATAATAAATAAATATGCTTATCCAATATCTCAAAACCATTAAGTAGATGTGATTATTCTCTTGTAATAAAAAGCATATATTTTATAAAAATGTGTTTGTTATGTATGGTATGAGAACAAAAAAACTTGAAACTAAAACACTATCAAAAAGCTATTCTTTGCTTGCTTTTTTTTTTGTTTGGTCAACACTTTTGGATTGACCTTGAATGTGTTTGTTGCAAATAATTTATTACCACCACAACAATATTGGTAGTAACAATTACTGAACATCCCAATAAACTCGAATTGAGTCAGATTACTTTGTAAAGTTTCAATGAGTACATTCAAGTTTTGACTCAATGTTGTTTCTATTATTGTTGATGCAAGCTTTGATTAAACCCTGCAATATTGTTGTTGTGTTTGATTATATATACTTGGACCAGTAAGATTGATTATAACCATCTAACATTTTAACTGTTCAAAAGCATATACTGTATCAATCCATATACAATATTTGCTATTATCAAAAGTCAATATTTTTGAGCTTTTTGATCAAAAAGACAGTATACTTGTTTATATTTTTGATATGTTTGTTTGTTTATTTAATACTATATATTATAAGATCAATTTAACCCGAAATTATTTACTTTTAAGTGTTGTCTCTTGTCTTACAAAACGAATTGAAGTATGTAATTTTAAATTTATTTGAGAGTAAAAAAAAAAGAAGAAGGTAAAAGTCAATAATTATTTTCAAGGACATGAATGAATAATGATGGTAGAAAAAAAGAAAAAGTTAAAAATCTTAGAAACTTCATGTAGAAAATATTTGAAAGGAGGCTCTGACTTTAATAAATATGTTGGCATTGTTTTGCACATTTTTGAACCTCTCTGTCAAAATCGAGACATTTACTTGTTCAAGTAATATTGTACGTACAATTCAACCGTCAAATCCATAATATGCATTATACCTACATATCTCTGTCTTCTTTTATTCATTTATGAACAAAATAAATTATCAATGTAAGAAAAATAAAAAAGAAGTTTCTGAATCATAGTGAATCGTTTGTCCACGAATTTGGACAGAATAAAAATACATATCTCGTGAATTTCATATTTCTTTTTTTGTACCATAGGATGATTCATTAATTTCCTTTACTTCAATACGACAATATATATGTATATCAATATCTTAAAATACAACATATAATATTGAATATTAAATTTTGGAATCCTAGAACAGTAATTTCATAAATATTCAATATACATTCCTATTTTCAAAAAAAAAAGCTAAAATAATATCTATTATTTAGTGATTAAACATCGGATAGGGTAACTATAGTAGCAAATGTTGGATATATGATATATCAGAAATACTTATATTATAAACTGAAAATATTAATATTAAACATATGAGAAATGTTGATTAAAATATCATAAACTCTAGTAATTTAGACCCTTAATTAGACGTATATAATGTGAATATATATGCAATATAATAAAGAGAAATGTGAAGATAAAAAAAGCATAGAAATATACAATAATAAGAATCACGAAATAGAGCAAGGGGTTGGGTTTTGGGACCTGCATGGTCTGATTTTCTTCTGATTTTGGGGGGCCATCTCGACAGGTTCTGCATTCACAGCTCACTCTCTATAACCCAAATTTTCTTCTTTTTTCATTTTCAGTTTTTTTTTAATTTTCATTTTGGTCCTACTTCATTTATTCATCTATATATTTTTACATTTTTATTTTATTTTTTCTATCATTATTATTACCATAATTGATCAATTAATTACTAATCATTAGAACATATCCGTACATGCTTCCCATTTACATTTAAATTCTCATTTATCCTTTAAACAAACTCTATTATAATTCCATATGATTTATTAAATTAAATTTTTGTTTACAGCATTGCACCATGCAATGATTACTTTTGTTTTATGAACCATGCATAGACTTTGCAACTATGAGACAGAATCATTTATCATATAGACTACACAATATGAGAATGCAGCTGTTTTCATTTTCTTTTGTTTATTTTACATCTTTTTAATCAGAGCTAATTAATCATCATGTCCTAATCTTTCAATGCATTTGATTTTTTTTCCCAACTACAAACCTTGACTAACCTTGTAAGAATGTTTGTGCATTAATCATCATTATAAATATATATATATATATGGTATATATATATATGTTTTTATGATTAGAGTGACTTTTGATCAATTAAGTCTTGACCACACCATCAAAACCAAAACGTACAATGAATATGTGATTTATTTGCTTCGATCAAATCGCCAACAAAGAGAACAATTCAAGCCATAACATTTTCTTTAACGACATTCTCTTAACTTTAAAATTACAATAAAAGTTAAAAATAAAAAAGAGAGGAGAGGCTAGGTCAAAAAGAAGAAATATTTAAGATATAAAGGTCATTATTAAAGTCACAGAGAAATGAGTATATCATTTTATAATTATTGTCGTTGGGATACATTGACTTTTTGCCCTTTCTTCATGTTGGGTGCAAGCTGTTTCCCGAATTTATTTGCTATTTTACAATTTATTTTTAAATAGATATGTGTTTTTGATATTTTTTTACCGAATTATTAACTTTTATAACAAAATCCAAAGCAATCTATGTGATGGGATAGGATGGAGGGAATGAATTATTTAACCTAGAAGAATATATATATTCACACATATATATGGATACAATAATTGTAAAGAAGATAACAAATAATATTTATATTTTTTGAATCTTTATAAATTATCTTTTCTTCTGCTTGTTTTATCTTTTCTTTCAGAAGAAAATAATAATTTATGGCAAAGTCATAATATGGTTCACGAGATGCGTATGGTATCAATGATATATTGATAACATACCTTAAAGAGAAAGACCAATAGAAGAGACAAATAAAGACAGAAAAAAACACATATATTCTCCACAACAAAAATATTAAGTGTTTAAATTTTATATATAAAAAGTATTAACCACAAAGATTTATTGGTCTCCCATTTAGAAAACTTCCCTATTTACACATTCATTTCATCAATTATGTAGCTACATATATGCCCTCCTCTAAATTTTCAAAATTTTCACATTTAGCATGATGTATATATCCATATAGTTTTTGCTACAAAAACCTTTAATTTAAAGAATTTTTCTTACACTCATTTAAGTATGTACGTAAGCTTTGATAAACAATTTTAAGTATTTTATTAAACACCGATTTTTAGGTTAATTTCCCGTCTTATTAATGACACTCCTAGTAGATTAGCCACTTCAATTTCAGAATTTTTGTTATTGACGGAAGTTACACATTGTGTTATATATATATTTTCATTGGCATAATTAAGTAGAAGAATAGATTATTAATTGTTAACATTTCTCAAGAACAAGAAAAACATTTTTTTGATGACGTGTTGCTGAGCGTTTGGAGACGACATCATCTATTTTTTTTTGTCTTTTCAAATAATGAAATGAATTAGAAAAACAAAGGGAAAAAATAAAGTTAAATCACCCAAAGGAGAAAATTCGTGCCACACGTGAAAAAAGTAGAGGTTTTAAATATTCTTGCTTGAAAAATTATCGATGAGAAAATTTAAATTGGAAAAGAAAAAGTGAAAAAGAAACGAGAGTAGATTTCACCACCTAAAGCAATAAAAACAAAAGTCTATATATATATTTTTGTTAAATAAATACAAAGTCTAATTTTTAACAACGAAAAGCTTATATGACAATACGAGTTTCAGAATTTCATCAAATCATATTTTACAACAATCTGGGTGACATAAAACGGCAGTTTTTATACCATAATAATAATTTACTTGTTTTTCATTAGTAAATAATATTTATTCGTGAATACGTATAATCGTTATTTTATGTTGTTTGGGGAAATTGGGAAAATAGGCCATAATGAGAATGTATTTGTCCCAATATATCTTTATAAGTCTTGCTCAATTTTAGACATAAATACCCTTATAGAAAAAAAAATTATTAAAAATTATATATAAATCATAAAAATATGAAAAAATCAACACAATCGCAAAAATATTTTATGTGTTTTGATATACGAAAATTGGAATCCAAAAATAATTTGGATAAGTTGATCTATATTTGTTAGAATGTATATTATAACCACTTTTACAAAGATACAATAGATGTTCTAACTTATATTCTACGTTTTATAAAAGTTACAATTTGTATTGTAAAATATTCTCTATGATCTATCTAAATATAGAACACGTTTGCCTCAGATTTAACTAAAACACTTTGTTGTATACAACCCACAATATATATTATAAGCTCTTAGCTTTATTGTGGAAAAATATAGAACACGTTTAATTATGTTATATCCTTTACTCTATCATATATCTTACATAAAACAATTTGTTCTCACATATATGATATGTTATAATCAGGTTAGAATATACATTCTGACTTTTGTTTGTAATCTATCAGTTTTAGAATATGTATTCTATCTTTTCGGTTATTCTATGTTTTAAAATCTGACAAAATCTAGGACATGTCGCCGAGAACAAAGGTTCCCCTCGATTCATCAAGAAAAAAGAAGGGCAAGTTGATTACTTAATCGAAGAGTTGATTTTTTACTTACACATAAACTTACACATGCACAAAGTAAACTTCTTTGAATCAACTTTTATATTAATTTAATTTTCAAAAAGAAACAATTTTAAGTTTCTAAAAACTAAAACGACCAAAATCGATAATTGAATGCATTATTCCTCTTCACAATGTAAATCGATAACCTAATTAAAAGCGTATACATGTTTCTTCTGCTTCTGCTCCAAACCTTTGTCAATTTAAGTCGTAGAATTTAGATATCATTGTGTTTTTAGATTAAATATATTAGTTTTGCTTTTAGATTTTCTTAATGGGTTTATGTTATAAATATTTTTAAGGCAAATCTTTATAGTTTTATATTAAGGGCAATTTTGTATTTATGGAAAAAATAGGTATATTGAGACAAAATAATATGTCCAAAGGTATAAATAGACAAATCAATTCTCAATATTGCCTATTTAGACAATTTTCCCTTATTTTATTACGAATAAATTGTCATCGACTTTCTTGTATGAATGGTTAAAGCCACGTGGCGTAATCCCAGGTGCTTAGAGTGGAAGCAGGTGCAGCAGTAACTTAGATATATCTACTGGTCAACGATTTCTTTTTTTCTGTTTTTTATATTTTTTTTTCTCCGACAGGCGACAATCATTTGTTTTTTTTTAACACAAAATCGAGTTTCTTGGTTAATGACTTAATGATGTAAATCGTCAGATAAAAAGTTAATATTTTTCCTGAGCTTAATCCTTTTTTATACAATAAATATTTTTTTTAGATTTAACCAGGTATTGTTAAGTTTTCTGCATTAAAAATATAAATGATTTATTTGTAAAACAAGACTATATTATTTTATTTCTAGGCCTCTTCATCCCATGCAGTCAAATGTCATGAATACCCTTAACCCAAAAGCCATATCAAGCAAGGGCAAGTAAGGGCATTTACGACATTTCATTAAGCAAAACGGGAAATTAAACTTAAATACAAAAAAGATTGTTCGTAAGTCTTTTATTAAAAGACGAAATATCCGTAACAAAAGCTTTGATTACGGAGTGGCTACAATGGCTCGTGTAAGATGCAACGTCGTCTTCCTCTTCTTCTCTTCGTCTCCTCTCATCTTCTTCAATGGAGGTTTTGAAGAAGAAGAAGAATTTGCTGACCACGAATCGTTTGAGCTGTCATCGCTATTGAAAGGGTTTGAATCAATTACGCAGCTTGGGCTACTAATCAACGACGATGATGATGATGAATCGTGGCTCTTTCGTTTCAAAGAGGTTTGATTCTCGATCTGTAACACGTCACGATCTATTGGTAGTTGAAGAATCAGATCGTAGCAAGTTCTCACCTTTTCCTGTTAATGCACATAAACTGTTTGTGAAAATGCCTCACTGAGAAAAACAGAGTATTGTATAAACAGAGTGATTAAAAAGCTAACCTTTGTTATGTTAAGGATACATAGAAGCTTGGTTTGGTATGAAACAGGTTCAAAGGGCTCGACTTGTTGTATAATTCGCATCATTGTCGCTGCAGCAACAACTGATGGGAGATATCCGACAAATCTCGAGTCTGAAAAAACAGAACAAAGAAGGTAAACTCAAAATTCAGGAGATGATAATGGTAATGATTGAAAAAGGTGAGTTCTTTGTTGTTTTACACGAACCGGAGATTACAGAGAGGAGGAGACGGTGACAATTGTTGAGAAAATCCCAGTGAGTGTTGTTCTTAAGACCCAATCTCCTGATGATATGGTCTAGAAACGAAATTGGTGTAATGAGATGCATCTTCCATTGGAGTGTAGAGAGGACCAGGATCTCCATTCTCTGTATGGTTTTAGCTTCAAATACATACTTTGTCTCTTCCACCTATGAAGAAAAACAGAGAGAGCTTGAGAAAGAGAGGCAAAAAGGTTTAAACTTTAAGGGATTTTATAATGTTAAGTGTGATCATTTACTTGGAAGTCAAGAAGAAGAGGGACATGGGTCTCTTCTACTTTAGCAGCTAGAGAGAGACAAGCAACAGAAACAAGCTGAAGCATCCATGGTTTGTCTCCTCTCTGTAAAGTGTAGCTACAGATGAACTTGTCGAGATAAGCTATGGCTAAAACAGCTGTTAAAGTAGAGAATCCATAATGTGCGTTGACTCTCAGAATCCAACACACGGCTTGTTTACGATCAGTGGAGAGATAAACATCATCTAGACAAGTTAGTCCTTCTTCTTTGGACAAGAGAGTGACCAGATCTTTGTCTTCCCAGTACAAATCTTGTTGCAGAAGAACTAATGGAGAAGTAGAAGAAGAAGAAGAGTTTTGTTCAACTTCTTCTTCTTCTTCGTCTTCCCATTTCTCTTCTTCGCAGTAGAGAGCATCAAGAAGAAAGGAAGTGGTATGCTCTTCTCTGCTTTCCTCTTCCTTACAAATCGCCATTGTTGAACAAAACTCAATAATGAGAAGAAAGATGGTCTCTTCTGTACTATATTGGTGTTGGTTTGTTTCTTTGGTTCAGAGCATTACACGGAAGACGATAAGATGATGATAGAGAGGAAATCTAACCGGAGAGAGACTCATCTTTCTCTCTCTCTCACTTGACTCTATGGAAGCGTGCAGAGATTAGCTAGCAGGCAAGAAGCTACAATAGAGAGACTCTAGAGAGAGATAGGGAGAGAGAAAGAAGAGAGAGGAGGCTTGAAGTGGTCAGGAGACTGAAAAGAAGAAGATTAATTTATGAGAGAAGTCGAGATGGTTTTTATGATTGTCTTTTGCTATCACAATATATATTATTTGTTTTCTTATATGATATTAAATGTGTATTTTTTTCTTTTCTGTTTTCTTTATTTTTAATTTTATTTTACTTGTAATTTCCTTTTTATGTTTCCCGCTTTACCCACTTTTACTCAGTGGAGTAGAGATCGAGAAACCAAAGTGCAGTGAAAACTGTCGGCTAAATTAACTAAAATTCTACAACTTTTTGTAAAATTGTCAACATTATATTTGTGAAAACATTAAAAATAATAATATAGTTGTTGATAGACATTGGCCATATAACTTTCTTTCTAATCATCTGATTATAACCTGAGAAGTACAATGATTCAATGCGACAAAAACTGTAAACTAGTATTGTCTCAAATCTTAAGTCTAAGACAAAACAGAAACAAGAACTTAATTATTGTCAAAAAAAAAAGAAACAAGAACTTAATTTTTTTTTGACAATAGCGGATGCAGCACACACAGTATAAAAGTGTTTAGCTTAACTTCTAATCACAATAAACAACTATCACACTACAATTTGCAAAGGCCAACAAACATAAAGGAAGATATTAAAGAAGAAAGATATCCGTCACCAGATTCTATAAACACATTCACTTTTATCTAAACATCATAACCACTCTCTGTAGATTCTAAAGGCGGGAGCTTTAGTAAGGAGGAGGAGGTGGGTATTGTCCTGGATATGGACCTGCACACAAGAATAAAACACGAAACCAGCACATAGACAATGTTAGAGATAAGTTGACAAGGCAAGTGTAGTGGTTCCTATTACACGAAAGACGGGGTTTATCTACCTTGTGGGGGATATGGTGATGGTTGAGGAGGGTTTAGAGAAGGAGGGTAAGCTGAGTTTGGTGGTGGAGGAGGATAAGCTGAAGGGCCTGGAGGGTAAGGCGAGGTTGCGGGAGGAGGATAAGCTGTAGGGGCTGGTGGGTAAGTCGAGGAAGAGGGAGGTGGATATGCAGATGGCTGAGGAGGATAGCCTGAAACTGGTGGGTATTGTACTTGTGGGTATAGAGATGGTCCAGAGTATGGTGCTGATGAATATGGAGTTGGAGAAGGAGTTGCTGCAAAGTGAGGTACTTGAGGTCCGTGCGGTGGTGCGGATGGCGCTGACGGGTTGCTATGTTTCTGCGTATAAGAATGGATCTTATTTTTAGCCTTTTGTTAATCAGCAAAGAGGTAACTAAAATGTTTTTATTTGAGTCATGGAGTTACCTTTGCTCCTGCATAATTCAATATGAGCCTTACTTCTCCGGCAAATCTGCAAACCAGAAAGATAATGATGCAGAATCAGAAAATTAATAATCAAAAGAGAATAATCTTGTTACAATGAGCAATCGCGAAGGACGTTCTACAAAAACTTTCCGATATAGTTGTATCCAACTTGTCAAGAAATCAAGAACCAAAACAAAAACGGTAACCTAAAAACAAACACTATAAGCATTATACTCTCTGAAATCACATAGTTTCCATATAGATGCCAACTCCGCAAAACAAACTCTGATCAATAACAACAAAACCATGATTCTATATCAACAACACAAATCAGTAGAAAGCATAAGGCACACGAATATCGCTACTGATTCATACACTATATGCAACAAACAAAACCACATAACAAAAGTTCCCTAGTTAATAAGCAAACCCATCACCAAAACCATCAGCTACAAAACAATATACACTCAAATCCAAAACCCACAAAAACTAGCAAGTATACCTCCCACTTTTTGTCTGCATAGTCCATGTACAATCATCATATCCTTGTGAAAGAGCCTTGTCCAATTTAATCCTAATCACACACAAACACCAAAAAACTCAGTTTCCAATATCCAAAACCAAGAAATCTCAAAAGAGCCATTAATCAACAAAGCATTAACATATACGTTGCATTCCCAATGAAATCATCAGTGCTTAGTGTATTACTATTCCACACAGATACTTTAACATCTCTAAGCCCTTCAAGCAAAGTAAACATAAACTTCTCTTGAAAGATTGCGTTTTTGCCACCATCTACACACAAAAAAAACAAAGCAAAACCCATCAAAATCAAAACCAAAAGATTTCAAAAATCCATACTTAGAAACTTTTGTATGGATCTAAAAGAACTCGCTAAAACTAACTAACCTGTGCAGGTTTTGGTACGGTGTCTTGTGGTGCTATACTCTAACACAACGTAAGGATCTTGCCTTGAAAACCATTCTGTGTCTTTCAATTTCTGACACCCAACAACTGCAAATCGAAACCTAAATCAAATTCAATTCTCCAATCGAAAAACACAAAATTAGGGTTTTTTGAGAAAGAGAGGAAGAAGAAGAAGAAAGTACTAACCAGTGACCTCGAGAACTTGGCCTTGAATACTCGCCATAATAGCCGTGAATCGATTCGATTGCTTGAGAATTATAAAGAAGAAGAAGAAGAAGCTATGTGTGTTATAAAGAGCAACAACACGCGTCTCGTAAAGGCGTTGACCGTTACTTTGACTTTATTTATATTATATTTTGTGTATAGTGTATATGTATATGGTGGCTTAAGGATATAAAATGGTGTTGGATATTAGACCAAGTGCAATGGATGCTCTCAACTAGTGTATTATAAACCCTCATTAAGCCACGACAATGGTGTATTATAATTTATAAAGTTTGAACTTTTATTGGAGCATAACATATAAGACCCACATGGCAGCCTAGATTGACAAAGCAAAGATTGCTTAGTAAACCCCATCAACTATGCAAATTTTTTCTAGTTTTTAAAATGTTACTAAATATTTTTCTTTTATGTTAAAAGATTATGGAGATTGGCAAATATAATGGATAATCAATTGATCTTTGTGTTAGGATTATGGACTTCCAACTTAAAACCAATTGGCGATAAGTGGAGAGGTCCATATCCTTTATATATTAGTGTTTAACCTTTTGTGTTTCCGATGTGGGACATTTATCCCTAATACGCCCCCTCGAGATAATGGGTCTCGTTAACCATTAATCTCGGGTAGTTTGGGCAAGAGAGGCGGACCAGTCGGGTCAGACCTAAGATCGGATCGGGCTCTGATACCATGTTAGGATTATGGGCTTTCAACTTAAAACCAATTGGCCATAAGTGGAGAGGCCCATATCCTTTATATATTAGTGTTTAACCCTTTGTGTTTCCGATGTGGGACATTTATCCCTAATACTTTGAATAGTCTTACATAAATTGTAAAAATACAACACAATTTAGAATATATTAAAATACCACTACAAAATATAATCATCAATTCATCATACTAAATGTTGCGACTCTTATTAATTTTTATATCTTGACGTTTTCATAATCTTTGATTAATTTTTAAGATATTTAAATTGATATATAAATCTTTTGGGTGATTTAATCATTTAATGACAAGTGAAATTTTTTCATTTTAGTATTATATATACACACATAATAATAACACCGAAATGATAATCACATTACTCTTAAACTAGAGAAGCAAAAAAACAACAAGATAGTTTTAGAAATGAGATCACATACGATTCTTTTATGCATGCTCATGCTCTCCCTCGTTGCTCTACATCAATGTATATTATAAATATTTTCATACATATAAATATTCATATTCATGTCTCTTTATATATTTATTTCTTGTAGATTATATATAATGTTTATTTAAAGGTTTATGTATGATTTAAAATGTGAAGGTACGAGGATAAATGTTGGAGAAATAGACTGTTAAGGGTGGGCCTAAGCCCACTCAGGCCTGACCCATCCCAGAAGTCACCAAGAGAATTCATTGGGCCTTAACTGGAGTCCGGCCCAAAGGCCTGCCGAAGTCAAAAGCCCAATTGGAGAAGGCACGCGCGACAGTGACATCGGTACGGATCTGCAGAGACTGACACAGGTGACGTCTGTACGGCGCCGTGGCTCAGAAGTGTCAGTACGGACCTGCAGAGCACAGAGGTCAGCCGAACCAGCATTTAATGCAAAGGCACGCTCGACAACCGCATTAAATGCAAATGCGTGTTCGACAGAACAGCTTTCCGTATGTCGAGCATGCGCCGAAGCCGTCCCGCCAAAAGAGCAAAAACCCGCCAAGGATCAGAGGCCTTCATTATAAATAGAGGGTTCCGGCTCATAAGCAAGGGATCCGGAATTTTAGAGAGAGAATCTATAGAGAGAAAATAGCAAGAAACATATACTTTCACTTCGACATTGTATCAAACAATCATTCAATCAATAAACAAACGAACTCCGAGTTCTTAATCATATTTTCTGTTCGACATTTTATAGCATCTCTTCGGCATTTATCCTTACTTTCACTTCGGCATTATCTGTTTGTCCCCATTATCACTTAACGAGTTTTCCGACCCCACTTCTATAACAATCATCTCAGTTCGGTATCCTATCCGAACCCTGTTTTAACATTTGGCGCCGTCTGAGGGGACACTTCAGGAAAAACTCTCACGCTTACGATAATTCACGAACAGCCTGAAGTCAAGAAGAATATCAACATTTCCGGCTACAATGACAAACCAAACAGAGAACGCTTCACACAGACCAATCGTCCTACAAGCTGCACTAGCCGAAGCACAGACATCGGCGATCCCAGTCGATCACACACCAATAGTCGCAGAATCAGAGCTCCACACGCCGACGGCAGTTCGTACAACTCTTGTCGAACCAACCCGCGAACCAAGAGTCACCATAGCCATACCGAGTGCCGAGCCGGCATCGACTCGCCGAAGCCGATCGCAACAACCAAGACGGCCGATCGAAATCGCCGAACTCCTCATCGGCCTAATGGACAAGGTGGACACCCTCACCGGGTCCACAAACGAACGATTCGAGGCGCTCTCGAGCGAAAGATCTCAAAACCCAAGACCGAGTTGCCAACTTTTCGCCGAACATTCGGAGAAACTTGTTCGGAGGACCCTCGACCGGACGCGACTCAATTCGCGACACAGCAAAATCAGAACCATCAGTTTCTCAGCCCGCTGACAGGACATCTTTACGGGACTCATGACCCGATGTCAATCTACAACACTCCGCAGTTCGCCCACCAAACTGCCGGACCTAACACTCAGCAGCGAACCCCGCAGTTCGCCAACCCCCAGGCTGCCGCGAACAACCATCTCTTCCAAGACGCACCAACATTCGCCCAAACCGGGAGAGATTACGAGCTGGAAATAATGCGCCAAGAGCTGGCCGAGATGAACTCTCGAGTTCACGAAGCGACAAGCGCGGCACCTGAGATCGGCCGCGTCCTACGAGAAGCGCAAAATGTCCCCTTCACATCGGACATCACACGCTTCCGTATTCCGCATCCCGGGAAAATCACTATCCCGAAGTACGACGGAACGAAGGACCCCGTACAACACGTTACCTCATTCACCATATCGATGGGAAGGGCGCAGTTCGCACCCGAACTAAGAGACGCCGGATACTGTCAGCTCTTCGTCGAAAACCTGACAGGAGGAGCACAACGATGGTTCAACAGGCTCATGCCGAACTCCATCAGAAACTTTCACGAGCTCCAAACAGTCTTCCTCAAACACTACTCCATGTATATCCACAAGGAGTTGTCCATCGCCGACTTCGTGGAAGATGACACGAGCGGAAGGAGAATCGCTTCGGCTATACGTCGAAAGATTCAAGGAGGTCGCCTCCAAAATAAAAGTGCCTGATGATGTCGCCATCGAAGCACTACGCAATGGAGTCTGGACCGAATCCCAATTCTTCCGCGAACTCACGACGAATTTGCCGAAGACTTTGGAAGACGCGCTGCATAAGGCGACGGCGTATATCAAACTGGAGGAGGACATTGCCAGTTTTAAGAAAAAACGAACGGCGAAGACCGTCCCGAAAGAAAAGGAGAAACAAGAAGAGCATCGGGAACCGCGACAGCACTACGACGCGGAATACAAAAACTGACATCCCAGAGTCCACTCAATCGAGGATGTCGAAGAACAGGCAGTTTACAACGTCAACCGTCCCGAATATAATCGGACGGGGAACGGTTCGGGATATCCGAACAGAGGGAACTACCAAGAAAGGAGTAGTTCGGGAGGATATCGCAGCAGGCCACAGGGTGACAACCCGAACAGAGACTCATCGAGCCACCAAAACAATGACCAACAGGGAAGACACGATGCGTCCAAACATTGCAGCTTCCACGGTCAAGATGGCCACTCTAACGAAGAATGCAAGCATCTAAGGAGCCTGCTGATGCGCGAATACATGGCCGGACAGGTCAAACTACCAACGGCGGAAGAGATAAAAGCCGCATACACGTACAACCGAACCCAACCAGCGGCAAACGGACAAGCCGAACGAAATCAGACGCGAAACCAGGACTCGTCTGACAAAAGAGAACGGGAAGAACTCCCTGGCCCGCCCAAAGTCGCTCGCAAAAAGATCGGAATGATCATGGGAGGCCTCGTTGACTGCAACGATTCAATCCGATCAATCAAGAGGGCCGAACGCGGAGCTGTAGCCGCGGTCAAATGGGCACCCACAGCCGATGTACCGGCAAACGCCGCGAAAGAGATAACCTTCACCGAACGCGACACGACCAGCGTCGCCTTCCCTCACAACGACCCCTTGGTCTTGGAGCTACTCATCGCAGACTGCGAAGTAGCCAAGGTTATGATCGACACCGGCGAGTTCGGTCGATCTCATTTTTTACGAGCACTCTGCAGCGAATGGAGTTGAAGGATTACACGATCAAGCAGAATCGGAAGCCTTTGACCGCCTTCAATGGCGAGACAACCATGTCACTAGGGACCATCAAACTTCCAGTGCACATCGGAGGAGTGACCAAGCTGGTCAAATTCGATGTCATCGACACTCCGGCTATCTACAATGCCATCATGGGAACTCCATGGATCCACGCGATGGAGGCCATCCCATCAACTTACCACCAATGCCTGAAGTTCCCGGGCCCAACGGGAACGGTAACGGTCCGAGGAAACCAGCGCATAGCGCGAAGCTGTTTTATCGCCAAACTCAAAATCAGAAAGTCCTGCGCGATAACACAGCCAGAAGACGAAGAAATGGCCGAAGCCTTTCAGTCAAAGGTAAACATCGCGCCATCCGATCCATCAACATCCACTTCGGCAACACAGTACGAAGAAACGACGAACGAAGAAGCCCCAAAGTTGGACAAGATATTGCAAGTCAACATCGACTTGAGCGATATCACGCGATGTGTCGGCATCGGCGCCAACCTCGAGCAAAAGCTGCAGGACAAGCTGATCGAATTTTTAAAGGAGAACTATAAAACGTTCGCATGGTGTACCGAAGACATGCCTGGCATCGACCCGAACATCACCTGCCACGAACTCAACGTGGATCCAACCTTCAAACCGATCAAGCAGAAGCGAAGAAAGTTGGGACCAGAACGCGCGCAAGCCGTAAATGACGAAGTCGAACGACTCGTAAATGCCGGGTCAATCGACGAAGTAAGATACCCAGACTGGTTGGCCAATCCCGTGGTCGTAAGTGGAGAGTTTGCGTCGACTTCACCGATCTCAACAAAGCTTGTCCGAAGGATAGCTACCCGTTACCCCACATCGATCGGATCGTCGAGGCAACGGCCGGGAATGAACTCTTATCCTTCATGGATGCTTTCTCGGGCTACAATCAGATCATGATGCACGCCGAAGACAGAGAAAAGACTTCGTTCATCACCGATCGAGGCACTTACCGCTACAAGGTCATGCCGTTCGGCCTAAAGAACGCAGGGGCAACATACCAACGACTGGTGAACCGCATGTTCGCCGACCAACTAGGCGAGACGATGGAAGTATACATCGACGACATGCTGGTCAAGTCATTAGCTGCCAAAGATCACGTTGATCACCTCGCCACTTGCTTCGCAACACTCAATCAGTACGGGATGAAGTTGAATCCCGCGAAGTGCACGTTCGGCGTGACTTCGGGCGAATTTCTTGGGTATATCGTCACTCAACGGGGCATCGAAGCAAACCCGAAGCAGATCGCAGCCATCAGGGACCTTCCCTCACCCCGAACAACTAGGGAAGTACAAAGACTGACAGGAAGAATTGCCGCACTCAACCGGTTCATATCGCGATCTTCGGACAAATGTTTACCCTTCTACCAGCTCCTAAAGGGTAACAAACGCTTCGAATGGGATGAAAAATGCGAAGAGGCATTCGCACAGCTCAAGGAGTACCTCTCCACATCACCGATCCTCGCCAATCCAGTCGACCAAGAGACCCTGTATCTCTACATCGCCGTATCAACTTCGGCAGTAAGCAACGTACTGGTCAAAGAAGATCGAGGTGATCAGCAACCTATCTTTTATACGAGCAAAGCCCTCGACGGTGCGGAGAGCAGATACCCAACCTTGGAGAAGTTAGCCTTGACAGTAGTCAGTTCGGCACGAAAGCTCCGACCATACTTCCAATCCCACTCCATAGTCATCCTCACGAATCAGCCGCTGCGAACCATCCTGCACAGTCCAACACAGTCGGGCCGAATCGCCAAGTGGGCAGTCGAACTCAGCGAGTACGACATCAAATACAAGGCGAGAACCAGCGCGAAATCGCAAGTCCTTGCCGACTTCCTGATAGAATTACCACCAGAGATGACAACGGCATCAGAGAAGAACACTTGGACACTTCATGCCGACGGGTCTTCTAGCCAACATGGATCCGGCATCGGCATCACGCTCAAATCACCAACCGACGAAGTCCTCGAACAATCGTTCAGACTGGGCTTCAAGGCCTCCAACAACGAGGCTGAATACGAGGCAATGATAGCCGGCATGCGCCTCGCAATCGAACTCGGAGCAAAGGAGCTCGACGCATTCTGCGATTCACAGCTCGTCACCAGCCAGTTCAGCGGCGAGTTCGACGCTAAAAACGAAAGAATGGAGGCATACCTTCAAGTCGTCAAAGAACTGGCCAAGAAACTCCAGCACTTCACCATCACCAAAATACCGAGGGCAGAAAACACCTCGGCAGACGCGCTCGCAGCCTTAGCTTCGACTTCAGACCCAACTCTCCGGAGGACGATCCCCATTGAATGCATCGAGAACCCAAGCATAGTTCTTCCAAAAGGCGTATGCATAATCAATCGAGATGTCGAAGAAGCGGATGAGTTCGACGAAGACCTTAGTTCGCCGGACTCACCACTAAGAGAAGATCGCTGCGCTCAAACCCCTGAAGGACCAGACGATTGGCGGCAGGAAATCACTCGATATCTGCTGACCGGCGAACTACCCGAAAGAAAGTGGGAAGGCCGAAGACTCAAGTGCAGGGCGGCCCGCTACACCCTACTCGACGACTGCCTCTATCGTTGGAGCGCATCGGGAGCCCTCCTATTCTGCATAGCGGACGACGAAGTCAATCGGGTTATGCGAGAAGCCCATGAAGGAGCAGCGGGTAACCATTCCGGAGGACGCGCATTAGTCCTCCAAGTAAAAAACCACGGTTTCTATTGGCCGACGATGCAGAAGGACTGCGCCGACTTCGCCCAAAAATGCGGAAAAGTGCCAAAGACACGGAGACTTCATCAACGCTCCGACACAACTTCTGAGTTCGGCAACCGCGCCTTATCCTTTCATGAGATGGGCTATGGACATCGTCGGACCTTTGCCATCGTCGGACCTTTGCCATCGTCAAGACAGCGGAAATACCTCTTGATCGTCACCGATTACTTCACGAAATGGGTAGAAGCGAAGGCATACGCGAAGATCGATGCAACGAAGGTCCAGAACTTCGTCTGGAAATACATCATCTACCGCCACGGACTCCCATACGAGATCGTCACTGACAACGGAACCCAGTTCACGTCGGCTAAATTCGAAGGGTTCTGCGCAAGATGGAACATCCGACTAAACAAATCAACTCCAAGGTATCCTCAAGGGAACGGACAAGCCGAAACAACGAACAAGACGATCATAAACGGTATTAAAAAACGACTCGAGGAGAGGAAAGGATTCTGGGCCGACGAACTCGAAGGCGTCCTCTGGTCACACCGAACAAGTCCACGCAGTTCAACGGGGCGAACACCTTTTTCACTTTCCCATGGAATGGAGGCCATGTCTCCTGCCGAAGTCAACGTCCCCGGCATACGCAGAACGATGCTGACCCAGCACCCACTGACGAACGAACAGATGATCATCGATCAACTAGACCATGTCGAACTAGACCATGTCGAAGAACAACGACATCATGCCCTACTCCGCATTCAGAACTATCAACACCAGGCGGCAAGATATTACAACAAGAAGGTGAAGGGAAGGCATTTCGAAGAAGGCGATCTGGTCCTGCGAAAAGTGTTCGAAAATACAGCAGAAAGGCCGATCACGAAACTCGGAGCAAAGTGGGAGGGTCCATACCTCGTTTCAAAAGTCGTTCGACCTGGCGTCTTCGAACTCATGGAGATGTGCGGCAAACCGATCCCAAGGTCCTGGAACGCGATGCACCTCAAAAGGTTCTACCACTAGAAGAAATAGCGCCGGAGATCGTCAACAACGAAGACTATAAATGCCGAAGACAATCAACATAGAAGACAACAAAAGCCGAAGATCGACCACAACGGCTTCAAAAAAAAAAAAAAAAAAAATAACGAACTCCGAGTTCTTATTCAAAAAAAAAGCACAATGTAAACCGAACTACGAATGGCTTGATCCCTTATTGGGTACGTAGGCAGCCTTCCAAAAGGCGCAGCTATAATAATAAAAAAAAATTTTCCTTAATACGAGTCCCGAACTCAGGAAACACGAGCTCAACGCTCAGACAAAAACGAACTCCGAGTTCGGTCACACAAGCTCTTCGCTTATACTAAAACGGGCTCCGCGCTCTCATTTTTAAGCCGGTCTATTCCGCAAACTAATTAGCCACTATCTTAAAGTGCAGTGGACTGATCACCCACTATTTTGCAAGGAAGATGTCTACGAACTCATGTTCAACACTTGCAATGGCCCAATCCGAAACCACAAAAGCCGAGTACCTCGCAATCTCGAAAAACGGTTCGTATCATCTGCGAACTATGAAAGAAGATTTTATACAAGAGACAAAATAAGTTCGGCACACGAAGGAGTACAAAGACGAACTGATGTGCCCCGCGTGTGTACTGCTCCTTACCGCGGCTCAAGATACCTCGATCATGGACTAAAGTAGCCGAAAGGTCATAAAGTAGCCGAAAGATCACTCTTTGTAGCCGAAAGGTCATTCTTGGCTAGTCAACAACAATTTCCGCGCCTTCATTAAATATTAGTCAAAGACCTAGTTTCTATGCATTGTTTTCCACATTTTCTATTTATGAGTCAAAGACCTAGTTTCTATGCATTGTTTTCCACATTTTCTATTTATGAGTCAAAGACCTAGTTTCTATGCATTGTTTTCCACATTTTCTATTTATGTCTTTGACTAGAAAACTCTATAAATATGTAATCCTTTCTTTGGAATAAAATAATCGAATTTTGTATTAACTTTTAGAGTTTCACTCTTTGTTCTTTGAAAGAACTTTTCTTGTTTCTTGGTGAGTCATATCCAAGCAAACATTTCCTCAAATCGTTGGACTTGTGCGTCATATCAAGCAACGACGAGAGAACCTTCACTTGGTGGTCTTGTGCGTCATATCAAGCACCATTTGAAGTCGGGAATATCAAAGGCTTTCCGCAACCTTTGTGCGACCCTTCAATCCATCTAGTTCTCCTTCCGGAGTCCATATCCAAAACCGTACCATTAGAGTGATCCAGTTCCTAGGGTCCTTCAAGTGGTATCAGAGCCACTCTTCTGGTATTTTCTGATTCATTCCATCTTCTCATCTTCTTCTTTCTTCAAGTGGTATCGTTTCTTTGATTTCTTAATCGAAGAACGATTCTGGTTGTCATGATGGATGACAATTTTTATCCCATCAGAAACGAAAGTCTCTTTGTTCAAAGAGAAGATAACCATGAGATCTACAAAGAGATTTATGGTGATCCTATCTACGATGTTTACGAAGAAGATAACCATGAGATCTACAAAGAGATTTACGGTGATCCTATCTACGATGTTTACGAAGAAGATGTCGTGATTATCGATTTTGTTTTCCCAGACAATATTTTTGATAATCCAATGTGTGCAAGAATTGTTTTAGAGCGAGGTTTGTGCAAGATTCGTGTCTTATCGAGTTCGTGCAAAATCCGTGTCGGACTTTTTTTTTGTGCAAAATCCGAGTTGAAACCTCAACAACATATTTTACTCGTGCATGAAAGATTTTCTCGGTGGAAGAAAAGAAAGAAGAATCGAGCCACTCTATTGGTTTATTTTTATTTTTTTTCTTTTTCTTTCTATTTTATCTCTTTTGTTATTCGGATTTGTGGACAAATCCTTTTGAAGAAGGAGGGAATGATGTGCCCCGCGTGTGTACTTGCTCCTTACCGCGGCTCAAGATACCTCGATCATGGACTAAAGTAGCCGAAAGGTCATAAAGTAGCCGAAAGATCACTCTTTGTAGCCGAAAGGTCATTCTTGGCTAGTCAACAACAATTTCCGCACCTTCATTAAATATTAGTCAAAGACCTAGTTTCTATGCATTGATTTCCACATTTTCTATTTATGAGTCAAAGACCTAGTTTCTATGCATTGTTTTCCACATTTTCTATTTATGAGTCAAAGACCTAGTTTCTATGCATTGTTTTCCACATTTTCTATTTATGTCTTTGACTAGAAAACTCTATAAATATGTAATCCTTTCTTTGGAATAAAATAATCGAATTTTGTATTAACTTTTAGAGTTTCACTCTTTGTTCTTTGAAAGAACTTTTCTTGTTTCTTGGTGAGTCATATCCAAGCAAACATTTCCTCAAATCGTTGGACTTGTGCGTCATATCAAGCAACGACGAGAGAACCTTCACTTGGTGGTCTTGTGCGTCATATCAAGCACCATTTGAAGTCGGGAATATCAAAGGCTTTCCGCAACCTTTGTGCGACCCTTCAATCCATCTAGTTCTCCTTCCGGAGTCCATATCCAAAACCGTACCATTAGAGTGATCCAGTTCCTAGGGTCCTTCACGAACCAACAACAAAACTTTCATACATCGAGTGTCGAGAAAGCCGATCCCAAAAACCGGTCCGAAAGAAGAAAGGACGTATGAACAAAAGAAGTACGATAAAAGAAGGAAGAAAAGATGTATTATATTAATGAAGAAAACAACAAAGCCGATCCCAACAATCGGCCAACAAAGATTACACATAAAAAAAAAACAACAAAAGAAGACCGATCACAACGATCGGCCCAAAAGCCTTTGGCCCTACTCTTCGGGCAAGTTGGCATCTCCGGCCCCTCTATCTCCGACCCCTTCAACTCCGGTCCTTCCGTCTCCGGCCACATCACCCTCGGCAACCTCATCTTCGCCCAGATCGTCATCATCGGCCTCCTCGCCTTCATCGATCGCCCCTCCTAGAACTTCCTCGGTGTCATCACCCGTGGGTTCTCCCAAGAACGCGAGAAGGGAATCGACCTCAAGCTCGGCAGGAAGCTCAAAGTCAGAAGCTTCATACGAAAGTTGGGGTCGATCTCCCAACCAACGTTCAAGTTTACCCTCCATCTCGCGCATTCGGCGCTCAAAAATGGGAGGCGTGTCGATCGCGTGCAGAGTCTTCAACCTCTCAATAGTGCCGAAGACACCCTTCATCTGGTTGAATAGAAGGTACTTCTCCTTCACGAACTCCCGTTCGTCAAGATAGGCCTTCAGTTTGCCCAACCGAGTCTCCGAAGCCGCGCGGAGATCACGGAATCGCCCTTTCACAGTAAAGAGGCGATCGCGAAGAAGCTTCACCTCCACAGCACCGACTTCAGAGAGCTGGTCATAGTCCGCCCTCAGCTCGACAAGCTCCTTGGCATTCGCCTCTTCGGCCTTACGAGCTGACTGAAGAATCAGGTCGCGGGCCTTTGACGACTCAACCTCGGCATCGAGCGCCTTCTGGAGATCGCCCTTCTGAACTCCTACCTCCTGAAGCCGTTTTCGGAGGTCGGCATTTTCGGCATCCGCCTTCTCAAGCCTCTGCTTCAGTTTCTTCGACCTTTTCGCCGAAGCCAGGCCTGCCTCAAGCTCCTTCACCTTAGCCAAGGCCGCGTCCTTCTCTCTCTCCACGGCGCGAAGACGATCTTCGGCCAGCCTTTTCTCCTTGACAAGGAGAGTTTCGTAGGTAAAACTGAGGTGGGTCCTCTTGAAAGCAACCTGAGAAAACACAGAATGAAGATCACGACCAAAATCAAACACGGCGAGAATGAACAAAATCAAAATCGAAGACATACCCTTTGCTCCAACCTAGCCAACTGGGCTATCTCGTCGGCCAGCACCAACTCGGCAGGACCCCCTTCGCCGTGATAGGCCTCGTAAACGGCCCGCTGAAAACCCGCACTCGCCCCCTTATGATTAAGGAAGGGGACCGCGCCGTTGTAGGCGAAGTAGAAGCCATGCTCATTGCCCTCCTCAAGCGCATGAGCGAATCCATCGCCTCCAACCAAAACAGGGTCAGCCTCCTCATCGACCCGGCTTGAAGGATCGGCTCCCTTCGCAGACTGGTCCGCTTCCTCGGACCCGAACCCAGCAGCTTGACCACCCCCCTCCACATCAGGAACGGTCCGACTGTCGGGCGCAACGTTTGATCGACCCTCGTCCGATGCAGCTTCGGCACGAAGCCTCGAGAAGGGAGGAAGATCCGCAGAAGTCGTTGCATCCACTTCGCGCCCCCTTTTTTCCCCAACCCTTGGCAGCAAAGGGGTCGAAGCCAAAGCCGGAAGAGAAGAAGAGTCATCCACCGGCGGGTCTGGAATAAAGTCCGCCGGAGGAGCCTCAGACGGAAGTGGCGGCTCATTCGCCGCAGGAGGCGAACCCTCGGGCATCGGCGGCAGTTCGGCGTGCCCCGAAGCCGAACCTAACTCGGAGTCACTCCTTGCCTCCTCCTCTTCTTCGAGACGAAACTCTTCGGCGAGCTCGTCATCAAAAATCCCTGGAAAGTCAGCAAGAGAAAGCATCGCGTCCACGTCTTCTTTCCTCTGTGTTTTAAGTTTGTACGAACCTGCGAAACAGATCGGACAAACCAAGAGCTTTTAAAAAAAAAAAAAAAAAAAAAAAAAAAAGGGAGACGAACCGCCTAACGACGCAAAGTAAACTTTTTGCTGCCGAAGAATCTCAGTCCACAACACTTCCGTTCGGCTCTGAAACGCTTCCTTAAACGGCTCGTACTCCGGCGGAAAAGGATAGAATGGCGGGAAGAAAGCTGAAAAAGACAAATAAAAATCAGTTAGAGAATCTAGGATTAAAGAAAAAATCCGAAGACCTACCAATACAAGGCGACCACTTGGTCTGATACACCCTGTCGACGTCCAAGACAGACGCCGAGTTGACACGGACGAAGAAGTATTTGTCCCACCACCTGGCGAACTTGACCGACGTATCCGACGTCAGCCTAAACCCGGGTCTCCAGCAGATCGACCAAGTACCAGGAAGCGAATGATTTTTGCTGACCCGCGTGATCTCGTCGAATAGCCGAAGGGTCATCTCAACCCCTAGATCCTCCGACGCCACCATCGCAGCCACGAAATTCCGAACGCACGGAGCGGTCAGCTGAGACATAGCGATCCTCCGCTCCTCGACGTAATCTACAAGAAGCCGAGGAAGAGGAAACCACAACCCCCCCGAAGTGAACATTTGTTCGTATAAACAGATGTACCCGGGCGGACAGTCCCAGGGCCTTTGACCCGGCTCCGGCACCAACAGCTCCAACGGATCGCTAGTCCCAGAAGGAGTTCGAATCCTACTGAGAGTACCCGAGAGCTGACTCTTAGACGGTCCAAAGACGTGAGTCACCCTCTTTATCTTCTTCGCCTTCGGCTTGGTAATAGGCTCAGACGCCGAAGCAGGGATCGCAACACTCTTGGCCGATAACTTAACCCTCTTCGACTTCGAGGAAGACTCAGGCGCCGGAGTAGACGCTTTAGATCCCGAGCGAGCCACAGGATCGCTCGTACGATCGGTTGCCGAACCCGCTGCAGGGGATATCCGTTCGCTCGGAACGACCGAACGCTTCGTCTTCTTGATAGCAGGGCGCGATGCCGAACCAGAAGGGGCCGAACTCGTTTTGTTAACAGCAGACATGGCAGATATCTAAAAATCTAGAGAGAAGCTGAAAGCAAAAATCTAGAGAGAGAAAATACCTTATGTTTGCGCAAGAGAATGAAATGAAGAAACTAAACCTGAGGAAGGCCTTTTTATAGAAAAATGCGGAAAACGAAGGGACACCATCGAAGGGCGCGAAACGAACCACCATCATTACGATGACGTGGCGTCCCCCTATTCGCCAGAAAAAGGGCGCAACTTCGACGACACGACTCCGAAATACGAAGCGACGGGAGCTCATCATTACGATGACGTGGCATCCTGCGATTCGCCAAGGAACGGCGCGCGCCCCCCAATGTACTGCCAAAAACTTTAAATAATTACACGACTAGGATGATGTGGCAACCATCGACTCGGCGAAAAATGGTGCGCCTTTGTGACATGGCATTCAACAAATCGACATGGCACTCCGGTGACGTGGCATTTACCGAAGCGATCAATCGCCGAAGACAATCAAATCGCCGATGGAAACTCCTAGAATGCGCCTAAGGCCGATCTCTTTAGTTCGCCTCTCCTAAAAAGCCGAACTGGGGGAGGGACTAATGTTAAGGGTGGGCCTAAGCCCACTCAGGCCTGGCCCATTCTAGAAGTCACCAAGAGAATTCATTGGGCCTTAACTGGAGTCCGGCCCAAAGGCCTGCCGAAGCCAAGGCCCAGCCGAAGTCAAAAGCCCAATTGGAGAAGGCACGCGCGACAGTGACATCGGTACGGACCTGCAGAGACTGACACAGGTGACGTCTGTACGGCGCCGTGGCTCAGAAGTGTCAGTACGGACCTGCAGAGCACAGAGGTCAGCCGAACCAGCATTTAATGCAAAGGCACGCTCGACAACCGCATTAAATGCAAAGGCGTGTTCGACAGAACAGGTTTCCGTATGTCGAGCATGCGCCGAAGCCGTCCCGCCAAAAGAGCAAAAACCCGCCAAGGATCAGAGGCCTTCATTATAAATAGAGGGTTCCGGCTCATAAGCAAGGGATTCGGAATTTTAGAGAGAGAATCTATAGAGAGAAAATAGCAAGAAACATATACTTTCACTTCGACATTGTATCAAACAATCATTCAATCAATAAACAAACGAACTCCGAGTTCTTAATCATATTTTCTGTTCGGCATTTTATAGCATCTCTTCGGCATTTATCCTTACTTTCACTTCGGCATTATCTGTTCGTCCCCATTATCACTTAACGAGTTTTCCGACCCCACTTTTATAACAATCATCTCAGTTCGGTATCCTATCCGAACCCTGTTTTAACATAGACAAATCAAACAAGATTGTGATAGACGTGTGTTATCATTATACGTGTACCCATTGGTTTAAAAAAGATTGTTGGTGTTGCGATACTTTGGTAAAAGATAATTGTTGGATTAACAAAGAAGACTGTGATTATAACTGTCCTAAACCTCCTAAATAAATTACTTTAATGTTTAGATTTATTTTTATTGGAGTATTTTATAGTTTATGTAGTATGAGAGTTGTTTGGTTATTTATTTATTTATAAATAATAAATGAAAATTTATTTATTATTCTTTTTTTTTTGATAAAAATTTATTTATTATTCTTGTTCTATAGTATTTTGAGTGATTTACACAATGAAGCATTTTTTAACACTTACATATCAAAATAAGGCACTTTTGTGATATGAGACACTTTTTACATTTTTTATTTTTTAAAATACAGTTTTACCCTTCGTGTACACAAAAGTTGTGTACATAAAGTTGTGGATACACAACGTTGTGTACAGAAAGTTGTGGATACACAACGTTGTGTACATAAAGTTGTGGATACACAACGTTGTGGGATACACAACGTTGTGTACATAAAGTTGTGGATACAGAACGCTGTGTACAGAAAGTTGTGGATACACAACGTTGTGGATACACAACGTTGTGTACAAAAAGTTGTGGATACGTTTTATGTTATGTGGACATACTTTTGTACAATTTCGTAAATGTATTTTAATTTATTGTAAAATATATTATTTCAATATTTTTTTGTTTATCATATATCTATTTACATAAGTAATTTATATTTAATATTTACACTCTCATATGTTTTTGTAATATTCTTAATAAATGTGAATGAAACATGTTGATATTAATAAGTGAAAACAATGAAAATTACATGTACATCAAAACATCTAAATGTTTTAAATTCATTATTAAAACCTATTTATTCATTTTTGAACATGAATCATCATATAATTTTAACTACAATTATAATTTATTTAAACTTGAACACAAATCATCATATGAATTGTCTATGATATATAAACTCATTGGAATAAAATTTAAACTCGTCCATTATACTTTGAACATTGTACAATTACTATGTGGACATATATAAAAAAAATAGATATTGATTAGTTATTCACAAATGTTGATCAATTCATAAATAAAATATATAAAAGTGGATATCAAAATATATATATTAAAATTTTATAAATCAATATACGAAAATAAATTATTTTATGTTACCCTAGAAAATTAAAATTAGAATGCAAAATAGAAAAATGAGAAAGAAAATGATTGTGAAATTTATTTTGAATAAATGAATTGAAGGGTAATTTAGTCTTTTATAACAATAAAGTGTCTCTATGTCAAAAAGTGCTCTAAAGTGTAATTTGTGTTTTAAAAAGTGTGTCATGATGTAATTTTCTCTAGTATTTTTAACTTTTTATTTCAAAAATTAAACAAGCTTGTATTAGGAAAGTGTCTCCATCGCGAATGTTCCGGTTTCTTTAAAAAAATTGTCGCTGTTGTTAAACAATTAAAAAATTAACTTGTTGGAAAGCCAAAAACGATTGTGATTTAGGATGTCCTCCGTTAAAATTAATATAAATTTTATTTACTTAATTTTCAAAAATAATATAAACGATGGTGTACTAGAAGAAGTTGCTACGTGTGAATAATAAATTAAAAAACAAGTTTTGTGAATTCAAATTAATCTTGTTCTACATGTTTAATCTTTTTTATTTCAGAATGGTGACACATGATCATACGTTATTGCATGCTTGTATGAAATTTGACTCTATTTTTTGAGGGATTTTAGTTTTAATTTTTTTTTTGTACATAATTCAAATATATAGGATCAAAGTCATCCCCTTGGGTTCGCAAATCCAAATCTAAGACATTTCGATTAGTTTAGGATTTAGATTTGTGAATTTTGAATTTTTTTATATGATATTTACGAAATATCAAAAAAAAAAGTGGCATAGAGATCATTGGGTGGCACGCGAGATCATTTTTTTTTGAAATGTGGCATATAAGACTCGTGCTCAAATATATAGTTAAACTATATTTATACTTATATTTTAATTTAGAATATATATTTCTGAATTTTCATTGATCTTGTTAACGAAAATGGAAGCAAAATCATCTTATTTATAAGTCAGTTAACCACATTTTTTTCGCATTAACATAATTGTAGATCTTGAAATTAATTTATTAGTTAAAAAAATACATTTTGGTTTGCACATTGTTGGTACCGATTTACACATCATCTAAACTTGGCCCATTAAGAAAATGATCTACCCCACTAAAAAGATGCCCAACGTGATAAGAAAATAGCTAAGTCAATCATGGAGGAATGGGATCCATCTATTTAGGAACCGCCAAGCTAAAAAGGTGGATCTCAAACAATATGCAAGGGGAGAAAGATGAATATAAAAGGAAGCTAGGGGAGATGAGTTTTCCTCCTTCCTCTCGGACGTTTTTGATACAATCATTTTCTCACAAACACACGTTACTTTTGTTATTTTAAAATATACTTTGTAATCTTTTTTCCATTTGTAATCTTTTTTCCACGTTTATTCAACATATTTTGGTTATTTGATACTTTTTGTAAACAACTCTCAAGCCACCAAGCTTTTATCATTAATAAAATCAACACTTTTTTTACTCTCAGGCCTTTTTCATAATTTATATTCGTTAGTTTGGTGATTAAAGCTTTCGATTCTCATAATATATAGTGAATGGGATTTTGACGCCTTCACACATATCCTTCAAAACCGACCCTAGATTCCGAAACCCCAAAATTAAATGACGTATGCAAAGACGTCAAAGTCCATTAAAACAAGAAAACAAAAAATATCTCATCTTTATATATAATACACTAAACATGTAATAAACTCATACAATCATTCAAAAACATAACACAACTAAAACCAAACATGACTACTACTAGTAGTAATGATTCTCATAAGCTTCATGTTATGTTCTTTCCTTTTATGGCACATGGTCACATGATACCAACACTTGACATGGCTAAGCTTTTCTCTAGCAAAGGAGCCAAATCCACTATCCTAACCACACCTCTCAACGCCAAGATCTTCCAAAAACCAATCAACACATTCAAAAACTCGAATCCGAATCAAGAAATCGATATCAAGATCCTCGATTTCCCTTGCTTGAAGCTAGGGTTACCAGAAGGATGCGAAAACGCCGATTTCTTCACATCAAGCAACAATGATGAGAGACAGGAAATGGTCTCCAAGTTCTTTATGTCTACAAGGTTTCTCAAAGACCAGCTTGAGAAGCTTCTTGAGACAGAGAGACCGGACTGTCTTATCGCGGATATGTTCTTTCCTTGGGCTACTGAATCTGCTGAGAAGTTTAAAGTGCCAAGACTTGTGTTCCACGGCACCGGCTACTTCTCTTTATGCACTGAATATTGCATTAGAGTGAATAAACCACAAAACATAGCATCTTCTTCGCCTTTTGTGATCACTGATCTCCCAGGGAACATAGTAATAACTCAAGGCCAGATAAGACACCGTGACGAAGAAACCGATATGGGTAAGTTTATGGTTGAAGTTAAAGAATCAGAAGCTAAGAGCTCAGGTGTTGTTGTGAACAGCTTCTACGAGCTTGAACCTGAGTACGCGAAGTTTTACAAGAGCGTTGTAGCGAAAAGAGCGTGGCATATCGGTCCGCTCTCGGTTCAAAACAGAGGATTTCAAGAAAAGGCAGAGAGAGGAAAGAAAGCGAACATCGATGAAGTTGAATGCATCAAATGGCTTGACTCCAAGAAACAAGATTCGGTCATTTACATTTCTTTCGGCAGCGTGGCTTACGTCAAGAACGAGCAGCTGATAGAGATCGCGGAAGGGTTAGAATCTTCTGTGGCAAGTTTCATATGGGTTGTGAGAAAAGATAGTGAAAACACAGGTATTTATAGATTTGTTCTGTTTTGTGCTCTGTTTTGGTTGCTCTGTTTTCGAATCTGATATCGAATTTGATATGAATAGGTAACAAAGAAGAATGGTTACCAGAAGGGTTTGAAGAGAGAGTAAAAGACAGAGGAATGATAATAAGAGGATGGGCACCACAAGTGCTGATACTTGATCATCAAGCAACAGGCGGGTTCGTTACACATTGCGGCTGGAACTCGGTTCTCGAGGGAGTGGCCGCGGGGCTTCCCTTGGTGACATGGCCTGTCGGAGCGGAGCAATTCTACAACGAGATATTGGTGACGCAAGTGCTCAAAACAGGAGTGAGCGTTGGAGCCAATAATCATGTGAGTAAAGGAGATTTCATTAGCAGAGACGACGTGGATAGATCGGTGAAGGAGGTTTTGGTTGGGGAAGAGGCGGAAGAGAGGCGTAAACGGGCTAAAAAGCTTGCGGAGGTGGCTAAAGCCTCCGTTGAAGAAGGAGGGTCTTCTTTCAATGATCTAAACAGCTTCATAGAAGAGTTTAGCTCATAATCTTCATAAAGATGTGATAAGACTAAAGAGTAGACTTGTATTACAATAAATATATGTATCAAATACAAATTGTCTTCAGTACTGAGTCTGAGAAGTGTTACTCCTAAAGTAAACACAAAAATTTTGCTTGTGTAAGCATATATATATATATATATATACTTATCAATGAACTATTAACTATGGCAGATTTTTGAAGGAATCTGCTCTATAAACTTCTGCTTTCTAGCTAAGTAGATTTCTCGGTTTCCTTTTTGATCTGCAACGCGGCCCTTACAACATTCCCCCTTGTAAGGATCCCAATCTTGTAGCGCGTAAAAAAGTAGAAAGAACAAATATCAAACACAGACCAAATTTGAAGAAAAAGACAGCGACTTTGAGATTCTTACCAGCTTCCCATCCGCGTCCACGACTGGTAACCTTCGGAACTTTGTTTCTAAAAGCAATCTGAAGACAAATGTTTACATATCTTGTAAGAAAATTTTTGCCTATAAAGTCACTAGTAGTGTTTTTTGCAAAGAGGAGGAAGATACTTACCTAGCTGCATCTTCTAAATTGGTAGAATCGCGGACAACAAGAGGAGAAGGAGTCATCAAGTCTCCAACAACTTTACCATATGTCTTACTTATCAGTTTCTGAAGCTCATTAAACGTCTAGCGAAAAAAGATTCGAAAACATCATACAATTTATCAAAAATAGGACAATCAATCAAATTGCAAAGAGAATGGTTTGAGTAGAGAAACATACTTTCCAAGAACTATCAACATTAGGGAACAAGCTTGTCTCATTTTGACCGCGGCCTAATACAAAACAGAAAGACAAGATGTTAAGTTGGGTTTAACCAAACAAAAAGACAAGATGATACAAACAAAACTAAAACTATATGATTTGGTGATCACAAATGAGTATAGAAACTTTGTGGTACAGAAACCTGTATACATTACCAGAGATTGAGTCTAATGCAAGCAGATCATAATCAGAAACAACACCAACCTACAAGAGAAAACAACAACAAAAGTTATAAAAAAAAATCTCAAGATAGATAACAGACACATCTTTATTAGCTTAAAGTATTTCAATAAGCAATTAAGCATGTAATCAAAACAGAACAAACTATTACCAGAATCCAATGATCATCAATTACAGGCAATCCAGTGACTTTCTTCTCAACAAGAAGCTCTAATGCTATTATTACATAACCAAACACACACAAAAAGGAAGACAAAGTTAGAGACATTGTTGTGTAATTAACAAAGAAAGGATCCAAAATTTATAATCTGACATAAACTTATTACCATCATCGACGGATGTTGAAGGCTTAACAACATGAAGATTCTGTCTCGGTGTCATAAAATCACCCACTGTGTAACCACCGTTTCGTGCCTGAAAACAAAATATACAAAGTTTCAATTTTTAGGGCCAAAAAGTGAAAGAAGGAAGCCGAAGCTGAATTAACTGACCGGAACAGAGTTATTAACGCCGGCGGGAGCTGCGAAAGCGGCGGAGACGGAAATTGACGGTGAGAAAGTGGAGAGACGGCGACGATTAGAGAGAGAAAGAAGAGAGAAGGAAGTAGAAGCAGGAGGAGGAGGAGGAACAAGACAGTGATTGTGTGATGATGTAAGTAGAGGAAGTCTCGTTATGGGCATAGAATTGGATAAAGAGATCGAACCCATAATTTGCTTATCCTCTGTAACTCACAGATTATCAATTAAAAATCAAATATTTATTAATATGAAATCTGTGAAAGAAAACAAAGGTAAGAGAATTTATGGAAGCGGTGAAGAAGAAGAAGAAGAAAAGAAGAGTTTTGATTGGGTAGGAGACAAAGTAGAGAGAAGTGATTGGTGGGGACAATGACAACATGTCAATTTTCGTATTTGGGTTCAAGTGGTCGGCATATATACTTTTTGCTTTGAGTTGTCAAAAGTGAATTAAAAAAAAGTCTAATTTCGATTCAACAAGAAACCGTATTTTGATGAACACTATATTGTTTTCAAGTGTTTATTGCATTTTCTTACACGTAATTATTGATATATAAGTTGAATATCTAGAGGTTTTAAGAATAGTCGAATTAAATGTTCACATAAGCATGAAATGAAATTTACTAATATAGAAGACGAAGAGAAGTGTTAACAATTTTCAAAATTAGGACAAACCAAGCGTAATTAATAAAAAAGGATAAATTTTGTTTAATACACAAACCACAAAAACAGAGGTTTAACGCATATAATTACACAAAGACTAATAATAAATCTTTTAAAGCACTCTTTAAGTACACAAATGTTTTTGTAAAAAAAAAACATTGTTTTTTTGTTTCATACAATTCTCCTCTAACCTTCTTGATTGATCCCACGTCTGAGCCTAAGTCCATTACCACCAGCATCTCCGTCGGTTCCTATCAAGACATCTTCACTACTTCGGTTTTGGTTAGCCAAAACAGCTTCTCCAAAGTTATGCAGTCTCCGACCAATAAGATAACGGTCATCGCGTATTGAGTTGTGGAGGTTTCTGAACCAGACATGGCATCTTTTCGCGCAGAAGCAGAACAAGCTCACCGAGAGACAACCTATCCAAGCATATCTGTAGACTGACGAGTTCACGACTAGAGGATATCCGAGCATAGGGAACACTCCTCTCGCCAGGACGTAAGGCACGCATAAAGCTGTTAGGAGTTTCATCACTATAGGGAAGACAATCTCTCTAAGTACCCATAACCCTTGAAGCCTCGAGAAGCCGTTTTCTCTTACTCTCTCAAACTTTGCTCTCCAGCTATCATCCACTATCGGAAGCATATGATCAAGCATCACCTGTGTCCATCACAGTCTCTTTGTTTTTAGTGACAAAAATAGCGTTTTTATGCGGTAACATCAGAAAATTACTTACCAGTCTTGTCCAGATCTTTAAAAAGATGAGACCAAGAGCCCAGTCTTGATACAGGAGGAAGACGGGGCTTTCGTCTACTGGGACTCTCATTGGGACTATCACCAGAAGCTCAAACAGAAGTCCGATAAGAACCGGGATGACAAAAACCTGTTTTAGAAAACAACGAATCCAGATTTTAAGAGAGTTTTTCAAAAATTGTGATATCAACGAAAGCAAGCTTATGTTTGTATGAGAAAAAACTATACCCATATTGCTAACAGCACCGAGCTCTTGAAGACAATTCCACACCATTTCCATATTTGGTTAAGCAAGACGGAAGTCCTCCTGGACTTGACATGCTCGATTGCATACCTGGCCCCAGATATGGTAGTCCAAAAGGCATACGAGCCAATCACGAAAGCATACAGATCTACAAATATAAGAGATTCTGTTAGTAACGTGTAATCGTGCAAACATCAAAATGAACAAACATTACCATTGCATTTGATGCCATGAGTTATCGGGAGAAGTGGAATGGCACTAAATAGAGCACGGCCTAGCGACACTGGTACAACTATCAACGCCGAATTGAAGAGAAGAAGAGTGACCCATGCAACAAGTAGCAGCAACACTATCCGTACTACAAAATTGTACCTGCTAAAAAAACGATCATTTTCAGGGGAAGACCTAAAGGAAATCTTGAAGTACCACTAGTCAGGTCTATATACCAAGCAAACACTCATGTTAATTACATCAAGCATTTACAGATTCCTTAAAGAGCTTACTCTGAATCATGTTCTTCATCATCTTCGTCTTCCCCACCCGTGTTGACGTTCTCAGCTGCTCGAAGCGCAGCTATGGCCCTGTCAGGTCCATCGATCTGGAATACTTGCGCTCTGTTCTGCCTTCCTGGTTCACCATTTCCATTGTCCTGACCTATGTTGTCCTCTGGTCTTGGCAAGAGGAAGTCTGTTAAACCAAGCGCCCAACCAACACCATTGAACCAGCAGCGTAGAAGGGCCTTAATAGTGGTCCGGAGCCTGAAATGCTCGATAATAAATGGTATACAAATTTGAAACAGAAGCATGTCTGCTGGAATCTCAGTGAATGGGTCGGATACACTGCAGTCATAGATGCACAAGTTAGATGAAACCTAATCAAACAAAAAAATCTTTAAAAACAGAGGTTAGACAAGATATCTTACGATATGTCAAGTGGGAAGATTGAAGGAGCCATCCGGATAGCAAGTTTGACAGGTAAAAATACTAGCATGACAATCAAACTCCCATACACTGCAACAGATAATAGAACCCTACGAGCATGTTTGTGTACTGGATCATCAATCAAATCTCGGAATGGATTGTAATTAGGATCTGCAGGGTCACGAAGGAAATACAAAACTCCAGGACGAAGAACCTGCAATTGGCACAAAGTGCAAAACATATTAGCGGAGAAATCTAAAATAAAACATTATGAGAAAGGAATATATAGTACCCCTCGAAGAAGGCTGACAAAGATGCTTATTTGCAGCATGTACATGATTCCAACAACCCAGTGAACAAGTGAGCTTGCCAGTGGAGAAATTGATAAAAACTGTACCCTATGGGTCATTGTTTTACCAAACATCCTAACCGTGCAAACATCTAGCCACCATCCACACATCAGAGGGAAGACCCCAAGTTCAATGACCAAAAGAAAGGCAACTTTAATCATAGTCATCAGATGCCTCATTGCTCCTATGAACTGCCTAAGGAGTGATGGAACAGCTTCTACCACAGAAGCGATACCATAAAACCTCCCGACAGTCAGTGGCTCACCCTTGGCGTATCGAATCAGTGCAATGATCCCAAGGTAAAGGAACACCAGAAATACGATAAACATGTACCCAACAGCTAGTGTTGTAACATCGGATAGCTTTGATGCCCCTGCAGCAGAGTCTTTAAAGAGACCAGCACCAAGTGATATCGTATTGTTTGTGCCATTCAGTTCACTTCCATTGACTTTCATCAAGTCAGTGAGCTGACCGAGCAGTCCATTCTCTTGGCCCCCGTTAGTCAAATTTGAAGCTGCATTCAGCGCACTCTTAAGAGTGATATTTTCCAATGATAATCCAATATCTGTAAACTGCATTGATGCGGTCACAGCAGGGCCTATAGCAGCAGCAAAAAGCCACGACGTATGATATAATATAACCCGTCCTAATGTGAAGGGCACAAAGATCACAACACCAAGGAATATTATATTGCTTGCTAGAACCTGCAAAAGTAAGCACAACATGAAGATTAAACGAGGGGCCAATAATGAAGAATAAGAGAACATAGAATATACATGAAAATACATCAACTCACAGTAAAGGCGTTCTCGATCAAATGAAACACGGGACCCTGCATTCCAACCAGCTCATCAAATGGAACGTCTTCTGCGCCATCGGCGTCGTCTAAACCATCAAACATCTGTTCAACCTGAGCTTCGAGACGAGCTGCTTGTATGTCCAACCTTGCGAGAACATTTTCAGGGTTCCTTCGAACAATCTGACCAGCCGCAGCACCCTGATCCCCAGCTTCTTCACCACCATTCCCCTCTCCAGCAAGATTCCTATTAGCTTGTCCAGCAGCTCTTCTCGCAGCACGAGCACCGTTTCTGTCCCCTTCATCTTCTCTCTCTTCTTGTCCTCCTAGCTCTCGCAAATGCCTAAAGTAATCCCTTAACGAAGTCGCTCCGAGGAAAATGAAGACAATACTTGCCGACAGCAAGAACCCGTGCAAACAATCGGTGAGAATCACTGTGGTGGAGATGTGGCTTAAGAACAACCTCTGAGCTTCGCCGAAACTCCGCACGAAAGCCAACCGCCATATCCAGAACGTAATGAACGGAATAGTGAGAAGCCATACCGAAAGCACGAAACTCAACCTCAGAAAGAACTGCAAAACGTGGCAAGCTTTCATCCCAATGCCAACTACAAACTCCTGGAAAGGTAGCCTCGTCGGAGCATTATCAGCATAAACCGGCGAGAACGAAAAAGGATGCTTGCAAACCTACACAAAACCAAATCAACAATAAACTTCCATCACACTATTGTAACCATGTAAGCTCATGAACTCAAATAAATCCAACTAAAATAGCATCAAATTCAATAAAGAATCATTATCTTAACATAAACCTAAAATCCTATACACATGGTTCCATAGAGATCTCCCTCAATAACAAAGAGAGATAAACAAACCAAACAAAACCTCGCATTGACGAGCGTTGCTATGATTAAGCCACTGAAGGAGACAATCCTGATGCACGAACTTGATGCTTCCGCTACAAGCGCATGGATACTGAAGCGGATTATCCGTATCACCTGGATTCCTGCAGATCCTGCACACATCCTCCTCGTCTTCGTCGTCGTCGACGTATCTAGACGCTGCCGAGGTGGAAACAGACGGATCCGTGGAGGATAAAGCGGTGAGAGAGGTCTGATTCGATGAAGAAGCAGACACGGACGAGGATGAAGGAGAAGAAGAAGATACGGATGCCTCCGATGCGACGGCGCCGGAGATAGACGAAGATTCGTTGGAGGAAATCTCCATGGAGAGATCCACGCTATTGATTAACCTAGCGAACAGACGGTGGCCGAAGCTGATTTGGCCAGAGACGAGTCGACTCGGTGAGTCTCGTAGCTTCGACGAAAAAGGTCTCTCTCTCGTGAATCAATGGCTCTAATGCCACAAAATGGCAAAAGTTCATCCGATATGCCACCATGTATTTTCTTTTCTTTTTCTGATTTAATTTTAATTCAGTTTAGGGGCAAATTTACGAAAATCATAAGTGTATTTCACTTATTTACGACCCAACCAGTTAGATCCGACCCGAACCCGAACCCAAACCCAAAACCCGACCCAAACCCGAACCCAAATCCTAAACCCGACCCAAATCCTAAACCCACCCAAAAAAAAAAAAAATCAAACTCTAAATTCCTAAATTTCCCAAAATTTCTCAAGAACCCTAATTTTATTTTCTCCCCTTTTGCTAAAACGAGAACGAGAGAAAACCGCTTCCTTTTCCTCCTTTCCCCTTTCTCGAGCTTCCCCTTTCTCCTTGTTGAATCTCCTTGTTCGATATATTCTTATCAAAAACCCTAATTTTTCATTTTTCCCCTTTTGCTAAAACGAGAGGAAACGAGCTCGCAGCTACCACCATTCTCATTTCTCCTTCTTCGATCTATTCTTCAAAATCAAAATCAATCCAAATCATCAATCGGCTCGTATAAAATGCTCTATAAAAGCTCGCAAGCCAATTAGCTCAAAAAAAGCCGCTCGAATCCGACAAAGAAGAAGAAAACAAGGAAGAAGTAGATGTGAACGAAGAAGAAGAAAGTTCGAGAGAATGGAAAAGAAGATAACGGAGAGAAGAAGAAGAAAAAGATAACGAAATAGAAGAAGAGAACGGAGAAGAAAACAAAAAAGAGAGCGAAGAAAAAGAGACCGAAGCAGAAGGAAAAGAGACCGACGAAGAAGAAGAAGAGGAAGAGAACGAAGAAGAAGAGAACGAAGAAGAAGAAGAGGTTTCGGAGGAGACCGAAGAAGAAGAAAAGGAAGAAAAAGACAACGAAGAAGAAGAAAAAGAAGAAGAAGAAGACCACGAAGAAGACATATCAAACACGGAAGAAGAAAAAGCGACCCAAGAAGAAGATGGTGAAGAAGAGGAAGATGATGATGATGATGTTGACGACGACGACGACGAGACCCAACCAATGCAACCGGAGGAACTATTCTTTTCTCCTACTCAATACAACAAGAGTTGTAAATTGGCGAGTAGATGCGGTGTTTTTCTTACGGTGGAGTACATTGAGCAATTTTCTTCGAGTTGAAGTGGTTCGAAGGCATCATCGGTTCAAGCATATATTCCACATGCCTAAGGAGCAAAACCATATGACTCAAGGCATGTGGATGCTTCTTTACGGACGAGTGAAAACGAGAAATGAAGAAAGAGTGTTGGTTTGTGGTGAATGGAGTTCCAATCGGGTATTCCATCAAAGAACATGCGTTGTTAATCGGTTTTGCTTGCCACGACTACCCGGACAATTGGAAGAACTTGGGAAGTTTGAATTTTGTTAAGAAGGTGTTCGGGAAGGTAAAAGGCATCAAAATAGATGAAGTGAAAGAGAAGATTGATGAAATGTCGACGGAGAACTCTACAGACAGAAAGAAATTGATTGTGTTATATTTTTTATGGAAGGTAGTGAAAGCCAAGTGTAAGGCTGGTGCAAATATAGATTCATTCATTCTACGAGTTGTAGATGATTTGAATGCATGTGAAAAGTTCCCTTGGGGCCGATATACCTTTGATGATTGTATGGATGGGATCCGTAGAGTTGTGAAGAATATGAAAGGCATCGTTAAAGACGGAGCACAACCTGCTTTTGGTGGATTTATTATTCCTCTAGAGGTAACATTATGTGACTATGTTTAGTTTGAAAACTATTAGTTACATTATTATAGTCTTACATGCTGAATCTCGTTGTGTAGATTCTGGCATTTGAATCCATTCCATGTCTTGGACGAAAATATAGAGAAAATGTACCCGAGGCTAACAAGGGATGTCCAAGGATGTGCAAACACAAATTCACTCAATGTGATATGAAAGGGTTTACATTGGATGAAATAAATGAAACTCTTGGAGATACTAAGGTTAGTTTACTATATGATAATATGTGTTTGTTTAAAGTTTGAATATATGTTAAAAATAGTGGTACAAATTTTCTGTACAGGATATTAATAGCATCTTGGAAGCGGACAAGAAAGAGAAAACACTTTTGAGAAGCCTTGTGGCCGATGACGTTGATGATGGTATAGGCTATATTGATCCAATTTTTGATCAATGGAGAGTGCGTCTAATAGAACATAGGAAGAAGATATGGTGGAAAGATTTGTTCAACCAAGATGTTGCTTCTCGGAAAAAAGGTTGTGGAGTTGGCCTAGAACATGAGAATGTAGAAGAGGTCTCTCGGGAAAATGGTTCTGCTTCGGAGTAAATGACGTGATTCTCGCGAGTAATAAAAGGTGAAATGGAGAAAGTGGAGAAGAGGCTAATGTTGAAGCTTATTGAGATTGATGAGAAAGTGGAGAAGAAGCTAGAAGTCATTGATGGTAAAGTTAATGAACTGAAAAAGTTCATGGAGGTACCTTGTGAGGAAGTTTTCTATGGGACGGTGAGAGTGGATCAAACAACCGGAGGTTTGGTTGTTCCTCCAATTGAAGAAGAACCACGAGAAGAAGGAGAACAAGAGGACAAAGAACAAGAAGAACAAAGAGGAGAAGATGGTGAGAAGCGTGAGAAGAAGGAGAAAAAGAAGATCGAAGAAAGTTTAATCATAAAGACCGAGGCGGAAGAGACAAAGGAAACCAAAAGCTGTGTACACACCGGATCCGAACAAGAAACAAAAATAGGTTTGTTGGATTGGAATTGGATTGTTGTAACTCTGTTGTGATCTTTTGGAGTTTAAGTTTGTTTGTTGGATTTTGGATGTTAAGTTTGATTTAAGGGATGTGCTTTTGTTGTTGTACGCCAAACAATTGAGTTTAATTAGGTACATCCGTGTTTAGGTACATCTGTGTTTTTGTAGTTAAATTGTATTAGTTTGGTACATTTGTAAAACAATTGTACCATTTGTACGAAAAACTCGTACTCGGGAAAATTCCAACAAAATTGAAAACAGAGCATTCCACAAAACACAAACGGACAAGACATACAATCTACTTAGCAAGTAAATTCTTCATCCTTGCAATCTCTTCTTCTTGGTCGGATAACCGATCATTCAAACGAGATATTTCTCTACGCAACCCGTCCACCAAAGAGTAAATCAAATTTTTGTGCTCACCATCTTCGAGTTTAAGGATTGTAAGTTGTTCGTTGATGGCGTGATCCCACCACTTGAATTTGTGGTCTTTTCCATCTCCACCTCCATCCTAAGCATAAAATCGAGCATTCATATATATAAATTTATATGTTCATTCATGTAAAACATATGAATATACTTACCGGAGTGTTCGGACATTTGTAGTATCTTCTCGCCATTATCCTCCACTTTTGTACTCTCCACGATTTTCATAAACTGTCCACACCAACATTTCAGTGGAACGCCAAAATTGCCGTCGGCGCGATTACAACCACTCGAATAGCTTGCTTCGGAGGAAGAAGCTGTTGGTGTAACCGATTGGCATTTTGAAATAAGAAGAAGATCGAAGAGGAAGATCGTCAAATAAGAAGAAGAAGAAGAAGTAAGAAAACCGCCGCCGTGAAAATTAGGAATCCCGGATCTAGGGTTTGGAAGAAAAGGAGAGAGAAGATCTCCTTTTATAAACAAATAAAATTAATTAAATAAACAAAAAATAAATAAAAACATGTGGGTCCTACACTGTATCGATTGAGAGCTCACCGATTGATGGGCTCGCATTTTGTCGGTTTTAAAGTACAGTGTAGGACACACATGATTTATTTTTTGTTTATTTAATTAATTTTATTTGTTTATCATCATAGTTTAGTTGTACCTAGATATCCAAGTGTATTATCATCGACATAGTTGTACTTTCATGATTTATGTGTAATTGTAGTTGAACTTCATTATAAAAATTAAAATTCCAGTTGGACCATTCATATTCGACTATTATATACCATTTAAGAGGTATCCATAATAAAACTTTCAAGTAATCATAACTTTTACATTTCTTGACTTATAATTAGTGAACAATGAGATATTATTCCTTATACTTATAAGGGTTTGTTAAGATTTCATAGAATTTTTTAAGAAAATTTTGTTTTGGGTTTTTTTTGTTAAATTTTATGTTTCGTGTGTTGTTACATTGTTTTATAGGCAACATATTTAGTACTTAATAATTTTTGAGTCGTAAATCATAATTTTATAAAACCGAAAATGTTTAAATAGTTGTACATAATTGTCCAAGTTGGCCAACAGAGACATAAAACAGAAAATGTTTTGGCCGTGACAAGCCGAGAGCATGTATGCATCTTGTTGTATTTTCTTATAGTCCAAAAAGAAGATGACTTAGTCTTCGCGGCTCTTAAATACCAGTTACAACCTGCCGATTTAGCTTGTCGACATCGTAACATAAGTCGTTTTGAATCCGACTTATATGTTTCAACCCGAAACATGATTCTGGTTTGCGACTCGGAAACCAAATCTTGCACTCGCTTCTTTGGAACTAAATTCTTGATTTATATCAATATCCACACCATCTTCCCATTCAACAACACAATCAATTTGACTCCCGGCGGTTGCGTTATTGACATATTCATGTCTCCCATCAAAATCTTCATGACCACCATGGACATCAATCGGGCTATCCACAATTTCGGATTCGTTATGCCTCTCATTTGGACATTCTTCATTACAACCATTTCCATTTTCGGTATCCTCAAACACTTCTTCAAAAACGACCATTTCATTTCTTGCTTCAAAACAGATCACCATAGAATCACCATTACCTACTTCATCCACTCTATTATGTGGAACTATCTCACCATAATTCAACCCAAATGAACTTCTTTCCTCTACTCTTGAAAGTTGTTCCACGCTCTGATTTATATCCAAACTTGAGATTAGCTCCACATGCAACACGAGTTTAAGTCCCTCTCGTATCCACGGATGTTAGATACACGTACACGTCCTCGTTATCTACAATATATGACTCTCTCCGAGCTTTAGATAAAGTGTAACTCAATCTCGAGCTTTCCTTTGCTTTGATCAATCATAATCTTCTTTTGTATCCTTTCTTCTAAAACCGAATATGTTATATCTTCTAAAGATGAGGTCATAAGAGATATAGCGTAAACGGATTTTCCCGAAATCCATTCATGATCTTCCGAATAGGACCCTCCATAATCAAAATGTATGTTGGTGCGTTTGTTTTTCATCGATTCCCGCCACTAAAACAAAACAAATTCAAATTCAATCAAGATTCAATCAAGATTCAATCGATTTGGAGGCTGGAGATCTTTAATGCGGATAGATAATGAAAGATAAATCAACACAATTACATAATTCTCCATTACCTAGAAACAATTTAAGACAGCTCGAATTCGCACGACGGAGAAGAATGGCCGACGAAGCTCGGAAGAAAACGGCCGACGAAGCTCGACGAAGCTCGACGAAGCTCGACGACGAAGAGCGAAGAAAAAACGCGAAGAAGGTCGCGAAGAAGAAGAAGAAGAAGCTCGATCCAGATCTGGAATTTTGAATTTTCTTTAATTTTTGAATTATTTTAATTAATAATTATTAGGGGTATAATCGAAATAACACAATATAAGTGGCAAGTAGATTGATTTGTGGCATGGCTGATAAATTTTTTTCATTTTGTGGCATATGAGACGATTGCTCCTCTCTCGTCTCGTCTATCTCCAAATTATTATTATAAAAAAAAAGTCGAAGACACCGAATAAATTGATTATATGGCCAAACTAAACCGGGACTAAACCGGGATTTAACGAATTTGACCTTCCCTCTTGTTTGTTTAATGTCGGTTACGACTTACGCGTCTTTTAGGCCCATCAAGACGTTGAATAAGTTCCATCACCGGTTTAAATTGGTTTAAACAGGGAATGCTTTTGTAAGAAATTGAAATTATACTTAGTGGAGATAACATTTACTAAAAAGAAAAGTGTTATATATAACACAAGTTTTTATACAACCATTGAAAAAACAGAAGAGTTATTCATCAAAGTCTCTCATGTGTTTTTTGCCTCTTTTATCAGGTTGAGTATGTAGTCTTCGTACAAGTTCTTGTGGTGTTCTTTGTTTTCTATCAAATGCTCTCATACATAAGAACCCTGTTCATTACATAAACCAATACACATTAGCATCTCAACTTAATGTAACACAAATTTTACAATATTAAACCAAAGTTTATTACCTATCCAAAAGATTAGTTGGATTCGTCTTGTGTCTAAAAACCGAAATATCGATGATACCGATGATCCACAATATAGTGCACGTTTCTCTAACCCGTCACACCATTCTCTAGGAAAAACAATAGGTTTCAAGCTCGTTTCATGATCAGCAAAAACCTGAAAACATTTAAAACATTACATTTTCATTTATTTTTGTTTATTAATAAAGAAATTTAAAGGAAAAAAAGACTTGCCTCGTTGGTTTGAAAGTATGTTCCATTTAGTGGGAAACTCCCTCGCATAGCTGTTCTACATGGGATCTATTTAAATTGCAACCATTCATTATAAGTTTCAATAAAGTCAAAAAAATGTTTATAATATCGATTTTTGTAAATAATGTGTTACCAAGATTGTTCCACGAAAAGTATTAGAGCTCTTTTCACGTATTGCCCAACAATAAGAACACGTTTTGATATTGCAAAGATTTGATCCATCCAAGTCACACTTCTTCTTTGGTGGATTAAATGTGTATGATGTTTCACCTAAGAAATTATCAAATATATAATTAATCATTTTTTATAAATGATTGTAATGATATGTTTAGAGAGTTAAGACAAAACCTGGCTGCCATATTGCAAGAAGGTAAGGACTCGGATCATCATGTTCTCTTGTCTCAAACTGTAATTCACATCATGTAAATCAAAATCTTATCCGAAACCAAACAAAAAATATAATTAGACAAAAAAATGGTAGGTATTAGAAGGCGTTTAATAAACTTACACCGCGTAAAAGCTCATGATTATCAGGAACCACATAACTATAAAATAAACGATTATATTAGTTATTTAATACTCTATAATGAAAATAACTTTAGAAAATTGATTAAGGAGATACTTACACTACATGTTCGGTTCTTAATCGATTATAATACTTCATCTTACGAGGCAACTTGATCGGAATGCATGCATCTTCAGGATTTAGAACGACTAGTGTTTTCGATACTTCATCATCGCAAGTACTATTCAACAACTTCCCACATCTAAAGAGTGCTTCGCCTAAATTTTTCTTCAACGCATCCATGTCAATATCAATTTCAGGTATTTTAGATAATGAATTACGTGGACTTCTGCAAACCGTATCTTCAATGTCTGTTAAGTCATAAACTTCTGAGATTGGAGAAGACGGAAACTCAACCATGGGTTCACAAGAGAGATTGTTGTCATTGCAATACGAAGAATCACATTCCTCTACCAAAATTGTATTTGGTGTCATGTTTGTGTCTTGTGTTTTTTCTTCTGGATCTTTAAGAAGAGTTTTTGAACTGAAAAATAAATATTTATCTATCAAATCAGTCATCATAATCAAATTAAAAGATAATTGCTTATATTAGTACTTGTGAAATTAAAAGCAATCAAAACTAAGAAAGAAAATAATTTTGAGTACCTGACATATGCACTTGCAAAATATTTACATTCTGACTTCATCGGACATGCATTACAATTTGGAACAACTTTTGTGCAAAAGACCTATGATTAAACAATGTATGAACAATGTATGAGTAATGATTTTGGTTAATCGAAAAATATTATAGAAAAAAAAAATTATATACACCTTTCCAAATGTTATCATTTGATAATGTAGCTCATACCTACAAAGAAATATAACGTAAAATAAATAATATATGTTTCTACAATACTAAAACAACTAATTTGTTTGTAAAAACATATGAACTTACAAAGTATCCTGAGGAAGCTTACACAACCGTGGCCATAGATATTTCTGAATTAAATCCATTGAAGGGTACCTAAATTAAAAAATTGACTTTATTAGGTACATTTGTATTTGGTTGTTTAGATGTGATATACGACAATACTTAACTGGCGTAATTGATGCATTTGAACTCCATTGGGTAAAGGTTCAAGAGGAACCCAACCAAGTCTAATTGCGATACGACCTACATTTGTGTCCACCTATTACATAAAAATATATCTTTAGCATGTAATAAATTATAAACAAATCAAATGAAAAATAGTTTTATGTTTTACCGGAAAAGCCAAATGTTTAAGTCCTAATAGCCGTACACATTCGGCACTTTTTAACCCTATACCTTCAATCTCTAGTAGATATCTCCTAGTAATATAAAAACCAAAAAATATAATGCTTACAAATCAAACAAAATAAATAATGATAAAACGAACATATGAATAACATACTTTACTAGATCTGATGGAGCATCACGTAACCACTCAAGATCAACCGTTCCATTTAGTTTTGCTTCGTCGTTGAGGAATTTCTTGAGAAATGCAAACAAAAATGTTAAACAAGTAGATAGTTTTGTACGTAAAATTCTTGATTAATAGTTTTAGATTCTCTTACCGAAACTCTCCCTGAAAGAATTCTGAATTGCCCACGTTTTCTTATAATGGTTGCAAAAACTTGTTCGCCAGATAATCTCACAGCGTTCCAATCGACGGCATCCGTGTACATTTGGTCGCGTGATCCTTCTCTTTTGTGCATCTTTCTAATACTTTGCCAATCAACTTGTTCATCTTCCACAATACCAGTTTTTTCGTTTTTCCTTTTCGCAGTTTTCTCATATGCTATTGTCTCTTCTAGTGATTCCTCATTAGTTACCAGGTCGTTAACCTCTAAAGGTTCTTCGATATGGTTTTCCAAACTTTCAGATGTATTCACTGGAAATCTTCCAGCCACACTAATAAAAGCGTTACTGTAGAAAATCAAAGTGAAAAAAAACATTAAATCAATTGGATTTTATATATTCTTAGTTATTTAAACTATATGATTTTACCTTGAAAGATGATCAGAAACATTTTGTGTCAAGAAAACTCCAATCACTGAATCAACAACCGAACCTTTCCATTGCTTAAACTTCCTATCGCCTATAGAACACACATTGATTAACAACATCATAAGAAGCAACCAAAATTTTAAAATAAATTGATTATTAGAACAATGTATACAGTAACATAAAACTGATTTATCTATATTAAGTCGTTTAAAACCAAAATAATTTGATTTACCTTGCAAAAGATGCATCCGGCTAATGAAAAGATCGACCCGAGCATTGGAAACTTCTCTCTCTCTTTTCCACTTGAACTCTGTATCTTTGTCATCATATGATCTGCTTGAAAGATCATCATCCACCATTAAGAGCTCCCACTCTTTGATAGTATCCGGGTCAAGATCAACTTTTGCGGCGACAAGTTCCATATCTTTCTTTTTCTTGCTAGATTTGTTCAAAGTTGTTACCCCTTCTTTGATTTTTAATCTCTTCATTTCTTTGATTAACAGAGAAATACCCTTAGTCTTTTTGATGGACTGTTCTGGAAGTATATAACTAGTTAAACTCATGAGTGTATCTGTAAAAATACATATATACATAAATTTACTAGTCTAAAACAAACTATTATCATCAATATTATTCAAATATAAAAATTGTGAACAAAGTAATTACCTTCCATGTGCAAGGGTACGTCTGCTAGAGATGCAAGGCTGTGATATTGCTTATAATTCATATGATGAACTAAATGCTTAGAAATATCATTAGCTCTTGAATTTTTTTGTTTTGGGATTACACAACTAACAGATCTCTTAAGCTTGACTGCAAAAAAAAAAACAATTGATATAACTATAGATATAGAAAATTATTAAGCTACATATTTTTAAATAATCAAAACTCTCGCAATAAATTATTTTTGAATAAAAATCTGAGTACCTTTAGTCTTCTTGAAGGGAATATTTGATGGAAGTGAAAGGTCACTATCTTTTTGTGAATCCATAGTTCCTGTTACATAATCAGCCAATATATCATTGTTTTGTATGCAATAAGTATACAAATGATAAAAAAATAGTTTTATTCAAAGACAAAATATTAGTCTTTTTTACCTTGAGTTTGCTTAGAAACATTTTTTGATAACGAGAGGGCATTACCATTCACATTCACATGTTTTGCTTCTAAAGACAATGTTTCTTCTAGTTTATTACTAGACGCCGCGATTTCAGCCCATCTAACCCCATTTTTCTTGCGAAGAGACCTTCTTGATTTCTTTTTCCAAACTGACCTACGACGTGTGGCCATCCTCTTTCTTCCTTTTGGAAAATTTGGTCCAGAGAGTCTACTAAGCTCAAGACAACTTAGACCACGAGTTTCTTGCTCGAAAACTAAAGCTCTAGCCACATTCTTTGTGGTAGTTTCGCGTTTTCTTTTCTTCGGCAAACTCTGCTTCTCCGGAGTTCCAGGATCAGCTATAACTTCCTCTTCCTTGTTTGTTTCTTTCTTCTTCCTTTTCTTGGATATTGTCCTTAGCCGAGTCGTGGCGATATTTCTCGGTTCTCTCCCTTCTTCCAAGATTCTTGGTCTATTATACCTCATTTTCTTTGGTATTTTTGACTTTTTCTTCGTTCCATTTTCACTCGCAAATTGTGAATCATCTTTCACAACTGAAATTAAGAAGAAAACTTAAGTACTAAAAAAGGGAAAATTGAAAACAAATAGTGTAAATAAAAAACAACTTACGCTTAGGAATTTCGAACTTATCATAACAATCTTGAAGAGTCTCCTTTGAGTTATTTTCTTCTTCTTTTTGTTGAATATCTACTGTTAAAATATAAACAAATCAGAGTCAATATTTATTGGTTAATTATGCCATAATATATAAACTCATAATGTAAAAAAAAAAAATTACCTTGAGGAACTTGTAGCTGATCTTTCTTAACATCTTTTATGCGTCTAACATAGACTTTGAGAGTTTGGCTAGGCTTCTTAACCGGTGTACAAGGCATAGGTAAACAATAAGCTTCGTCTAAATCCTTTGAATCTTCCATCGTTGACTTTTGCATATCTTTGACCTTTTTCACAAACACATAAACAATTAATCAACCGAAGCTTGAAAACTAAATTATAAAATTTCATGGGTAAAGAAATAATAAACAGAAACTAAATATTACTTAAAACTTACAATAAACTAGATTAGAGGAAGCCAAAAACGATTGAATATCATAAATAAATTGAAGTAATTTCGTTTGTGTAACAGAGAGCTTTCAAACAAATAGTGGCAAGAGAGTATGTGAATGTAATTAATTCAATACAAATTAACAATTTCAAAGAGTAAATTGTGCCAAAGTTAAGTTAAAATCCCACAAGAAAAAAAACCCATAAAAGTAGAAACTTACCAGAGAGATTAGGGTACATGCGGCAGAGAGAGAACCTTTGGAACTAAAAAAAAATAAAACCAGGAATAAAAAACCCTTCTTTACTTTTTTTCCTTTTATTTTATTTTATGTTTTTTTTTAAAAATCAAATCTCATGTAGATCTTCTGTAGATTGACATTATCTCTCTAGTAAATAAATTATTATTTTACGAATAATTAGGAACTTTATTTTACTGCTAAAAGAATTCGATTTGTAAAACTAGTACTCCTAAAAAGTTGGTTTAATACGCCATCCCATAAAAGGTAAAAAAAAAACATTACTTATTTCTTCAAAAGAACACAAGACAAAACCAGTACAATGACACAATCAATACATACGAAACCAATTTGAGCGTTTCTTAAAAAATCGCGTTTCTTAAAAAATCGAGTTTCTTAAAAAATCGCGTTTGAATTAATCCTCTACGGACAAACTCATCATAAAGAAGTCAAACCCCAATCTCAAAAGTCAACAAATGCGACGGCAGATAGTGATACCATCACCATACAAATCTTAATCCGAGGGTCAGAAGCCAAAGCAAACACTTGTGGGGCTTCAAAACACACTTTTAGATGGTAATGCCACGGGTTATTCAAGATATGTACACTATTATGTCTACATTTGTTTAAGATATTAATTTAATTTTTCTAGATTTTATTATGAAATTAGATGATTGTACAATGGTATAAGATGTGAGAGTTTATTTTAATTTATGTAAATTTATTTATTTATTTATTTTTCTAGATTTTATTATGAAATTAGATGATTGTACAATGGTATAAGATGTGAGAGTTTATTTTAATTTATGTAAATTTATTTATTTATTTAAAGAAGTTTGAAATTGGTTTATTCAGAAAAGTATAGTTTACATTCTAAAGACACCAAAACGAGTATCTTCTAAAGGACGGTTAGAAGCAGCAGAGAGACAAAGTCCCAAAACCTTTCTTGTGTCACAAGGATCTATCACACCATCATCCCAAAGCCTTGCTGTTGAGTAATAAGGACTTGCCTCTCTCTCGTATGCATCCACTGTTTTCTTCTTGAATGTTTCTTCTTCTTCTTGTGTCCACTGCATCACACACACAAACACACACATCACAAGATCATTCATCTCTCTCTCTCTCTCTCCTCTCTCGCTCATCGGTTTAGAGAATTTGAAACTCAGTTACCTTTACTCCTTGTCTCTTCTTTGTACCCTTTTCGATCTGACTTAAAACACCCGCTGCCTGGGGAGTTTTTTCGACAAAGACAACAACAACAAATGAGACCAAACCATTCAATAATGACAGAGCTTAACAGACTATATTGAAGCAGTATGGTTTCGGTTTTAAACACTCTGGTTTAGTATGTTGTACTTGTACCTGAGCGCCGCCCATGATACCGATTCTAGCGTTTGGCCACATGAACATGAAATCTGGACTATATGCACGCCCACACATTGCATAGTTTCCAGCACCAAAGCTAGCACCGGTTATAATTGTTATCTTCGGTACCTGAATTTATAAACCGAGCTTAACTTATATAACATTTCCTAGTCAAGACTCTTGGATCCTTTATAAGAACTAAACATACCTTAGCACAAGATACTGCCATCACCATTTTCGCTCCAGATTTTGCAATGCCGTTAGCTTCAGCTCTAGAACCAACCTGTAGGCATAACAGAGGTTGAACACATGTGTTTGTTTATCTAAAAATGTTGTGAACACAATGAAATCACACTAGTGTTACCATAAATCCTGTGATGTTTTGGAGGAAAACAAGAGGGATTTTACGTTGAGAGCATAGTTCGATGAAGTGAGCTCCTTTTAGTGCAGACTCATTGAACAATATGCCATTGTTTCCGATGATTCCTACCGTTTGACCATATATTCTAGCGAAACCCGTCACAAGTGTCTGCCCAAACAAGTTATAGATCAGAAAAACTTAAAAAGGTAAGCGAAAAGGATTAGGTCTGATAAAGTTCTCTTACAGTGCCGTACTGTTTCTTGAACTCGTCAAATTCACTCCCATCAACAATCCGAGCAATAATAGACCGGACATCAAATTGCTGCTTGTGATCTACCGGAGCAATAGAACGAAGCTCGTTAACGTCATAGAGTGGTTCTTTGTATTCAAGGTTTGTAGAACCGAATGTTCCTTGCGTCCCTTGTTTTGCAGCCATGTGCAAATTCTTGACAATGTTTCTTCCAATAGCGAGTCCATGTAGCTCGTCTGCAAGGCTAAAGAAACTTCTTAAGGTCTCTAAACACTAAAACATTCATTGTTGTTCTCACATATATAAGAAGTTGTATATACCTTGAGCAAAATAATCCGACACACCAGACACATTACAATGAACCGTGGCGCCTCCTAAATCCTCAGCTGAGACTTCCTCTCCTGTAGCAGCCTGTTCAAAAACTTCTCATTTAGCTTTCACATGCCCAAGAAACCAACTAAGACAAGACGAGAGAGTAAGTTAAGAAAATCAACCTTTACAAGAGGAGGTCCTGCTAAAAATATGGTACCATTCCCTTTAACCATGACACTCTCATCAGCCATGGCAGGGATATAAGCACCACCCGCAGTACACGAACCCAAAACAATGGCGATCTGTGGAATACCCTCTGATGACATGACAGATTCGTTGTAGAAAATCCTACCGAAATTCTCCTTATCAGGGAAAACCTCTGCCTGTTTAGGAAGGTAAGCACCGCCACTATCAACAAGATATAGGCAAGGGAGTCTACACCGAGCAGCAATCTCTTGCGCCCTGAGATGTTTCTTGATAGTTATAGGATAATAAGTCCCTCCTTTAACAGTAGGATCATTCGCCATAAACATACAAAGATGACCATGTATTGGTCCTATCCCTGTGATTATACCACCTGAAGGTAAAGCCTCATCATATAGTTCATGTCCTGCAAGCTTCAAATCATATTCGTATAAGGTAAGCAGCTAAATAAGATGAGTTCTTTACAAATCAAACTCACAACATTCTCCTCTTATACACTATGATAACTATGCACTTATGGAATCAGCTCTAAAAACTCAAGTGTGTACATGAAAATTGAATCTAATCAAGAACCAAACAAGGAAGGAACCAAAACAAAAAACCTGAGAGAGCTCTAAGAAGGAAGAGCCAGGATCAAGAAGAAGATTGATTCTTTCTCTAGGCAAAAGCTTGTTTCTGCTTATGTTCCTTTTCACTGCCTCTTCTCCACCTCCGGCTAAAACCTAGATTACTCCGCCGAGTTAAAAACACAATCATTTACAGACAATAGAAGATCGAATAGTTAGATTAGGTGTTTGTTTACCTTTTTGATGTGGGATCTGAGCTCAGATAAGATCCCTTCCATGGCGATGGAGTTTGTCGAGAAAGTTTCCGAATTTCTGTCTAATCCGTCAGGGAGAACGCCGACGCAGAAACCCTTTTGTAGTTGTCGGAAGAATCGAAATGGGTCGGGAGGAGAATCGGTTCCTGGTCGGATCCGCCATTGATGGGTAAGAGTAAGCTCTTGAGAAGCTGAAATTGCCCTTTTCCCCAAAATCCTCAACATTTTGTCACTGTCTTCTCGAAATAGATTCACTTAAGACATGTATATATACACTGAAAAGGTTACGACTTGTGAATACTTGATTGTCTGTAATTCATATCCAAAGGAGATAAGATCATCTCAAGAAGAAAACTTTTTTATAAATTATTTTTAATCTAATTTATTTTAGGTGAGAGAGAGAGAGAGAGTCGTGTGTGAAAAACTCTCTTATTGGAGGAAAAACTATTTCTTTATAATTTATCGACTAATTTTGGGAAAGGTTAATTTAAGAGGACGATACGACAGCGTTTAAAGGTTCTGCTTTATCTCTGAGCTTGTCGTCAGTCTATTTGATTTCTTTGTTTTTAGTCTTTGTGACTTCTTCACCAAGCAAGAAAAGGAAACCCTAAACCTAAACTTTGAATCCAACGGTATAGTATTATTTTACAAAATAACCATTTTTTCTTTTTAAAAGTTTTTTTACGTCATTATGATTTTAATCCTCATAGTAATTTATTTCTTTTATTTCATCAATGCGGAAACTTCCAATAATTGTGTATTGATAAAATTATGTTGTTGCCTTAACGGTAAACAATTAACATTTAATATTTACCATTTTTAATTAGTTATTAACCAAAAAGCAGAGAAATATTTCCGGATACTTTTTATTTTAACAAAAAAAAAAAAATTAGAGAAATAGGCAAATATACTATAAAAGTTAATGTCAATTTTAACATTTATAATTTATATATGGCTGTAAACTGAATTAAGAAAATGTACATATATATATATAAGTATAAACGAAGTGCTCCTCACACGTTTTGCTTTTGGAACTAATACACACCAAAAAGAGGGATTAATTAAGCCTCCAAAATATCTTATAGCCACTTTTCAATGTCAAAACGCAACGCACAACCTCCTAGACCGCTAATAAAACAACACTCATGGTCGCCTGACACCGATCGCGAAGAAGCTTGGCTACGAAAGAAGAAAGGGAAGCATCCACAAGGCCGATTAGGTCGGAGTAAAAGCGTGACCGACGGAGATTTAGAAGAGCTTAAGGGATGCATCGAGCTAGGGTTTGGATTCGAACCGGATTCGCCCGAGTTAGATCCGAGGCTTTCGGAGACTCTTCCGGCTCTTGAGCTATACTGCGCCGTCAACAAACAGTATAGCAATAGATTGTCAAGGACGTCGTCTTTGTCGTCCATTGCATCGGATGGCGAAATTAGCGATTCGAGCACGAAGATTGTTGATCAAGGTATTGTGGCCGTCTCAAATTATTTATGGATTTTGTTTAAAATTCTATTAAAAACATATTTAATATGGTAAAAAAATATTTCATTAAAAATACTATAATTTTGTTTTTATAGAAATTTGATTAATGATAAGTTAGGACCATGTTCGACGGCTAAATTTGCATGTGGTGAAAACCGACATTTGTGAGATATTCTTTTTTTTTTTTTATGTGTTGTGTAATGAATGTGGTTTTGTTTTGTTTTTATTGAAATAAAAGATGATGATCATGAGACGAGGAAGCTTAGGCTGAAACAATGGGCACAAGTTGTTGCTTGTTCGTTACGACAATTCTCCGGCGAACCTAATTAATTATGAAATATAATTAATGATTAATTTTTTTCAAATTTTTATTAATTATTTTTGCCGGAATTATATTGTTTGTTTTTTTGATGACATATATAAACAGCCTATATATAGAGGAATGAGGGTTTTGTAAAATAGCTGTGATTTCTTAGATTTTTTTTTTGTCAAATTTCTTAGAAATTCAAAATAGAAGAAAGTTTTTATTGGTAGAACTATTAATTAGTTTTTTTTTATCAAAAAACAAACTATTAATTAGTGGATTAACGAAAAGTAGAGCATTTAGAAATAACTTGCTCTTTAAAAATATATGATTTGAAAAACCGTAAACATATATTTAAACCAATCCTCTCCTACTAAAGATCATTTGTGAAGTCCAACATGTACATAATAATTGAAAGATTGAACAAAACTTAATGAAAGGGAAGGTGATTCTTATTAATTTCACTCTTAAACATCACTGATACAAAAAGGTTTTATTTATACAGAGCATAAAGGAGAGGAAGCCCTAGCTGCTTTAGCTGTCAGCGCAGTCTTTGAGGGTATCAAATCTGTTATGGATTGATACGGAAGAGATCTTATCCATTGTACGGATCATCACAGCTCCTGCGTGAGCGTCGTCGTCAGCTCTGGTTTTGTCGTTTGTTGGAGAAGAAGACCGTTGCGCTGCGTCGTCGTTTTGGCTGATAGAAGATGTGGGCTTTGGTGTTTGGTTTTGGCCCAAGCTTACTTCTGACTGATTTGTTTCTTGTGTAGGGACGATGTCGTTTTGGTAAACAAGCTTGGTGTTATTAGCCCCTCTCAAACTTGGTGTGGGTGGAACATCAACACCAAGTTTGAATCTGAGAGAGATGAAAGCAGGTCCTGGTAGAGGTTTCGTGAAGATATCGGCTAGCTGCAGATGTGCCGGTACATGGGAAACCTCAAGTAAGCCAAGGGCTACTCTTTCACGGACATAGTGCCAGTGGGTTTCGAAGTGTTTGGACCTAGCGTGATAGGCTGGATTGGCTGTTAGGAAGACAGAGGATTTGTTGTCTCCAAAGAGTTCAGGAGTTACGTACATTGGTACTCCTAATTCCTTAAGTACCTTGCTAATCCAAGTAAGTTCAGAGGCAGTCTCGGATAGAGCTCTATATTCAGCTTCCGTTGTACTTTTTGCAACTGTGTCCTGTTTCTTTGAACTCCAGGAGATGAGGTTTTGACCAAGGAAGGTACAGTCACCACCTGTAGACCGCCGTGTGTTTAAGCATCCTCCATAATCACTATCACTATATGCCCTTAAAGTGCAGTCTGAGTTCTTATGAAAGGTTAGTCCCATTGTAATTGTACCTTTGACATACCTTAGGATTCTTTTCAGGAGATTAAAGTCGGACAGAGTTGGAGCATGCATTTTTTGACACACGAAGTTCACCGCATACTGAATGTCTGGTCTTGTTAAGGTAAGGTATTGCAATTTCCCTGCAAGGCTTCTAAAATATGTGTGATTAGTGAATGGCTGAGACTGATGAGGTGTTCTGTCAGGTTGGATAGGAAGGGGTGTTGAGACAGGAGCACAATCACTCATAGATGCAACGGTGAGTAAGTCTTCTGCATATTTTTGTTGGGACAAAAATAGCCCCTCTGGATGAAATTGTGCTTGAACACCAAGGAAATAATGCAATTTTCCCATGTCAGTCATCTTAAACTGCTTGTTTAATTCACCTAGAAGAAGGCTTAGAAGTGCAGAGCTATTTCCAGTGATTACCATATCATCTACATATAGTAATAGTATGATAATGTCATTACCACGAATGCAGACAAACAAGGAAGGGTCAGACTGACTGCAGAAGAATCCAAACTCCAAGAGGAAGTTACTGAATTTATCAAACCATGCTCGTGGAGATTGCTTGAGTCCATACAGAGACTTGTGAAGAAGGCAAACATGATCTGGCTTGTCTTTGTCTATAAAGCCAGCAGGTTGGGTCATATAGACAGTTTCTGTTAAATCTCCATGTAAAAAGGCATGTTTAACATCCATTTGTTTGATTTCCCATTGGCAGATAGTGGCAAGGTGAAGAATCATCCTTACTGTGGCTGTTCTTACCACAGGACTGTAAGTTTCAAGATAATCAATGCCCTCCTCTTGGTTAAAACCTTTTGCCACAATTCTGGCCTTTAGCTTGTCTAATGAACCATCTGCATATAGTTTAGTTCTGAAGACCCATTTGCAGCCAAGAACATGCATTCCTGGTTGATAAGGAACTAGAGACCATGTTCTAGCTGTTTTGCAATTTCCCATTTCTTCACCCATTGCTGCAGTCCAACCAGGATTTTTGAGTGCTTGTGTAATTGTTTTTGGTTCAGGATATGTAACTCTGTGAGTGAGAAGGACATATCTCTGGTTTGGTTTGAAAATTCCAGCTTTAGACCTTGTGATCATTTGATGTTGACTGATGCTTTGTCTTTGGTTTGATGTATGTGTTGATTGAGATTGTGATTGTGTTGTAGGAACTGATGTGTCTGGCCTGGTTGATGAAGGAGTGGCACTGTTGCCTATAGGATCAGGATCTAAGCCTGCCGTACACCCAGGATTACCACTCCTATCAGCACCAGTAGACAACAAAGGTTCAGTCACAACCTGTGGTAGGAGAAGTGGAGAATTAAACTCAGAGGCTGAAGATACATCAAGTGATGAAGAAGGAGCAGGACAAGCATCAGTATGATCAGGTATTGAGACTGAAGCACGAGGTAAAAGATCATTCCAATCAGCTTTTTCTGTATGAGCAGGAACTGTTTTTGGCATGAAACTCTTTTGCCATGCTTCTTGTAACTTAGTGCTTCCTGGATTTTGCAGATGAAGGTATGAATCTGCAAAAGGAAAACTCAGTTCATCAAAGATCACATGACGACTGATGTAGACTCTTCCTGTTGGTGGATAGAGGCATCTGTATCCCTTATAATTGCTGTTATAGCCAAGAAAAACACACTTCAAAGACCGAGGATCAAACTTGTTTGCAGCATAGTCTCTGAGTGTTGGGTAACAAGCACATCCAAAGGATTTGAGAGAAGAGTAATCTGGTGGATGTCCAAAGAGTTTCTCATGTGGACTGCAGTGATCATCATGTATAGATGAAGGCAAAAGATTACTTAAGAAATTGGCTGTATAGAATGCTTCAACCCAATATTTCTGTGGTGTTTTGCTGTAGAACATCATTGTTAAACCCAACTCTGTAATGTGTCTATGTTTCCTTTCAGCCAATCCATTTTGCTGAGGTGTATATGGACATGAGATGTATTGTTGTATTCCTGCCTTTTGTAAGTGTGTAGTGAAGATATGACTTGTAAATTCACCTCCACCATCACATTGAAAAGTACCAATCTTTTCACTGAACTGATTTTCAACAAAGCTCTGGAAATTGGTGAAAACTTTGTAGAAATCAGATTTGGACTTGAGAGGATAGAACCAACAATATCTTGTAAAATTGTCAATGAACACCACATAGTATTTAAAACCTTGAACAGAAGAAGTAGGAGCAGGTCCCCAAAGATCACAATGGATTCTTTGTAAAGGTTTTGTAGCTATAAAACTAGAAGAAGGAAAAGGCAGTCTTGTGTTTTTGCCAAGTCTACAAGCCTCACACATCGGCTTAGTAGTCTTGATTATTCTGACTGCTTTATTTTGAGCTAACCACTGAAGAATCTGATCATGAGGATGACCAAGTCTCCTATGCCATACTTCATCCGTGGTAGAGATTTGGTGTGGTGCGTAGAAGACTTGAACATTAGGATTCTCCAGCTTATACAGACCATCATGGTTTCTTCCCAGTGTCAAGATTTTCTGTGTTTCCTTGTCCTTTACAATAACATCATTAGCATCAAATGTAAAAGAACAAGGATAGTCCTTGGTGAGTTTAGACACAGATAATAAAGACTTAGCAATGTCAGGGCATACTAAAACATCTTTTAATGGTAGTATACCTGACGTAGATGAGAGTGTAGCAGATCCAATATGTGTGATGGGTAAGAAGTTGCCATCTCCCACCATGACAGAATCAGAACCAAAATATGGTTGTGATTGATGAAGCCTCTGTGTATTGTTGGGGACATGAGCAGTGGCTCCTGTGTCCGGGTACCATTCATTGCCTGAGTGGTTAGTGCCATCAGAGACTCTCATTGCTGCAAGGGCTGTTGTAGATTCATCAAGCTGGGTCTTCCATAAGATATAATTCTTATTTGTGAGTTTTAATGTAACACAGTGAATGATGTTGAGAGTAGGATGTGCATAAGGATCTATGGAAGATTGTTCCATGGCTCTGATACCATGAAAGATTGAACAAAACTTAATGAAAGGGAAGGTGATTCTTATTAATTTCACTCTTAAACATCACTGATACAAAAAGGTTTTATTTATACAGAGCATAAAGGAGAGGAAGCCCTAGCTGCTTTAGCTGTCAGCGCAGTCTTTGAGGGTATCAAATCTGTTATGGATTGATACGGAAGAGATCTTATCCATTGTACGGATCATCACAGCTCCTGCGTGAGCGTCGTCGTCAGCTCTGGTTTTGTCGTTTGTTGGAGAAGAAGACCGTTGCGCTGCGTCGTCGTTTTGGCTGATAGAAGATGTGGGCTTTGGTGTTTGGTTTTGGCCCAAGCTTACTTCTGACTGATTTGTTTCTTGTGTAGGGACGATGTCGTTTTGGTAAACAAGCTTGGTGTTATTAATAATCTTATTCCATCCCAAATCCATACATAATCCGAATTGATAATTAAATGTTTAGTTTTCTACATCAACGGTGGCTAATATAATAATGTGTCCGACACATTGTGTTGTATCAAGAAGTAAACTGGTCTGGTCTACATCAGTAAAAGCCATTATTATTGTCGAGAGATATTTGTATTGGTTGTAAAATAGAAAGTGCAGATATTTTGTGTGTTCTTAAAGAAATAAGCGGCAGATATTTTTGAAGGAACTATTGCGAAAGCAATGGCTAATATAAATCGCATTTTTATTAGGATTTATCCTATGAACTTATAATGTTTTTGTTATATTATGCTTAATGATAATTAAATTAATGAACTCTTTAAAACTAATCAAGAATTGTGTTTTTTTAATTTAATCAACAATTTATTCCTTTAAAAATTGTCAATAAAAATTAAAAATAAGACGAAAAAACCTCCTCCGAATAAATATCTGGCTCCGAGATATTATCGTCGTCCTAAATGACGTGGCAAATCCGTGACACGTGTAAAAAGCGACGCCATGTGGACTTTTTCTTTCTCTTCTTCTTTCCCACCTCCTCGTCTTTCTCATTGAACATCTTTAACCTCATAGAAGAAGAAGAAGAAGAAGAAGAAGAACGATTTGATGGAGAATCTTCATAGAATGAATCTAGTTGCGCAGGCGCGGGATTGTGACTCATCTCTATCGAAATCGCGTGGTGTTGGTGATGCTGATTCGATTCTGGTAACAGATAGATCTTCCTTCGTTTTATGCTATACGCTTTTGTCTTCGTCTCTGTTTTTGTTTTCCTTTGATTCGTTTAAGGAGAAAGAGTTTATGGGTCTCTCTTGATTTCTTCATATATGCTTAGTAAACTTCAGATCTGTTGCTATGAGTAGGTCTTGTAGAGAGATCTATAACTAGTCCTTGTTGTGTGTCAAAGCAGAAACCTTTTTAAAAACTTGTTTTTTTTGTTGTTTTTGAAGCTTTAGTGGTTTGAATTGCAAGTGGTAGATAGTAGATACCACCATTTTTTGTTCAGTTTTAGCCTTTTTTAGCTAAAAAGTTGTAATCTTTTTGTTTGTTGTGTAGAATGAGTGTGTTGGGTGGACTAATGAGAGACACAACTCATATCTTGAGTACTTAGAGAACTCGTTTGTTAAGCAATTGTATACTTTTCTTGGAGGAGACACTCATAGACTGTCTAAAGCTCGTGACTTTCGGTCTAATTCTCGCAAATCCAATGATCAGGTTCGGTGTGGTTTCTTACCGTATGTCCTGTGACCTCTTTTGTGAAGCTTAAAAGTTACAAACGTTTCTTGTATTTTGCAGTTTAAGGTTCTACATAATGGCTATTGGGAAAAGGTTAACGTCGGAAAGAAACAAGCTCATTCGTCTGAATTTCGTCATCAGAAGCATTCTTTTAGGAATAGTCCTGAAAATCTAGACCGCGGCTACAGCATGGGAAGTTATATCCAGGTGAACAGGTTATGTAATGAGGAATCCAAACACTCTGGAGATAAGACACTCACTAGAGCCTACTTGAGAAGTTGTGTGGGGGATGAGAATTCAACACAAAGCAATGCAGGTAACATTTTTGTAGCCAGGTCTTAATTTAATTCTTCTTGGGAGTTATATGCTTATGTGTGTTTCTTTCTTGTTTTGGTACCCAATTACAACTATCTTCACCATTGTTAGTTTCATCTAAGAAACTAGGCTGAAAATCTTGATTAAGACCAGTCGTCAAGTTAACTCTGCATCAGCTTTTATATAAGGCTTTGAACATAAGAGTTGATATGACTTGAAGTGAATCTAAGATATGAATGTTGCTTTCAAGGAGACATGAATGTCTTTTGTTTACATCTTGTGTGCTCATCTGCCCTGAAAGCCTAACCTTTTGTGAATCATTGTTGATATGGAATGTGCAGAGGAGTCAGGGCAGAATTTCGAAGAAGAAGAAGAGAAGGAATGTGACTCAAAGGTGAACAGAAAACGAGAAAGAGAAGCAAATAATGATGATGATAGTTCACTAAAGGATCAGGTATGTATAGAAGAAAAAAGAGTTATACATAAACCAAACAACAATAAAATTAGTTTTGCTTAAAGAGGAAAGTGGAAAGATATAAAAGCAATAGATATTGCATTTTTCCTCAGGTTGTGCCTGTAAGGATGGTGAAGCCTATAAAGTGGAAAGATATAAAAGCAAATAGAGGATAAAAATGTAGATGAATTTTTTACTAATGAATAGAGAATGAAATGTTTTGTTTTGTTGTATAGGGCACAGATAAAAAGAAATCTTTTTGGCTTTATATGTGAAAACGTATCTTCCCTAATTCTCATTAATTCATGTTCATTGTCATTATTGTATTGTCCCAAAGTATCTTTCTTCTCGGTGAATTCTAGATAAGGATTAGTGTCTACAACATTATTATAAGTATATCCTTAATTAATTACAAAAGACAATTTATTACATAATAATACTAATACTTTATTATAGAAAGACTAAATCTCACCGTTAAGAAGACAAAAGAGTTCTTGACGTTACATTTTAACCTACAATTCTACAAAGTAACTTAATGTGGCTTTCCATCTTGTCTTAACTTCAATAATTATTATTCTCATGAAATATGAACAATAAAATTAAATTGATAACGACAGAAAAGTTTGCATTATTGCCCAGCCAACTAATTCATTATTTATGAGATGTTGGTTTGTCGCGTGACTTATTATTATATAGTACTATAGTATATGAATATACGAGTTATTTTTATAATTATTAATATACGAGTTGGAATGCATGATTTTGTGAATGCCATGTTTTAATTATCTTATTTATGTTAAAGTATTTGAAAAAAACACAGCAACAATTGCATTTAAGTTACAATACCTCCCAGCTTTCAAATAATTATTATCTGTTGTTATCCTAGAATTTATTTTCGTTATAGTCGATGAATTTTGGAATTATATGAAAGAATAACATTCACATTTGTCAGTGTGAAATGAATAATATGTATTATGAAATGGAATTTCAGAATAAAGAGTTTTTTTTGGGTGAAAATAAAGATAAAACACCCCTAAATAGTTTAATTGCGTTAAACCCTAGTTACTCATATACACATTAACTATAACAATATTCTTATTTAAATTTGTAAACTAACCTCTTTGAAAGAGTCAATGTTCAAATCCAAAATACCAAGGCATCTCCTAAGCCTAATCAAGACTATGATATAATTATTAATTAATAAGAATATTCCCATTAAAAACATAGAAAATTAACAATTTAGTTGAACCTCAAAGTACATTTAAATACAAAACTAAAAAATATGATAGAGAATTAAAAGTCATTTACAAAAAACCAGGAACAATTACATCTAAAAATAAAAAAAAAGAGAAGCAAAATGATTATACAATTTACATACAAAGAAGTAGAATGTTTTTTTATTCAAGAGAGAAATCAAAAGAGGAAATTATGAGAAGGGTAAGAAGGAGGGTAAAGGAGGAGACCACGGCCAAGGAGAGGCGGAGGAGGCAGTGGAGTACGGTGGTTGATGTGTTGCCGGAAAACAACTTGGACAGCATCAGCCACTACCACCAAAAACTCTTTACCTATCTTCATTAGCTCTATACACAACTTTATCCTTTTTATCATCATATTTCTCTTTCTTTTTTTTTTGTTTCTTTAACTCTCATTTTTTCATCTTCTAAGTATTTATCTTATATATATATATATATTATATCTACAAACTTTAGATGTAAACCCCACTCCAAATGAGTTTATAATTAATTTAATTGTTTCTTTTGAAAAAGACTAGACAAAGAATAAAAAATGATACTAAAAGATAAAGGATTAAAAACTATAATAGTCTTGGAAAGTATAATATTTACTTATTTAGTCTCTTATCAAGCAAAGTTTACTATAATAGTCTTGGAAAGTTTATAAATATAAAATTAACCTTAGTTTTGTTTTTAATAACGAAAATGCCATTATTTAAAAAAAAAAAAAAAAAAATCTCCTATCTCTCCTCTCTTCTCTCTTATCTCTTTCCTCTCTTCTCTCTCTCTTCTCTCTCTCTTCTCTCTCGTCTCTCTTTCCTCTCTTCTTTCTCTCTCCTCTCTTCTCTCTCTCTTTCTCTCTTCTCTCTCTCCTTCTTCATTTCTTTTTTTGCATCTCTCTCTCCTTTTTCATTTCTCTCTCTCCTTCTTCATCTTTTCTCTTTCTCTCTCCAACGAAGAAGAAGATCTTCATCCTCAATCTTCATCTTCTTCCTCTTCATCATTCAATCTCGTTTCCGTTATAATGGCGGTCACACTCGCGTCGTTTCCGTTCACCGTTTAATCTCGTTTTCCGGTGAGTTTTCCGTTTTAGATCCGAAATTTTTGTATTCGTTTTTGTTGGAGAAAGAGAAACTAAAAGCCACGCGCCGAGATCCTTCGGATCCGTAACAATCTATCCTCCGCCGAGAACCATCAGATCTGTAACAATCTCTCATCCGCCGAGATCCGACGGATCTGTAAAGTTGTGGTAGATTTGTTTTGTTATATTTTATGTGATTAATTTGTTTAGTTTATTTTAAATCTTATGCGATAGATTTGTTTTACTTTAACGTTAGATGAAGTGGTAGACTTATTTGTCAATTTTTTTGTTCATAACTTGTTGTGGTAGACTTTTCTCGGTATCTTTATTTTGTGCATAATTTGGTGTGGTAGACTTATTTTGTGTTTCACGACGACGAGGCTTCACGGCGGATTCGGACGACGGCGCAAAGATGTTTGTCTTTTCTCTCTTTATTTTTCGGTATTTTTCGACAAAAAAATATATGTCTCTTCTCCCTTTATCGAGTTTATGTTGTATTTGGTAATTTTATGAAGTTTATGCGTATTAAGGATTTGAAATATTGTGGTTTAATGTTTTTAGGAGGTTTGTGACGTTCTCGGTCGGCGAAGTGTCTATCTCGTGGCGACATGGTTTTTGTCTCTTTCACAACGGAATTTTTCAACACTAACGATGAGAAATGTTCAGATCTGATTTTTTTTAATATGGTAGATTTGTTTAGGGTTATAGTCTTTGTTCTTATTTTGGCAGATTTATTTTTATTGTAAGGTTTGATGGTAGATTTATTTATGTGAGATGGTAGATTTGTTTATGTATAAAGGTAAATTCGTTGTTGGTTGATTTATATTGAGTTTGGTAATTCATATCGTTGTCAATATTAGTTGTAAATGTATTACATCGGCAATAACAATTTTTTTAAAACGAAAATTATTACCAAATGCAATGAAACAAAACTTAAATTAATTTTTTATCCTTTATAGTGTCAATGGTTCTTTCAATTACAACATATAAAAATCATATTGTTTTCCAATTATTGTAAAAATAACTCAATTGCCTTGAATTTAAAATAAATTCTCAAAACTCCACTCTCCACAAACCAAATGACTTGGTTCATGTTTTAACATAACTATTTTTTTTTGTAAATGAATGAAAAATCTGAATCCAAAGATCAAATAGGAGGAGAATGTAAATGAAAATAAGTGTTTTCAAAGGGTTTTCTTATAAATGGCGCGGTCGAGCCTAGGTGAAAATAGAAGAAAGTGGTTTTTATGAAATTGTGTGCATAGTTAAAGACATAGAAGTACTACACGTTTTGATATATTAAAAAGTCTACCGTTTCTAAAGTCTACCACGATGTGGATGCTTGAAAACCTTTTCTTTTTCAATGTTTGTAATTGTTGTGCATAGTCAAGGATATAAAAGTAATTAAAACGTTTTATATATTAGAAAGTCTACCGCAACCTAACATAAATTTTATTTTTCTTATTTTATGTTTTCAAATAAATCTACCGAAAACTGATAAGTCTGCCATGAGAAGACTATTATAGTAACCTCTGCAAAGATTAGCAAAAATCTACCATCAACAAAAATAAATCTACTAACATATAACAAATCTACCACCAAAGAAATAAATCTACTACCAAGACGGGAAATGAAAACTGGTACAATTAGTCTACCGCAACAATGGTTCCGTCTATCTAATTTTACAAAATCTACCACTACATGAACAAGTCTACCATCACACACAAAGACAAATAACAATATTAAACCTACCAAGTCAATAAATAAACCTACCAAAAAACATAAAAAATCTACCATCATATAAAATAAATCTACCGATTTAGTCAACGAAAAATCCTAAAAAGTCAAATGTGAGCTTCCAAGGTTTAAAAATCTATCAAACGTATTTAACTCTACCGTGTATGTTGAACAAATCTACCAATGTCGATAAAAGTCTACCACACCCAAACAAATCTACTATGTCAGAAATATAAGTCTACCAGATTTTAACGAAATAACTCTACCAACCATTTTTATAAGTTTTCCATTGTTTTTTAAATCTACCGTTCCAAAATATAAATCTACCGTTCCAAAATATAAATCTACCGTTCTAATAAGTCCGTCAGTAACATCGGCGCGTCGGTTTTTTCGTAATAAACGCAAAAGCGCAGAAAAATAGTAATGGCATTTTACGTAATTACGTTTTTTGTTGTCGAGTGATAAAAGGGTAAAAAGTAAGCAAAAATATTCTAGTAATAAAAAAAGTTTTTAGATTATTCTAAGTAATAACCCTACTTTCCAAGTCTAGTATTGTCATCCACCCAAAGATAAAAGATAAGAATTTTTTGTTTGAAAGGTTATCTTGATAAACCCCCCCATTACTTGCTGCCCCCACAATTTCTTTATTTGAAATTATTTTTACAAAGAAATTAGTTTCACATTTGTCCAATGTAAATAACAAATACTAGGAACATTAATTAAGAGTGGTTCATATGAGGAATGGTTAAGCGATTAACGAAGCTTTAGTAGCCTGAGTATTTAATGATCTAATTAAAAAAAATATTTATAGGTTTTCCTAAAAAAATTCGTTAAAATGAGCTTAGCTTAGCTAGGGAGTATACCTATTTTGATATATGTTAGATGGAGACATTTCAAATCTATCTAAACAGAAATGTAATTTTTTTGGCTTCATAAAATATTTTTATGTCGTTATCGGCTAATTGTTAGTCCATTTATTGTAAAATAATTTTATGTTTTCCATTAAATTTACAAATACGAAAAACAATTCTGGAAAGTTAATTTTATTTTAAATTACAAAAAAACATTTTCATTTATCGTTCTTTTCATGTAAATAAAATTTAGAAAAAAACAAAATAGATAACATAGAACAAAATTTTGGATACAAATTAGTCGAATGAAATGAAATTTGGTAGAGTTTAATTATTTTCAGTTCTCCGAAAATAAATTAGTTGTATGGCCTTTCCACGCTCCAAAGGACGACAAATTTTCATCTTGAATTAATGTTAATATTAATATTATTATGTTTTCACTTTCATCTTATCACCTAAAAACATTCGCAACGCATATTTTCAGATTTTGAATGAACTTGAAAAGTCAAAGAGTTGACTATTTTTGAGTAGACATGTTAGCTAATAATATGAATGTTAAAAATGGGCAAGCCCAATATATATCCAAAACACTAATAGTTTTTTATACACATCTCCAAATGTTATGGTCTAACAAGTAATAACACACACACACTGGCTCATATTGTTGGACCTTTTTGAAAAATACATGTTTTCAAAAATGTTTTGTTTTGTGGTTTGGAAGTTCTCTATAAAACTTTTACTTGTATACATTAACACACATGTGTTTCCAATAAACATGTTTATGTTGAAATTTGAAAGTTGTAAAATCAACATCTTATGGATATAGTTTGATGATAGTTAATTTTACTTCATAAAGTTTCACAAGATAGTGATTTTCATGTATATGTTCTGCGCAATTTATCTATTTTCAAATAGTTTGAAATAGTTTTGTTTACTACTTCTCTGAAAAATTACTAAAAATATATATTTTCGAATTTCCCTGAAGTCATTTTAATACTTTTTACAAACTCTTTTGTTCCAAAAGGCAAAAGCCATCGTAAACTTTTAAAACTAAACTATTCTGTTATTTTTGATTATAATTTAATGTTAACTAGATGAGGACCCGCACATACGTGCGGAGTTTAACATATTTTTAAATTTATATATTTAAAATTATGTGGTGAAAATATATATAATAAAAATTCATAACTTGGATTATATTTATATAGTCTCTTATTTCATAGAGTACATTAAATAAAATCTATACATTGTGCGGGGTAACCGATAAATATGGGGTAACCCGAGATTGATCCGAGTATAAAAAATATTTAAAAATTGTTTATTGGATTATATTTAATATAAATTTCAAAACTATACTTATGTATATTTTAATATTATGAATATAATTTAGTTATATCTTATCAATTATTTATGTTATTTTTTGACCCGTTACAAATTAGAATTATACATAAATTGAATTCGATTTAATCGCATAACAATTATTATTCCTTTCAAATTCGCTTTGTGATTTTTGTAACGACCCGTAAAGAAAATTAAAATATGTATTTGTTATTCCTTTATTTGCTTATGTCTTAATTAGCTATACATAAATTTAAAAATAAATCAAGTTTAGATTGTTATAGATATTATTTCATTTGAATAATTCAAGTTCTTTTATTTCGATATGAAAATTGTTATCAAATTTTATTTTATTTCTAAAATTTTAATTGATTTTCATTTGAATTTTAAATCCTTTGTTATCAAAGATATTTCACGAATATTATTGTTTTCAAATTTTGTCATATATAAGTTTTGAAATTTCAAATCGTTTTTTTTATTTTTTTTATTCGTTTTTGTAGAATATTTTTTGAAATAGAGGTAAAATTTGTGAAGATTAAAATTTGAATGACTCTTGTTTTCAATTTTTTTTTTACAAATATTTAAACTACATTATGAATTCATTTGGGCATTTGTAGTGGGGTTAAAATTGTAATTTACAAATAAAATCAAAAGCATATGTTATATTAAAAATATGTAGTGGCATTGTATGGTAATTAGAATTTTTTTTAAGTGTTTTTTAAAAAAATGTTTTCCATTTAATAGATAAAATTGTACACTACATGCATAATTCTTAAAATATATATTAACTGAAGATACATTAACTTTTTTAAAAAATAGAGTATATTCTCTTCTCTTTGATTTGATCAAAGTTATTCTACTATATATGTCATTTATTATAGAGGAATTCACAAATCTACACCCTTTCAACTCTTTCTTCACAAAACTACTCCTAATTTAATATTTTTACATATTTACACATTTTCAAAATTTTAAAAGCTTGATTTAACCTTTAAAAAATTATTAAAATTAAAATTTTTCATTTGGGTTCGCTAATTAGTGTTTAGGGTATAGTATTCAGGGGTTAGGATTGTTTGGGTAGAGTTTATTTGAATTTAATTTTGAGTATTTAGGTGTAGTTTTATGAATTATTTTGGAAATGGTGTAGTTTTGTGAAATGTAATTCAAATGGTGTAGTTTTGTGATTCTCCCTTTATTATATGATTTATATCCAATAATGTTGGTGTAACTTGTTCCTTATAGACTTTTTATATATATTTATATATATCCCTTGTTTCTTATTAAATTATTGTAGTCATATATTGTTTTTGTCTCTGCATCAATCAATGCACCAAACGTCGTCGTAACTTAATATTTTAAAGAAAATGACGAATGCACACGCAAACCATAATAAAAACGTACTATAATCGCATATAGTAATCAAATCAGGAAACCATACATATTATTAATTAAGCGGTCTAATAATTGTATTTTTAAAACAAACAAAGACCGGCACAGGGAAGAGGTAACATCTTATTTCCAAATTTGAAAGCAAAGAGTTTAATTAATCCGAACACATTTGAATGGGATATGAGAGCTTTAAATTCATTAACTAATTTGAAGGATAGGACCTTAATCGGGAGTTTGTCTATTAGTAAAAAAGATGATGCAGATGGCTGGATTTGGCATTACTCCCAGTCAGGGAGGTATACGGTTAAATCAGGTTATCATCTTTGGCAACAAATGAAGAGGGAGAATGTTACGGTTGATCAATGGGGACCCAATATTAACGCGTAAAAGCGAAAACGTGGGAAGCACGATGCCCACAAAAGCTGAAACATTTTTTATGGCAGATTTTATCGGGTTTTCTTGGCGTAAGAGAAAGGCTAAACTATAGAGGTATACAGTGTGATACCATGTGTCCGCGATGTGAGGAGGAGATTGAGACGATTAACCATGTGTTTTTTGAATGCTCCCATTCATTATACAGATGGGGTGTGTCACCCGTCTCAATCACACATGAGTTCCCACAAGGAGGTATTTACACAAATATGGACTATTTGTACTCGAAGTTACAAAAATTGGAGGGGCAACAACAAGATAAAGATTGCTACCCATGGATATTATGGTACATTTGGAAATCACGAAACCGTAAGGTATTTGAGGATGTGGACATCGATCCACCAGATATAGTAGAATTTGCGATTAAAGAATCGAAAGCTTGGTCAGACGCACAAAACATTGACGACGATGTACAAGTCACCAGTTTTAACGTGGCGGAGGAGTCGCAAGATACTGATTCGGGATTAGTGTGTCAAGTAGATAGATCTTGGAAAAACACGGAAGTGTTTGGAGGGATAGGATGGATATGTTTGAATGATGATGGCTCGAGTCACCTGATGGGAGCAAGGTGTCACAGAAGGAGCTCTTCTCCCTTACATGCCGAGTTCGAAGCTCTCCTATGGGCGATGGAAGTTATAAAGGCACGAAACATTTGCTGTCAGAAATTCGAGACAGACAGTACAACATTAGTGGTAATTTTGCAAAGTCCCACCGAGTGGCCTGCATTCACCACTATGTTAGAAGAGTTCGAGGCCTTACTCGATTATTTCACAGACTTCCAAATCAAGACTATCCCACGCGCCAGGAATATACAAGCGGACAAGTTGGCACGGGCTGGACGAGCACTCTCTACTTCACAAGAGTACGTGAGCGAGTATCTTCCGAGCTGGATTACCAACATCGACGAAGCGGCTTAGTATTTCTTTAGTAACATGTTGTAAAAAAAAAAAAAAAAAAAACAAACAAAGACATTCTCTTCACCTAATGATCGTCAGTGGAATCAAAATTTTGATTAAGATAACATCAAATAACTGCCCTTTTAATATGCTAAACGTAGTTATACTTTTCCCTTGCATCATTATTGCAATTTTATTTTTTTTTGGGAAATTATTAATTTTATTTGCCAAATTTTAATAAGATTATTGAAAATATATATAGACGTGGGAGAATGTGGTATATATTATCTGATAATCTAATATATACATAGCGTAGTTCATTGAAGGAATACCAGATTTGGGCATATGACTTTGTAAACAAAATTATATAATTTATGTTCATATGAAAGTTTTAAGCGCAATATATACATCTATATTATTTATTAAACAAGTGATTATGTAGAATATGAAATTTTAAAATCATTCACTACTCCTATTATATCTATGTACTTGTTTTTATTTTATTTTTGGAGTATATATATCACAAACACACAAAATAATTTTAAAAAAAAATCAAAACAACGTCCATGTTAACTGAAACGACAGATTTATAAAGAATATTACAAAAGTGTTCGTTTGGCTTTATTAATTCTTAAGGGGGCATCAAATTGCTAGCTAACTATCCAACAAACGAATTTTAAGAATAATTTAACATAATATTATATATGGTTGTCTTATTTGCAAATAATGTTCGGTCGTGCGTGCAATAACTTTTTTTCGAAAATTAGACTTTAAAAAAATACTGAGTAAATAGATCAGGCTATATAATTTAAACTAGGTGGTTTGATCCGCGCGCATGGCGCGGGTATAAATAATTTTTAGAAAAAATAAATAAAACAAATGTTATATTAATGAAAAATAATATTTTTCTTAAATTATGCTAACATCACAATGAGATAAATAAAACCAAATGTAATATATTAACAATAAAAAATGAAAATTTGAAAAAGAACAAACATATAAAAGTTGTGGTTTTGTGTTTTATGACGGACTTATATTATTTAAATAAAAATTTTATAATATTTTTATAGTTTTTGTTAAAGAAATATAGCCTTGGTTAGAGATTTTACATAGAAATCATAAATTAAAGGGAGAATTATAAAACTACACCATTTGAATTACATTTCACAAAACTACACCATTTCCAAAATACTTCACAAAACTACACCTAAATACTCAAAATTAAATCCAAATAAACTCTACCCAAACAATCTTACCCCCTTAATACTATACCCTAAACACTAATTAGCGAACCCAAATGAAAAAATATTAATTTTGGTAATTTTTTAAAGGTTAAATCAAGCTTTTAAAATTTTGAAAGGGTGTAAATATGTGAAAATATTAAATTAGGAGTAGTTTTGTGAAGAAGGGGTTGAAAGGGTGTAGATTTGTGAATTTCTCTAAATTAAATGAAAATTTGTTAAAAACGTATGTATCTGTGCTATTAAAACATATGTTTGTTACGTATGTTTTTATTCTACGAAATAATATTTGACACATAAAATGACGTTAAAGATATATGTTCACAAATTAATTTGGATAATATAAAACAAAGCATATTCAACAAAAATAGTTTTATGAGAATTAGACAAAAACCCATTAATGAAGATGTTACAAATTATAATAGCTTTAGATTTCAAAAAATATAAAATTGTATGATGTAGGTCAAAAATTATAAGTTTACATATTTATAAGAATAAATTAATAGTTATCAAACATTTAAAAGAAGTTACATTTATAATATTTGCATAAATATTAGAAAATGATTGATCAAACTTGAATCATCGTGTATGTAAGCAAAATGGATTAGAAAATTTATAATAATAATAATAATATTATTAGTAATAAGTGTATTTTTTTTATTTTCCCTTTATTTCTCCCTTATCTATAATAATACATAAAACTAATTAAATATTTTTAAAAAATCATTTCCCCAAAATTTCAGTTGTCACGTGAAGACCAATTCTCGGATTTTATAGAAGTTATATATTTTTTTGTTTTTTTTTAATTATGTGATTGTTATATTTTTTGTTGACAATTAATTTTTGTAGCAACGTTCTTTATATGATTTAATTTCTTAAATGTACGTATTACTTTCATATTTATTATTAATTTATTTTATATTCTTGGTTATATATTGTTATTTTGAAAACTTTAATGTTTTTATAGATTTTTCATAATTTAGATTTTGTTTTCCTTTTAAGATTCTGCATGTAGTCGCTTATTTATAATTAAACACATTCTTGTGTTTGATTAGTCTTTTTGTAATTATGGATACTTAAATTTCATCGATTTTATTGTTGTTCGAAAGTTTTTTCAGTTTGTCTCATTAGTTTTCGAAATCATTTGTTTATTTTTTTAGTTTTATTGTTTCAATCTTTTACCATGAATTGACATTAATATGATTTAGTCGCATTTTAAAACAAAATTTGGTTTTTTCCTTTTAGGTGTCTTATTTTTTTTATCTTAAATAACTTTTTTTTTATCTTAACTTTCTTTTGACGCGACACATAAGCTAAATTACTCATATTTTTATGCATGATTTATAATAATAGTATTAATGAGAAGTAAATATAAGATTGTCAACAAAAAAAAGTAAATATATTTAGTTATAATATAAATTAAAATCCAAAAACTTGACATCGTATAATTTTTTAGAAGATATTATTGAAATTTTGAAAATATTAAATTAATAAAAAATACAAGATAATATTTAAAAAAATATTAATGAAATTTCAAAAATATTAAATTAATAAATAATATATGATAATATAAATCTTTGAGAAATAAAAGGGATCATCATAAACAAATATTAAAATATATCCTTAATTTTCTCTTTGTGCGGCACATAAGTCAAATTACTTGTCATTTATTATATATGATATTTCAAATAATATTTATAATAAATTTAAAATTTTGATATATATAGTATTTTTGTTTGAAATTTATTTAGGCGCGCGGGTCAAACCATCTATATAATATGATTACTTGTCATTTATTGTATACATAATATAAATTAAAATACCAAAAAGATAACGTACATATTTTAGTAAATTTATTGAAATTTCAAAAATATTATAATAATAATTAATATATGGTAATATAAATTATGAAAAATAAAATGGATAATTACAAACAATTTTTGAAAATATTAAATTAATTAAATATAAAACAATTTTCTTAATTTTCTCTTTGGACAAAACGTAGGCAAAACTACTTGTCATTTATTATATATATGAAAACATTAAATTAATTAAATATAAAATAATTTCTTTCATTTTTTCTAGTAATAAGTAAATATCTTAAATTATAATATAAATTAAAATACCAAAAAGACATCGTACACTTTTTAGTAAATTTCAATATATTAGTAATAATTAAATATTTTAAATTATAATATAAATTAAAATACCAAAAACATATTGTACACTTTTTAGTAATTTATTTTAATTTCGAAAATATTATATTAATAAATAATATATGATAAAATAAATTATGAGAAATAAAAATGATAATTACAAACAATTTTCGAAAATATTAAATTAATTAAATATAAATTATGAGAAATAAAAGAGATAATTACAAACAGTTTTCGAAAATATTAAATTTACTAAATATAAAATAATTTTCTTATTTTTCTCTTTGGACGACACGTAGGCAAAACTCCTTGCTATTTATTATATATGATGATGATATGATATAAATTATGAAAAATAAAATGGATAATTACAAACAATTTTTGAAAATATTAAATTAATTAAATATAAAACAATTTTCTTAATTTTCTCTTTGGACAAAACGTAGGCAAAACTACTTGTCATTTATTATATATGAAAACATTAAATTAATTAAATATAAAACATTTTCCTTCATATTTTCTAGTAATAAGTAAATATCTTAAATTATAATATAAATTAAAATACCAAAAAGACATCGTACACTTTTTAGTAAATTTCAATATATTAGTAATAATTAAATATTTTAAATTAATATAAATTAAAATACCAAAAACATATTGTACACTTTTTAGTAATTTATTTTAATTTCGAAAATATTATATTAATAAATAATATATGATAAAATAAATTATGAGAAATAAAAAGGATAATTACAAACAATTTTCGAAAATATTAAATTAATTAAATATAAATTATGAGAAATAAAAGACATAATTACAAACAATTTTCGAAAATATTAAATTTACTAAATATAAAATAATTTCCTTATTTTTCTCTTTGGACGACACGTAGGCAAAACTTCTTGCTATTTATTATATATGATTAATCAAATAATTAGTATAGTGAAAATCAAGATCTGCTTAGCCAATTGGGTTTACCAAGCTGTACAATCCGCACAGATTTTATTCTACTGAATCCAGAATCAAATATATAATTTTTTGTATGCACAGTATTGTATTTGTAATGTGATTTAAACGATACATATATAGATGTTTAATGTGTATATAATTTAAAGTAATGTAATGATTAATATAGACTATATATTAATATAGACTATATATCGAGGTTTCATTTATACATAGTCTTGTTAATTAGATGATTCATATATAGTTAATTAGAGTCCTATACTAATAAACAACAATTTTCATTGTATTACATATTAACATCTATATGGAATAGATGAATGGAAGATATCTATAATTATCTCAAAAAATTTATATTTATAATTCGTTTGTAGATTTACTTTTAAGATATATAATTATATAATAAAGTTATAGTTTCAATCCCAAATATGCTGTCAACACCACCCAAAATAATGTTTTCATAATATGTTTACCATATTGGTCATAAGCCAATGACTATACAATATATCATCTAACTATAGTTTTAACCTAATTTTTATGTAGTTAATATATGTAAAGAAGTTGACAAAAAAACATATATGTAAAGCAATAAACAAGTACAAAATGCATTGAGTCATAAAAAGACGACAATATATTAAACTTATATTTGAAGACCAAGTTGTATAACCCTAGCTAGCTGTGCATATCTAATTGTATCCTAGACTTGGTTTAAAAAAAAATTAATTTAGAAATATGAATGAAACGTAACTGATGTCATAGGTGTTGACATTTTATTCACTAAAATCACTATCTATCATGTTCTCTCTATATATACATCTCAATCTCTTTTCCATCATTCCCTCACAAAGATTTCTAATTAACATACAAATTTTCTTACTAAAGGTTAATCTCTTAATTAAGAAGCTTACTTAACAAAATAAAAAATGGAAGCCATGGGAGAATGGAGCAACAACCTTGGTGGTATGTACACTTACGCAACCGAGGAAGCCGATTTCATGAACCAGCTCCTTGCCTCCTATGACTCATCTTCTGGCATAGCCGGTGGAGACCACCAAGGCTTGTATTTGAACCTTGGTTCTCATCAAAACCACCTTAGCTTCGTGCCTCAAGCTAGTAGCTTCTGCTTCTCTCAGGAGAGCAGTAGCTACAACGTTGAGAACAACGGATTCTATGTGGTGGTTCCTCCCGTGGTTGAAGAGAACGACCAAAATGGGTCAATGGAGTTTGGGATGGATGATTCGACCATAAACACAAACTCTTACCTTATTAGTGAGGAAACAAGTGAGTGTGATGTTGAGAAATATTCCTCTAGAAAGGATCTTTTCCCCCATGATGATGATGAGAGCTTGTTACAATCCGAGATCTCTATGAAAACCATTGATCATCAAACATCTATATCAAGTTCGAAGAAGAGATCACGTGCCACAACCGCTGATGTAAGTCTTATATATTTCTGATGTGGAATATTTATCCCTAGTAAGTGTTTTACCAGTTTTTAATGAATTCTAAAATTTATATTAACATGCCACCATTTACATTTTTATATTTCTACCAAAAAACTTCAATATTTTTGGTTATCAAATTCGGAGTAAATTATATATCTTTAGATGATTTATATATATATATATATATATTGACTAACACTAAAATGGTTTTGCAATGGCTTCAGAAAAACAAGAGAGCAAAAGTGGGTAAGAGGAACCAAAAGAACATAGAGATGATCAGTGGAGATAACAATGTAGGAGAAGAAGAAGAAGACAATAAGTTAAAGAAAAGAAAGAATGTTGCTATGATGAGTAGACAAAAGTCTTGCACTACTTTTTGTTCAGAGGGAGAATCAAACTTTGATGATAAAGATGGCGAAGAAGAGGAAGAGGAAGATGCCTCTAAAGCACTTAACCTCAATGGCAAGACTAGGGCTAGTCGCGGTGCAGCCACTGACCCTCAAAGCCTCTATGCAAGGGTAACAAAATTTATAGATATATAGAAAATTTCAAACATTTGATCATTCTCTAGACATTATGAAATCATCATTTTCCAAATATTTTCATTACAACACATATTTTTGAAACTTATTATTATTATTATTATTTTTTGTTTTCTTGCAGAAAAGAAGAGAAAGAATAAACGAGAGGCTAAGGATTTTACAAAATCTTGTTCCTAATGGAACAAAGGTAAATCGTAAATGTTTAACACATGGTTCTTTACATGCGATTTTGTTTTTACAAGAAATGTTATTGATATCATTCTAAATATGTTGTAGGTTGATATAAGTACGATGCTTGAGGAAGCTGTACATTACGTCAAATTTTTACAACTTCAAATTAAGGTATGCATGGATTTTAATAACAACGTTTTACGCACGTTTATACAATCATGTGTTAATTATATGAACATGACCTAATTAAGTAATTAATTCTTTTTTAATTTTAATTATGTAGTTATTGAGCTCTGAAGATATGTGGATGTATGCTCCTATTGCCTTTAACGGGATGGACATTGGTCTTTGCTCACCGAGATGAATCACAAAACGTATATATCATTTTAGATGAAATTTTAAAATAATTTATATATAACCAAAAAATGTAATAATTCTTTATATGTTTTACATTCTATACGCGTATATGAGAGAAAAATGGATCACAATTGATTTTTTTTTTATATATATATATATTCTTGTTCCTTTTATATTTTTGACGTTGGTTATCAGTTATCACTTATTTGTTTTGTATGCCATTACCAAAAGAATAATTAATTATTTTAAAGATTTTATATATCTAGTAGGCCAAAGTATACCCAAATAATAAATATATGGGCCACACTTAGAAAGATCTCAAGATTGGGCCTGGGCCTTTAGTTACATTAATCCACGAAACGACGCCGTAATAAGGCTTAACCGCCTGTAACTACTATAAGAGGGGCATTTCCGTCATTTCGTATCGGCTTCCCGCTTCTTCATCTCCGATTTCACTTTCACAATCGCAGACGAAGAAAATCATCGTCAGCAGAAGAAAAAGGAGAAGAGAAGATGAAGTTTCTCGGAGACTACAAAATCGCTTTCGTAAGCTGCTTCGTCATCGCCGTCAGCATCTACGTCGCGCTTCACGGCGTCGGATTCTTCGGGATTCGCCACCACCACCGTCTCGCGATAGATTCTCCGGCGAATCGCACCTTCGTCGACGAGGATCTCGGATCTATGTACATGTCTATCTCGGAAGATATCGACAGATCTTACTCTCTACACTACGATTACTACCGCGAATCTTGCCCTTCCGCCGAGAGAATCATCGGCAAATCCATCAGAGATATCTACGATTCTAGACCTAGCGTTGCTCCGTCGCTAATCCGCCTCTTATTTCACGATTGCTTCGTAGAGGTAAGCTATTGGACAATATCTTGTATCGAGTGTGTGCTATTGAAGATAGAATCTGGCTGTTTATTACTTAATCTTGGCTATGAATTTGTGCAGAAACTATGTGTTATAGCATCTTTTATGAATCGAGATTATGTTTCCTTTAGCACTTGTTAAAGAGACTTGAAGTTGGTATAGGATGTGAATGATGAACTTGGGGAACTGTGTGTGTTTCTCTCTACAGGGATGTGATGCATCGGTGCTTCTAGACGCAGACGAAGAGCTTAATTCTGAGAAAGAAGCATTACCAAACATGTCTTTGAAAGGGTTTGATGTTATTGAGAACATAAAGACTGAGCTAGAGATTGTATGTCCCGGTGTTGTGTCCTGCGCCGACCTTCTTGTATTGGCTGCTAGAGAAGCTGTCCTTGTGGTAAATGCCCTCTAATACCAATACCTCTCTTTTGGTGAATGTTTCTGCAATGTGTAAGGATGTCTTTGGAATATTTCAGGCTGGTGGTCCGTTTTATCCTCTAGAAACTGGAAGGAAAGATAGTGAAGTAGCCTTCAAGAGTATCGCACAACAAGAGCTTCCTTCGCCACAAGCTAGTATCTCGGTTATTCTTGCAAGTTTTGCTTCAAGGGGATTCAACGAGAGAGAAACCGTCTGTTTATTCGGTATTCCCTTGATGTCAACACCATCTCTCTCTCGCTCACTACTTTGAAACTTGTGATCTCTTTGTGACATGATTCTTCTCTTCTCAATCCCAGGAGCACACAGCGTAGGCATCACACACTGTACATTCTGCGAGGATCGCGTCTACAACTTCTCAGGATCCGGGAAGCCAGACCCTGAACTGGATACAGGGTTCGTCCAAGAACTGAAAACCAAATGCCCATTCTCTGCCTCCTCGGCTTCACCTCCATCTCCACCCCCTGTCACTGGTTTAGCACCGTCTTTTCGTACACCAGACGATCCCATAAACTCATACGGTATGAGCCGCTCAGGGAACAACGTGAAAGATGGAGAGATTGACATGAGCTACGACAACGAAGGAGGCAAAGAAGGTTTCGGAACACGGTATTACAGGAGACTGATGCAGAAGAAAGGGTTGATGTTTTCGGATCAGCAGCTAACGGGTAGAGAAGAGACAGAGATGTGGGTGAGAGCTTACGCTTCTGACCAGGTCTTGTTCAGACGTGATTTTGCGATGGCGATGATGAAACTGTCAAGCTACCATGTACTGACCGGTCCTCTAGGCCAAGTCAGAACAACATGCTCTAAAGTCCTTAACAACCACTAGCTGATTCTCTCCTTGCCCTTTTGGTTTCCAAAATTGTAGATTCTAATGGGTTTATACATGTTAGTATTGGAATAGATTTTATTGGTTTGCACATATTCATATATCAAAAGTTTAATAGTAGGATTTTATACAAGTAAGAAATAATTCTTCTCGTTAATCTTAAAAACAGTAGTCAATTTAACAAATTTTGTTACATGTAATATAAATCACACTATAACTAGGCCCAAAAGAAATGAGAATGGGCCTGACTTGTAATAAAGCCCATAGGATCACCAGTTTCTAGGGTTTTACCATAATATATTACTTAGCTCTTTCTCTCGCCGCACAATATCAGACATAAGCAAATACAACAAGAGCTTTTACGCTTAGAGCAGAGAAGTAGACGACCATGGGGCACTCGAACGTATGGAACTCTCATCCAAAGAATTATGGTTCTGGTTCTCGCACCTGGTAATTTCATCTTGTATTTTTCCAAGTAATAATCGATCTGCTTGGTCAATAAGATCTAATGTATGTTGTTGCTCATGTTTGCGATTCGTTTTTGGTAGATGAAGATTATCTTTGAATCTGATCATCCTTTAGGAGGATACTTTTCATATTTGTTACCTTTAGGTCATAGTTTTGTGTGTTTGGTTATTTGAACAATATTATGAATGAATAAAGTTTATTTTTTTTTTGGCATAAATATATAGCCGTGTGTGTGGAAACTCGCATGGATTAATAAGGAAGTATGGTCTTAACTGTTGTAGACAATGCTTCCGTAGCAACGCCAAAGAAATCGGTTTCATCAAGGTTTACACTATCTTTAATTCTCTCTCTTGAGATTTCTTATGTTAAGTGAGATTACTGATTCGTCTCTTGTTTTTTTTTTTTTTTTCTTGCAGTACCGTTAATGATTCATCGATGCTGTGTTTAAGCAAGACAATGTTGTCTTTTTTCGTTTTTTTTTAATTTTATCTTTTAAGGGTTTGATCTTTGTAATGGATTCTTATCAACATTTGAACTATTTTTATCATCAAAGCTTTTTTGAATCTATGAGTTCCTTAGTTCTTAATATTGATTATTAATATATTTTGTTACCTTTTACATCATTGTTTAATTGCATATGTAAGCTTTTGTCTTGTCTGATTATTGAGTTTTAATGTTACTTTCTTTTCAAGCTTTTCGATAATGAAAATATACAACTTTCAAAGGAAAAGTGGAGGTAGAAGGTTTTGTTTGTTTAAATTTCAATATCTTCTTGAATTTTTAGTATTTGTAACAAATTAATGAAAAAGGTTACTATTTTCTATTTTTAACTGGTCATCTTCATTGTTTTCACTAAAATAAGTCACATTTTTAGTGTTTACACTAATTACGAAGATAGTAATTTCTTTTTATGCATAAAACAACACTCCTTTTTATTGATATTTCTATTTATTATTGCATATCCTTGTTCTTAATATAACTAGCCTCTATTTTTTCCTTTAAATATTTTGACCTCTCTAAGAAAGTGATACCCTTTGTTAATTTTGTCATTACATTTAAAAAAGATGTTACTATTAATAGGTATTGGATAAATCTTGAATTTTTTTCCTCCAAAACTAGAATCGTGACAAGTTCATAACAATTAATATTTATCAAAATCAAATCAAAGAATAGTAAAGCTTCTTTTTTTACGTTCAATACTACAATAGTAAAGCTTCTTTTGTTCATTAATTATAGTAAAGATTTTTCACTATAAATCACTTGCAAAAACCATACAAATAAGATTAAAAACAACTTCTAAATTTTCACCATCATCTTCATCGTTTTGTTCTTTGAATTTTACAAGTTTACAACAATGAATCGTCTTCTGCTACTTGCCCTATGCATCATTTGTCTATCAAGTTGTTCTCTATCTTATCAAATTATTTATTAATATTTGCTCTTCTTTAGTTTATATCAAAGTGAAAAAATTATAATGTTTTTTTATCAAAACATTTTGCAGGGTGTGAATCAAAGTTTGTACCATATGATTATTCTGCAACCATAAAGGTAAGCAATGCTGTAATCATTTATTTATGTTTGTTATAACTTTTTTTTTTTTTTTTTTTGTTAAAGCTTGTTATAACTTTTTCACATAGTTATATTATATATTACTTTTGTTGTCGTTGTTATGGTGTATAGTGTCTAGAGATTCCTTTAAAACCACAATACAATGGAGGAATTATAGTGAACCCTGACCTACGAGATGGTTCACTAGCCTGGTCAGCTTTAGGAAACGCGAAAATCGAATTTAGAAAAACAGGACACCATAACTTTGTTGTCGCTCGAGAGAGGAAACAACCTTATGATAGTGTCTCACAAAAAGTTCATTTACAAAAAGGACTTTTCTACACATTCTCTGGTAACAAAATAAACACATCTTATTTTTATGTTTCTTGTACCACACTCTATTTAAATTTATAGGTTATGTTATGATGATTTTGATTTCTTTTTGTTTTGGCTCTTATAGCTTGGATACAAGTTAACAAAGGACAAGCACCGGTTAAAGCGGTTTTCAAGATAAACGGTGAGTACAAGCATGCCGGTTTGGTTTTCGCTGAATCAAAATGTTGGACTATGCTTAAAGGTGGTCTAACCGTTGATGAATCTGGCCCTGCCGAATTATACTTCGAGGTAAATCTTATTTCTTGGCCTTGTTTCTTGATTCTTGATTTTTCGCGGAGTTTTCATTATTTCAATGTTTTTTGGTTTGTGTTTCATGTGTAGAGTGAAGACACAACTGTTGAGATTTGGGTAGATAGTGTCTCATTACAACCATTTACACAACAAGATTGGGACACACACCATTTACATAGCATTAACAAGGAGAGAAAGCGAACCGTGAGGATCAAAGCCGTGAATAGCAAAGGCGAACCGATACCTAAAGCAAGTATATCTATAGAACAGAACAAACTAGGTTTCCCTTTCGGTTGCGAGGTAGAGAAGAACATACTTGGGAACCAAGCATACCAAAACTGGTTCACCAAAAGATTCACCGTCACGACTTTCGCCAACGAAATGAAATGGTATAGCACGGAAAACACTAGAGGAAAAGAGGATTATACCACAGCGGACGCGATGTTTAGCTTTTTCAAGAAACATGGTGTCTCTGTCCGCGGCCACAACATCTTGTGGAACGATCCAAAGTACCAACTTAAATGGCTAAACTCTCTTTCGGGCGACGATTTCTACGCAGCCGTGAAACAGAGAGTTTCTTCCGTGGTTTCGCGGTACAAAGGCCAGCTCGCGGGATGGGATGTAGTGAACGAGAATCTACATTTTTCGTATTTCGAGAGCAAAATGGGTCCTAAAGCCACTTACAACATATTTAAGATGGCACATGGTTTTGATCCAAAGACAACCATGTTTATAAACGAGTACAATACATTAGAAGAGCCTAGGGATTCGGATTCTTGTCCCGCAAGGTACTTGCAGAAGCTTAGGGAGCTTAGATCCATCCGTGTCCGCGGTAACATATCGCTAGGGATCGGTCTAGAATCTCATTTCAAGACTCCTAACATTCCTTATATGAGAGCATCTCTTGACATTCTCTCTGCCACTGGTTTGCCTATATGGCTTACTGAAGTCGACGTCGAAGCTCCTCCAAACGTCCAGGTAAACTCATATTATACATCGATATTTTAACGGAAATAACTTATGATGGTATTTTTGAAAATTTCAAAAGGTGGTATTTTTGAAAATTACTCTTTTGTTTTAAGTTTCTTGACTAATTTTATTGTTGGTTTCACTTGTAGGCCAAGTATTTTGAGCAAGTGTTAAGGGAAGGCCACGCGCATCCGCAAGTGAAAGGGATAGTTACATGGGCTGGTTATTCACCAACAGGTTGCTATAGAATGTGTCTCACCGATGGTAACTTCAAGAACCTACCCACAGGTGACGTGGTGGACAAGCTATTACATGAATGGGGAGGTTTTCGAAAGCAAACCAAAGGTGTTACTGATGCTAATGGATTCTTTGAAGTTTCGCTTTTCCATGGTGACTATGATCTCAAGATTGATAACCCTCTAACGAATTCGAAAGCTTCTCATAGCTTTAAGCTTACTTCGGATTCATCTTCAAAGAATCAGCCATCTTCTTTTGTGTTCCGTGTTTAAGAAGCTAGAGGAAGTATACAAACTACTTTGTGCCTATAAGTAGTTTGATTCTTTATAGTCAAGAATTGTGGCAAAATAGTAGTGTGTTATGGTAATAATTTAGGTATTGTATATATCCTTGTCTAAGGAAAGTACCCACAAGGGATGTTTCATAAGCATCATTATTGGGTTGGATTCCTAATGTTTAGGACTTGGTATTGTTATATACTTATAGTAATATTATAATCTTTCGCTAACTCAAAACCATACAATATTAGTATCTATATAAAATTTGAGATTAATATATACACATTCAAAACCCACATTTTGGTGGCCTTTTAGAATACGAATTAAATAAGACTAAAATGAGTAGAGATTAATACGGCTTAATAAAATGATTTGTCTTGTTAGACTAGTGGTATTTGAGACCACTTTTCGTCTCCCCACATGAAGTTCGACCCCTATACAAGTTGTGACATTGGATGATCAATCAACCACTTGGGCAAGTACTACTATTTCTTGTCATTATCATTTTTTATTAAAATCAACTTTATGTTAAAGAGTTTTATATTGATAATTTTCGTATTTGATATTTTTTTAAATAGTTTTAAATGTTTGCTTTTCACTAATATCAATGTAGACTTATCTATAAATATATGAAATTCACAAAACTACATTCTTTCTTTCTTTCCTTTACAAAACTTTATCTAATTCATTTTTTTACATATTTACGCTCTTTCAAAATTTTAAAAGTTTGATTTACCCTTTAAAAAATTATCAAAATTAAAATTTTTCATTTGGGTTGCTAATTAGTGTTTATAAAAATTTTCATTTGGGTTGCTAATTAGTGTTTAGGGTATAGTATTAAGGGGTAGGATTGTGTGAGTAGAGTTTATTTGAATTTAATTTTATGTGTTTAGGTGTATAGTTTTGTGAATTTTTTTTTAAAGGTGTAGTTTTGTAAAACGTAATTCAAATGGTCTAGTTTGTAATTCTCCCTATAAATATTAGTTAATTGCTAGTATCAAAATATATTAATTGGAAATTTTGAAACACGATTTATTTAAATATATTAAAAATCGTTCAATCCATATTTTTTTTACTAGTTATTTATGTATTTTTTTAATTTGTGTAAAAAACATAAAAAAATAAAACAAAAAAGAAACGGTAATATATATATATATATATATATATATGTAATTAAGTCATGTCGTTATTTTTTTTTTCCTCGTTATGTCGTTATTTTTTAAAAAAATTTCATCGTTATGTCGTTGTTTATATGATTGGTTGAGATCTAAATAAAGTAGTTGTGGTAATAAAAAAGAAGAGAGAAGGTAGGTACGGTACTCACATTGATTTCAACTTTTTAAGCCTTTAAAATCGTAAAAACTCTCCATATGATTTTGTTTCACATACTGCCGGGTAAGATTCGTTCTTGCCCACACGTACATACTTACAATTATATTTGTGCAACAATATTGGCCCAAGCTAACATTCATATGTTTTTTGATGATGTTTCTATATGTGTGGTTTTAGAAAAACCATATTAACTAGCCCTCATTAACAAACAAAAAATATATATTAACTAGCCCTATAAAAATACTAACAAAAAAATGGATGTAATTCTGAATTTTTTTTTTGCTCTTCAACGTTTATGAATTTCATAGTGAGAATTCTTTCAAGTTTTTATTTATTTATAGTGAGAGTACATAAGTAAGATCAAAAGTTCATATCTAAATATATAACTAAATTAACCATGTAATTAAACCGTACTTTTCGTGACGAGAGGTTAAATTACTAGGTCTTTCTCATCGTTTCTTGTTTATATTTGGAAAGTTAATAAAAATAATTGCTTTTATAAAAAAAACAACATAATTGTTTCGTGACATGTGTTGTTGCTTGGTTTAAATCATAAAAAATATTTAAAGTGAATCCAAAACTAAATTAGTATGTTTTTAATTGGAAAAGAACACAATAAAAAATATTTGCATATACTTGGCAACTTGGCCAAAAAGGCATCATCATACCTACTAATGAAAAAGTTAGTCATGAGCTTGAAAAAATCCAAATTAAGATTCACATTTTCAATATAGAGCCTAGGCTCGGATCAACCAAATTTACCAAAAAGATGTATAATATAATTTTTTTTCTTAAAAAAAGAAAATATTCCACTACCACACACAAAAAAAAACTATTTAGGAAGTTATTTATGCCAGCTAATTTTAAGTAGTTGGGGAAAAAGAGAGAGAGAGAGTAGGTGTTAACATTGATTTCACCTTGTAAAAGAAATATAAATATTAGGCTTCTCTGCATGTGATTTGCCTATTGTACTCTTTTGGAGTCTCTCTTAATTTCACTAGAATACACATAACAACATAAAAATTGTTATGTCGACAGAAAGGGAGATCGTAAGTGTTCTTGAGTACCTTGACAACAAATCCATTTTGGTCATTGGAGCTGCTGGTTTTTTAGCAAATAGTACAATTTTTTCTCTCTCTCTCTCTTTATCTATTCACATAATTTTATATTTAATTTCATTAAAAAATTTCTGGTTTTCTTATCATCTAAACTAAACATATATAACTTGTTATCAAGTTAAACATAACTTACGATATCCAACTAAAACAATTTGATCAAAAAAGACTGCATAACAAAAATAGTAAAAGTGAAAATAATATAATTTGAATTTAAAATAAAAAAGGATTCACTTATAGTGAAACATAGAAAGTACTAAACATATGAAACCTTACTATTTACAAGCTATGTACATAAAGACACCAAATCCATATCTAGTGATGAGATGGTTCGTACAAGACTGCCTATATGAACATTTCCATATTCGATAGATTTTCCTTTTATATATTAAACTAACTAAAAATAGCTCTTGTGTTTGTTTTGATATATTGTTAAGTTAAATATGTTATATTTATATAATTTTTTATATGCAGTTTTTGTGGAGAAGATATTAAGGGTTGCACCAAACGTGAAGAAACTCTATCTTCTTCTAAGAACTTCAAATGAAAAATCTGTTACACAGAGATTTAACGACGAGGTTTGTGTCTCAAGAGTCAAGATGCTTATGCTTTAAATGTGTGTTACTTGTTAGATATGTTTGGTTCTTGTGTCTTTAAAAAAGTATCACAATCAAGTTTTTTACAAAAAAACTCTTTTCACTTGATAGCAATAAATTTGCTTTTCTTAGTTTTGCTATTAATTATTATGCTACTTTCACAGTTTCACTGGATCATCTAATAAAACCTAACTGTCCCATTTTTGTCTTTATATTAATAGCTTTATATACAAAATAAATAAAATACTTTTTTATTTAGTTAGATATCCTTGGTATATAATAATAACTTGTAACTTTTGATGTGACTTTTTTTTAATTATTGTAGATTTTAAGTAAAGATTTGTATAAGGTGGTGAAGGAAAAATATGGTGCAAATCTAAATAAACTTACTTCAGAGAAAATCACTATTGTCAATGGAGACATTTGCCTTGAAGATTTAGGTTTACAAGATTTAAACATGGCACATGAGATGATTAACCAAGTTGATGCAATTATTAACTTAGCTGCGACTACTAAGTTTGATGAAAGGTATTTATTTTAATTAAATTTTTATACATCGTATAATATTGTTTTTATGTATTTGTGTAACGTACTAATTTAAGGAGTGTCTTAATTATTAATTAATTTTCAGATACGATTTAGCATTCGAGATAAACACAATGGGTGCTCTTAATGTCTTAAACTTTGCCAAGAGATGTGCAAATGTTAAGATCCTTGTTCATGTATCAACAGGTATACACAAAAATGTTATAATCATTGTGTTTTAATTATTAGGTCACAAATGAAATAAATTTGAATACAATTATTAATTAGAAGGATCTTAGTTAGATTCTTATTTATATACGTTATGAGTAGTTCACTTTTCATCAACAACCAACAAAAATACTTTGTAACGGTAAAAAACGATATATACATTTTGAGTTAAAATTATTATTATATATATCAAGAAATAAATGTATTCACGTGGAAATAAGGCCACAATGAAATATATCATAGGTTATCTTGATTTCGACATTTAACTACCAAATTTAGTATCATGGGTACCTACCTCTCCAATTTGATTTGCAAAGGATACCATAATTGTTTTCTATTATATTTCAAAAAAAAATTACGGCCAAAAAAACTTATAATTATATATTCTTTCTAAACAAATAATTAAAAAAATAAATTTTGAGAAACAATTAATTTTAAAAGATGTGACAAAATAACGTTAATTAACTAAACCAAAATATTCTTTCTAGGAATTCTCGAAAGAGTATATATATTTTTTTTTTATTACAGCAAAGAGTATATATATATATATATATATATATATATTAACAAAAGATTTCTCATAAATAAAGGCAACAACAAACTAACGAAATTAATATAACATATATATGTAGCTTATGTGTGTGGAGAAAAACCTGGCTTGATAATGGAGACACCGTACCGTATGGGTGAGACTTTGAATGGAACCACCGGTCTAGACATTAACCATGAGAAGAAATTGGTTCAAGAGAAACTTGACCATCTTCAAGAGACCAAAGCCTCTCCTGAAACCATTACACAAGTCATGAGAGATCTTGGACTCACAAGGTTCTAAAACCCTATATTTAATTATAACAAAAAAACCAAAATAAGTTAATTTGCTTTAGCAACTAATTAAGAAGTTAAAAAAGTATATTTATGCCGAAAATACCCCTGTTAATGTTAGGGCAAAGATGTATGGATGGCCAAACACATATGTGTTCACAAAGGCAATGGGAGAGATGTTAGTAGGGGCAAAAAGGGAAAATATATCACTTGTGTTGCTACGTCCTTCAATTATTACAAGCACCTTTAAAGAACCATTCCCTGGCTGGACCGAAGGCATCAGGTTAAATTAAAATAATTTATTACTATCAATTTTTGTTTTATAATAATTTGAAGAAAGTATATATATCACTAGTCATTTTCAAATGAATAACTAGTATTTAATTTTTGTTTACAGAACCATTGATAGTTTAGCTGTTGGATATGGTAAAGGCAAACTCACATGCTTCCTTTGTGATCTTAATGCTATTTCCGACTTGGTACCTATACAAATTACTATTTCACATTAACAAAAAACTATTAACATTATTTTGATATAATATCAACTATATACTAATTAATTATATTTTTTTTAAAAAATTTGATATAGATGCCTGCGGATATGGTAGTAAATTCGACATTAGTAGCAATGGCTGCTCAAGCCGGTAAAGGAAAAGAGATTATTTACCATGTTGGTTCTTCACTTAGAAATCCATTGAAAAATGAGAAGTTTCCTGAAATAGCACACAAATATTTTTCAAGTAAACCATGGATTACTAAAGATGGAAAGGTTGTTAAGGTCAAGAATATTGAGATTCTAAACTCTATGGATAGTTTCCATAGATACATGACCATACATTACTTGATCGCGTTGAAGGTATACATATAAAATAGAAATTGCTAAAAAATACCACTTTTCAGTTGTTTTTTTTTTTGGGGTCAAAAATACCACTATTTTTTTTTTAGCTAAAAGAAACGTATTATTACAGGGGCTTGAAATAATGAACATGGTACTTTGCAAATTATTGGACAAGAAATTTAATGAGGTCCATAGGAAGATAAACTTTGTATTCAGGCTTGTTGATCTTTATCAGCCTTACCTCTTTTTCTATGGAATGTAAGTGGTACATTTTTTTATGAGTTTCTTTGTTTAGTTATTTTAATATGGTTTTTTTAGATGTTAAGCATAGTAAATTATAATAATTGAACGCATGCAGATTCGATGATACAAACACGGAGAAGTTGCAAAACATGGTTGCAAAGACAGGAGAAGAAAGTGAGATGTTTTATTTCGATCCAAAGATTATTAATTGGGACGACTATTTTATGGATACACATGTTCCTGGTCTAGTTAAGTATGTCTTCTAATTAATGAGTCTCTTGTTATTGTCTTTATTGTGTATAAATTATGTGAAGCATATACTATTGCTTTCATTTTGCATCTCTATTATTGGATTTGTGTTTACTTTTATTCGACGTCTTTGTGTCACTACAATGAATAATGTTATTTTTGCTCTAAAAACTAAAAAAAATGGTATTTGAGGAATTTACCCTGGTTTATATTTATCAGCACATTAAAAGATACAATAGAAAATGAAATATATAATCATCTTACTGTCACAACAACATCACTGGCAATGTAACAAAGACAGATTGTTTCTTTTTCTTGTCCTGAGAAGAAACTCTAGTCCCTACTATGCCTTCTCTTCTTCTTGTCTCTTTTCTTCTCTTTTGACTTGTGTTTCTTACCAAGTTTCTTCTTCTTCTTTTGCTCTTTTCTTGCTCTATGAGCACGCTTTCGAAACTCTTCCCCCTCCTCATCGGAAGAAGAATCTGTCTCATGTCTCAACAAAGAAGACTTCTCTGACCTATACATTAACTTCTGATCTTCTGTATCAGATTTTCTTGACTGTTCTGTCTTGGGAAGACAATATAATGTTTCATCCATTCTCGGACCAATAGAGCCTCTTCCACGCTTGACCCTATCATAGACCAGAACCACAAGTTAAATGACACTATAAAGGAAGTAATCTCAGGCAGTATCTACTATCTATCTAGATTCTAAAGTACGAAAGACGATATATACCTTGATTGGAGAAAAGTCTCGAGCTCGACATCTCTTAAACCTTTTTCATTGTCATCATCATCTTCAGGTTGCCATCTTTCGTGTATGTTTCGGCTTGATGATGGGCGAGTAGTAACGTTATCATCAGCTAAAGTGCATCTCTTACCGAAACTCCTCTTATCGCTCTGCTCATGTCGGCAACTACTACTCTCTTCTTCTCTTGATTTTCTTTTGAGCCTCTCATCAAACTCGAGCTCTGCACTCCGAAGCCTCCACATCTCATTGATTTCTACAGCTTTGTTCGCTGTGTAACAAAAAGAAGGAACATATCAGTGAAATCAAACAAAACCCTTAAAACAAATTCTTGTTTTTTTTAGAAATATAAACATAGTGGAAGAAGAATCATCATCATTACCTTGTTGCACACCAAGAACAGTGGCAGTGAGAAACCTAGAGTTAGGTCTATGTCTTACATTAGGCTTCTCAAGATATGCTCTAACACCTTCTTTCTCTGCTTGTCTTCTCAATTCTGCTGCTTCTCTCATTAGAATCGAAGCTATTCGATTCTCAGTTTCAAGATCCATCTTTAGCTCACACCACAGAAACTAACTCTTAACAAAACCTAAAAAAAAAAAAAAAAATCAGACTTTGACAATGGAATCGATAACTTTGATGGAATCTTTTAAAGCCCAAATTTTTATAACCCAAATCAACCGCTAAAAATACATTCTAGAATCATAAAGCTATCACACAACTTTCACTAAAGCTATGCTTTTTCGATTCAAAATCAACGAGAAGACGAAGAAGATGATGAAACAAAACGTAAAACACTAAGAAAAACGAAAATAGGTTTTTTTTACGGAGAACCCAAATGTGAAAATCGAAGAAGAGATCATTTACCAAGAAAATTGAATCTCCAGTCAAATTTAAGCTTTGATTCGTCGGCGTTTCTCAGAAGAGAGCAAAATTATCGTCGAAGCCCACAAGAAAAAGGGAAAATTCGTCCTTATAAATCAAACAAAAGAAAAAAAATCCAGAATAAACCGAACAGAACCGAACCGGATATTTATTTTTTTGGTTTTTATAAATGTTGAACTAAACCGGTTTTACTTTCCTCTTCTTGTACTAAACCGAAGAAGAAGAAAAACCCTAGTTTTTATTTGCTTTTGCTTTCGACTCATTTCTCTCTACCAAAGAGTGTGAAAAAATGGAGTCCGCGGCTTAAATGCCACTTTTGGCCAAAAAAAAATCTGGTGTGCCACTTCTTAATCACACTGCCACTCAAACATGGAAAAACCAATACTAGCCTTTATGTATTTTGAATTAAAATAAAGAATAAATAAAAATACGAGGAAAATGAAACAAAATTAAATTAAAAAAAAAGAAAAACGGGAAAAAAAAAATTAGATCTCGTCGTCATCATCCCCTCTTCTCCTCCACGATTGCGCCTCCATCTTCGTCTCCAGCTTCGTCTCAAACATCCGTGAAACCGAGATTGCGGGTCGAAGCTATTAGTCTTCATCGAGTTCTCATCTTCATTCATTGGTTTGTTCTTCACTTTTCATTTGGATTCGAAGCTTTTTGTAGTTTTTTTGAAGAATCGTAAATGTAGAGATTTGTAATGAAATCGATTGGTTAATTAAGTCCACATTTGTTTGTTAACCATCTTGTGTGTATACGCATTGCTAATTTAGCGAATGTAGGTGATGAATCGTGTGAATTTTAGTTTAATTAGGATCCCCTAATCGATTGGATCTTCATTTCAATTCAGATCGAGTGCAATTGGTTCAAATGGTACAACTGTTATAAATCTTCATAATCATTATAATTGGTTCAACTAGTACAATTGTCGTTGTCGATATAATCGGTATAATTGGTTCAAATAGTACAAATGTGGTTATACTCGTTACGTATCCGATAGTTCTAATTGAGGATTATATGTTGTTTCTTTGCGGGAGGCGATGAAGAACAAACGCACAAACATACATTTTGATTATGGAGGGTACTATTCCGAAGATCATGAGTGGAATTCCGGAAAAGCCGTGTATGCTATATCTCTTAAGACGTGTTCCGTGGAAGATATCACTTACTCAATGTTAGTTGATAAGATCTACAAAAAGACGCTGAGTCATGAAAGCAAAGAAAAGCTCAAACTGAGTTATAGTTTATCTAAAAGTCGGAGAGAATCATATATTCTAGATAACGAGGACGTGTATGTGTATCTAACATCACTTGATACAGAGGGGCTTAAACCTGTATTGCATGTTGAGGTAATCGAAACTTTGGAAACAAACCAGAGAGTAACGCAATATTCAAGAGCAGAGTTAGAAAGTTCATTTGGTGTGAACTATGAGGAACTTGGTTCAGGTAACGGAGTTGGTGATGTAGATAATGGTCGTATGTGGGATATAGTGAACGTTCCGATTAATGAAGAGGTGATGGTGGATGTTATAAATGAAAATCTTGTTACTTGACGGGCTTAACGAATCGGCCGCAACGGTGGATAGCCCGGTGGATAACCATGTTGATGAAGATTTTGATATGAGGCATGAATATGTTGAAAATGTAGGTCCTGTGAAACAAAGTCGGAGTGTTGGTGAATGGGATGATGGTACGGATATGGAAGTAGAACAAGAATTTAGTTCTAAAGAGGCCGTGCAAGATTTAGTTTCCCGAGCTGCTAACAAGAACTGCTATGAGGTTGTAACGGTGAAGTCGGACACAAATCGACTTATGCTACGATGTCGACAAGCTACGGTAGGTTGTAAATGGTATGTAAGAGCTGCGAAGACTAAGGCGTCATCTTTTTGGACCATCGAGTGCACAAAAAGATGCACACGTGTTCTCGCCTTGATTCGGCTGCAAGTAGTAGTACCGGTTGTCAGAGAGGTACACGGAGATTAGTTGCGTCAATGTTACATGAAGATTATCCAGGTTTATATGATACACCCGTTCCGAAGACCATTATTAGTATTGCACAACGTCGACTTGGTGTGCGGATGTCGTACTCTACCGCTGCGAGAGGAAAGAAACAACATGTTACCGATGTAAGAGGTAGTCCCGAAAGAGGCTACAAGATTTTGTTTTCTTATCCGCACATGTTAGAGAGGGTTAATCTTGGAACAAAGACGTATGTGGAATTGGCCGAAGGTAATAGGTTCAAGTATCTATTCATCGCGTTAGGTCAGAGCATCGAAGGGTTTAGAGCAATGAGAAAAGTTATTGTCGTGGATGCAACATTTTTGAAGACTATATACGGAGGCATGTTAGTTTTTGCTACAGCTCGGGATCCTAATCATCATCATTATCCTATAGCTTTTGGTGTCATTGATCGCGAGAAAGATGTCGATTGGGCATGGTTTTTTGAGAAGCTTAAAACCGTTATACCCGATGATCCTCGATTGGTTTTTATTAGTGACGGAAATTCAAGCATCATCAAATCGATCATGGAGGTGTACCCTAAAGCAAAACATGGACATTGTATTTGGCATTTGTGTCAAAATGTTAGAGGACATGAGAAGAAAGACAAAGATGAACTTGCAAAGAAATTCAGGGAATGCGCTCATGCTTATACAAAGCCAGAGTTTGATAGACATTATGCTGAGTTGAAGGGTAGGTTTCCTAAAGCTGGTGCCTATCTAGACAATAGTATAACACTTGAGAAATGGACAAGGGCGTATTTCGAAGGAGACAAATACAACATAGACACCAGCAACTCAGCGGAATCAATGAATAGTGTGTTCTTGAAAGCAAGGAAGTACCATCTAATTAGTATGATTGATGCTATTTTGGAGAAGTTTTCCGAGTGGTTCAATGAACACAGAAAAGAATCTGGGAATGCGATAGACAAGCAACTGGTGCCTTTCGTGGAGAATGAATTACATGGGCGATGTTTAATCGCGACAAAATTGTTGGTGGTTGAGATAAATAGTTTTCATCTCGAATACAACGTAAGAGGACAGTCCGGGAAAATTTATGTGGTCAACTTGAAGGAGAAAACTTGTTCTTGCAAATGTTTGGACATAGACAAGTATCCATGCGTTCATGCAATAGCCGCAGTGAGGGCCTTCATGAGAAAAGAAGGGAGAAGGATGAATATCCAAATCCATGATCTATGCTCCGAATATTACTTAATGCACTCTTGGGTTTTGGCATATTCTAGGACAATTTATTTGGTGCCACATGAATCCAATTGGAGTATTCCCGATGATATTTTACAGCTGTACGCTTTACCGCCGGAGTACACTCCTAAGCCCGGAAGAAACCAAGACACTCGGTTTCCATCGACCGGAGAACGGAGGAGAAAGAAGTCAAACAAGCGTACCGCCGGAATAGACTTGGAACGGTGGTTACGGCCGAAGAGGATGAAGAGGACTCGGAAAAAGCGGATGAAGAAGGAGCAGATCAGAATTTGTAATTTTTTCCTTGTTTTACGTTTGGACAACTTGATCAATCTGGTACAACTTCTGTTATAATGGACAAATAGGTTATCTTGGTACAACTAAAATGTGATTTTTGATTTAACGTTATAATGTTATAAACTACGTAAACTTAAATTGTTAAACCAAAATTGAAAAAGAAACAATGATTCAATCCACTAATATAGTATTTGAACAAATAAACATCCAAAAAATCAGTTTTCATCCTAGATGTGTTCGATCTCATCATAAAACCCTTTAAAGTATAAGGATATTAGAGTAAGATATCACTTATTACACAACAAAATTGTAAAAAGTAAGATTTCGTTAATTTTTGTTTGTAGAAACCAAATTAAGAGTAATTATTAGAGGAAATTTAGGTGGCCAACTAGATATAAATCTTTGAGGTTAAGGTCCAACTACAATTTATGAAAAACTTACAAAGTACAACTATGTATACGAAAGTACAATCGTATATCTACGTACAACTATGTAACTTTTACAACTACATTTAAAGTTGGAAAGTGGGTCCACTTTGACCATTCAAACGATAAAAAAAGCAAAAAACAAGAAATGGGTCCACTTTGACCATTCTCTTTATTTTCCCTTTATTGTGCCTATATATATGTCTTCTTCCTCTCTCTTCTTCCTCTCTCTCTTCCTCTCTCTCTTGGAACCTCTCTCTCTCTTTCCATCGATCCCCTTTCGAAACCCTAGATCCCCTTTCGATTTTCTCTCCCCAATCTCCAATTTTCCATCCGATCTACACCATGCCAATTAGTTACACAAACTCCGGTTCATCCGAAGCAAGTTTCGACAGCGGTTGCAACCGAGCGGACGGTGATTACGGGGTGCCGGATATATGTTGGTGTGGTCAGATTATGAAAATTGTAGGGAGTACGAAGGTGGAAGATCATGGTAGACGATACTTCAAATGTCCGAAGCAAGCTGCGGTGAGTTATAATTTTTAGTCTAGATCTTGTAATTTTTAGTCAAGATCTTATAATTTTTAGTCAAGATCTTGTAATATTTGTAATGATTTATGCGCAGGATGGTGGTGGAGATGGAAAAGACCACAAACGGAAATGGTGGGATCACGCTATTGATGAAGAACTCAAGAAGATGAAAACCCGAGATGAGGAGCTTCATTCTTTCATTAACGAGAGAGGTAACCGGATTGTGGAGAGAAAATGCTCGCATTACTCGGTCCGCTATCCGAGAGGGACGAGGAACTTAAAAGGTTGAGAAGATTAGTTACAAGGAGGTAGAAGGTTGGGGTCGCGGCTAAACCTATATTGCGGCGGCGGAGGAAGATCTTAATCTTAATGAGTTTTTTTTTTTTTCATGGATCTTCTCCAATTATGTATGCTTTTATTTGTTTTTAATGGATTTTTAGTTGAACTATTTGTTTTTTGTAATCCAAGTTAAATTATTGTCAGTTGCCCTTTAATTGTACTCATTTGTCCCTTGTCCGAAAGTTCTTGAAACTTGGCTGAACTATTGGTTTTTGTAATCCAAATTATATCTACTGTTAGTTGTCCCATTTAATTGTTCTCATTTGTTCGAAAAATTACTTTTACTTGTCCGAAAACTTACTTAATTGTTCCAATTGCACCATCTAAACACACACAAATGAACATAATTTGTTTCATTTGAACCAAAATACAAAAACAAATCAAACCAAAGTAACTCAAGTACTAGACGGAGAAGTAACCACCTAATTTTTTTTTTGGTTTCTTCGCCTCTCCAGGTGTGAACATCTTTTTTGGCTTCCTTGTCCTCTTCTCGCCCGATCCTCACAATCAACTCTTGGTTCGGCTTCTTCTTGCCTCCTTCTTCGATTTCTTCTTCTCCGTCTTTTTCCTCTACTCGCAACACTCTCACCTCCTTCTTTTTCTCCTTCTTTTCTGATAGGTTCTTCTTCAATAAGAGGAACTACCAAACCCAAATTCTCTGCTGCAACTACTTCCGGAGGTATCGTCCCATACAAGATCTCTCGGTATATCCAAATACCTTTTCACTTCATTCAATTTACCATTGAATTCTCCAAGTTTATCATCCACTTTCTTTTCAATTTCACCGAGCTTCCCCATCATCTTCTCGAAACCCTTTATCCATTTCCTCCTTTATTACTCGGAGAAATGAATCATCTACTCCAGAACCGAAACCGAAGCCTTGTGTTGAGGCATGTTGTCCACTCTCTCATGTGCAGGACCAACATTGCTACCTTTTACCCGAGAAGCAACATCTTGTTCATACATACCTTTCCACCATATTCTCTTCTTCTCTACTATTAGACGCTTCCTCCAACAATCCACTACTGGATCAATAAAACCTATCCCATCATCAACATCATCGTCTATAAGTCTGTCCAAAAGAGTCTTTTCATCCGCGTCTGGTACCAATACACTCTCGATATCCTGCACAAAACAATGTTACCAATTGAGTATCCGCCAACGATTAATCAAACACATATATTGATCTTCATCTAACCTTAGTGCTCCCAAGCGTTTCATGTATGGCATCCATTGGAAACCCTTTCATATCACATTTGGTGAACTTGCGCTTGCACATCCTCGGACATTCCTTCTCCGCGGGTACATCTTCTCTATATTTGCGTCCAAGACGCGAAATACATTCAAATGGCAGAATCTACACACTCATATACAATATATTAATAATTTTGTTCTATTCTCTATTAAAATTTATAAACTCAACACATGATTTTACCTCTAAAGGAACAATAAAACCAGGAAAGGGAGGTTGTGCTCCTGGTTTGACTCGTACCTCCCATTTTCTTAACAACGCCCGGGATACCTTCTAAACAATCTTCAAACGTGTACCGTCCCCAAGGAAACTTCTCACAAGCATACAAATCATCGACAATACGTAGAAGGAATGGGTCTATGTTTCCATCACTCTTAACCTTTGCTTTCAAATATCTTGCATAAGAAATACAAGACCATCAACTTCTTCCTCTCGATGCAACTCGTTGTCCTTCGGTTCTTCCAGACTTCTCTTCCACTTCTTTTATTTTTATGCCTTTCCTCTTTCCAAACACCTTTTGTACCAACTTGGTATTTCCCAGTTCCTTCCACTTGTTTGGATAGTCACGGCATGATAATCCCGTTAACAAACAGTGCTCTTTCATCGAATACCTGATCGGAACTCCGTTGACCACAAACCAACACTCTTTTGGCATTTCGGTCTCAGTCTGTACGAACCGAAGCATCCACATGCCTTGAGTCATATGGTTTGGCTCTTTAGGCATGTGGAAAATATGCCCGAACCGAGAATGCTTTCTAAACCACTTCAATTCCGGTGAAAATCCCTCAATGTATTCAACCGTCCGACTAACACCGCACCTAGTTGCTAACTTACATGGTTTGGTGTATTCACTAGGAGAAAAGAATAGACGAGTTGGCGGCATAGGTTGGGAATCATGGTCAATATCCCGCAAATTATTCACATAAGTAAGATTTTATACTATGCAATCGCATCACAACAACTACAAATAATACTTAGTTGTAGTAGGTATCGTCAATTGTACTACAAAAACTACAAATAAAACTAAGTTTTTCCGAGTTTACTTCAATTGTTCAAAACACGGAGCAAGTCCAAACATATCTTAGTTTCGTTTACATACACGGTCACTTATCGATACGGCTATCGAGTACTTCCAAGGTTTTCTCCGGATTCTTCTTGATCTTTTTCATCTCCATCATCGCCACCATCATCTCCACATTTCTCTCCTTCCTCTTCATCGATTTTTCTCCATTTTGCTCTTGTTCTTCTTCATTGTTTTCGTCTATTTCGTCTACCTTATCTTCTTCCTCTTCCTTTTCTTCATCGTCTTCTTTATCTTCTTCCTCTTCCTTTTCCTCTTCTTCTTCTTCCTCTTCTTCTTCTTCCTCTTCTTCTTCTTCCTCTTCTTTTTCTTCTTCCTTCTTCTTCTTCTTCTTCCTCTTCTTTTTCTTCTTCCTTCTCTTCTTCGTCTTCCTTCTCTTATTCGTCTTCCTTCTCTTCTTCTCCTTCCTTTCCCTCTTCGCCTTCCTTTTCTTCTCCTTCGACTTCCATTTCTTCTCCGTCTTTTTCGTCTTTTTGTTCCTCGTCTTTTTCTTCTTGGTTCTTTCCTCCGTCTTCTTCTTCTACTCTTTCGACATCTCCTTCCACGTTTTCTCCGCGTCGAACCATTCTTCCGCTCCTCTTCACCGTTTTTCTTTTTTCTCGTTTCTCGCTTCCCCCTTTGAAGGTTTGGTTGAATCATACTCTTTTCCTTTCTTCCCTTCTCTTACACGAGCCATGAAATTGAAGAATGAAAGTTTAGATCGAGAGGAGAGAGCTTGAAGAGTCTTGAATCGATCGATTAGGGTTTATCCAAGACAAAGGGGCAAAATAAAATTAGGGATTTCGAGGGAGGATTGGGGAGAAAGGATATATCGATATGTTTTTGGGTTGGGTCGTAATTAGCTCAAACATTTTCCCCATTTTCGTCTTTTGCTTAGGTATAATCAATTAAAAAAAAATCCAACAAATACAGAAATACAGTCAAATACGTATAGTGGCATATAAGCTCGTATTTTCTTGAGAAGTGGCATCAGAGCTATTAATCCGAAAAAATGGCGTCGACACAACAATTAGCTTCGTCGATGATCTCTTCTTCTTCATCTACTTTCTTATCTTCTTCAAATTTCAAGCTCAGGTGTGTTTGCTATTAGATTCAAACACTATCATCATTGTGTTTTTGTGTTTTCTCCAATTTTTCTGGGTTGCTTTGTGATTTGTGAATCTCTTTTTTTGTTTGTTTGCTTCAGATCTGGAAATGCTTACTTACCAATGGCGAAACGGGTCAATACTTGCAAATGCGTTGCAACACCTCAAGAGAAGATTGGTAATTATCTGTGATTTGTCTTTTCTGAGCTGTTATGTATGTATGTATGTATGGATGTATGTATGTATGTTTCCTCACTTACACTACGTGCCTATTGTGTTGTATGTAGAATATAAGACGAAGGTGTCAAGGAACTCAAACATGTCAAAACTTCAGGCTGGTTACTTATTCCCTGAGGTTCGGGTCGGTTCCTTTCGGGTTCGGGTCGGGTGGGCAAAAAAACCGAACCCGAAAAACCGAACCGAACCCGACCCGAAAATAAGGATCCGAACCCGAACCGAAATTGACCAAATACCCGAACGGGTTTTATATTTCAAGACCCGAAAACCCGAACCCGAACCCGACCCGACCCGAAACCCGAATGGGTACCCGAAATATAATTAAATATATAAAAATATTAGTAATTTTATATTTATAATAACTTATATATCCTAATATTTAACATATTTTCTTATATTTTAAGTAGTTTTGTATAATTTGATTATTTTTAGATACTTTTGTATAGTTTTAATTGTGTATAATTCATATTATCTTATTAAATTATATATTTTATAATATTTTGTTATATAATTTTTGAGTTTTTTAATAGTTTCGGGTACCCGAACCCGACCCGAACCCGAAAGGAACCGACCCGAACCCGAACCGAACCCGAAAAAGTTATAGAAAAACCCGAACGGGTCCTATAGTCCTCTACCCGAAAACCCGAAACCCGAATGAACCCGACCCGAACCCGAACGGGTACCCGAACGCCCACCCCTAAGGTAAACACACATTTATCCAATTTTGTGTAATTTTATGTTTTAATTTTGTTCGAAATCCCTAGAAATTTATGAGTCTTTCGATTATACACCAGCGTCTCGAATCTTCTTACGACATTTTGTTCTCGTATCTTGTACAAGCGTATTCGTTCCGCGTCATGAGAAGATCCAAAAATCTTAACGACCGTAACTCTCAAAAATTCGTACAGTTTGTCACCAAAACTCTAGTTTATGAAGGTAACGCAATGCGTTTGCTTATGGGTGAAGAGTCTCATTACTCTTCGCCCAGAGTTTACAATCGATTCTCAACTGATAGATCGTTTGCTCGGACCACGTGCCCTTTGGCACTTGGTTTACTCGCTCTTGGAATCAAGCTTGCTTACTCGGCGGCATCTAAGCATCGCGACCAAAGCTCTTATCTGAATTTGTTTACGAGGGTCGATCCATTTTAGAAGCATTACTAGACAATGTGGCTCCGAAGTCTACAAGTTTTTCCTCTAGCATATTAAGATAAAAGCTTTGGTCGCGATGCTTAGATGCAGCCGAGTAAGCAAACTTGATTCCAAGAGCGAGGAAACCAAGTGACAAAGGGCAAGTAGTCCGAGCAAACGATCTAGCAGCTGAGAATCGATTGTAAACTCTGGGCGAAGAGTAATGAGACTCTTCACCCATAAGGAAGCGCATTGCGTTATCTTCATAAACTCGATCTTTGGCGACAAACTGTACGAGTTTTTGAGAGTTACGGTCGTTGAGATTTTCGAATCTTCTCATGACGCGGAACGAAGACGCTTGTACAAGGTACGAGAACAAAGTGTCTCTGGAGAGATTCGAGATGCTGGTGTATAATCGAAAGACACATAAATTTCTAGGGATTTCAAACAAAATTAAAGCATAAAATTACACAAAATTGGGTGAATGTGTGTTTACCTTGTCGTTTTTAGATTTTTGCACCGGAGAAGAACCTCTTTTCAAGCCATTGAAGCAGGACCTTTTTCAATCACTTGGCGATATTGTGATCTTCCCTTGCGATAATAATACACCAACTTCTTCCCCTTTTAGACAGTGTAACATATTTGTAATTTCATTCCACAAGCTCACCATGTGTTATAATTTTATTATATAAATAGTTAAATTCAAACATAAGAATAAGATGTTTCTGATTATTTTCGGTAACACTTTATTATTCAAAATTGTTTAACACAAAAGGTTTACAATAAGCAATAACATAGTTGTATAAACATAACTACTAAAGAGGGCTCGGGCGCTTTTTCTTTAGTTCTGATGGATACCACTTGGCCATGTCTGATTTTTAACCGGCTCGAGAATAGCTTCAACCTCGGACAGAGTTTCTTGATCCATCCCTAGACGTTCAAGCTCTGTAATGCCTGCAACATTTTCTTCTACCTGATTCAGAAAAACACATTGTTCCCTACTTAACTCTTGATTGCGACATAATTATGAGAAAAAAAGTTTGAAAACTTAAGAGAGGAAATCATGAACTTGTGATAATAATACCTGTGAGGCAGAGCTCATCCCAACCAACACTGATGAAATCTCTTTGTTTGATAAACTGTATTGCAGAGCTACCTTTGTGATCTTCTTACTCTTTGATTTACAATGAGCAACCGCGGCTTTACAAGCAGACTACAAAAGACAATAGAAGCAACAACATGTTTTGAGTTTTCACATATGAGAATAACTCAAGAAAAAGAAACAAACTAATACCTAGAGGTTAGCTCGAGAGCATCCTCATGCATCTGCTCTACTTAATATTCATCATCAAAGACAAACTAGCATGTTAATAAGAAGAGGCATTAGGCAATCTCCAAACTTTCTCTAATTTTCTTTTTATGAAGACTTTTCACAATGTTAGTCTAACTTAAGAAACAGAGGAATCATCATTCTCACAAGCATATCATTTAGTCTATAGAAACTAACCCATCTATGCTAAAGAGAATGATGCATCAACAATGTTCAAAGTTCTAACGCTTGTCTCTTAAGGAGAGAATCACATTATGATCTAAATATCAAACCTTGAGCTCAATGGAAGCAGGATGCCATTCAGGAGGACCTTGTTCTGTAAGAAGACCCATTGAAAACGGTGAAGCACTTATCACACCAACACCTTTGCTCTTCAAGTAAGGCATCAAATCAAGTAACGTCGAATCATTAACACCGTAATGGCAGTAGGACAATATGACATCGACTGTCCCTGGAGGCACTCGATCAAGAACATAAGTAAAAACACTCAACGGAAGACCAGTGATACCGATGAACCGTATCTTCCCTTCCTGTTTCAGTTTCTGAAGGGCAGGAATCGTTTCGCTCACAATCTAGCATCCATGATGAAACCAACACTTAGTAAAAGTAAACACACACACACACACACACACAATGAGAGTGACAAGACATATCCAAGGGTCAAAAAAGACCTGATCAAGAGACCCGAACTCAATGTCATGACAATGAAGTATGTCAACATAATCTAGCTGAAGCCTATCCAAGCTCTCTTCTATGCTCTTTGTCACTCTCTCACCACTGAAATCAAAACCTTCTTTGTATCTTCCACACTTGGTGGCTACAATATAGTCACTTCTAGGTACTTGTAAAGCCTTGAGTGCTTTACCAAGCATTTTCTCAGATAATGTTGCTCCATAATACCTTCACAACACCACAAAAAATCAACATATAAATCACAAAACCTAACCTAAACATTCTCACAATTATCAAATTTACGAATCCTTAAAAATTGACTTAGATTAGAATCAACGATGATGAAGAGATAGAGAGGAAGCGATTACGGAGAGGTGTCGAAGAAATTGATGCCGAGACGGAAAGCTTCGCGCACGGCGGCGACGGCGTCGTCTTCGGCGACTGGACCGAAGACACTTCCGAGAGGAGAGGCGCCAAAACCAACGGCGCTTACCTTAAGCCCTGTCTTCCCTAGAAGACGAAGCTCCATCTTCACCAAAATATTGATTCTCTGGATACGAATTGCGAGAAGACGAAGACGACACTTCTTTTCGATTTTTTACACACATGGTCCCTCAATTAAAAACTAGTTACGAAAATACACCTTGAACTTTTAAAGACACAACATTTACCAATTTTTCAGAATTTAAAACAACAAGTTTTTAAGATAAAACAGAACATGACCGAAACATCTGTTTCTGAAGGTTGTTGCTACAATTCGAGAAGAAACAATGGAGAAGATTATTATTTGAAGGCATAGTCAAGTCACTAGAGATTATGAATGAGATTGATTACAAGGCTTGGCTTTCTTCATTTGTAAAGCTGCTTGAATCTACGACATGCCTCCAAGATGTTTTCTCTATGGCCAAAGGCGCTAACACGAACAAAACCTTCACCTCCTGGTCCAAACCCACTCCCTGGAGTTGTAACCACATGAGTCTTCTCAAGAATCTCACCAAACACATCCCATGAGCTTTGGTTCGGGAAGTGGACCCAGACGTAAGGCGCGTTCTTTCCTCCATATACATCATACCCGAGTGATGTGAACGTTTCGATGATTATGTTTGTGTTCTCTTTATAGAACCCAATCACTTTGTGCATTGCCTGAAAAAGTTTTCGAAAAAGACGGTTTCATTATATGAGCTTGTATGCAAAATCTCTGTTTAGCTTTAGGCTTTAGCTTACCTCAAGTCCTTCTGGGGAAAGGCAAGCAAGAGCACCAGCTTGAGAGAGATTAGAGGCACCATTGAAGCAAGTGCAGATAATTCTATTGAAGTCTTTTGCAACAGGGAAGCCATCTGAGTAGAGTAGCTTCTTCGGTATCACGGTCCAGCCAAGTCGAACTCCAGTGAAACCGGCATATTTGCTGAACGAAGCTGTCTCCATAGCAACCTGTAAAGCTGTTGTGTCAATGAAGAAAGCTGTTAAAAGAAAATGTAGCTCTAATATATTAACCGTTAAATTACCTCCTCTGCTCCAGGGATTTCGAAAATGGAACGTGGGTTATCATCAGACATGTACATTGCGTAAGCGGAATCATATACTATGATTGAACCGTTCTTCTTTGCAAACTCAACTAACTGCTTAAGCTGCTCTCTAGTGGCAGCAGCACCGGTAGGGTTATTTGGGGAACAGAAGAAGATTATATCCGTCCTGGCAACGGTGGATAAGTCGGGAAAGAAACCATTCTCTGGAGTGCATCTCATGTACTCAATGTTTCCATACTTCTGAACATCTGTGTTAAATTGCCCGGTCTGACCCATAATAACACTTGAGTCGACATAAGCCTGTTTTACCAAAGAAAAGAGAAAATGAGTTAAAAAAAGTTATATTGAAGCAAAACTAGACAAGGCTATAACTGCGGTGTGCTTTCATATCTGTTTGATTACCGGGTATGAAGGATCCTGAACAGCAACTGTCACATTGGAACCAAACATGACCTGCAAGAAGTAGAATTAAGAAACAACTGCTTAGTTTTCTTTATGTCGTATCAGTATAAGGATAAACAGTCGAGCAAAAAACAAACCTGGAGACGTGAGATATCGCATTTAGCACCATCAGAGACAAAAACGTCATCATCCTCTATGCCAAGGCCACCATAGAATGTTTTGGCAAGTGCAGCTCTCAATGGCTATTCAAATGTGCAAGATTTCAAGGTTTAGTTTGGATAAAACTTAAAACGAAGCTATACTATTTCTTCATAAATGAATCAATCTTCTATTGAATTTAACAGCAGTCCACATTATCCATAATAAGAGTAATAAAACGATAAGAAGGTCTAGTGTGTGAGCTGACCTTTGCACCTTGTTCAGCACCATAACCACTGTATCCCTCTATTGTGGACAATTCATGAGCTTTCTGCACGAGTAAATAAACCATAATTAATCTCTGCAAATTACATTCTTTACCAAATGAATCATAATGCATACCAGGGCAATAGTAGTAAAAATCAGTTACCTTTGCTATAGCAGAAGTGATCACCTCCGGGATTGGCTCAGTAGTGTCGCCTATTCCAAGACTTATAATTTGTGCATCTGGATACTTCAGCAAGTGTGTAGACTTTCTTCGTGCAATCTGCTTGTATTCACAATAGAGAGAGAGAGAGTAACATCAGAAAATAGAGGATGATAACTTATCACAATAGCTAACCCAATGATTATGTTTTTGACTCATACTTCCTATCACTGCAAGCTACACAAAAGGGTACTTTACACCAATATTTTCCTCTATTAAGTAAAGAAGTAATGCTTGTGTTTGATAGATAAAGAGTTAGAACTTATAGCCGAATAAAGGACGCTCCTTTATACATTACAAAAGGGTACCGAAAATCGTATAAAAGCTAGTAAGAAGATAGTAACAGATAACACAAACCTCAGGGAATAAGTAACCAGCCTGAAGTTTTGACATGTTTGAGTTCCTTGACACCTTTGTCTTATACTCTATAAACAACACAATAGGTATAAGTGAAGGAAAAAATACATAAATACATACATACATAAAAATCACAGATAATTACCAATCTTCTCTTGAGGTGTTGCAACGCATTTGCAAGTATTGACCCGTTTCGCCATTGGTAAGTAAGCATTTCCAGATCTGAAGCAAATCACAAAGCAACCCAGAAAAATTGGAGAAACACACAAAAACCCAATGATGATAGTGTTTGAATCTAATAGCAAACAAACCTGAGCTTGAAATTTGAAGAAGATAAGAAAGTAGATGAAGAAGAAGAGATCATCGACGAAGCTAATTGTTGTGTCGACGCCATTTTTCACACTCTTTGGTAGAGAGAAATGAGTCAAAAGCAAATTTAATAAAGGCTTGTGAATAATAAAAACTAGGGTTCTTCTTCGGTTTAGTACAAGAAGAGGAAAGTAAAATCGGTTTAGTTCAACATTTATAAAAACCAAAAAATTGAATATCCGGTTCGGTTTTGTTCGGTTTATAAGGACGAATTTGCTCTTTTTCTTTTGGGCTTCGACGACGATTTTGCTCTCTTCTCGTTGATTTTGAATCGAAAGAGCGTAGCTTTAGTGAAAGTTGTGTCATGTGTGATAGCTTTATGATTCTAGGGTAATAATTTTATGTCAATAAACTTAATTTTTTTTTTTTTTTTTTTTTTGTTAAAACACTTTTTTTCGATGGTTTTATTGTTTATGTAAAACTCAAATCCTTTATATGTAAATTTATATTACTCGGAAATAATAAAAAAAATTGTTATTTTATAGTTGAACTATTTCAAAAAATTATTAAAATCAATGGTAAAATAAATAATGATAAATTTGGTGGTAAATGATCACCTATTTTCATAGATTTTGATTATTATTTTTTCGTTTTTCTAAATTATTCTCGATTTATTAATTTTGTTTATTTACTTTGTTTTATTTATTTATTTGAATTATGAACCACAAACCACTTGGTTTATTTTAATTAGTCAAGTGATTTGTGCTTTATAATATAAAGGATTTGTCAAGTGACTTGTGCTTTATAATATAAATGATAACAGTTTCGAAAATCGTGGAATAGTGGATAGTTTTTGATAAGAAAATTTAGGGATTTGTTTATTGTTTTGATTTTTTCGTTTTTTATTCTTTTTATTCTCTAACCTAAATTACTTGATTAACTTAGTTTTTAAAAAGAGATATTGAAACACAAGTCACGTGTCAGGATTTGATTGGACATGTGATTTGTGTTTTATAATATAAATGATGTTTATACAACTATGTTAATGATTCTTGTAAACATTTTTTTTACATCTTCTTGTAAACATTTCAAGAACAATTATGAATATAATTGTTACGGAAAATAATCAGAAACATCTTATGTTTGAATTAACTATTTATATAAAACTAGGTAACTTCTCGCGCCATGCGCGATAAATACATTTTTCAAACCAAAGTTTTTTTATTTAAAAGTGAATAATTATGTTTAAGATAAAATATAAGAACATTTATAATTTGATTTATTGTTTTGTTTCGATTATAAAAAATTTCAATTTTACAGTTCAACTTTATTCAGTTATTGTATAAATATATTTAGTAAAATATTTAAAAAACGGATTCAGATATCGTTCAAAAGTCAACGGGTATACGATGACTGAATATTCTAGTAATGGATCTGAATTTGGGTCATTTTTTACGGATCGGACAGATGCAGATCCGGATATCCTAAAAAATCGAATATCTGGATCCGGTTCACCCCTAATATGCGGTATATATTTATAGAGTTTTGGTGACGTTTAATGTTCATTCATATTTAATAATAAGATTTATTATACCATCAATTTGATAATAAAAGTGGTTTTAAAGAAAATTTTTCATCCATTTAATGTTTTTATTTTTGATTGAAAAATTAACGGACCCAAATAAAAATATTTTGATTTAGGTAATTTTTAAGGGTAAACCAACCATTTAAAATTTTGAAACGGTGTAAATATAAAAAATAGTGAATTACATAGAGTTTTGTGAAGGAAATAATGAAATTGTGTAGTTTTGTGAATTTCTCTACTAAAATTATATTCGTAACAGAAACATAATGAAAAAAAGTTTTAAGTTAACAAAAAATTGGCCCATATTTTGACGTCAGATTTATTACCTCTCATTAACGTTAAAAATCTTTAATCAGCCCATATTTTAACTTAATGTGTCATCGCATTTTTTTTTGTCACAATTAGTTTAATGATGTAATTTGATTTATTCATGTTAACTTCGAGTGTCATGTCACATTTCTTTTAGCTGAAAGTCATTCTGGTGCCGACACGTAAATTTTTTCATAAAAATCAATTCACGAATAATGACTTACAGATTACAACACATGGTGAGCTTGTGGAACGAAATTACAAATGTGTATATAAATGGTAACAACTCTATTGTCGTGGATTTGGACCCGTAATATAAAGCGAGACATTATCCTTTTAACAATCCTTTAAAAGGCCTTTAAGCCCATTAGTAAATAAGGGGAATTGGATCCACCAATATGTTGAGATTTGTTATATCTGAAACCCTAAATTCCCCCAATGATGAGAGGCGCTGTCTCAAAGGGGAAGAAGTTTGTGGATTATTATCGCAAGGGAAGATCACAATATCGCCAAGTGATTGAAAAAGGTCTCTCCTTTTTTTTTTTCTCGTAAATTTATTGGTTTTATTCGTCTCTGATTTGTGCTTTATATATATATTTAGTGTCACAGCCATGGGGAAAATTGAAGACTGTTGGTGAGAAGACGACCGTAGTTTTGGGTACTGGAGGGGCGGGCAGTATTGGATACTTGTTAGGTATTTTGATTTTCTAACTGAGTTTAATAATCTTCAAAAAAAAAAAAAAATGATTGTTGTTTTGTTTTGTGTTCTTCTTTACAAACTCAAGCTTATATGACAACTCTGTCCGAGGTCCCAGAGTTTACGGAAGAAGAAAAGGTAAGTAATTTTTTTTTCATTGTTGTTGATGTTTTTAACATATTGTTGAGGGGGTTATTTATTTTTATTGGTTTGTTACAGTTGTGCGTGATAAAGAATAAAGAATTGGATGTGATGGAAATCTTATGGAGGGAATCGTGTGAGCAGTCCTTGATTAGGAAACAAAAGCTGCAATCGCTTGCAAGTCAAGAATCTGAAATCGACCAAGATTAGTTATCAAGTCTCTAATCTGATGTGCATCTTGTTGTTTGTTCCCAATAATATCCATATAACTGTGGTTTTCTGAATCTAGTAATGATAAAACTGTCTCTTTTACTGATACAAAACAACATAAACTGGTCAAAGTAAATGCTTCTAAAAGAAGAAGAAGAAGAAGAAAAAAATTGTAGATTATTCCATATTGTAGGGAATAAGTATTAAAAACAACATATGCAAACTCAAGGATAAAATAGCACATTGATCTTCTTCAGATTATCAAAAAACCCAACACACTCCCCCCATAATAACCCAGACCCGGCCCAGAAAACAACATATATAAACCTATTCACATTATTTTCTTGATCTCGTGTGTATATATATATAAAAGAAAACAAGTTTCTTAAGGTTTTACCTTGAACAACAACAACAATAAGCTTGTGTAAAGGCTAAACCTTTGGAGCTTGAGCACCTGCCAGATTCTTGTAGTGTTCTAAGTTATCCCTGCTAAAGAGTAATACGATCATCAAGTTTGGTAAGATAAACAGAAAAAGACCAAAGATGTTGGTTATCCATCACTTACATGTACCGGAATCCAGAAGATTCTTCACGGAGATCAGAATCATCTTCTGAGTCATCACTCTCATCATCTTCACTACTCTCGACATAAAGATTGCTTGTATCTTCCTTCCTTCCTGGTGAAGTTAAAAACCTTAGCAGAGGGCATAGTTGGTACCGTCTGGAAAAACCTTCTTCCATTTTAAGTAGACAGACTGAAGAAGCACACATCCCAAAAGCAAGCAAGTCTGATTAAATACCGAAACATACTATCCCAACACATTCGTCTAGAGTTAATAATAATAATATTGTATCTACTCAAAAAGGTCAGGTTCAGAAAGAGAAAGGGTTGCCATAATATCACAAGAGAAATTTGAATACACAAAACCTCACTGCCATAGATAAATTGATGAACTAAGACTACGGAGGATTGTAACTTCCTGCCACCTATTTCCCAAACTCATCCTCTTGATTTGTCTTCCAAGCCTCTCAACAAACTCGGCTCTGCTCTGCACTTGAAAAGCCTCCACATCTCATTGGTTTCTAAAGATCTGTTAGCTGGGATAAACAAACCCTCTTCCACAAAGCAACATGTTTTAATTAGCATTGGTGACAGACACTCTCAAGTAGTTCCGTATTAATAAATAAAAAAAAGGCCTTTTGAGACTCCAAATAGACTCCAAGTTGAGGTATTAAAACCAAATGTCACGAGTCCAACAATACTGGTCGAAATTACAAAAGAGTAAAATAGATTTATTGCAAAGAAGACATCATGTTCCCCCGGGCTGTGATGTTCAAGAACTCGAGCTAGGATCACGATCACAGTTTAATACCTGATACACAGAAATATACACACACTTAGTACAAAACCATTGGATTTTGGATTTGACCCCATTCTATTATATTTACCATTTCAAGGAGTGCACTGTTACGGTTAATCAACTCTTCCATCTTTACTTCCAGATTCTCCGCTTGAGCGTTCCTCTTACACATGTCTGGAAAAAAAAACATCCTCCATTAACTATAATTACTTTTTTTTTATAAAATACAACCAAAAAAATACAAAAATTGAACATACTCGAAAAAGCCTTGAAAAAATATCCACCGGTGAAAGCTATGAGGAGCAAAGAAGGTTTCTGAAGTAACAATACACGTTTCATGGCCGATTTGGAAGAGGACGACACCTTAGCAGACATCATTGTTTCTTCTTTCGCAGCAACTTCTTCGATTATCTAAGGGTTTGCTTGCTTGCTTCCTTCCTTCTATCCCTAATAACCAATTTTAATAAAAATTCACATGGGACTCGCCACTTTTGAGCCCAAACAAAAGCCTATTTTTTCACATTTTTAGAAACACCTTAAACCATCATTAGGGATGGGCAAAAAAAAACCGAACCCGAAAAGGAGGATCCGAAACGAATCCGACCCGAAAAAGAGGATCCGAACCGAAATCGACCAAATATCCAAATGAATTTTAAATTTCAAAACCCGAATGGGTACCCGAAAATTTAATTAAATGTATATAAATATTAGTAATTTTATATTGTTAGTAAATTTATTTCAAAATTATAACATTTTCTAATATTTAGAGTAGTTTTGTATAATTTAAGTAATTTTGAATAGTTTTAATTGTCTATTATTCGGATCATACTAATAAATTATATACTTTCGAATATTTTATAATATTTTAATTTATAATTATGGAGTTTTTTTTATAATTTCGGGTACCAAAAACCGAACATCATCATCGTCACTCTATGGAAATCTAATGGAGGGAAATCTAATAGAAGAAGGAGAAAGAGATGGAGAAGAAGAAAGAGGAGGAGGATAAGAAGACCAAGTGATGTGTGTGTGTGAGAGACGCTGGTTTCTTAGTTTTTTGTTGTTGTAAAGATGATGATGATGTCTGAATGTGAATCACAAAAATGTTTCTTTGTCTTTTGTGTTGTTTGATCTCTCTGCTTTCATATAAGAAAGCGACAAGAGCGATATTTTGAATTATATTAATCTTCATTGAAATATAAAGTCAAAGCCTCTCCTTAGCTCTCACATTAGAGCTTGTTAGATAAAATGAGTTTATCTCGTCATCAGACAACATAAGAGCATGTTCATTGATGTTTTTTGAACAGATCTTAGCATGTGAGACCCATTAAATAGTTAAGATCTGGATCTTATATTTCCTATTTAAAATCCGGATCTTAACTATTTAGTGGGCATTTTGGATACGTGGCGACCTATGATTGATGCATTTTTAATTATTTTATTTTTCTTTTTTTTAAACAAACTGTTCATGGATCCCAATGAATAGTTAATTTTTTTGTGAGTTTCTCTGTTGAAGATGGTCTAAGGATGTTACTTGAACAAGAAGCAACACTTGATTCTCTCTTCTTGATCTTCTTAAAACCTATTGTAGATTTCTGATGATCAATGATTGTCATAGAGATCTCACATTGTAACAAGTTCCTTTCTAGAAGAAAATTTCTCAATTAAGAGTTTGTGTTGATGGTTGAATCATCCATCCCAAAATCCGTTGTTCTCAACGTTGTAGCTATTGCTCTCCTGAAAAAAGACAAAACTAAGATGGTTTTTATGAGAACCAAGGTTCAAATACAAGCCTTGGTGGTCCCCACGGCTGTGCAAGAGAAAGAGTAGGTGCCGGGATGGTCATAGGAGGCAAGGAGGTGGTTCATGAAATTGGCTTCCTCGGTTGCATAAGTGTACATACCACCAAGGTTGTTGCTCCATTCTCCCATGGCTTCCATTTTTATTTTTATCAAGTAAGCTTCTTAATTAAGAGATTAACCTTTATTAAGAAAATTTGTTAGTTAGAAATCTTTGTGAGAAGTGAGGGAACGAGGGAGAAGAGTTTGAGATGTATATATAGATAACATGACCAATATATTAAACATATTTGATACATAAAAACTATAAGTAAAACTATAATTGGATGATATATTATACTCATTGCTTATGACCAATATAATAAACATATCATGAAAACATTATTGTTTAACAAAGCAATCATGAAAACATTGTTGTGGTGGTATTATTCACTGCATATCAGGGATTCAAAACAGAACTTTATTATATGAATATATATATATCTTAAAATTAAATCTACAAACTAATTATAGATAGAATTTTTTTGGGTCTAAGGGATGAGATAATTGACGCAGAAAAAGAGATGAGTCATATAATATAATCAATTTTATAACAAAAAATTATACAAAAATTTTCTAATCCTATTTAACTAGTAAAAACTAAAAAGAGACAATATAAATAGCAGAAAGCAGTTATGCCAATAAAAACGGCAATAACAAGAAATAATAAAAAAAAAAAAGAGAAAACTTGAACAACCGGTGAAAGAATCTCAAAACTTCTCCAACTCCAAATCTCCACACAAAACAAGGCGGATCTTCGCCGGAGAAGAGCAACACATCACCTTTCTCCAAATGAATAGAACCGAAGAAGTCGCCGGACCCTCTTCGGGAACTTTGTTAAAATCAAGGCTCAAAAACAGAGCGGATCCTTTCCTCGTCGTTTGCAGATGTTTCAGCTTCGTAACCTCTCTAATCGCTGTTCTCTGCGTTGTCATTAACGTTCTCGCCGCCATACGCTCTTTCCGTGACAGCCACGACGTAACAAAACTCAGATTCTCTCTCACACGCACACATTCTCTTGCTCTCTCTCTCTCTCTCTCAACACTTCCTTGAATCTTGTTTTCTTTGGACAGATATTTGATGGGATATTCAGGTGTTACGCTGTGTTGATTGCTTGTTTTGTCGTACTCGCCGAAACAGAGTGGACATTTATCATCAAGTTCTCTAAGGTTCTTGAATATTGGGCTTGTAGAGGAATGCTTCAGATTTTGTAAGTTACTCACATAACTACTTCTTTGTGTTGTTGCTATATGTGTATTTTATAGCTTCTGATTATGTTTTGTGTTCAGTGTTGCTGTGATGACAAGAGCTTTCCCTGACTATATGGCTCAAAAGAAGGATCTTTTGCTTCTACAGAACATCGCGAGTTACATGCTCCTTGCTTGTGGTGTTGTCTATGTCATATCAGTATGATATCACCTTTTGATTCTCATTTGCTCTTATGTGGTTGAATCCATGGTTAGCTAATCTCTTTGAGTTCTGTCTGAAAACTTCCAGGGAGTTCTATGCATCGGATTTCTAAAACGCGCTAGACAACAGAAGGAGATATCAAGAGAACAAGCCGTCAAGGACCTCGAGGCAAGTGCTAATAGCCATAACAAAGTTTCGTAAGAACTGTTTAAAGTTAGTCACTGACCTTTGTTGTTGCAGGAGATAGACCGACACAGAGAAGAGCTCGAAGAATTGCTATTGGAACATCAAAGTAGAGATGATGTGTTAATGTGAATCACAAGTAGATAGAACTGTTTCTTTGTCTTTTGTATTGAAGTATCGTGTGATCTCTCTCTGCTTCCATACTTGTCATATAAGAGGTCACAAGAGCACTAGTGCATATATATTTATCTTCATTTGAAATATATCAAGTCAAAGCCTCTTCTTGGCTCTTACATTAGAGCTCGTTAGTTAATGAGTTCCCCTCATCATCGGACAACACAAGGATGTTATTAGAACAAGAAGCAGCACTTGAATCTCTGCTCTTGTTCACTCTGTTTTCGGTTAATGTTAAATCACACTTGATTCCTTTGCTTCCATTAATCTCTTTGGATTCTTCTGTAACTAGAACCAACTCATCTTCTTCGTCTTCTTCCGCCTCAGTTTCATATGAATCTTGAGAATCAGAGACGTATTCTACTAAACCAGTTTCTTCATCATCACTGTCCTCTATATAAAGCAAGCATTCGTCTTTTCGTGATGTTTCTTTCACCTCTTGACTGATAGATTCTTCTATCTCCATTGACAAATGAGTTTGTTTCTCACTATTTTCTTGAACTTCTTCCTGATCCGAGAGAGATTATAGAATCACTATCAACATAAGATCATTAGCAAGAAGATGTAGAAAAAAGTTAATTACCACTATAGGCGACATAAAGGCCTTTCGACGCTTAGAGAACTTAGGGTCATAACCTCTTGCGTAAAACATTTCTTTGCCAAGAATCAGATCTGGCGAGCAAGTCTTTCTTTGGGGAGTGTGTGTGACGGTTGACGAGGAATCACCGAGGGGGTTTCTCCAGTTACAGATCTCAATCACATTTTCGCCTTCGTCTTCTTGATCATTGTTGTTGGAAACTCCACAGTGAGGTGGTTTGCTTTTACATTTAGCAGGAAGTATACTTGGATCATGACCTCTGTGGAGATTGTAAAGTAACTCTAAAATGTATCCACGCTTAAGTGAAGCTTCCTTTGCCGGAAACCAATTCTTAGTTAGCTGAAAGAAATCAAACAGAAAATAAAAAGTGTTTGCTTCAAATCACAAATGCATGTTTCGATTTTCACTCTTAAGTATGACGAAACAGTATACTAACAATGATCTGCTTACTATTGCACAGTAAGTTCCAATCTCAAATGCAACTTTATCATATCCAAGGAGATTGTAAAGAACAAAAAACTTACAAAATTGGCTGATCTGGTGATAAGGGAGGGATTGAATTCAGCAGGAGCTTGAGCCACAAAAAGATCCAAATAGTGGAGCAAAAAGAGGCCGCAGTCAAATGAATTCTCTTGCTGTGGAAGCTGAAAATGTTAAATCAAGAAATAGCATCAGAAAAGTCACTGAAGAAAGTTACATAAAGTCCACAACAAAAAGAAACACTGGTTATGTAATAAAAAAAAAGAAACACTGGTTGACTTTGCTTGCACAGTAACATCTTTCTCGAACAAATCTGGAGATATTTCGTTTTGTTAGGAAGCAATACCTCAAGTGAGATGAGCTGCAAAGCTCTAGAGAAATCGATTGTTGTGTTTCCATGCCTCGCTTTCCACTCTTCACCTAGGTAACTATGATGATCATATGATTGACATTAAAAAGTAGTTAACTCATGCCTTACAAGATATATTCATGATCATATCCAAATGAAAAGAACAAGTAAATGCATTGGCAGTGAACAGTAATGACACGTTTTAGAGCATACCTCGGAAAAATGTTTACGAGACCACCTTTGTGACTTCCTTTTATTGAGTCCAGATGTAAGATGCAGGGAATCCTTGACGGGTTTTCGACTTCATCACCAACAGAGTGAAAATTTATTTTATATGATGTAAATCCTAAGTAATCAACAAAGCAAGTCAATCTTACCATGAGAAGGAACTAGTTCACAGGGATGACAGATGATAATCAAACTCCAATGAAAACTGCAATAAACACAAGTATAAGTAATTTTATCAGAGGTAAGAAAGAATTAATATGTGTATGAAATATGTTTCACCTGCAGTTTATGGGAATAAATATATAATCTTTTTCAAAAAGATTCACATTCTTAGTCCACTTCTTCACGCGTTGGTATGCTTCTTTTCCTCCAAACGTGCTAGGCGAGCCTCTGTCTAAGTTAGCCAGCTTACGGAAAAAGAAACAATTGAAAAAGTGGAATTTGCCCCGTTCCTTAGGTGGAATTTGACTCTTAAGGTACCTGCAAGTTTTAAAACCCAACAATGCAAGGTAACTTGAGCTAGCTTATGCATGAAAAAGGTAAATACAAATGAAAGAAAGTACACTACAACAAGAAGAAACCTCGCTAAGACTCCTAAATTATTGACACAGTCTTGCAGTTTTTGCCTTGTAGGAGTTTTTATTTGCTTCTAAAGTCAAGCTAATACGGAAAGTTAGTAACTTACTTGATATAAAAATCAATGATTGTATCATTGACAAAACGTCTTGGCTTCAACAGCTCAATGTCTTGCTTCCTAACTACTACAGCATCTGGGTCTCCTTGGGGGTAAACTAGATCCTCAAATGAATCAGCGAGACTGAATATCAGAATGCAAAGATCACTTATCAAGACGTACATAAGAGGATCACCAAGTTGCCATATTACATTTACCAATATCAAAAAGTATAAACAAGAGGATCATACTCACTTGGTTAACGAAGTTCCCAAATTGTGTCCACTGCAAGCACTTTCATCACTTTCTCTGTCAACATTTAACAACAAACAAATTAAAATTCAGAACCCTAAACCTTCATATCTTCATGATTTATCTATCTCTTTCTCCCTAAACCTTTTATAGACTCAAACCATAACTGGTCCTTGTTACTATTGTCAAAAGCCCTTTTCATGAATAGATTCATACAGTCGAAATCTTCCAAGAAATATATCTTGCTACCAAGGAAACAGTTGAATGTAGGAGTATTTTTACACTACACTACAAGGAAACAGTTGAGTCATATACCACCAACATAATAACGATGAAAGGAGGGAAGAACTGCAAGGAAGATATTAACAAGTATTTCTTGATGACTTACGTTATTGTGTCAAACCAAATATCCTTGTATCTCGAGTCAAGCAATTTGATGGTTTCTACTTCTTTAGACCATTTGCGGTCATAAACGGAAAATTTTAGGAGATCAATGCCTGCCAACATGAATGCAAATGTTAGTTAGACTACTAATGTAATGGCATTGTTAACATCATAAAATACCAATAGAGAATATAATAATGTATATCCTTCTTAATAAGCTAAACTTTCCAATTAAAGAAACCCTCCTTACAATTAAAGGCATACTAACATAAACAAAAGTGAACTTTATGGTGAACCTGAAATCTCTTTTGCACTATCAAATCCTTTAGGGTCCCTGGACTTCAGAGAGACGTTGACAAAGGCAGACTCAACCTAAAAAAATACAACTCAAGTATCATAAGAAAACCCATCAATCCATAAATGAAGATTTAAAGAACTCACCTCTAAACACCACTGTGACTCAATTCTGATAATATCTTCTATTTTCCACTGACAACTAAAGGTACCTTTAGTTGCATTTACGGATGAACTTTCCACATTCATACAGTTGTGTGAAAATGTTAACCTCGCGTTTGTACAATATATATCTTCATATATGACAACATCAGGAAAAATTAGAACTTGTGAACTCCTGGAATCCTGTAAATACAGAACAAGAAAACAATAAGTTACTGTCAGCATGTAAATCCACACGTATTTTCTCGAGGAAAACAGCAAATCAGATAACAAATACGAGGAAGAAAAGTTTTAGTTTTCAACTTCTTTGTGATCGTTAATAGCTCATATAAAAAGAATAGCATATACTTTAAAAGACTTACAACTTCATGTGGATCAGAAGCAGAATTTGTGACTTCTTCTCCAGTTGAGGCTAAAACAATTTCAGATTTATCTTTTAAGCAAGAAATTTTGAGAAAAGAAACATACAAAATTGAAACTAGATAGACAATAAGCTAAAAACCTTCATTGTTTTCCAACATTGATGAAGAAGTTGATAAATTGCTTCCAATCCTTCCATGTGAACCATCTGAGATTACATCAATAATGTCACCCTACAATATATTAAACAACAAAAGTTAAAAAAACCAGATATTTCTGGTGGTAACTCCTTCATGACTGTATGACAAAGGCTTACAGTTCCATATTCGCTAAGTTCACACCTTGGCTTATGTTCTTTTGTTAAGACTGCAGGAAGAAAAAATAATTCAGCCAAGATACATATATTATCAATCAAATGACAATCACTAAAGTCACTCATATAGACAATCTGAATCATAATTCATCTGAAACAAACAAAATACTTTAATCACAAACGAAAGAGTAATTTTCAGGGCTCATCGAAAAAGTGACAAACTGTAATTGAGTAGCAAAAAAAACATCAATTCCCCTCTTTACCATCAATTTCTGATAACATATTCTTAGCATCTAACAAGTTCAACTCTTGCAGGCTTGCAGCTATGAATTAACAATTGCAATAGAGAAATATCACACAGAGATGTAAGTTTCTTAGTGTTTACCTTCAACATCAATAGCTATGTGGTTTTTTCTCTCGCATCGTGTGTCCTGCGAAACTGCCATAAGGAAGACATTACAACAAAAAAAAGTAATAAACCTTGGTTCTCTTTGTGTTACAATAATCTTGTAGTAGCTCTAAGAAAACACTACAATCACTAGAGTATAGCTTACACAACAAGATACATCACACATAAGTGAACAGCTGTTTCATCAGAATATTCATTCTCCAGAGCAATAACAACAACATAAGCAAATTCAACAAAACCCAGATTTATAGAGTATAATAGGCACATTGATTTACAGATTATTCATAAAACCCAACACACTCTCCCCGGAATATTTTCAAACGCCAAAATCGACACAGAATCTAAGAGAAGAAAGGCTTACAGAATCTAAGGAAGTCATACTTATCCATGGCGTTAGAGGAGGAAGAAGATGAGGTTTTATCAGTTTTCGGAGACTCGAATTTTCGAAGGAGTTTCATCGACATCTCTTCGACACGTTCGTCTTCGTCAGTGAAATCGAAGATTTCAATCATCTCGCGCTTACCGCGAGACTGAACTGACGGCGGCAGAGTCATCGTCGCCGGAGAATACGGAGAGGCTCTGTAGAAGAAGAAGGATCGAGACGAGTCGTCTTCTCTACGCTGAATTTGAATTTGGGTTCGAGTCCGAGTCTGGCTTGGCCTTTTCTGGTTTGTTTAGGTTGGTTTCGTAGATAACCAGAGAAATTGATTTTTAAAATCGTACCAACTTTATAATAATAAACCATTTCTGATCTTTAAGAGAAATTCATAAAAATCCGGAATTTCAAATTTCAAACTACATCTAATTCAATATTTTTACGTATTTACACATTTTAAACAGTTATCAAAACTAAAATATTTATATTTAGATTCGCTAATTAGTGTTTACAATATAGTATTAACAATAAAATTGTATGGATAGAATTTATTTAGATTTAATTTTGAATGTTTATGTATAATTTTCATAAGCAACTTTAAAAATTATACTTTGGATTTAATTTCGAATGTTACGTATAATTTCGAATGTTTATCTAATTTTGTGAAACAAAATTCAAAAAATTAGTTTTGTAATTATCCTATTTTTAATTGTATTTATCACAACTCTTTTGGTCTTTTGGTGGTTATAACATTACTATTATTTATTTTTCTCTACATGTAACTAACTAATAAATGAAGTCAATGATGCAAATAGATACTTATAATATTTAAAATTCTTGCAATATCAAGAAAACCAAAAGAACAAACATGAACTCACGCGCCATAAACATAAATGATAAAAAAACAAATATTGTTCCTTGTAATAAAATGTGTACTTAAGAAATGATATCAACACACAAACAAACAAAACATAAGATGATCCCATCTCAAAGGAGTCTCTGATGTTTTCTCAAAGCTATGGAAGTAAAACGAATTTGGAGATGTTCATTAAGTCAGAACCAAACCGACCTGTCTTTAACAGCGATTCCGCTGCCTTCTTCTTTACCTCTCTTTTCTCCATAATCGACAGTCCATTTCTCAAATGTGCAATTAACAAAATCATAGTATCCTCCATGGAGACGCAATGATCCTTTTCGCACTTTCTCTTCTATCCACGGGTATCCAAGTAGCCTCTCTAATGAATGGTTTATCGACGTCTGCATAGCTTATATTATATCGTAAGTTCACTTATTCACATAAGATTTCAAGTTTCTTTTACCAAAAAGACATCACCTTTTCACAATGTTGACATTGGTGATCGAAATGTAGGTCCGAAGCAACAGCTTTTGTGCTTTCTTTTGCCTTCTTCCCCGTAATCACCCAGTTGTGTATGAAACTACTGTTAACACATGACATGTAATTCAGCAAAGAACGATATTTAAATGAAACTTTTAAACAGAATGAATCAAGAACTCGTAAAAAACCTGGATTCTACTTCGTCTTTCATGCCCATTAAAGCTTGAATTCCTCCACATCGGCTATGACCAACGATTAAGATGTTCTCCACCTGCAAGTTTATTAATGAGACAAGAAGACATTGTGGTTATGCGGTGTTTGTATCTTACGAAAAACTGTAAGAAGATAAGATGGATACATACATTAAGAGTATTCACAGAGAACTCGAGAGCAGCTTTGGTTTCAGTAGGTCCAGACTTCACACAACAAGCAAATACACAATTAGATTAAATGCGAAAAACCACTCCATAAAACAACAGAAAATGAAGATTAGTACTAAATTGTGTATACCTCATATGAAGGTACTAAATTTGCAATGTTACGAACAGTGAACGCTTCACCGGGTTGAAACCCGAGGACAGCAGAAGGACAAACCCTAGAGTCTGCACAAGCAATCACAAGAAACTGTTGCTTATACTGTTAGCAACACAAGAAGATATCTCAAGCCTTTCAAATAACTAAACAATAAAAAGGTTCTTTTTTGTAATGTGTAAAGGCTAAACCTTTGGAGCTTGAGCATCTGCTAGATTCTTGTAGTGCTCTAAGTTATCCCTGCTCGAGAGTAATAATACCCATCATCATCAACATGATAAAGGCAACAAAAGCAAAAGGACAGAATATATTGGTTTTGGCTTTCACTTACAAGTACTTAAGCTTCTTGAAAGCGAGGAACCGTTGTTTCATGTCATCGAATACATCGGTCTTACTAGTGTCTGTATCAATTGTAACACCACCATTGGTAAATTCATTAGCTTCATGTGTCTTTCCTGAAGCCATAACTTTCAAGTTCACAGATTTTCTCCTGCAAACACCAACAAAAGAGAAGCTAAATCTGAATAATTTGAGCATAAACAGAGATTTTAACACATTTCAAAGCATCACACAAAAACTCATCATTCTTACAAATCTTAAGACGAAACTAAAACAAAATCCCAACAAAGAACAATGCATTACCATGTGATATTCTCTTAAGATTCATATTAAACTAGATCAAAATCAGATGTAAAACCAAATCAAAGATCAAAAATTTACCTGAAACAAGTGTGAATTCTCAAGTGGGTTTTCTCAAAATCCTTTGAATTGTGCTTGGAACCAAATATCTGAATAAAAAAAACGAAACAGAATAAACAACAAAACCCAAAAGACAGAGGCAGAGACTTGGACACGTACCGATTGGGTTTGGAGATTAAGGAGAGACGTGTAAGAAGAATGATCAGACGAGATAGAGAATCGTGTGGGAGTGGCTGCCATGAAAGTGCTTTATAAAGCAAAGTTTTGGTATTTCGAATCTAGAAAGAAAGAGAAGAAGATATAACAAGGCTTCTTCAAAAAAAAAAAAAGTAAAAATTGAACCTTTTTTTTGTTGTGAATGTAGTTTTCTCCAACAAAGACGGAGAAACCAATGTTATTTGTGTCGTGTCTGTTTTTGGGCCCCACCATCATTTTTTTGTCTCAAAATTGATTTCTTAACATGATTTTTTTATATTCTCGTAGAAAATTATTAGAAATATATGGGCCGAATAAATATGTTATGGGGCTTCAAAATTATTCTCTAAACAATTATCTCGGCCCATATATAAAGAGAAATCATGATTATTGGGCCTTTTATTTTTTTTATGGCCTTTCAAGATTTATCAACAAATCACAACACTACATTGACTTAATTAGGATGTCTTCATGCAACATGTTCAAATTGTGCTTACATTGATCATGACTCTCACTACAATCTCAAAAAGAGAGTAAAAACTTTTCCTTATCTAGACCAACGTCTATTTCCGGCGAGTAAGGCTAGCTTTGAATGAGTTTTGGAGCCGTTGTGTGGATTTGGCTTGGGCAGCCAAAGCAACATCGTCAAGGAATCTCTTTTGTGGGAACTCATGAGGTGCAAGACTCCAATATATCTCAAACATTTCATCAGCTTCTTCTTTTCTATCCATCAAGCTATACACTATCCCTTGGCATAGGTAAGGCCTAAAATCTCGAGGGTTCTCTTTAACCATCTCTTTAAATATCTTTAGCCCTTGTTCAAATTCACCCTAAAGGGTTTCAATTTCAAAACCATTATTTACTATCTTAACATAACAAAACAAAGTTTGGTGATTTTTACCTTGACAATATGCATTTGGCCCATCAAGATTTGTATGTTTCTCACTTCCGTTACTCGGTCTCCTTGTCGAGCAACTTCAATAGCTTCCTTGAGCATGTCAAAGACAGAGGAGGAAGAGTCATGAGTCTTGTGCATTACCATTGCAAGTCCCTACAAAGATTTCGATTATAAATATCAAAATATCGAAAAAACCAATTCAATATACACGAATTTTCTAGTAAACATAAACATACGTGCAAAGCTCTGATCAAAAGAGGATTATCTTTGAGAATATCCTTAAACAATCTCTTAGACTTGCTTAACTGCCCCATCGTCTCGTAGCAAAGCGCTTCTAAAAGCTTCCATTCGACTTCACGAGGCTCTAATTCGATTAGCTTCTCGACATATTTGACAGCATCTTTAGTTTGGCCTCTCCTCATCTTCTTGTACAAAACAGACTTGATAGCTTCCATGTTCTCTGGCTCATTCTCCAGAAGCTTCTCCAACATTGCTTCGTCCTCCTCTAACACAGCTTCACTTGCAGTTGCAGTGGGTTTTGCTGCTAGAGCAGGTTTCGAATAAGAGAAACCTATCAACACAAACGAACCTACTAGTAAAATAGCTGCTTTTCTCGCCAAAATCTTGACCAAATCCTTAGGCGTTGCAGAGTGTATAAGAGGGATATGTGTAAAGGGGGAAGCTAAAGTGACGAGTTTTAAAGCGAAAGGTCGATAATTTCTCAGCTTAATCGAATACCCATTTGGATTACGCAACTGGGTCGGGCTTATAATCTGAGAATTGTGCTTGGAACCAAAGATCTGAATCAAAAACGAAACAGAGTAAACAACAAAACCCAATAGACAGAGAAAAGGGAGAGACTTTAAACACGTACCGATTGGGTTTCGAGATTAAGGAGAGAGGTGTAAGAAGAATGATTACGAGAGATAGAGAATCGCGTGAGAGTGGCTGCCATGAAAGTGGGTTTATGAAGCAAAGTTTGGATATTTCGAATCAGATAGTGAAGACGAAGATAGATAGAAGAAAGGCTTCTGAAAAAAGGGTATTATTGGGCTTTCAAAATTATTTAGCCCCATATAAGGAGAAATCATGGGCCCAAATAAAGTTATCGTTTTTACACTGTACTTGTTGTAGTGGTAAAATTGCAAATTTAGAAGCAATCAACAACGTTACCTCTCTCTCTAGTCTCTACACATTATCTCCGGCCGGCGAATTTTCACCTTCTTCTTCTTCTTCTTCAATGGCGTTTTCATACTCTTTAACTTCACAATCACCAAACACGACTCTCTCCTATTCCAACATCCACCAATTTCTAAACCCTTCCTCTTATTCCTTTCCCGTATCGTTATCAGTCTCGTCTCCGAACAACACACGACATCCTCGTCTTCTCATCGTCACTTCCGCATCGAATCCTCGTACGGCGAAGAAAGTCTCCTCGACGAGCAATGGAAGCACTGGTACGAACAAAAAACGGAAGAAAAAGGAGAAACTTGTAAGCCCTCCTGTGGTGGATTGGGATTTGAGAGATGCAGATTCGATTATTGAAGACGAAGATGATGATGAAGAAGGGTTTAGCTCTCTTCCTACAATACCTAAACCACCTGCTGGGTTTGTAATAGATGAGACTGGTAAGGTTCTTATGGCTTCTAAGAAGAGAATCGCCACTGTGGTAAGTTCAGTTTTTGAATTTCTTTGTGTTTCTGAGGAGAAGAAGAGAAAGCTTAAAAGGGTTTTTTGTTGTTTTTGTGGTGTTATAGGTTGATTCAACGAACAATAGTCCTTTGGATTGTGTAGTGAGAAGAGTGTTTACAAGTAGTAAAGGAGAGGATTGTATGCTTCTTTGCCCTGTTGATACGTGAGTTACTACTTACTACTCTTCCTTATCTTTGTAGCAACTTCTTTTGTTTCTTGCTTTGATTGGTTTGTTTTCTTGCTTCAGGCCTGTTCAGATTCTGAAGAGCACTAACATAGATGGATGGTCAGCTGTAAGTTTTCTCCTTTAGGGATACATGAACATTGTCCTTATGAGAAATCTCTGTAGGCTAGTGACTTTGTAGACTAAAATTTGCTTTGGTTAGGATGTTTTGTTTTGCTTATAGAGGATGGTTATGTCTTTTTAGGTCAGTGATGAAGAGGTTGAAGCTCTTCTTCCTACTGCTGCTTATGCTCTTGCAAAGATCCATATGCATCTAGTACACAGCGGGTATGACCGTGCTCTTTTATCAAGATTTGTTATGTTTCCATCATCATCATATCATCTGATGGGTTATCACTTATCATTGTAAACCAGGTTCTGTTACACAGCAAGAGGAGGCTTTTGCTACACAGAAGATAATGTCTTTGACTTTCGTACAGGTAACAAGCCTTTTCCTCGGATATTTACACATGAAGAAAATTCTTTTAAGATTAGTTATCCCCGGCGTCTGCATACTAAAATGATTTTGGCTTCATTTTTACGGTAGATATAGGATGTCATGCTTTAAAATTTTAATGAATTGTTTTTACGGGCCGGCTTATATTCTAGTAGATTTAAGTTCCATGTCATTTCTCATATCACTGAAGGTGTAGAACATAAACTATTTGCAGATGATGGCCAAGACGTTGAAGGCTTACCAACAGAAGGCGTTGAGATTACGTGTTTTCATCTGGTATACTATGATTTTGGCAATTTACTTTGAGATTCTTCTTAGTACAATGTGTTTCTGAACCAAGTGTGTGGAGCCAAAGTTGAACATTACACTACTTGTGAAATCTATAGTTTGAAGTCTATAGAACATGAAAAGTCAGAGTGTTGTGTTCCTCTTTTTCATTGACAACTGAATATAAACTCTGATTCAGGATGGATCACACTATATGGTCTACACGCCTTCAGATCCTCTTCTCTTTGTTGCTGCTAAGGTAAGTTTTTCATGTGTTTTTCATAGAAAGGAAACATGGACTTCGTTAGGAACTAAGTGTTGGAATAAACAGAGTGATAAATGGCAACTTTGTATTTGCAGGATCCGAATGGGCTACTGCAAATTGCTGATGATGTAAGTGAACCTCCATTTTTCTACTTTTTTCTCTCAAGATGCCTTTAAAACAGTATATAGCAAATGCTGCAACACTAGATTTTGACAATCTGTGTATTCTATAAACAAGAAAGGAGTCTTTAGAAGTGATCCAAGTTTATGTGTGATAGACCTTGGTCATTATACAAATCCAAATAATGATGTATAGTAGAAATAGAGAGTGTGGAAAGGAAACAGAACTTGGTTCTTGGTTACTTGTGGTTCTTTTCAGTTTCTTTTGTGATGATCACTATGAAGTAAGCTAAGACCTGTTGTTATGCACATGGTTTGCAGGAGCTATTAGATGACCCAGCCGTGATCAGTGCTATAGACGAGGAAACTGAATTCAATGCCTTGGTGGTATATAGATAAACATCAAAATGAAACCTTTAAAATTAGACATTTGTTAAAAAAAAAGTGATGTTGAATGTATATGTTATGTTTGTGCAGGAGGAAGAGGAGGCTCTTCTGGAATCATTGCTTGGTGAAAGAATTTGAAGTTTTCATAGGGACTATTTAGCTTTCATTTTTGTGTGTAATTTCCATAAACTGCAATGATTTGTGATTTAAATTTCTTGTTATAATTAGGAAAAAAATTTAGTTTCCCTTTGCCAAAAAGTTTAATATAAATTTTTGAATGCTCAGCTTTACATTATTTTAGTGCTTTGTAAAATTTTGGTGGGATTTAGACCATAAAATGCTTATCCATTTAGACAAAATCTCCAAAATTTTAGTTTTGTCTCTTTTAATTTTCTTCAGGACTAGCCTCAAGAAACAACCTCAGAGAGCTTGAGAAGACAATCATGTCCATGGCGTTAACAGGCCGACCTCTCTCTATTTCTCGTAACTCTCTTCTTCTTTCTCTGTTTCTCGTAACTCTCTTCTTCTTTCTCTGTCCTTCAAATTTTGTCTCGTTTGACTTTTCAACAGATGATTTCTTGAATCAATTTTGTATTAATAGAAAAACAAGAACTCATGTGGGGATGTTTTGTCTGCTCATCTTCTCTTCTTTCACAATATGTATGAAATTGAATCAAAGGGGTAATGAGCTTCTCATGTCTCACTGTTTAATTTAATTACAGGAAGTGCGGGGACTAGAAGAAGGATATGCAATAACAATCATCATCACTGGTTTGGTTTCAAGAACAAACATCTTGTGAAACCAAAGGGGTCTTCTTCCATTAGCTGCTCATTTAGTACAGAGAAAGATCCTCTCTTACCTTCTATTCAACAGTTAACAGATGCTAGTCTCATTTATAGTGTATCTGCAGCTTTGGGTCATAACAAGGTCTTGACTTGTTATATACATATATGGGTTGTTTTTGTTCATCTCAATCTTTGTGGTGCATACTTTTTAACAGTTTTAAGTATACCTTTTTTGCTCACAGGAATCACATCCGGAATGTAGCGCAAGAGTTCCTGCCATTGTTACAGCTCTTGAGAAGTATGAACTCACTCCTAAGGTATGAAATGATTCTTCTCTACCACTCTTGTGTTCATTTTGGATACATTGATTTTTCGACTGTGAAGATCTATGTCACTCTTTCTAGCAAAATAACCTAAGAATGGTAAAGTTTTGTCACTTGTGTATTTCAGTTTCGTGGAAGGGAGATTCTTGAACTCGCAAATTTCAAGACCGCGACTATAGAAGACATCGCAAATGTTCATGAAAAGGCTTATGTCTTTGGACTAGAGAAGGTTATTTCTCACCTTTTTAATTGCATAACTAGTTAATAAATAGTCACAAAATAGCAAAGTAAGTAAGTTTTGCAGATGAGAAAGTATTGAGTTTTATTTTGACCGTTACAATGGCACTCATAGGCAATGGGTCAGGCTTTAGATTCAGGACTAATTTTCATCGAAGGCTCTGGACCAACCTATGCCACTTCATCGGTAACTTCTTTGTGCTTCATCGGATTACATCTCAATATAAAACCATGTTATTCCCTTCCGTAATCTCTTGTCTCTGCACCAGACATTCCGAGATTCACTTGCCGCTGCAGGAGCTGGCATGGCTTTAGTAGATTCAGTGGTGATGTCTCGTCCTGTCATGTTAGTCTGCTTTATTATCAACAATGGTGCTAGATTTTTCATTTTACGTGGATTGGTAAATATACTTCAGAGAAACCTTATGATATATAGTATGTCATTTTTCAGGTCGCTGCTTCAAGAAACAGCCTAGATCCTCCCACTGGTTTTGCATTGATAAGACCACCTGGACACCACGCCGTACCAAAAGGTCCAATGGGGTTCTGTGTTTTTGGTAATGTTGCTATCGCAGCTCGTCATGCTCAACTCAAACATGGTCTTAAACGCGTCTTCATTATCGACTTTGATGTCCACCATGGGAATGGCACAAATGATGCATTCTCTGAGGATCCTGATATATTCTTTTTGTCAACTCATCAGGTAATCGTAAAGCCTAAAAAACTCTGTGCATCAAAATGTTATATAACTTAGACTCTTTGATACAAATACCACATTGATTTCAAGTGAAACCTTCAAAGATCTTTGATGGAACGACACGAAAAATGCAGGACGGAAGCTACCCTGGAACAGGGAAAATAAGTGATATAGGTAAAGGAAAAGGCGAAGGCACCACTTTAAACTTGCCGTTACCCGGAGGCTCAGGTGATATTGCTATGAGAACTGTTTTTGAAGAAATCATTGTCCCGTGTGTTCAACGGTTTAAACCAGATCTTATTCTTGTCTCTGCGGGGTGAGTGAAAAAAGGAACCGGTTTGTTTTGTTCTATGTTCATTTTTCTTACAAACTCTTTTGGATTTTAAGGTATGATGGTCATGTCCTGGATCCACTAGCGAACCTACAGTTCACTACAGGGACATACTACTCGTTGGCTAAAGATATAAAGCGGTTAGCTAAAGAAGTATGTGGAGGTCGTTGTGTGTTTTTCTTGGAAGGAGGATACAATCTTGAATCACTTTCTTCATCTGTGGCTGATTCGTTTCGAGCATTGATTGGAGAAGAAAGCTTAGCAACAGCGTTCGATAATCCAGCTTACTTGTACGATGAACCGATGAGAAAGGTGAGAGACGCTATTGAGAGAGCCAAAAGTATTCATTGCTTATAAAAGGAGAGGATCTTATACATATGTGTGTTGTTGTGTAGAGAAACCTTAGTACTTTTCTTGGTTTTAAACTTGGTACACATACAAAAAAGCACAACCATTTTGTTCGGTTACAAAGATTCAAGCTTCAAATAAACCAAACAACAACTAGCCAACAATCATTAAGTTTTTACAAAAAATACATCATTAACTATAATTAAATTTTATATTAACGTAAAGATTTTACAAAGAGGCATCATAAAAACAATATAAAAAAAAACACAACAAAAAAATACTATTATTATGAAAACAACAACAGAAAGGTATAAATCAGAAAATTCACAATAGTAAACAATGAAACCATATTGTTTAAAGTCACAAGCCATCAGTAAACGTTACACCAGTAGAAGGCAACCAAAGATTCCCTGCAATAAACTGAGAAACAGTAAAGTTATTAGCTTGTCCTGAGCTATTAAACACATGGTAACCTGGCCATTTAACCCGACCGTTAAGTCCTGAGCCAGCCCCATAGTTCATAAACTCTCCATAAAAGAGTGTGTCCAAAGCAAAGTCTGCGTTCCACTCTAGCCATCCTTCAGGCCTCACGACATCACTCATGTTGTTTCTTATGAAAACTGTCCTTGAGTATAGCTTCCATGGCCTTCCTAGATATGTTCTTGTCGTGTTTAGGTATGGGACTAAGTCTGTGTCCGCAGAGATGTTGCTGAATTGTATTGAGAATCCTAATGGTTTGCAACAAAAAAAAAGGTTAATGAATGGTAGATTTGTTGTTTTCTTGTCACACAAGAAACTACCATAAACCCTAAACATTAAACGTTTATCGAGAACCATGTGACAAGAAACGACCATAAACTCTAAACACTAAACGTTTATTAAGAACCCTAATTAAAGGTTTTGGAAAAAGGGTCAAGCAACGATAGATTTGTAATTCTCAAAGTGGGAACAATTTCTTGTGTTTGCGTTTCTTGTGACACAAGAAACCTATCACATCTTAATACCTTATGACCTAAAACCAAGAAACTATTACATCTTATGACCTAAATCTTAAAATGTACCTGATGGTTGGTTAGGATCTTTCCGGCCTTGTGCAGTGATAGTGTTCTTTTGGTTAGGTAAGCCTCTTTTAGCCAAAATATGACAGTTTTGAAACACAACGGTTCCATCTCCAAATATAAAATCTACTGTCCCGGTTATGGTGCAGTCGCGGTAGAATTGTCGCATAGTGTGCGTGTAGAGTGTATCTTGATAGCCTCTCATCGCGCATCTATAAAACACAGAGAGGTCAGAGTCTGATCTTAAGGCTACGGCCTGATGTTTCTCTGGCCCCGCTGTGTTTTGAAACGTTATATCTCTCGCTATGAATCCTCTTCCGCTTACGGCTGGAAAAGATATTTCTTACACATTGTTACAAGAGAAATTCGCATGTAACGCTAAATCAAGTTTTTTCAACAAAAATAACATAAATTCTCAAAGTTTTACAAACAAGTACCACTAAAACTTTTTTTTATCAGAAACAAAACAAGATTTAATTGAATACGTCTCGTTTTTTGTATTTATAAGTAAACCGTAAATATTGAACTCAAATGAAAAAATCTGGTTTTTGGTATTTATGGTATTTTCGGAATAAAAAGTTGTAGTAAGATTTTTGGTTTGTGATGGTATATTTGAAAGAAAAACTCTTTTGATGATTTTTTAAAAAATTTCTCCTGTTTTACAAAATCCATACAAATAATGAACTATGATCTAGTTGTTGTTTTTTTTGGTGAAAAATAAAGTAACTATTTATAACCAAAATTTTACGATATGAAATTATTACCGAACGTAGCGGATCGGAAAGTAGTCCAACCGTCAACGAAGCTACGGTTACCAGAAATAACGGTAACGTCGACGCCGTCACCTAACATTACAATATTCCATTTCTTCTTTTTAATCTCAACGTTCTCCAAATACAAACCTTTCTTGACGTAAATAACGAAACGTGTCGGGCTATAATCAGGTGCTTCTTTAACGGCGTCAGTTATACTCGTGAAGTTACCGGTCCCGTCTAGAGCAACGCTAACGTCGTAGCTAACGCCGTTTGATTCCAACAGTTTGCGATCGTTGGATCTGATCCAGTCTGGGAATCGACGGCTCTCGTCGTCTATGAGTGTACGGCCTGGTGGGCCCTTTGGTCCTTTAGTTATTGGGCCTCTTTTAGAAATGGGCTTGGCTTCTTGGCTTTGTTGAACAAGTGGTAATAAATCTCTAAGCATAGAATATAGTTGATCAAGGCTGCCTGTAAATAATTTAAAATAATAGAATTAAAAAAACATTAAAATAATTAACCACACATTCAAAAATCACAGAATAATAAAAAAATACCATCTTTTAGTATTATCAAATTTACATTGATTTACTATTAGTAGTTTAAGAAAAAATACAAATCTATACTATAAAAGTAGAAGGGGATTTCTCCTGGTGATGACACGTGGACACTTCTAAACTGGTTGATTTTGTAAAAAAATTTAAGAATTCAAACTGTCATAGAGAGGATTCGAACTCGGGTTAGAGACTTCAGTGATAGAGAACTTAACCAAATGTGATGTTTCATTTTTCTTGTAATTATTCTTAAACATATATTATTATTATTTAAGGAGTGTCAATTATACACCCTACTTAACATGTAGTTCTGATATTTAATTATTAGTAACACATTTTATACTATACACAAACAATAAACATTTTAAATTATCTAATTATGAATAAATGTACCATTCAAGAAAATCATCTGAAAATATGATAAGTTTGATCTAACTGACAAAGTTTGGAGATTATATATGTTTAATATTGAGGTATTTTTCACCTCACATGCATTTAAACTAGCTTGGAAAGCTAAGTCAATCATCGATTAAAAATAAATTATCATAAAATAATAATAATAATAATAATAATAATGATAATAATAATAATAACATTCTCATTCATGATAGAAGTCAAGTTGTCATATCACAAGAAACAAACAACTATAACTTTAAAGAAATTAGAAAATAAGTAAAATAAGTAAATAAGGATGTAAAGTGTTATATAAACCATAAAGAGAAGTGAATTATTGATCAATGGTCACTCATATGGGAAATATATATGTAAAAATGAAATGATGTCATAATAGTATAAACAAAGAATAAGTAATGCAGATGAACTACCATTTCGAAAAATTCTTTGTTAGTCGCAACCTCACTTTATCTTCAGGTTTTGTCTCTTTATCATGTTAACCGAATAGCATACTAAATCAGCGTTTAAACATTAAGAACGTTATGTATGATATTTTATTACAAAGAAATGATTAAATATGCGTAATATATGTCACATGTTTAGTAAATCAAAAAATTCAAGTTAAATATGCGAAGAATTTATTTTTCACAAAAAATAATAGAAAATAAGTTTATTTAGCAATTTACAAATACAAATCAATACAAAAATATTTAAAAGTTTAAAAATATTATAAAATATAAAAATCTTAAACATGTGAGTAGCGCGGGCACTCCTCCAGGATGTGCGCATATAGTTTTTGAACAAAATGCTTAAATATAGCTATAACATTCAGTAACATAGTCTAAAGAAACATAAAACTCATCATGTATACATGATATGTATTCTTCTACTTTTATTATTTTTAGGAATTCGGTTTAATAATTTAGATTAACTTTAATTAGTTATACTATAGTTAGAGTTTAGTGAATAAAAAGGACACATCTTATGGATTACGTAAACATTTTATTATTTGGATACTTAAAATAGTCAATAAAATTATAAAAAATACCACATTAAATTGCGTTTTAAAGATTTTCACAAAAATTAAGGAATGTTGTAAAATGACTTTAATGAAATTAAGGGGTATAACATAGAAAATATGATGAAAAAAACTAAAATTACATTTAAAGAGGAACAAAAAAATATTTTAAAATAACATGTAATAAGGAACATATGGAGTATGACAATATTTTTAAATTTCAAGTACACTTCAATTTTTTAGAGTGTGCCTAATAATGTTATCTTACAATATATTACGCGAACGTAAATTTTTTCTCAAAAACTGCATAGAAAAACGAAACGATAACTACACCCGCGCGTAGCGCGGGTTCTCCCCTAGTATACTTAATTTTCAAAATTAGATTAACTTAAACCGCTCCCAACATGGAGTTCTAAAACTCTTATAGCTAAGTAGAAAATTATAAATCTTTTAAAACTAAACCATCAACTATAATAAATAATAAATACTAAATCCACATCCAAATTTTTAAAAATATTTGATACCTTGAAAAACTCGAACAAAACCAAACAGGAAAATGTGTGTCAAGCATATATATAATTTTGCAAAGCATTTTGATTTTGAAGTTAAAGTTTTATTGACTTATATTATACACAAGTACACAACCAATAATTACAATAAGATAGTAAAATTGGTTTATAATTACCAGCGAGCAAGGATTTGACTAGACCAGAAGAAGTGCCTTGAAAGCCATCCATACAAGTGTCTTGGTTAGAGAGAGCTGCACTTAACCATGTCCTTGTGTCTGATCCCACGTTCCCTGTCCCGTTTCCCTTACCTGGTGGGTCCCACTCAAAATTCATCACATGTGATCACTATATATGTTTTGATTAATTAATTACTTACTTGATGATAATTATTACTCTTAAATTTTTATTCTTAACTTTCAACACTTCACATTTATTTCGCCTATTCTAAAGATTTTGAATCCACGTTCTATGTCCCTACTACGCACATGCCACTATTATAAAGTTTATAGGATTTTCTTTCGTTTCATCAACGAATAATATGCACTATATATACGTTGACGTAACATCATCATATTAATTATCGCTTCACGTATAGTTTCATTTTCGAATTTATACAAAAATTACCACACAAAACTTCTAAAATTTAAAATATTTAACCTCATTGAACCAAGCATGCAAAAATGTCTTAGTTGACATATAATAAGATGGTGAAAGGATCACCTAATAACCTTATTGCAATCAATTCTTGTGCCGGCTTTCAAATTTAATTAAAAGAGTGTCACACATATATTTTTATTTATCATAGTGTAATACTCCCTCCGTTTTCAAGTAAATAGTTTTAGCGTGCATATTAAAAAACTTAACTTTTCATATTTAACCAATCAATAAAAGAAAAATACTATAAAATAAAATTGGTTTAGAAAATTAAATTTATTTAATTTTGCATTAAAATTCTAGAATGTCATTAATTTAACATAATATTAGGTTATAATATCATTTATTATGAAATGGAGAGACTATGTTTCTGCTTTTGTTAAAACCAATATTTTCTTAATTAATCAATATTAATTCGTATAAAAATTAGAAAAAATGGTCTCGCTACTATATGACCATTTGCCACATCACGAACGATCATTTATTAGAGTATCCAAGCAGAGAAATTTCAAATTAATTGATCGAGTTTTAATTTATCATGCATGTGCATAGTTATTGCATACTATGATTTGAAATCTAAAAGACTAATATTCCATTACTATCTTTAATTTACGTCACATATGTTCCTCTCCTTTACATGACTAATCTTACACGTAATTAATGCTGACAAAATATATATTAAGCCTAATCATATAATACTATTCGAATATTGCCTAACACATAAATTAAACCCTTTTCTTGTCGCATGCAAAAACTTCACTACATTAATTTCCTATTTTATAGATTCCATGCTTATGTCAAATATGAAAAGTACCCTTTTGTTAAAACAATATATAAACATGTAAATCAAACTTTGCATTATACAGTTTTAGTAAAAACACAAAGATGAAATGCAATGCAAGAGTGTTACAAATATAGAGAAACATAGCTAGAGATTAGAGACAATGTTAAATCACAATTAATTAAGGTTTTAAAAGTGTTTAAGAAACATATATACCATTAGGATTCTGAGAAGCTGAAGCGGACCAACTCAACTCCTCAGAGGAGAAATCAAGAAGATCGATACAATCCGAAACCGCATATTGTAGCCTTTGGTCTTCACTAAAACCAGCAAATTGAGACAAAATTGAACTAACTTGGCTTATAAGTTCAACTACTATATCTATTGAACTCACAAATTCGCTTATAGGAACTTTCAAGTAATCATAGTATTGATGATCATTACTTTCCTCTGATGATACACACAAACTCAAAACCAAGAAGAGCATCAAGAAATTACTCTTCATGCATACCATTTTTGTGTATATATTTTTTTTTATGTAACTATGAAAATAACAAAAATAAAATAATTAGAAAAATGAAAGTTTTATTTTTGTGTGGTTTTTTTTTAGATTACATTGAAGTTTTCTTGTGAGTCAGTGGAAACGTTTTAAAAAGAAGGATACGTATTAAATTTTCCAACCACCTGTCTGTCTATTTTTATACAGTTAAGTCTATACTTAATATCTTTAATTGTGACTTACTAACATTCATTATCGTAATTATAATTTCAACTGTCCAGACATTTAATTACATTCTCATCTTTGGTTGTGGTAACGCGCCGAATGCAAGCTGGTTTCACATTTCTAGCGTAATCATTTATTATATATATATATATGGTCAAATAGGAAAATAAAATAAAAATGATTTGTATTTTAATTAAATACACGACTCTTATTTTTTGTGCCCTCGAGGCCTTCGATTATTAAATGTATTCTAGGGAGGAATAATATGTGCACTTACGTTTTTTATTTATGACTGAAATAGAAAATTCATGACCTCAAATATATGGACCAATTATACTTGGCTATCGACCAAGTCAACTTGTTTATACTTGGAGTATTCGACTAATGACCAATTAATCTTACAATAGAGATAATGCAAATATTTTTATGAAACAATTACAAAATTACATGTTTTGAATTGCATTTCATAAAATTAGATCATTTTAAAGTATGTATTCAAAACTCATACAAATACTCAAAATTAAATCTAAATAAATTATATCCACATAATCTTATCCATTTAATATTATATCATAAACACTAATCATCAACCATTTAAAATTTTGAGAGTGTGTAAATTTGTAAAAATATTGAATTAAATATAGTTTTGGGAAGAAAAAGTTAAAATGAAGTAGTTTTGTTAATTCCTCGTATTTTATAAATATTAGTAGTAAAAATGTACGAATATATATTTAGTCACTCGAATAAAAATATTTTCTCGTTCAACTTTCTATTTCAATTTTTTAGTTTTTTAATAATCTATAAAGAAAAACAAGAGACGAAAAAACCTTTAATAAACACAGAAAAAAAATATAAATACACATTGTTCTTGGAAATCTTAGAAATAGTTGAGTCAAATAGAAAAAGGAGTCACATGACCCATCACAAAAGAGAATGAATAGCCATTGGGCCGTATACAAAATTAAGCCCAAATTAAATGTTGGTCTCAATGAAAGTGACCATCTCCAACAGAGAAACCACAAAATTTTTTAACTATTCACTGGGATCCATGAACAGTTCGTTTAAAAAAAAAGAAAAATATATAATTAAAAACACATCAATCATGGGTCGCCACGTATCCAAATGGTTCACTAAATAGTTAAGATCTGGATCTTAAATAGAAAATATAAGATCCAGATCTTAACTATTTAATGGGGTCCACCTGCTAAGATCTATTTAAGAAACACCAATGGATATGCTCTAAGAAGACAAACAAAGTTTTAAAAAGATTGTATAACAAAATATATAAAAAATGATTTTCGTATTTTTGTGGTATAAAACCATGTACATTGGGGAAGTGATCTCTGGAGAAGTGACCTTGGTCTAGTGACAATCATAAATCTACATGAGGCATGTAACACCATCCCACCCGAGATCGATTCTCAGCGCCTACGTTTGTGTAGACGTTGACTATTGGATCGACTATTTGTGGTCCAAACGTTGATAAAAAAACCCACGTACATTATATAGCTTTTGTCTTCGTTTTTTCCCCATTTTTTTTTGTTGTAAGAAATGAGTACTAAACTCAACGTATATAAATAGATGATTATGAATTGATTATTGTTTTAACAAAATACCACACAACTAACAATCTCAAAAACTTTAAAAAAAAAACGAGATACTTATTCGACAAAGTGTGCTGACTATTTATTTAAAAATCAAATCATTATGTTTCTGTGTCTAATAAAGTCCCATTCATCGTACTACACACTTCATCTACATGTGTTACCCACTTAAAAACGACAACGTTTTGTAACGCCTAAAGGAAACCAAAGACTTTCACACAACAAAAGGCTCTCTTTTATTTTTTTCCCGATTTGTTTTTTGTCTTTTGATTTTCTTCATTCCCTTTACGTTTTTCTCCGATTTTACTTCTTCTCTTCCGAATCTGTCGGATTCTTATACTTCTTCTTACCACATAACACGCCTCCACACTCTCTCCTCTCGCGAGATCTGATTTCGATTTCGTCTCTCAAGCTTCTCTCTTTTCAAATCTTCAAAATCAGATTTCAGCGTTTTGATCCGAGAATCAGAGATTCGAATTCGATTTTGAGTTCTGTCTGAAATTCTTTCTGGGTTTTCTAAATTTTGAAACTTTTCCCCAAAATTCAGGTTTTTTCCTCACCGAATGTGTTAGATCGAGACCCAAAGTTTGGTTTTTTCGAGAGAGGTGCATGAGGATTTGGTGTTTCTATTGCTTCAACGACGAAGACGAGGAAGACGAACTAAATCAATCTTCAGCTAAAGCCATGGATAACAACGAAGATGGCTTGTTTGGTGATAACGAGAGGGAATTAAGAGCTCCCGACGGTACGATTTGGAAGCTGTGTGATGAGATGTTAGCGACGGAGGAGGAGGACGGTGGTGGTGAAGCTGAATTGGAGCGGTTATGGACATCTGAGATTAGCTCGCGGAGGTTGTTGGATCAAGGAGAGAGTAGCAATGTGGCTGAGGATAGTACTATGGAGGAAGCTGATCACGATTCTCACCATAAGCGTGCCAAAGTTTACTCTGGCCTTGCGTGAGCTCTCTTTAACCCTTCTCTTGCTTTTGATAGCGTGTCCTGTGAAAGAAACGTATATAGTGAATCTTAATGGAAACAGGTCTAAATGACTTTTGATTTCTATGGTGTGTGTGTGTGTGTGTGTGTTTGTGCGGGTGTGTGTGTGGGTGTGTGGGTGTATCATTACCAAGTTAGTAAACTCTGGTCCATGTAGTTAGTCTGTAGCTGTGTCTGCTTTTGACGGATATCGCCTTTCCATTACTATCTTGGATATAATCTCTCTGATTTTGCAATGTATCGTGGAATAGGTTTCTTGTTAGTTTACATGAATCATTTGTTTGTGTGTTTGTTTCATTTGTCTCTCTGATGTTGAAGGTTTGATTTTGCAGTGAGCGCAGGTCGGTTTCTGGTGTATCTTCAGATGCTGGAAATTCTGTTTCGTCAGTGGAGAGGACTGTGAGTTTCGGCCTTGCTTCTTCTTCTCGGACAGACACTGATATGTTCTGTCAGAATTTCATCTTGAACTATAGTCGGAAAGACGTGGAGAAAGAGGATGGAGATGATAACCGCTCTTCGGACACTGAAGATTTCGAAGTTCATATTGATTTGACTGATGATCTCTTACATATGGTATTTACGTTTTAAGATACACATGTTTTTTGTATTTTTTTTCTTTGTTTCTAAATCTTGTAACTTTTTTTTCAATCAGGTGTTCTCGTTCCTGAACCATGTCGACCTCTGTCGCTCTGCTATGGTGTGTCGGCAGTGGAGATTTGCTAGTGCTCATGAGGATTTCTGGAAGGTCTTGAATTTTGAGAATATGAGGATTTCTAGCGAACAATGTAAGTTGTTCTTCGTGTATATGTTGAATCTGTTTTGTTCTGTTATTCTCCGTTTGAAGAAATTACTTTGGGCTGTTTTATGTGCAGTTGAAGATATGTGTCATCGCTATCCGAATGCTAGTGAAGTGAATGTTTATGGAGCTCCTGCTGTTAACACTCTGGCTATGAAAGCAGCTACCACTTTGAGGTATTTACCTTGTTAAGAATCGAATATGATTTCGTAAATTAAGTTACTATATATTCATCTTAATGCTTCTCATATGTTTTCAGGAATCTTGAGGTCTTAACTATAGGAAAAGGTCAAATCAGTGAAACTTTCTTCCAGGCGTTAGGAGAGTGTATTATGTTAAGGAGTGTGACGGTTAGCGAGGCTATTCTAGGAGATGGTTCTCAGGAAATACACCTTAGTCATGATCGGCTACGTGAACTCAAACTTACAAAATGCCGTGTTATGCGTTTATCTATCAGGTAAAATTTGTTTTTCTCAAAAAATTAATATGTTTACGCATAATCCATTCTTAACTGTTATTATTCTTTCTGTTCTTTTAGGTGTCCGCAGCTCAGGTCTTTATCGTTAAAAAGGAGTAACATGTCTCAGGCGATCTTGAACTGTCCACTTCTCCGAGTTCTTGATATAGGCTCTTGCCATAAGCTCTTGGATGCTGCTATTCGTTCAGCAGCTACTTCATGTCCTCAATTAGAGTCGCTAGACGTTTCTAACTGTTCATGTGTCAGTGATGAAACTCTGCGTGAAATAGCTCAGGCTTGCGCGCATCTCCATATTCTCAATGCTTCATACTGCCCCAATATCTCTCTCGAGGTTTGGTCCTATGGTTGTATACTACTTTTCTTCGAACCTTTTGTTGTCTCACTATTATTTTTGCTGACTTGTTTGCTATTTTTCTTCTTTGAAGTCGGTACATATTCCCATGTTGACAGTTTTGAAGCTTCATAGCTGTGAGGGTATAACATCCGCGTCTATGACTTGGATTGCTAATAGTCCTGCTCTAGAGGTCTGTGTTTAGTTTTGTGTTTTCTTCCACACGCACGCACATATGCATATTATTGTTTGGTTAACCACATTTGATGTGTTGCAGGTTTTGGAGCTTGATAATTGCAACCTGTTGACATCTGTATCTTTGCATCTCTCGCGTTTGCAGAGTATAAGCCTAGTCCATTGCCGCAAGTATAGTCCTCATCTCGTCTGCTTTCAACATTTTGATGTTTTTTAATCTTTTGCTAAGTGTTGTCTTTTCACCGTGTTTAACAGATTCTCAGATTTGAACTTGCAAAGCACCATGCTTTCATCGATCACTCTTTCAAACTGTCCAGCGCTACGTCGTATCACAATTACTTCCAACTCCCTTCGTGTATGTACTTAGTTATCATGATTTTAATACCGCATTTCCATTTTCTTTGCAACTTTATCTTATAAACCTGTTGATTTTTTCATTTTCGTGGCAGCGATTAGCTCTCCAGAAGCAGGAGAACTTGACAACATTGGTTCTGCAGTGTCAGTCATTGCAAGAAGTGGATCTCTCAGATTGTGAATCATTGTCCAACACGGTCTGTGAAATATTTAATGATGATGGTGGATGCCCAATACTCAAGTCACTAATCCTTGACAACTGTGAGGTGTGATACAATTTATAATGAAATAAAAATCAGTAGTGGTTATATATTTTGTTGGTTTCTTTAACGCATTATAAACTTCATATCATCCTCTAGAGCTTAACAGCAGTGCGGTTCCACAACTCATCATTAGAAAGCCTTTCCCTTGTTGGCTGTCGTGCTCTTGCTTCTCTTGACTTGACGTGTCCTCGCATAGAGCTGATCTGTTTGGATGGATGTGATCATCTTGAAACCGCACTCTTTCAGCCTGTGAGTGTTGGTTACTTTTCTCATACCAGATAACTAACTTTGTCTTAACTGATGGTTTTTATTGCTTCTGGTCGTGAATAGGTCGCGCTGAGGACTCTTAATCTAGGAATATGCCCGAAACTGAGTGTGCTCATTATCGAAGCGCCTTATATGGTGTCTCTTGAATTGAAAGGCTGTGGTGTACTGTCCGAAGCATCCATTATTTGCCCTCTATTAACATCTTTAGATGCTTCTTTCTGCGGGTACTTTGTTTGTTTATTTTCCATTTACATGACTGGTTTTTATGGTGATGATGATAAGTGATATCCTTTGTTACCCTTTTTCAGACAATTAAGAGATGACTGTCTGTCTTCAACAACTGCTTCTTGCCCGCTGATTGAATCACTGGTGATAATGTCATGCCCTTGTATTGGCTCTGATGGCTTATCTTCCTTGAAAGGGCTCCCAAATTTGACTGTTCTTGACTTATCATATACCTTCTTGATGAATTTGGAGCCCGTCTTCAAGTCATGTATCCAACTTAAGGTAATGATCTTTGAGTTATGTTGTGTTCATTCCTCGTATATCGGCCATTCATGTTTATTCCTAGCGTATCTTATTGCTTTCGAGCATGTTTTTGATATTTTTATGGTTAGGTACTCAAATTACAAGCCTGCAAATATCTCACCGACACATCACTGGAGCCTCTTTACAAGGAAGGTGCTTTGCCTGCACTTGAGGAGTTAGACCTGTCTTATGGAACTCTCTGTCAGACTGCAATAGATGATCTACTTGCATGCTGCACACACTTGACCCATTTGAGCTTGAACGGTTGCGTTAACATGCATGACCTCGATTGGGGTTCAACCAACGTACAGCTTTTTGATTACTTTGGTGTCCAAAGTTCTGGTGATGATGCTCAAGGACCAGCTGAAACAGCCAACCGGTTACTGCAAAGCCTCAACTGTGTGGGTTGTCCCAATATCAGAAAAGTCTTGATCCCATCTACAGCTCGGTTTTACCATTTACTGTCGCTGAACCTTTCTTTATCGGTTAATTTGAAAGAGGTTGTTCTCGCTTGTTCTAACCTGGTCTTACTCAATCTAAGGTATGAGATTTTTTCTCATTTGTTTATATTTTCATTCGGTGATTGGTGGTTATTCTATGGCTAATCCTAATTCGAATCAAAATTTATTTGTGAAGCAACTGTTGCTCTCTTGAAGTACTTAAGCTTTGCTGTCCAAGATTGGCTAGTCTCTTTCTTCAGGTACGTTATAGTTGGCGTCTTTTAGTCAAACAGCGTTACTTGTACATAATGTTATCATTAAACAACACTTTGGTATCTTGTCTTTGCTAGTCTTGTAACATGGACGAGTCAGGGGTTGAAACGGCTATATCAGGATGCAGCTCGCTAGAGACACTAGATCTCCGTTTCTGTCCTAAGGTGTGTTTACTTGGTTCACTGTATCCAGAAGAGAGTTTTGAATCTTTATGCAGTAATTAAAACCTCTATATCTTGGGGATTTTTAACAGATATCCTCAGTAAGCATGGCGAGGTTCCGAGCAGTGTGTCCTAGTTTGAAGCGCGTTTTCAGCAGTCCGAATCTTATGCAAGATTAGGAGTCTTACGCCGAATGTTTTTGCTATATACAACTTGATTGTGCAAGATTTTATACAAAATGCTATGTTGTGGTGTGTTGTGTGTTGAGATGTAACTAGCCTCCCCAAGTCTTGAGTTTCAGTAGTGCAGATAGGCCTACTCTAGAGCTTGTACTATGGGCTTCTTAGTATAATATGCTTGTGTTGTGTGTGATGACACAAACCAAACAACATGAATATTTATTTGTGTAATGTTGATTTATGAGATTGTTGCTACTTTCTGTTATCTCTTACAGTTTCATTTTTGAACAAAAGGTAAGCTTGATTTTTAACTATACAACAGAGATAATTGGCAAGCTTGTGTCTTTAAATACTGTGGAAGTTTGAAATTTATTCAAAGCTTAAAGAGTGCAAAAATACTGATTTAGATTCAATAACACCGTAAAAACTCTGAACTTTTTAAAAGGTTGCATTTTTAACCGATCATGCGAGCAAGCCTTAATGCCATCTCTTTCTGCTCTCACAGATCTTCTAAGCTTCAGCTTCTACGTTCATCTCCTTCACACTCTACTCTGCGTCTTACTTCTTCGCTATCAGTTTCATCTTCTTCTTCTTCGTCATCACAATGGTTCGGCTTTCTTCGCGACGCCATCTCCACGTCGGATTTGAAGCTCGGGAAGTGTACACACGCACGTATCTTAGCTTTCGAGGAAAGCCCAGAACGGTTCTTGCTCAACAATCTCATCTCCATGTACTCAAAATGTGGGTCACTTGCTTACGCACGCCAAGTGTTCGATAAAATGCCTGAGAGAGATCTCGTTTCATGGAACTCGATTTTAGCTGCCTATGCACAATCTTCTGAAGGTGTTGTTGAGTACATTGAAGAAGGGTTTCTTCTTTATCGGATTTTGCGCGAAAACGTTGTCTTTACGAGTCGAATGACTCTGTCTCCACTATTGAAGCTCTGTTTGCATTCTGGGTATGTGTGGGCTTCAGAGACTGTTCATGGGTATGCTTGCAAAATCGGTTTACATGACGATGAGTTCGTTGCAGGAGCTCTTGTTAATATCTATCTGAAGTTCGGTAAGGTTAAGGAAGGTAAGGTTTTGTTTGAGGAGATGCCTTGTAAAGATGTGGTGTTATGGAACTTGATGTTGAAGGCTGATCTTGATATGGGTTTTAAAGAAGAAGCAGTAGACCTCTCTTATGCGTTTCACAAAAGTGGCTTGCGTCCCAATGAGACAACTCTGCGTTTACTCGGTAGAATATCTCGTGATGGTTCTGAAGCTGGTGGAGAAGTTAACTCCTTTGCAAATGGTAGTGATGCTTTAGAAATAAGATTTAAGAACCAAAGATTGACGAAACATCTCCAAGCAGGACATTATTCAGTTCTTCTCCGATGTTTTGCGGATATGGTAGCGTCCAACTTGGAATGTGATAGTGTCACATTCATTTTGATGTTAGCTGCAGCCGTTAGATTGGATAGTTTAGCACTGGGGAAGCAAGTTCATTGTATGGCATTGAAGTTAGGATTCGATTTGATGCTAGCAGTTGCAAATAGTTTAGTAAATATGTACTGTAAAATGAGAAAAATCGGTTTGGCTAGTACAATATTTGACAGTATGAGTGAACGAGATTTGATCTCGTGGAATTCACTTATCGACGGATTTGCTCAAAATGGCCTAGAAGTGGAAGCAGTGTGTCTGTTTATGCAGCTGTTACGCCACGGCCTCACACCAGACTGGTATACTATGACGAGTGTTCTAAAGGCAGCTTCTTTTCTTCCTGAAGGCATGTCGTTGAATAAACAAGTACATGTCCATGCAATTAAATTTAATAATGTCTCTGACAATTTTGTCTCTACTGCTCTGATTAATGCCTACTCTCGAAACAGATGTATGAAAGAGGCAGAGGTTTTGTTGTGGCGGAATAATTTTGATCCTGTCGCTTGGAACGCCATGATGTCTGCTTGTACCCAAAGTAATGACGGTCATAAGACTCTGGAGCTCTTCGGTTTGATGCATAAACGAGGAGTGATATCTGATGAATACACCCTTGCAACGGTGCTCAAGGCATGTGGTTCCTTGTTTGTAATAAATCAAGGAAAGCAAATCCACGCTTATGCGATAAAATCTGCACATGACTTAGATTTATGGGTCAGTAGCGGGTTTTTAGATATGTATGTGAAATGTGGTGATATGAAAGCCGCGCAGTTTGCTTTCAATAGTATTCCTGCGCCCGACGATGTTGCTTGGACTACTATGATATCAGGATGCATAGAAAATGGAGAGGAAGAGCAAGCTTTTCATGTTTATAGCCAAATGAGACTCATGGGAGTGTTGCCTGATGAATTTACAATAGCTACGCTCGCGAAAGCTAGCTCTTGTTTGACGGCTTTAGAACAGGGGCGCCAAATTCACGCAAACGCCCTTAAGTTGAATTGCACAGGTGATCCGTTCGTTGGAACTTCACTTGTGGACATGTATGCTAAATGTGGAAGCATAGACGATGCGTATTCTTTGTTTAGAAGGATTGAAATGAGGAACATTACTGCCTGGAACGCCATGTTGGTGGGATTAGCTCAACACGGAGAAGGGAAAGAAGCGCTCGAGCTTTTCGAAAACATGAAATCTCTGGGTATAAAACCTGATAAGGTCACGTTGATCGGTGTTCTCTCTGCTTGCAGTCACTCAGGCATGGTATCCGAAGCGTACAAGCATATCAATACAATGCATCGAGAGTATGGCATTAAACCTGAAATAGAACACTACTCTTGCTTGGCTGATGCTCTTGGCCGTGCTGGACTTGTTCGTGAGGCCGAAAAATTGATCGAGTCAATGTCCATGGAAGCTTCAGCGTCGATGTACAGAGCCCTGCTTGCAGCTTGCAGAGTTAAAGGGGACACAGAAACAGGGAAGAGAGTTGCAACTAAGCTTTTAGAGCTAGAGCCACTGGATTCATCAGCTTATGTGCTTTTATCAAACATGTATGCTGCTGCTTCCAAATGGACTGAGATGAAACTTGCACGGACGATGATGAAAGGACAGAGAGTGAAGAAAGACCCGGGTTTTAGCTGGATCGAGGTGAAAAACAAGATCCATCTATTTGTTGTGGACGATAGGTCAAACCCGCAAACCGAATTGATATACGAGAAAGTAAAAGAAATGATAAGAGACATCAAGCAAGAAGGGTATGTTCCTGAGACAGACTTCACACTTGTAGATGTGGAAGAAGAGGAGAAAGAGCGCGCACTGTACTACCACAGCGAGAAGCTAGCTGTTGCTTTCGGGCTTATGAACACTCCTCCGTCCACGCCAATCCGCGTGATCAAGAATCTACGCGTATGTGGAGATTGCCACAACGCGATGAAATATATCACAAAAGTGTATGATAGAGAGATTGTACTAAGAGATGCAAACCGGTTTCATCGGTTCAAAGATGGTAAATGCTCATGTGGTGATTTTTGGTAGTCGAAAGTTTGGACACAACAAGATAGTTTCATGTCAAAACCAATGATTGTTTCAATACAATATAAACCAAGTTACATTATCACTGAAACTAATCCATAAACAAAGAACATCCAAATTTTCAAGCTGTTGCTTCGATCCGAGGCTGGAACGAAAGAGCAGAGACGAAATCGACAGCTTCCCCGTCTTTGAAGCATCTAGGTAAACTACTCCACTCTTCTTCAACTATATCATAGACAAAGTATCCAAAACACACACAAGGATGATTTGCATTGAAGCATACAAGTATCTTATTTCGACCTCCTCCAACGCAGTTTATGTCGCCTTTCTTACCATACAACTCATGAGACATAGCAGGAGGTAACATCCCTACATGAACCCACTCATTGTTCTCTAGCTTCCATATCCTCAAGCTCGTGGTTTCGTAAAACTCAGAGAGAAGGATCACAAACATGGTTCCATTACATTCGACCAAGTCTATCGAATACTCTTGGCACGGAGGAATAAGCTTAGGCAGCTCATTGAAACATTGGTTAGTGAGATCACAAGCTATGATAGTTCCCGTAAAGCTTAGGAAGTAGAGTGTTTCGACATTGTCTTTAACTGTAATAACTGATGAGTATTGCTTAGATAAGCTTCTCTGTAGTTTGTTACTCGCCACTACAACATGCCCTGTCTTGCTAAGAAAGTAGACTATGCCTACATCATCATCATCATAATCATAATCATAATCATCATCTTCATCATCATCATCATCATCATCATCATGTAATGATGGATCGTTATGCATCAATTCTTGGTCTTTACTCCATGAATCTGAGCTTGATTTGTAGATTCTGAAACTGAGATTCGGAATCTCGCCGGAGATTGTGACGAGCTTATAACCGGAGGGAGACAGAGTCGCCGCCATAGCCACAGCTTGTAAAGGTTTGTTGTTATGTAGAGAAGTGATTTCGCGGGAGGATCCAGTGAGTGGATTACGGAGGAGGAAATCGCCGGAGACGGAGGAGCGAAAACAGAGCAAACCAACGGAAGAAGCGACGGGGATGAAATCGCGGCGGAGGAGACGGTGGTTGTTTAAAATTTTCCAGGTTTTATCGGCGGAATCGAAGAAGAAGGAAGAAGAAGAATCGTGGTCGTTATCGACCATGAAGAACCAAGGATCTCTAAAAGGGATCTGGGCACAAGCAAGTTTGAAGCTTTTTGAAGATTCTGTTGATCTCCATCTTTTACAGACACAAGTTAAACGGAAGTAAGAAGATGTCGGTAGCCATGAGAGAACTCTCTCGAGGATGTCGTCGTTAAGTTTATCCATGGGGAAGCTCAAAGCATAATCTTCTTCTTCATCATCTCTTGATTTTCTTTTGTTATTTGAGAATCCCATTGTGATGAAATCAGAAGAAGCTTAGATAGAGAGAGAGAGAGAGAGAGAAGAGAGAGATTGATGGTGAAAGAGACAAATTGTTGAGCTTGAGGAGAGTGGTGAAGAGGGTTTATTAAAGAGAAGAGATTTGTAACGCTCAATGAAGAGAGAGAGAAAGAGGAGAGAGAAAAGGAAGCTTCTTGGGCTCGTCGTGTCAGAGAGCGTTGACAAACCAGAAATATATTGTGAGAGAGAGAGATAATAAAAAAGAGATTTTTTTTTTCATTGAATAAAAAAGAGATTTTTTTGTTGTGACTAATAATAATAAATTTTACAATATGATAATCATTATGTTTAAATCACAAAGTCCAACATATTTTGATATTTTTCTATTAGTTGATTGGTGGTTATAAATAAGTTACTAGTTAGCATATTAGGAGAAATTTGGCGTTACAAAATATAAAAATCAACATGTTTTATTTTTCGAAAGTGAAAACATATTATTGTGTTTATATATATATAAAATTAACTCAAAATAAAGTTGAAGAATCCATTCATTAAATTAAGGAGAAAGTTAAGAGAAAAATACAAAAAGGGTTAATTAAAGTGAGTAACGCACGGAGAGACAGTGGATATCGGACGGTCACGAATTAATCGAAACACAAAGACAAAAGTAAAAGAGAAAGTTTAAGGAGTTACATTACATAACATACATGCAGTGATGCATATCATATATTTTATATTATTAATAGAGGAGAGAAAGAGAGAAAATTATTAGAAAATCCTACGTGTCATCACCAGATTAATTCTGATCTCACATTATTAAAAATTTCGAAAAACCCTAAATTGAAATTGGAAATCCAATGAAAAAGCCCATTTAATATCATATAACACACTATTTTCATATAACACACTAAAATTTGGGGCTATTGTGATTAAACCTTCCTAGACAATATGTTTAAAATATTTAAAAACCCAATGAAAACACACAATTTTATAATTTTCATAATGTTTGGATGTTATAATCTCGCACTAAAGAATGATAAAACATATTGTTCATTTATAAATAACAATATTATATTGTAAAATTGTATTAAACATCAAAACTCATGTCAAATGACAAAACTTGAATATAAAATCGATCCGAGCCCCCGAAAATTCAGTGGTTTTATCCGAGGTTTTAATAGTCCGAGTTTTATGACAAATAGAGACCGGATGGACATATTTTTCGTTGTTAAACGAGTCATATCATGGTTTCAAAACACTATGTAGTTATTGTTTTTAATGATAAATTGGTATATTATACGTAATGATAAATATTCAACATCGAAATGACAATTATACTCTTTTTCGATGATAAGTATTAAAATAATAATAGTAATAAATTTTTGTAAATAAAACATTATAAAAACCAAAATACAATATATTTTGTATATATACTTCAAATTTTAACTCCATGTTTAACGCGGATTTGGATCTCATTTTATACTACACAATATTTTTACCAATAAACATTTATTTTTCAATTACGTAAATCTTTATCCCGCGTTTGGCGCGGGTAAATTCCTAGTATATATAAAAGATGAAGGGAACTTTCCTTGTGTTGATACCTCATCATTCTCATTTATATCATCAAATTTATTTAACTTAAATTATTAAATATTATTACAAAACTAAATACATTTAAAAATCAACACATGAATATCAATTAAGTCTAAGTTTTAAATGTGTATTCACAATATTTTTTGGGACATTAAACAATTAAAAATAGTTTGATCCTATATAATCACATGAAAAAATAACATATAAAATAAAATGCATACAAAATTTATTAAAATGGTGAAAACATGACAAGTAAAATAAAGAAAAAGAATACAAACAAAAATTATAAAAACTATATTTAAGATATATAATAGACATTTACTAAAAAATATTGCAAACTTTATCTAAATGAACAAAAAAATAAAAGGGAGAATCACAAAACTACACCATTTGAATTACATTTCACAAAACTACACAATTTCCAAAATATTTCACAAAACTACACCTAAACACTCAAAATTAAATCCAAATAAACCCTACACACACAATCTTACTCCCTTAATACTATACCCTAAACACTAATTAGCGAACCCAAATGAAAAGATTTTAATTTTGGTAGTTTTTAAAAGGGTAAATCAAGCTTTTAAAATTTTGAAAATGTGTAAATTTGTGAAAATATTGAATTAGGTGTAGTTTTGTGAAGGGAGGGTTGAAAGAGTTTAGTTTTGTGAATTTCTCAAAATAAAAAAGTACAAACTATTTAAGATAAGCAGAAAATATACAAAAATATAAAATTGAGAAAATAACAAATATTGTATCATTGTTTAGGTGCATAAGAACATAAATATTGAAAATGCAATAAAATACTAAAATCATCAAGAAAAATTATAACAAAATAATTTATAAAATAAAATTATTAATATTTACAAAATATATATTTCAAATATTTAAAAATTCCGCGAGTATCGCGGATTCTCCTAGTACATATAATGCATGCCCTCTCTTCTCTTATGCTTTCAAAAAGTGTTGATTCGTGTGGGTTGTCTTCTTTTTCCTTTTTTTTTTCTTTGCATGGTTTTTGTTTGCTAAACAGTTTTACCTTTCGAATAATAAATTTAAAAGTTAACCGCTTTTACTTTTGCTCGTGTTTTTTCTTGTGTAACAAGTTAAAATTCTATACAAAAACTAAAAATCTAATTAATGTCATTTTTTATGGTGCATTAATTCACATTTGTCTATATCAATCAATAATTTTGTCAAAAAATCTTCATCAAAAGAACTCATGCTATTGTTCTTTGTAAATTAATAAGTGTAATAATCTTAGCTTGTAGGTAAATAATACTACATGTTATTCGAGTTTGTAACCACAAGAGAAATAAATGTATGTAAAAAGTAAAATGTTTCTTTTTAGTTTGTTTTTTGACAAGGGATAAAATTGATTTTGCAAATAAAAAAGAAGATAGGTGTAAAAGCAAAAGAGATAGATAGGATTATTATTTACTTTGTAGCCTCGTTGAGGAATCTCTTCTTCTCGCATCGGCTTTTGTGCACATTACAAAGTCAATGGCCAGAAATTTGTTCATAGACCCCATTCATATATTATGATATAAAATCCATATTATAACATTTTAAAAGAGAACAAAATGTAATCGAACAGTACTGGTCTCAACAGATAATTTAGCACTAGTTTTGTGTCACATCTGTGTACTTCGAATTTAGCATAAGCAAGGTTAATATAAACCGTTTTTTTTCCTTCCCTAAATAAGAATATATCAAAATTAAGCAATGCATGTGTTTTGTGTCAAACAATAAATTCTTCAAATAAATGTTAAATCCAATTTTTTTTTACTACAATTTATGCTGCATTTAAAAGTCTTATTGGAATCTGGTTCAAGTAGTGAAGTTTGATACTTATTGGCAAAATTGTTTTGTAACGTCTTCAATTTATGTGTTATGGACTTGAGAATGTGTCATTAGCCCATTAAGGAATAAAAGATAATCTATTATGGCCCAAAACAGTTCACAAAGCCATAACCACTGGCCCATCAAGTAAAAAAGGTAATTTCTTAGGTCCACTAAATATGTAAAAATAGTTTTATTAAAAGTAAAAAATAGCTATAAAAAGATAATACAATAAAAAACTATTAGTAATATTTTAGTAAATATGTGGATGTGGTATGGGATTAGTACTAATCAAATCTATAATCTGAGCATAGAGTCAAAAACACTGTGGGAGGGAAGCGAATAAATTCCTCTCTTTTTCCCCCTTTTTCAGCTTTAAATAATTTTAAAATTTTTGTCTCTCAGAAATCATAAAAGCAGACATTAAAAAAAGGAAAGAGAGAGAAAGAGAGCGTGAAGGGTGAACACAGCTCATTCTACAGTGAAGAAGAAGAAGAAGACCTTACAGAGAGCATTCAATAATCAAAAGCTTTCTTCTTCGTCACAAACAATGCTCTGTCTCAAATCCGAAGCTCTCCGCGAAGAGCAAACACAACCTTATTGTTCATCTTCTTCTTCTCCAAGCAGCACCGATCGTAGCACAGCAACAACCAACTCCACTTTTCGTCTTCCCACCAATTGGTACTCTCTCTCTCTCTCTCTAAAATCCACTTCTCGATATGGGTTTTTGTTTGCTGATGTTGTTCTCTGTTCATGATTATGTTTCAGGGGAAGCTCGATTCGTAAGTATCTGAAGAAGAACGGTACAATCTCGAGAAGATCTTACTCTTCTGGAGATGGCTCTTTGTATTTCCCTCATCTAAATCTCAATGTAATGTTACATCTCTCTCTATCTCTCTATGATCTTAGTGATTTGGGTATGTTGTAAATCTAGGTTTTTTTTAGGGGTTTTAGTGTCACAAACAATGGTTTTGAAATTGGTATCCTTTTTGGAAACAGGAAAGCAAGATTCTTGATCAAAGTAGTGGTAGATTTGAAGAAAAGAGCAATTTGTGGTATAAGTGTGAGCTTGAACAAGATGTAAGTGACTCATATCCCCCCCACACTCTCTTTCTTTATATAAGCTACATGATGATACTTGAAAAGACCGATAACATAGGTTAGCTTAGTAGTGATAATGGTGCTAGATTTGTTATATAATGTTTTGGGATAATATAGGTTAAGAGACTTCAACAACAGTTACAAGATGAGACTAATTTACGGTTAGCTTTAACAAGCGCAAGCGAGCACTCTACTTCGCCTTTCATGGATTCTCCTTATGAACTTCCCGATAAGGTCAGACTGACTTTTTCTCCCGAGATATACTTTTTTTGTTGCTTTTGTCTGTCTTTAGAAACATTGTAAAAACGGTGTAGGCACAAGAGCTTTTGGATAGCTTAGCGATACTGGAAATCACGGTGGCAAAGCTTGAGCAAGAATCGGTTTCCTTGAGATATTTAATTAGGCAGGAGAAGAACGAGCGGCGTCTCAGTGAGATTCTACAAAAGAAGAAGTCTCATCATCGTTCTGCAGCACCCACAAAGTTCAGTGAAGCCCAAAATTTCCCTAACAAGTCGGTATGACTCTGTTCAGAGATTTGTGTATTCTTTGGTTGTAGTGTCTCTATACTAATTCTTCCTTGCGATTTCGTAGGTGACAACGAAAAGAGAGAGCAAACAACTGGTTTCCTTGAATAGTGAAGCTTTGCAAGTAGAATGAAGAAGCAAAGAAAAGATACAATGTTATCTTAGGCAATGCCATATCATATACATGTGTAAAATCAGAAGAGATGCACAACTCTGAGATCTTAGGAAGATGCGCAACTCTGTTCTAATTTGGTCTTTGATCAGTTTGTGTGGGGGGTAAGGTTGATAGGAGTGATGTTGAGATGGCATTGGATTCTTCTTCATGTTTTGTATGACATGAACAACGATGATTAGCGCCTTTTTTTGAGAATTTGCGAGTGTTGAGATGATGGGAATGGTGGCTCTTGTGAGATGATTGAAGACATGTTAGAGAAGCCTTTAGGTTTAAAAGTCAAGTCCAAGGCCACATAAGAAACTCTTTATGATGCATTGTTGCATATGTGAATCTCTCTGTATTAACTTATGTTAGTTTTTTTATTCATGAAGCCGAAATAGAGTAATTTCTTGGTTTATTTCATTTAACCTGTAAAAATTAGTCATTATTCCAAAATTTTAATTAAAGAGATACTAAAAACTAAAATTAATTTGGAAAATCCTCTAAAGTCAGTAACTTGTAAAACTAGCACAATGTAAGCACAAAAACATAAACATTACAAAAACATAAAAGCACTAGACTAACTTGTCCAAGAAGTAATAACACATCTACATTATTACTTCTTGCACACACCTCATGTCCTCTTTTGGAGATCATTAAACAAGTTGCGTCCATGAATGTTATAACACCGTGCACAATGTTCCAAGTGTACTCATTACGATACATGCGCAATTGCCTATCAAGTTCTATGTTATAGATACGATCCCCAACAACACATGATGAAACTGTAAGTTCGATGATTATTTTTTTATATATCAAAAGTGTCTTCTTAATAGTATCTATATTGAACTAAGCTAGGTAATCTTTGTCTCACAATGTAAAACTTACTTGATTATATTTTAGGGCATTTTATTTGATTATGAATGATTTATTTTACAAGTAAAAATGTGTAGTCAAATTCTACTACATGATTTTTCATCTCTAATATTGGATACTTTTTATTGATGGTTAGCTAATTTAAGAAGTTTTAAGCACAACTTTGCTATGCATAAGAACTCAATGAACTTGACATTTTTTTTAATATTACGATTGTATTGGTTTGGCATGTAGTGATTATTTTCACATTTTAAAACAATAAGTGTCGACAAAAAGCAAAACCAAAAGTTAGAATGAAAGATTATATTATTAGATAAATAGAAGAAAAGCCAAGTTGGGAATGAGATTACCGGCAACTCCGTTGGTTTTGTTACACATTGAAAACAAACAAACATACGGTTTTAAAGGATACTTATTAGATAATTTTGTTACCTCAAAATAAACTTATATTATATTATATAGCTAAATATTTATGTAAGCTTGTTTTTGTTGAAATAAGTTTTTTACTATAAATAGGTTATCCTAAAACAAAATGATATATCCAAAAACAGTTTATCTCTTTAGTTTTATCTTTCTAAAAATTTTAAAAGTGTATAATGATAAGTCACCTAAAGACTAATAACTTTTTTTGTCAAGATCCTATAAATTACTAATTACCAATTAAAGGTTATATATGCTATCAAATATTTAGAAAATATATTTCATTTTTTTGTTTTAGCATTTGGCTTGTAACACATTATACCATGCAGTTTCATAATAAATAAATGATTTTCCCTTAAAATAACGATGTGCTAAAATGGATTTCTGACCAGATGAAAGAAATTAAAATTAATTAATCACCTTCTAGTCAAAATAAATTTCAATAAACCTTTGTTTATTATATTTTGAATAACCTTATTGATATATATATACAACCAATGTTTTTAATAAAAGTGTAGCTAAATGATATTTGATAAAAATATGGACAGTGGTCCACTAAAGATCTACGTTTACTACGCTCACATGTGATTAGTATAACTATGTTGATTAAATGAATAAAAAACGTAGAAATTTAATATATACGATTATACTATTAGAATTTAGAAGCAAAACCCAAAGCCATGTGAACCTTATTCCCTCTACAAGGAGAAATGGTCCGATAATATTCTTTTTTGAGGGTTTAAAATGTGTTGCTAATGGCATCACGACTCTTGTCGTTGACACTTAGTCAACGATAATATATTTATTAAATTATGATTATTTTTTATTAGTGAGATAACTATAGAAATAAGTGAGTATACAAAATATCTTTGTCGGTTCAAACCTAAAGTTAATTAACTCAAGAAACCAAATATCTAAATTAGAAGTGAAGATATTATAACTTCGTTTCCACGTATTACTTAATTAAGAAAAAAACCATAAGAATACTTATATCGCAAATAGCTAACGGTTTAATTAATTACACACCGTAATTATGAAGGTAATCAAATCATAAGAAATAAATGATTAATTAATTGTTAACCTTGGAATACAAGCTCAAATATGCATGGAAAACAATCACTAAAAATATTATATAAAAAAATTACTAAAGATATTACTAAACCATAAAAATATTACAAACAATCACTAAAAATATTTTTCAAATGAATAATATTACGAAAAAACATCGCAAATCTTAAAAAATGAGTCAAAGCAAATAAATTATTTCCTTTTTCCCATAAATATCAATAAATTATTTGCTTTTTCCACAAGCAAACAGAAAATAAAAAACAAAAACCACTAATCCAAAAACCAAAACCACCCTTTTCTTTTTACTATATAAAAGCCACCTCACCACCATTTTAATTTACACATTAAAAATAACAAACAAAAACAAGAGTTTTTAATTTCTTCACTTTTCAATGGACACTAAAATAGGATCAATCGATTCGTGCAATCCAACCACCGGCGACGTCGGAAATCCACCGCCCAGCTCCGTCGCAACAATCCACGACTCCGTTCCTTCCTCCGCCGCGATCTCATGCGACGCGACTCTCGGCCGTCATTTAGCCCGTCGTCTAGTCCAAGCCGGAGTCACCGATATCTTCTCCGTTCCCGGCGATTTTAACCTAACTCTCCTCGACCACCTCATCGCCGAGCCGGATCTAAACAACGTCGGTTGCTGCAACGAGCTTAACGCCGGCTACGCCGCGGACGGATACGCCAGATCCCGCGGCGTAGGCGCGTGCGTCGTGACGTTCACGGTAGGCGGTTTAAGCGTTTTGAACGCGATCGCTGGCGCTTACAGCGAGAATCTGCCTCTGATCTGTATCGTTGGAGGTCCAAACTCCAACGATTACGGCACAAACCGGATCCTCCATCACACTATCGGATTATCCGATTTCTCTCAAGAGCTTCGTTGCTTTCAAACCATTACTTGCTATCAGGTAAACACAATATACAAATATATAACCTCTATAAAATTAATACTCTGTAAATAAATACTCTCTCCGTTTTGTAATGTATGATTATGTGTTTGTGTAGGCTGTGGTGAACAACTTGGAGGATGCTCATGAAGAAATCGATAAGGCGATATCGACTGCGTTGAAAGAGAGCAAGCCTGTGTATATAAGCATAAGCTGCAACTTAGCCGCGATTCCTCATCATACGTTTAGTCGCGATCCCGTCCCTTTTTCGCTATCTCCAAGGTAAAGATTAGTTTAGTTTACTTATTAGTCTTTAATTATCTCAAAGAATCATATTTACAAGTGTGTTTTTTTGTGTGTGTGTTAGATTGAGTAATAAGATGGGTTTAGAAGCTGCCGTGCAAGCAACGCTTGAGTTTCTGAACAAGGCAGTGAAGCCAGTCGTGGTCGGTGGTCCCAAGTTGCGTGTGGCGAAAGCTATTGATGCTTTTGATGAGTTTGCGGATGCTTCGGGCTATGCTGTGGCGGTTATGCCTTCTGCGAAAGGCTTGGTCCCAGAGACACATACTCGTTTCATCGGCACTTATTGGGGAGCGATAAGCACACCTTTCTGCTCTGAGATTGTCGAATCCGCGGATGCCTACATCTTTGCAGGTCCGATCTTCAACGATTACAGCTCTGTTGGTTACTCTCTTCTCCTCAAGAAAGAGAAAGCAGTCATTGTTCATCCTGACCGTGTCACCGTGGGTAACGGTCCAACGTTCGGGTGCGTTCTGATGAGAGATTTTCTCACTGAATTGGCTAAGAGAGTGAAACGTAACGAGACTGCTTACGAGAACTATCATAGGATCTTTGTCCCTGAAGGTAAGCCATTGAAATGCAAAGCAAAAGAGCCTCTGAGAGTCAACACAATGTTCCAACACATTCAGAAGATGCTCTCTAGCGAAACCGCTGTTATCGCTGAAACCGGTGATTCTTGGTTTAACTGTCAGAAACTAAAGCTACCAAAAGGATGTGGGTAAGTAAAAAAAGCTTAAACTTTAAAAACAAAGAAAGTAACGATATGGTTTTGAATGTTGATATATGTTTTAATCGTAGGTACGAGTTTCAGATGCAGTACGGGTCGATAGGATGGTCTGTTGGTGCGACGCTAGGATACGCACAAGCATCACCTGAGAAGAGAGTCTTGGCCTTTATCGGAGACGGGAGTTTCCAAGTGACGTTACAGGACATATCGACAATGCTGCGTAACGGACAGAAAACGATCATCTTCTTGATTAACAACGGTGGATACACAATCGAAGTGGAGATCCACGACGGTCCTTACAACGTGATCAAGAACTGGAACTACACTGCTCTTGTCGACGCTATTCACAACGGTGAAGGCAAATGCTGGACTAGAAAGGTAAATCTAAAACATATTTGATGGTAAATGGAGACTAAACTCACTTTATGGTTCTAATTTAGTAAAGAATGTGTGTGTTTTGGTTTTGGATTAGGTGAGATACGAGGAGGAGTTAGTGGAGGCGATTAAGACGGCGACAATGGAGAAGAAGGATAGTCTTTGTTTCATAGAAGTGATTGTGCACAAAGATGATACGAGCAAAGAGTTGCTCGAGTGGGGCTCACGTGTAGCTGCTGCGAATAGCCGTCCTCCCAATCCTCAGTGAGAAACAAGACAGAGACAGAGACAGAGAGATTAGTTTGCTTCAGTGTTTCGGCCGTTTGGTTTTTCATTTGGTTTTTTTTTGAAGTTTTATTAGTAACTTTTCAATTAGTATATGCTTCGTCTTGGAATAAACGTCTCTCTGTAATCAAATTACTTAATTCTTCTTTTTACATTTTTTTTTTGAAGTCCCAGTAATCATCAATTAAGTAAAACTTGGCTTTTTTAGTATATTTTGCCATCGAGAACGCAAGCAGATGGGGACACTTGCATGCTTGGGGCCTAAACATTTTTAACATCAGATCGTCAGGAAGCATGAGAATCGTCATCGTCTGTCTTGTATTAGAAGGTGTCTCTTCAACATACATGGCTCTATGTGGAGGTTGCTTTTTTAGGGTTCTTGTGTCCCAAGTGTTTATATATAATATATAGGGAATAAATTAATAGTTATCACTAGTGATGGAGCGAAATATTTGGAATATTTCATTATTATAAAAAATATTCTGTTATATTATATATTTTTGGTAATTTCCCTATTTATATTAGGATTAGATATTTGTTAAAATTTGAGCTATTCATAAAAATCGATTTGTTAAGATTAAATAAAAAACTCTAGGCAAGGGACTTGCCTGACCATTCTCGCTTCCTTCGTTTTTGTTTAGCTTGCATCCTGTTAAACTTTTCTTTTCCATTTGCACGCAGAGGGTCGACCACAACATATGCATCTGGATCATCCTTTCGCGACATTTTGTCCTGCCAAGATTTAGTTTCACATGTTCATTCATCTTCTCCATCACCAGACACAATAAGACATATACACTACACAGCTCAAGCTTCTTATCAACATACTTGTGGTAATTACTGCTTAGCAATGCACTAATCTATGTATTACATCTATTAGAGCGACGTATAGGTGAGATGAAACCTATGAGGAATTTACCTTGCCACGCTCAAGTGCAAACTCCAGCTTTACTTTCTTCCAATCAGAGAGATCTCCTTCTTTAATCTCTACTGGTTCATTACTCGACGTAAACGGTTTTGCAGAAATGGACTGCTTAAACTTCTCAAGTTTTGCTAATACCTGGAGAAAGCACATGAGTGAAACGATTGATAAGTTCAAGGAACAATTTAAAGAAAGATTAGATAGAATCTAAGAAGCTGTCTTCTACTAAATATTGTTGCTCTAACAAAGTAGGGCACATAATCAATAAGAAAATAGATTTAAAATTCAACTCACAGCATCCTCGTTTCCTTGTAGTCTGCGCTTTTTCAACTTACGCAACTGACGGGCACGTTCAGAAGCATTGAAAAGCTGTAAATCAACGTCTCCTTTCTCCATCCGTTCGGCTTTGGCTTCTGAACCTATTCCTCTCTTCTTTAAGGATAACTTTTCCATCCTTGGTTTCTCGTCTTCACTAGCTGAAACATCAGTCCTGTGAATAGCAAAACTAGTGAGTCAATGAATTGCAATATAGGTTACATCATCATGAGTTTGAATGAAAGGTTGTATTACTAAATAAGTCAAAATGATATAGAAACGGTAGCTTGTAACTGTATGTGTTATTATCACCTTCGAATAGATTCTTCACGCCCTTTCACAGTAGAGGTTTCTGTTAAGACACCATGAGGAAATTGTAATTAGAATATACAAAAGCCAAACTTAAAAAGCATCAAATTGTGTTAATATTTAAAATTTTAGGATAGAGAGATGAAAATTATAATTACTCTTTTTCTGAGTTGGTTTGGAAGGCGCATCTCCCACCTCCTTTCTTTTGTTGAGCACTTGATTCCTTATCTTTGCATCAAATTTAGTCTCATCTTCATCATCATCATCATCGTCATCATCGTCATCATCACTATGCCCAACTGAATCAGGTACAGACAAGCTCTTATCTTTTTGAGCTGCTTCTTTCTTAGAACTCAGAGCTTCTCGAACGGAAAGTACCTCCTTCGAATCAGATGCATTCTGAAATGTAAAAAATACATAAGCAAATTAGGATTGCTTGATAAGACAAAGAACGTAAGCCATAAAAGAAACCTGCAGCTTTCTGTCTGATGCCCATGATAAATTGTATTATTAGTTTATTACCCGTTCTTTATTTGTAGCTTCTGCCTTCAAAAGCCGAGGATCGTCCAAAACATCATGACTGCTCTTAATCTTTTGCTTTACAACAGCCAGTTCCTTCTCCTCTTCCTCAGCTTCTTCTCCGAATGATAGTAAATTCAATTTCCTGATAATCACAAAGACAACAACAACAACAACAAAAATGTCTCAGAATATCAGTCAACACAAAGATACAGCTAAAATCATCAATTGAACATATCTTACTTCACAGGCTTCTTTTGGGGTTCCTTGTTTTCAGCAACAGGTTCTTGTGATGTCTTTGACAGAACCCTAGGAACAATATCTTCGAAAGGATTCCACAAAACCTATCAAAGGAATATCACAAGTATCCTGAATAAAAGAACAATGTAATTTCACAGCACAAAACACTATTTCAAGTGTAGCTTATAAAAACTCTTACCTCAACTGATAATATTCTCGGAGCAGGATCCAGGGGACGATCATCTTTACTCGTGTCAACCTCTCCTAGTCTTAGAAGATTGAATATCGAATCACCAGTCACCTAAAACAGTTAACAAACAGGTTGCAACTAAACACAATCATGAACTAGTAAACCAAAAGTTGAACAAAGCAAAGAAAAACAAGAAACCGAAAAAAAGAAAGAAGCCAATTCTTCACCTTGCCAAAGATAGTATGCTTCTTATCAAGCCAATCACACTTATCCAAAGTGAAAAAGAACTGACTACCATTCGAATTCGGTAAGCTCTCATTAGCCATGGCTACAATCCCTCTGTGGTTAAATCTTAGCCTTGAATGAAACTCATCACCAAATACACTTCCATATACACTTTCTCCACCTATTATTATACATTCAAACAAGCAATTACAACGAAAAATCGACATAAACACTATCTACATACAAACTAGGGCACTAAACAAACTAAGAAAATAATCAGAGAGGCGTAAGAAGCTGCTTACCGGTTCCGGAGCCAGTGGGATCACCGCCTTGTGCGAGAAATCCGGGAATGACGCGGTGGAAGATTGTGTTGTCGAAGTAACCTTCGAGACATAGCTGAACAAAGTTGCGTACGGATTTAGGCGCTTCTTTAGGCCATAGCTCCACGTCTATTGGTCCGTGCGTCGTATTGACGATGACTTTTCCTTTCGTCGGAGGCTCGAGCACGTACACCGTCGACATCTTCTTCTTCTACGAATACGACGAGAGACGGTGGTTTTCGAAAAGATAATATAGGCACACACAAAAAAAAAAAAAAAAAAAAGGCCCAATTTTAACAATTAAACTAGGCCCATTTATGGCCCATTAATAAACAATTATATTCGTTATAATGGTCAAATTTGTAAATCGACTCGTTGACTTTTTTATCTTTGACCGCATGGACACACGAGTTCGCGCCAATAATGTAACTAAATAAAATCTAGTTCAAATCTTTCTTAATTATTTTTTTAATATATTTCTTAAATCTTCTTTAGGTTTCAGACAGTATTAAAGTGTAGAGATTTAATACATGTTTTCATCTATGGAATGTTTTCTAAATTATGGATATTTAACCACTAACTTAAATGCACGTCCTATATTAACTATAATATGATCATTTTCTACATTAAATAAGAAGGAAAAAAATGTTGGAAATAGAAGTTGTGTATTGTCTTTATCCCAATAACTTCCATGAACTTGCATATATACACACATTCGTTAGCCTCCATCTTTTATGGCTCCCACACTTTGAATTTTCCTTAATATTTTCTGATAATATTCAACAAAATACAAAAAACGAAGACTTTTTATTATTTTAATAAAAGTCTTCAACTACTAACACTACTCTGCATTTATATATAAGTCCTCTTCAACATGTTGGTCATATTCATAATTGTCAAAATAAGAATTTCATTTATTTTTTATTTTTTGTTACACTTGTTGGATCTTTCTTCTATGTCCTGCTACAAATAAAAGAGCTTTACGCTCATCGTTTAACGAATACTTGGTAGGTGTACCAATATTAATAGAATTAAGGGGAATATATTTTTTTTGTTTAATTAATTTGTAGAGGTTAGTAAAAAGCCAATAAATGCTGATCTGGATTTGATGTGTCCAAGAGAGGAAATTTCTATATTAAATATATTTTTTTTGGAAGTATCCTTTCCTTTAATATTTTGTGGTCAATATGGTTCTTGAAGTAGAAGCCTAGAAGGCATAATAACATCAAGAATCAACATTAATTTCAACACAACAAACAACAACAACAAATCATAACTCTCATAAAATTCATCAACAGAGTAATAACAACACTATGGAAAGGTCTTTGAGTTTCAACAACTGGGAGAAGCTTAAAGAGACAAAGACTAATGAAGATTCAGTTTCTGAAGATGTTGTTGTTATGGAGACAAAGAAGTCAACGCCTAACACTTTGAGTGGAAGAAACTGTGGGAGAATCAAGATAAAGAAACCTAGTGTTATAATAAAACCTGAGCCTTTTTTGTTTTTTTCACCAAGACCTGTCACTGAGCTCGATGCAGCTGCAACCACTGTGCAAAAAGTTTACAAGAGTTATAGAACAAGAAGGAACTTAGCTGATTGTGCTGTTGTTGTTGAAGAGCTTTGGTTAGTTTCTTGTTCTGTCTTCTTCTTCTTCTTCTTCTTTTAAATGTCTTCTAATTAAGTTTTGTTCACACTAACCCTTGGCATAGACTTAATTTTTACAAAAAAATTAGTCCCCAAAACGGATTATCTATTGTAAAATATGTAAAACACGATTCTATTTGAGAATTTGACAAAAATACACCTTTTTGACACTATTTTACAAAATTACACCCATTTCAAATTCCTTTTAAATATGCATTTGTGTTCAATACTTAGTGTTCAATGTCTAGTTTTGAAAGAATTAGAGTTTAATGTTTATTTGGATTACATGTTTAGTGTTTAGGCGTATTTATGAAAATGGATTGTAAATAAATATTGTTTCAAAATACAATTGTAAAGGTGTATTTTTGCAATTATCCCATTATTTTTGCTTCAAGTTTGCTCCTTTTCGGAAACTCAGGAGTCAGGACCTGTTCTGATGCTTGGTGTTGCTTGAAATGTTTGTAGGTGGAAGAGTCAAAATGCTGCAACCATGAAAGAGCCTATTGCTTTGAGTGGAAGAAACTATGAGAGTATCCAAACAAAGAAACCAACAGTTACTTCACCAGAGCCTTTTGTCTTCTCTTCTCCAAGACCAGTCACTGAGCTTGATGCAGCTGCAACTACACTACAAAAGGTGTACAAAAGTTACAGGACAAGAAGAAACTTAGCTGATTGTGCTGTCGTAGTTGAAGAGCTTTGGTTAGTTAGTTTCTTGATCTCTCTTCTTGATCTTTATAATGTCTTTGTTTACACTAACTTTAGGTAGTTTCTTGAAATGTTTTGTAGGTGGAAGACTTTGGATGCTGCTACTCTGAAGTTAAGCTCTGTTTCTTTCTTTGAAGAAGAGAAACATGAGACCGCTGTTTCGAAATGGGCACGCGCTAAAAGAAGAGCTGCTAAGGTCTAACATCATTTTGCACATAAGTGTTTTCTTCTTCTATGGTTGCTTTAAGTAACTTGTGTCTCACATTTGTAGGTTGGGAAAGGCTTATCGAAAGACGAAAAGGCTCAGAAGTTAGCTCTTCAGCATTGGCTTGAAGCTGTAAGTCCCCTATGCCCTAATATGGCTTGTGAAGGAAGTTATCTATATGAGTTTTGTTGAAGAACACAGCATCGAAATTTTGAGTCTATTCTTAATTGTCCTTCACTTGTAACTACAGATTGATCCGCGACATCGGTATGGTCACAACTTGCATTTCTATTATGATGTATGGTCAGAGAGCATGAGCTCACAACCATTCTTTTACTGGTTAGTCTTATAAACATCCAAAATATCTTATCTTACAACTTCATGTGTTTGAATCTGTTCTAATACTCTGTTTCCACCGATTTCGAAACTAAAGGTTAGATATAGGAGATGGCAAAGATGTGAATCTTGACCAACACTCAAGAAGTGTTTTACAAAAGCAATGCATAAGATATCTTGGACCAGTGAGTTTCTTCCACTTGACTCAACCATACTAGTTAGCCTTGATTCACAATCTTTAGTTGCTCATTGACATTTTTGTTTACTTTCAAACCTATAGATGGCGAGAGAGGCATATGAAGTAATAGTAGAAGATGGGAGACTAATGTATAAACAAAACATGGATTTTATCAATTCAACGGAAGAATCAAAGTCGATTTTCGTACTTAGCACCACTAGAAATTTATATGTTGGGAAGAAAAAGAAAGGCCTTTTTCAACACTCTAGTTTCTTATCTGGTGGTGCCACAACAGCTGCAGGGAGATTAGTTGCTCGCGACGGTATCCTTGAGGTATACTCTTGAAGTTACATATCTTTTATGTTAAGTATTTTAAGTAAAAGTACTATACGGTATATGGCTTTATATTCACATTGTACTTTTGAAGGCTATATGGCCATATAGTGGACACTATCTACCAACAGAAGACAACTTCAAAGAGTTTATAAGTTTCTTAGAAGAACACAATGTAGATCTCACCAATGTTAAGGTAATGAAAATTTCAATACCATGTAACAAACATTTGTTTACAAAGCTAACAGAGGATGTTGTATTCATGAGGCTATGACATTTTGGTTTACAGAGATGTTCTGTGAATGAAGAATATTCATCATTCAAATCTACTAATGAAGAAGAAGAAGAGGAAGAACCAAAGGAAGTCTCTGAAGATGTTGTTGAAATGGAATCAGAGCAAGAAGAGAGAGCAAGACCAGTGTTTGATCATGTGAAGAGACTATCTTGTAAATGGTCAAGTGGAGTTGGTCCAAGAATTGGGTGTGTTAGAGACTATCCAATGGAGTTACAAGCACAAGCACTAGAGCAAGTTAGTCTATCTCCAAGGGTTACACCAGCTAATTATGCTTATGGACCAATCCCAAGTCCGAGACCAAGTCCTAAAGTTAGGGTTTCTCCACGTTTAGCTTACATGGGTATCCCAAGCCCTAGGGCTACAAAGTGTTAAACACACATACTTCTTTTTAACTTGTTGTACAAGAAAGGGTGAGGTTTTTAGAAGAGAAGAGAAACTAACCTACATCTTTCTTTTCCTCTTTTGTGTATTTGGTGAATTGCAAAATCTTTTTACTTTCATAAGTTTCTTGTGAGATATAAGATCAAGACTTGATTATGCTAGAGATAGACACGATCTACTTTTGGCATCAATAATGTAAACTTTAGGAGAAATTAATAGACCTTTTTCTTTAACAAAAAAAATAAATTAATAGACCTTTTTCGCTAATTTTTTTAGTTTAAGGGGTAATTCTCACTAAAACATCACTAAAAGAACTTTTTTTTGTCAAAAATATCATAAAATATCATATAGCTTAATATCTTCAAAAATAATCGCTAAACTCCCAAAACAATATATTTGGCATCCACAATGAAATTTTAAGTATAATTTTGTTTTGTCACTATTTAAGGAGAAATTAAAAGAAAGTTTTAGTTAAAAAGAACATTTATGATTTAACATTCAACAACCTCTTTAACTTATGACGGTATCATATTTGTTTAGTCAGTTAGGGAGAATTCTATGGGGAGGTGTAAATATTAAATGTAAACTATATAACAATCTTCTTAAAACCCCACTAATATTTCATTTGATTCACTAACAAAGATTCGATATTTATTTTAATTATAATATATATATATATGTAGATGGAAATGGAATCTTACATGTAGAATCTTAGGACATAATGTTTTAGGTGAGACCAATATAAAAGAAAACAAAGAATACGTCATGATCCTGGTGTCCATTAAAAATCACTAGAAAAAATAAAGATTTCACAAACAAAAGAAAATATGGATCCACCACAAAACAAAACAAAATAATTTACTTTTTTTTTTAATTAAATTTAGATTTTTATAAATAAAGATGGGCTTACGTGACCACATGTGGCAGACACGAAATTGAAGACAACACGATCAACGGCACTCCTACAATTACTACTTCTCTCTCTCTCTCTCTCTCTCTCTTTTAAAGTCCGTTTTTAATATTGGGCTCCATTTTCATCTAATAATATGCGATCTTAATTTAGTTAATTTCTTCGTTTTATGAAATATTCATATTTTTTATCGATTACCTTCTTTTTTTTAATTACTTTCATTGGAACAAAGTCTTATTAGTCTCCCATCCCCAACTTCATAAATCAATTAATTGGCTTAGACTAATATTTTTTGTTTAGAATAATCTTGATTATCAAAAAATCAACAAATTTATTGGAATAGAGACACTATGATAGTATAGATTTAGTGAAATGAATATTGTTTTATATTCCCTATTTAAATGGTTAACCATATCTTAATGGAAGAATAATTTTCATGCATGACATAACTAACGCGTAACACTTAACCCCAAAATTATTATGTAACCTATTTCTATTACCAACAAAATTATGTAACATGTTACATATTCATGTGTTTTTTTCCTTAAAATGAAATTATTTAACACAATTATAAAACATTTATATGTGTTTTGTTCTTTAATTGAACCATTTTTTGTTAAAATAATATTATGAAATAGTGTTTCAAATTATTAATACTTTGTAGTTTGTACATCCGCAATAAAATCTAGCGCGTGGGTTAATGGAACTCCCATGCACTTTAACTCACCAAAATAAAACAATTTTCAATTAAACCATAACAAAAATTACAAAAATACATCATTTAAATTATATTTCACAAAACTACACTATTTCAAAATAACTTCACAAAATCACACCTAAACACTAAAAATTAAATCCAAATAAATCTTATCCACACAATCCTACCCCTTAATACTATACCCTAAACACAAACTCAAATGAAAAGATTTTAATTTTGGTAATTTTTTAAAGGGTAAATCAAAGTTTTAAAATTTTGAAAGGGGATAAATATGTGAAAGAATTGAATTAGATAGAGTTTTGTAAAGGAAGGAAAGAAAGAGTGTAATTTTGTGAATTCCTCAAAATAAAAACAATTTTTACAAATAAAATATAGAAATATTAAGAAAGAAATTAAAAAGCAAACAAAAAAAAAAAGAAACACATCACGAGACAATACTTTGTGATGTAAGCAAACCACATAGACCACTCCCTTGTTCTCCTCTCCATTATTTTTCTCTTTTTCTACTTTCTCCAATAATTCTCTTCTTTTTTATTGGCTATTTTTTTTTTTTTTTTATCATAATTATTTTATTTCGAACTCTTCTTTCTATATATACAAATACAAAACCACATCTTCCTCTTAAAAAAAACTCTTTCACGTCTCTCACTATATTTCTCTCTAAATTAATACTAATAATCTTTCACTATGATGCAAGAATTAGGCTTAGAACGTTTCTCAAACGACGTCGTATGTTTAGACCTAATAACAACGCAACCTCCTCCTTCACAAACATCGTCTACTTCTCTATCCATCGACGAACAAGAATCAACAGAAGCCAAGATCCGACGGCTAATATCAGAGCATCTGGTGATCATCTTTAGTAGATCTTCTTGTTGCATGTGCCACGTCATGAAGAGGCTATTAGCTACTATTGGTGTGGTCCCTACCGTTATTGAGTTAGATGATCATGAGGTTTCTTCTTTACCTAACGTTCTTGATAATAATAATAATAATAATGATCAAGAATATTCCAACGACGGTGTCTCCGCCGTTGTTCCTCCGCCGTTGGTTTTTATTGGCCGTGAGTGTGTCGGTGGTCTTGAGTCGCTTGTGGCTCTTCACTTGAGTGGTCATCTTGTTCATAAGCTTGTTCAAGTTGGTGCTCTCTTTGGGTATGATTTGTAAAATTTTATTATTTATCTTTTTAAATTAATAGTGTTTTGATGAAATTAGGGTTTTATCTTTAATTGGATGATCAGAAAATTAAATACCCTCTTATTGTAGAAAGTGAAGTATGATATAATAATAATTAAAGATGTGTAAGTAGTAAATTGAAATTCAATATAATTTTGCTTTTTTTGTTTTATCTTTTTTTTTGTCTTACTAAAAATATCTATTAATTTCATGATCATCAACATCTTTAAGTATGATCAAGTTGCATATTTGTATAATAATTAGTTCTCATAATTATTAAGTAATGTGATTTCATAAACTAGACATCTTTATAATAATTTGTTGTTTATTATACGTGTGAATACGTTAGTTGATTAATTTCAAAGTGAATTTGCTTCTTGCGTTCTTAATTATTCTAAATAAAATAAAGTAGAGAAAGGAACGAAGAAGATTCTGCAATTATTTGTAAGGTCTCCAAGGTCTCGGCGTCACACGTTAATTTCTTAGTCAATCGAAATATTAATTTGTTTAACTAATCATTGCAAAAATTTAAACTATAATTGAAAAAAAACTCAAGCTAAACGCCTAAACATCCCTTTTAAAATGTAATGATCATAATAAGCTATTATTAATAACTATCGTATGATTGTGTCTTGGTCCCTTGTATGTGAATAGTCGGTAGAGTTTATGCATTGAGTTGTTGAAGTTTTAATTTCAATGAATTTTTTTCTTCTAATATTAATTAAAAATTTATATAATTCACTTAATTATGTAAACGTGTCTTGTTAGGAATAAAAAAGTTCGTTGTGAAGTTGTATATAGTTTTTGTTTTTTTTGGAAATGAATGAATAAGAAGTGGAAAAAATGGGAGACCCACACTCAATAATTGGAGCAATTGGTTTTTAAGTGGCATCTCCAAAAACAAACTCTCTTCTTTTTTTCCTCACCACAATTATTTATTCTTTTTCAAAGATTCACAAAAGACCAAGAATTTATTTTGTTTCTGTTTTTCCCTAATAACAAATTATTAAAAAAAATTGGGTGACGATATTAGTAGTACTAAAACAAAATTAGTAAATTATTATGGTCTTTTTTGTAATTAGAGTTAGGTAATTGGAAAATTATGTTATATAAATGGTCAAAAGTCTTAAGTTCCACATCTCAAGGGTCAACAATGACAAATGTCTAATAATGATATATATATATATTGATGTCAGACTAAAATGTTATTTTACAATCGAATCTTCACATGACTTATTTGAAATCTATTTTAATTTATAACTTTTGTTAAAATTTAAACTATATATACATATATATATATTTATATATATACCATTAATCATACTACTAGTTACATATTGTAATACTTAAATAAGAAAAAAGAACGTTAAACATAAATTATTCATGACGACAATAAACAAAAGGAAAAATCATACTAAGAACGAATAAACATATTTTTAGTCTCTAAATTTTAAAACTACGATGTGACGTGTAAGCAAATAAATATTCATCCAAAAATTGTATAAAGAAAATTGCCGAATTATACATACAACTTGTTAGTTTTCGGAATAATAATTTTGTGTGTGAGATCATGTGACATGTCTTCTAAATTAAGGTTATGTTTTTTTTTTGTATATATTTTTTAATTTGCAAGTTGATGAAATACTGATGGTGAGGATGATATCATCAATCATAACCAATAATCTCCCCAACAAATGTTTAATGATATTTTAATATTTGCAATAAAATACAGTAAATACAAAAGTAAGTGCCTACACACTAAAAGCCTTTGTGCTTTTTAATACATTATTTTCAGTTCAATTTAATAGTGTTAAATGTATAATTCTCGAGAATTATTTGTTCAATTATTTGATTTTGATCATATTGTCGTATTACCATTCATTCCTTTCAATATATCATATTTTCGCACAAAAAAAAGCTTAACATCATATTTTATATTTAGACTTCGTTAGAAAACATTATATATTTCATTTTTTTCTATAGTAAAGTGTGATCATGAGACAAAAATAAAAAAAAAGAATCATTAAGGGCTAAACTTGTAATTATATAAACACCACTCGATTCTTTCGATTTTTGACCCCACAAGTTTCCTTCGCATTTGGAAAAGACACTTACTTTATAAAATTGCCGACTATGACCCACCAACACCACTCTTCAATATTTTAATATACACCAATTTTCTTTTTTAAAAAGTAGATGAACAATCCAAAGCATACACCATATAAAAATGGGTATTAAAATTTTCAGAATTGCATTTTTATTTCTCTAATATTTAGAATCTAAGCTAAAAGATTCCTAATTTGACAAATCGAAATTCTCCAATAAATTTATTTCTAGTCAAATTTTATTTTTAATTACATAAATAGTACTTATTTTTAATTACATAAATAGTACTTATTTTCCTTAATTATATGGATTTTGCCCGTTTCATTGTAAATTAGAAAAAGACAAAAACAAACCTTAAACCTAACAAGTGTTTCTTTTGCACAAAATGAAGTTTAAAGATAACAAACAACACATTTCTCTCATACTCTCTAAACAACAATCTCCACTTTTACACATTCATGGACTTAGTCTTGACACCAATCTTCTTCCAAGAAACACTAGGCATGATCTGTTTCTCGTCGACGCGATATCTAAACTCAACAGCAAAGTTAAGCAACGAATCAAGAATCGACTCAGAGAGATAATGCGGCTCGAGTCCAAGCTCCATAAGCTTCGTGTGCTTCGCGTTGTAGTAATGCTCTTCTGCTTCCACCCTCGGGTTAGGCACAGTCATCTTAGTCACGTCTAGACCGAGCTTGGAACCGGCTTTTGTCACGAGTGAAGCCAATTCGTTGACTGAGAACTGTTCCGTGAACTGGTTAAAGACTCGGAACTCACCAGCTTTGGCCGGGTTTGCTATAGCTAGCTCGACACATTGTACCGTGTCTCTTATATCTAAGTAGCCTCTTGTCTACAAAAAGGAACAACATTAATCTTAAAGAGTTATTCCTTAAAATACTGGAAAAATAAGTTTTCTTCCAAAAATACCAACAAAAAGTTATTTAGACCAAAAATACCACTAAAAAGTTTCTATTCCCAAAATATCACAAATACAAAAAGCGAGGTTTAACACATAATTTTAAATTTTTTTCTTTGTGTTTAGGGTTAACTTTTGAAGGGGGTAGGGTTTAGTTTTGACTTTTTGAAGGTTCAAAGGTTTTAAGCTAGTTTTATGGTATTTTTGACAAAAAAACTTTTTAGTAGTATTTGTAAAACTTTTTTAGAGTGTGTTATTTTTATCAAAGCAACTTGATGTAGTGCTATATGTAAGAATTTCCCTTAAAAAAACCTTATTCTTTCGAAAACGATAAAGGCTCATTTTTTACCTGACCACCTTTACCATAAACCGTAAGCGGGTGACCAACAGCTGCTTGAACACAGAACCTGTTAAGAGCCGTACCGAACACAGCATCGTAATCTAACCGGTTACGAAGCTCCTCGTGCATCTCCGTCTCATCGGTTTTAACTCCATAGACAACTCCTTGGTTAAGATCAGTGGCTCTAATACCCCAAGCTTTACAAGTAAAAGCAATGTTGTGCGAGTCGTGTACTTTACTCAGATGATAAAACGAGCTAGCTTGCTTCGGGTAAGGCAAAGTATCGGTCCTACCGTTGTGCGTTATCGTTATATAGCCTTCTTCGATGTCGATATTCGGAGTACCATACTCGCCCATTGTCCCGAGTTTCACGAGATGGCAATCTTCTTTAAACTCTTTGATAGCAAAGAGCACGTTGATCGTGCCTATCACGTTGTTGTGCTGCGTGTACACGGCTCTAGACCGGTCTATCATAGAGTAAGGCGCGGATCTCTGTTCACCGAAGTGAACAACGGAATCAGGCTCAAATGACTTGAAAGATTCAGACAAGAACTCGAAATCGCAGATGTCTCCTACGTATAGCTCGATTGATTTCCCTGTCAAAGCTTTCCACCTGCTGATACGGTCGTGTATCGAAGCTATAGGTGTCAGCGATTCTAGCCCGAGCTGGTGATCGAAAAGACGCCTCACGAGGTTATCGACAATGGCAACTTCATAGTTTTTCTTGGATAAGTGAAGAGCTGTAGCCCAACCGCAATAACCGTCTCCACCAATGACCATAACACGCTTTGGTCTAGCCGATGATGAGCCGTTTGTAGAAGTTTCTGGTGGTGCTTGTTGGCTTGTAGGTGAAGAAGCAGTTGCTAAGAAAATGCAACTTCTTCTTTGCCTCTTCTCTTTGTAGACAAGTCCATTGTGAGAAGTTCTTGGAAGTGTTTGTGGATTGAACAAGGCTTGTCCTAAACCGAACGGTTTAACTGAGTTCTTGCTTGTGTTGCTGCTAAATGAGATAAGTGAAGGGAAAGAAGCTGAAAGTAGATGAGCCATTGTAATGGTTTTGATCTAAGATTCTATTAGACTTAACATTCACCTGCAAAGAAAACAAAGAGAAGCTAAGGGTTTTAGGACAAGACATTACTTAAGAAATTGCAACATTGTGTTATGTAATAACCATAATCCAGCAAGGGTTCTGATAATTTCTCAATCAAAATCAAGAAAAGAAATCAAAAGTTAGAGATTGAAGATCTTTCTGCAAGCAATTGAAATATAAAGAACAGTAAAGCAACATGCACATCTCTGATCAGATAGAGAATTTTTCAGACAAAACATAACTGAAACTCTGTGAATTGAAAGAGAAGAGTGTCGCTTACCTTTGAAATTTAGAACCTTGTTTAGGTCGAGAGGGTTCGAGAAGAAAGTTGAAGCCTTTGAAGTGAAGTGATTTGCTTTTGAGGTTTATGTTCTGTCTTCTCACAGAGAGACGATAATATACAGAGAGAAATTGATGAAGAATAATTTAGATATATGCCCCAAGCATATTCCAGAACTAAAATATCTTACTTACAGTGCCGATTCAAGATAAAGATTGGACTTACTTAAAACGGCGACGTATAAAACCGTATTGGACTTAACTTATTTAAATGGGCCTAAATTGTCGGCCCATTTAAAAACCATCTCCATTGCATTAATTTGTGAGTGTTAAGAAAGTCAATTTCTTGATTTGTTTATTACAGAAGCAATGGAACAGTAGCTATTGTGTGGACAATGTGTATGGAGACAGGAAACTGGTATGCACTCTTCTTCCAGAAGAAGAACATGTAGCAGCTACTGCACTTTCTGCTTGATTACAAGCCTATGTCCCATTGTCTAAAAATCATTCACATTCTTGTTCATAATGTTCTCTCTCAATACACACTTGCTATCTCTTACTCTCTTAAGATTCATTGCAAGTATTTCCACAAATGGCCAACCATTGTTGTCTAGCAACTTTCATAGACAAAAGCGCAAGCACACGACAATAAACACACAAACTTAGGTACATTAAAGACCTTGCCTAACTTGAATGAAACATATAGGCTTGTAGTGAAACAGAAAAAAAAAATGCTTCATTAATTTCAATGGAACAGTCTACAATGCACACTTCAAACAAATAGCTAAACCCCTTCTAGGAAACCCTCATATTTTACTTACAGATAACTAATTTATGGTAAAAAATAAACAAAATAGAAACTGGCTTAACCACTTTAAACCAAGCAAGTAAAAGGTAAAAACCGGTGTTTCTTGTTTACACCTCTCAATCTTCAACCTCAGTGTGGAATATAAAACTTGGGAAAGCTGTTGTCACATCCCTTGAAAGATTATCGTATACGAAAAATAAGAAACAATTATATTCAAATCCAAAAATACATATGTTAAGAAAGATAGAGAGAGAGAGAGAGGAGTTTTGGTATACTTGAGGTAAAGAAGAGTCATATTCTTCAACAAGCTTGGATACTTTAGCGCATACACTCTCCACTCCTCCTTACTGATTTTACCGTCTTTATCGGAATCTGCATCAGCAAATGTCTAACAAAAACACAAAGTAAATAAGAAAAGAACACTCACTGAATATACCAAAATATGATTCTAGTACACTCACTTTATCGATAATCATAGTCAAAAGCTCATCGGAAAGCATCATATCGGATTCCATCAAAATCGCAACCACCATTTGTCTCACCTTAAACATTACCAAACTTCAAGGTATCAAAAAGAAGAGAAAGCCGAAACTTTTATTAACAGATTATATTTACCTCTTCTCGCTCAATAAACCCGGTTTGTCTTAAATCATAGAGCCTAAACGCAACTGCCAAAGATTATAAAACACATACTTGAGACTCATTCTTGCTTTATACTATTACTATGGCATCAAGTTTGATCCTTACAGTCGATTTTTTCTTCGATAGGTGCATATGGATGAAACACACTCAATGAATGGATGAATTCTTCAAACGTAATAACACCGTTTCTCTTCTCATCGAACAAATCGAAAACCTAACAAAACATTAACTATAAACTTTCATCTAAATCAAGTTCAAGAAGTAACCATGAAAACCAAAAAGAACATAAACACACTTACCCTATCAAGAAAGAGATTTTCACCAGAAGGAGCTTGGAACAAAGCTAGTCTAAGCTCTTCCTACAAAAAACAAGCAACTTCAATACTCAATGTATGTTTTTTAAATTGAAAACCAAATCAATTCACACACATAAAAGAGTCAAGCTTTTGGAGATTCATATACTAACCTTGTGAATCAAACCGTCATCGATTATTGAACAGCTAAGTTTCTTGTAAAGCTCATACAAAGCTTCAACTTCATTGATCGAAACTGATGAGAAATTTCAAACAAAGACTTAAACTTTTCAACTTCTGTGACTCTAAAACAGAGAAAAACAGAGAACCCATTTGATAAAGTTTGAAACTTTACATAGAGATTCATGAGCAAGACGAGACAGATCAGCGTGCTGGCTAGTCTGAAGCGGTGAGCGGCGGCGGCGGCGACAATCGAAGCAGTGGCTAACGGTGGAGATGAAGAAATCAACAATGGATAAGAAAGGCATGAAGACGACGCAGATTTGTTCACCAACTGTTAGAGAGCTTGATCTCTTTTTAAGACACAAAACATTACCAAATCAAAATAAAACCCAACAAAAGAGACAAGAAACAAAACAAGAAATGGGTTCTTGAGAAAATTTACAGAGGAAAGTTTCGTCCAGTCCATAACTCATTAGTTAACAATCTTCTCCTTCTTCTTAGGAAAGAAAAACCATTGGATCGATTATGAGTTAATGACTTGTCTTTGTCTCTTTTTTTATATCCATACTTTTCATGTTTATAGTATCAAATTTTACATTTTAATTACTCTTAGATCTTCCGAAAAAAAAAAAAAATTACTCTTAGATCTTATGTTCAAAAATAATAATGATTACTATTTAAAAATTAAGACTAGTTATATATTTTTTTTTCCATTAAAACTCATTATGCCACTAGTTTTTTTTTTTTGTCATCTGAAATTTCCTTCTAAAACGGATACGAGTTTGTTACACAAAGACGGCTACGTTAATCCGTTATCGAAACCGGAAAAGTACCGTAGACATAGCCCAAACAAGGGAAACAAAAGTCTAAACAACAGAGATATTAAACAAAGAGATAGAGAAATTGATGAAAGAAACCACAAACTCCAAGTCCTGAAACTTCGACAAAGAGACCAAACAAACCCCAACGAACCACCAATAGCAACAGAAGACGCCGAACCCAAACCAAAGAACATAAGCTACAATAAGAACCACACCTTAGAGGACTCCAACAAAGCGTAGAGCATGAAGGGAGGTTTTAAAACTAACTTCACCAGCAAAAGAGACGACAAGAGGATACACCGGATTGAAAGGGAACATAAGCCAAACCTACTCCATCTCAACAACTCCACCGCAACCAACAACACAAGACATACCCGATCCAAGGCAGAAGACCTTGAATACCAAACGAAGCCACGACGAGATATCCAAATAGAAGACTTGTTGCGACGAGATCTAGCCGAAAGATCTAAGAAGAACACACAGAAGGAGCAGCAGACAAAACAGAGGCTCCGACGCCGGCAGCGACAACCCACCGGCGTCGAAAACGGAGACCAAACGCAAAGACTCAGATACTCACCTGGGCCACAACTAGTTTATGTTTCATAATTTTTTGAAAACATATTATATTAGTAAAATCTGTATAAATGAATATTTTTTACCGTTAAGCAAGAGGAAGTAGGTTTTTAAATATATTAGTATTGATTAAGATGATAAGCATGATTAACAAAACATTCTAGCATCAACATATGTATAGTTTGTAATTTTGTTACACTATTATTGTTCTAGTTAGAAAACAAAATAAATTAGGGTATAAATTATTGTTACTCTGTTTTTTTCCATTTTTTAGTTGTATTTTTTCCTCTCCTATTGTTTTATCAAGACTTATTAATCCAGCCAATTTTTTTTAATACAAGATCATAATTTCAGATGTGCATATCTAATATATACTACTATTCTCAAGTATATAACATAAAAATAGATATGGTATGAAAGGAACAATCAACCAAATAAGCCAAAAATTGATTGATAATTTTATCATAAAAGTTTTTACTTAAATCAAGATATAAGATTTTATGGCACAAGACAAAGACACGAGTGGTGAGAAAAGAAAGAAGAAAAATGTAATAAAACCCCAAATTGGATCACACATCTCATATCATTAAATGGATAAAAAGATCTCACCTCTCTTTTTACTTTTTGTACACCTTTCTCATTTTTTCAAAACAAAAATCATCACAAGAAAATCAACCAAATTTATATATAATATACTTAGTAGGGTCTCTATATAATAATCTAAAATTTATATTGCATAGTTTTTTTTTGTCTATAAACACATACTACATGTATATGTATAGAGACATGAAAATAGTGAAAATGGTAGGGTCTCTTCACTAGTTTAAAGCCTGCAACAGAAATGAGTGCACTTCTCTGTAGTAACACTTTGGTCTCTTCTTTTGTTCATGTCTTTGGATTTTCTTTCTTGGACTTGGTTTCAATTTCAGCCACATATTTATTGAGATAATTAGATGACATTCATCTTTCTCTATAATCAACATTTTTTTAAAGAGATGGGTAACATAATAATTTGTTTTGTTTTTCAATTTTATTTTGGTTTGAAGATCTAGAAGATGTGAAAATACATTCATGTCATAAACAAAGAAGTTTTGTACGGTGATTTATCTCTCTTTCTTTTCTAGTTTTCTCTTGTATATAATTTTAGAATATTTAAATATGTTACTATTTGTTGTGATATATAATCATGCTTTGAATCTTTTAGACAGTGAATACTGTGATTCTTTCATAAAAGTATGGAGAAACTTTTTGCATTATTCGCTTTCATGCAAAAGAGATTAATCACACCCACTTTTCTCTTTTTACAATCATCTTAAATATATAATAATAAGTACAGTGTTCTTTCACAGAGAAAGAAGAGCAATCTCCAAAATCAAAACAAATAATTTGGAAATATTTAATGTAAAACTTCTGTTTTAAACTCTGAGATCTTCTCAAAAGGTTGTCTGTAGAAGAAGGTTAAAGGCAAGTTCAACACTTTTTATTTATATTTTATGGACATTTGTAATATCCTAAAGCTCTTTTCTTTATTTATTTTTTACTATTTTCACAGTCATCTTTCATATATTATTGCATTGGTCTATGTATGCATTTTAAATATATATATATATATAATGACATAATAAGTAGTTCTCTGTCTCTTGCAGTGTTTATTTTTTTACCTTTAGTACTATTCTCCAAAGATTTGGTTTCATAGATCTTCTGAAACCTCTTTTTTTGTCTAAGTATTAAAGACTTGCTTTCTTGTTAATGCAGTTTTCATAAATACACCCAATGGACAATGACAACAACACTTCTTTTGGTTCTCTGGATAATGTCATAATGACTAACCAAGATCCTCCTCTAATGGATTTGATACCTTCAAGAGATGATTCAACTTCATTCTCAACAATGCTTCAATGGAATAACATTAGATCAGATCTTCTACAAATGGGTGGCTTTGATATTTTCAACTCTTTGCTTACTAACAATTACTACTTATCATCTACTTCAAGATCCAACAATGTTCAAGAAAACCGAAATATCGAAAACTTTGATGCTTTGGATCATTTAAGACCTTATGATGAGGAGGCCTCACACACCATGTGGGGATTTGAAGCAAATAGTGAGTTTCAAGGCTATTCATGTGTACAAGGTCATGTTGGTCCAAGTGAACCAATTATGTCTACATTTGGTCAAGAAGATCTTTCTTTAAGCCTTGCCACAGAAGTTTCTGATCAATGCTCGGCGATTAGTAGTCTTTGTGTTGCTACTAAATCTACTAGAATAGCTTCAGAGCAAGCTTCTTGTAGCAGCAAAGACCTTTCTAGTAATGCCACACAAGGCTTCTCTCAAGCTATGTTTGACTCAAAGTATTTTCACTCTGTTCAAGAAATACTATCTAATTTCGCAGCTTACTCGCTTCACGGCTTAGAGAATAGTCCTCAAAGTTATTTTTCATCTCGAGGAACCGTGTCAGGGGATGCTAGTTCATGTTTTGAGAACCAAACCGAGTTTCTTGATGAAGGTTTCAACAACTTGGAGGCGGGTTTAGGAACTACATTGCCAAGAAAAGACTTAGAGGCAAATAAAACACATCTCTTGGATCTTCTTGAAATGGTATTACATAAGTGCAAGAAATGGTTTTAAGTCCTTGAAATATTTTAACATTGTGTTGATATGTTTCTTTAGGTGGATGATAGATATAGTCATTGCGTAGACGAGATTCACACGGTTGTATCCGCGTTCCATGCTGCAACCGAGTTAGATCCACGGTTACACACTAGATTTACACTACAAACCATATCTTTCTTGTACAAGAACCTAAGAGAAAGAATCAGCAAGAAAATACTCGTGATGGGATCGGTTTTAGAGAGAGGCAAAGAGAAGTCTCAAGAGAACTCTTTGTTCCACAAGCATTGTCTTCTTCAAGAGATGAAACACAAGAACCATCAGATTTGGAGACCGCAACGAGGTTTGCCCGAGAATTCTGTCTCAATTCTAAGGACTTGGATGTTCCAAAACTTTCTTAATCCGTAACAATCCTTAAACTCTACTTTTCGTGACATTCTTTACACTCAAATAGTTAAGTAAAGTTTTGTTTTGTGGTGTTGATATGTTTCTGATTGATTTGCAGTTACCCGAAAGATTCGGAGAAACATCTTCTTGCTATACAAAGTGGGTTAACAAGAAGTCAGGTAATATCTCACTTTAGGATTATGAACTTATACTACTCTTTGATATTATATCACAATAATTGTATAAGTCATATAAGTTATATGATCAAATGTCACTTCTTGTTTGTGGTTAAAGGTATCAAATTGGTTTATAAACGCGCGGGTAAGGATTTGGAAGCCGATGATAGAAGATATGTATGCCCAAATGAATAAGAGCAAGCTCCATAATACTCACATTCCAAGCCAACGAATCAACTCTTAGTTATGTTATGATGAACCAATAATTGATAAAAACAACAAATATCAATCACTAATACGTGTTGTTTATGCTATAATGACACACTATTTATAAACACTAACAATGTTTTTTTTGATGTCATTAGAGCCTAAGCAATAGTGAGACTCCTAAACTCTTATCACAACCATAAAATATATGAAACATGAACATGTATTAGCTTTTGTTCATTAATTTAAAAATCAGCTAAAACGACGTCGAATAAATAGGGGATCACGAAAACGCAGCGTTTTACGGATTGTACGTAGGATTAAAAAAGCAGAAGAGCAAAAAAAACACACACTACACAGTAGCTATTGCTATTCTGAGAAAGTAAAGTGAAAGAGACGGAGCCATGACCGGACCCGGAGGAGGCGTAGCGTCGCGATACGCTCTGAAACCGGCGAGTATAAGCACGGAGGATATTATCGTCTGCGTCGACGTAGATTCCGACTCTGCGGCAGAGATGAAGACGACGATGAGAACTAACGGTAGGGCTTTGACTAGGCTGGATTGTGTTAAGGAAGCTATTATCATCTTCATTCACAACAAGCTCTCCATGAATCCAGATCATCGCTTTGCTTTCGCTACCTTATCCAAATCAGCCGCTTGGGTATATACAATTTTGATTTGACTCTGTGTCGTGATTTTGAGGGTTTTGCTTTTGATTTTGAGCTTTTTCTTCAGATTTTTCTATTTTTAGACGATTTTTTTTTGAATTTGTGACAATGGTGTTCTCTTTTAGCTTGCGAGAGTATCAGATTTGATGCATAACCTAAGCTTTAGTAGTGAATAAGTGTCATTCATGAAAGTTTTTCTAAGGCCTTTTTGATTTTCAGGTTAAAAAGGAGTTCACAAGTGATGCAGAATCTGCTGTTGCTACTGTAAGAGGATTGTCATCTACTAAATTCTCTGGTAGAGCGGATCTCACACTTTTGTTCCAGGAAGCGGCTCGAGAAGCTGTAACTTCCAGAGCGAAAAACCGTATTTTGAGAGTTGTAAGTTGCGAGAGCACAGAAAAAATCTCTTCTTGCTACATCCTGAGAAGCAATTTTTGCTGATTTTTGGTTAATCTATTGGACTTCAGATTCTTGTCTACTTCAGGTCATCTGTGAAACCAACCCATTATTGGCACATGAACAAGAAGCTGTTCACATTGGATGTTATGTACCTGCACGGCAAGACGGATCGTGATACCTGTCCTCAAGATGTGTTTGACTCTCTTAATGATATTGTTGATCATGTTTCCGAGCATGAAGGTTACCTTTTTGAGAACGGTCAAGGGCGTGCGCAGCCTGTTTTCAAGTGCATGTCAAAGTTGTTATCGCATCCTCAGCAAAGATGTGCTCAAGATGATCTCCCTGAGTCTCCTGAAAAGAAGGCGCCTGCGGCTAAGGTAGAAAATGTTTCTATTGGCTTCCCTCTCTGTGTACTGTTTACAAATGTCCTTTATTTTTGTTTCAGCCAGCTGTTTCCTCTGATAAGTCAGCCTTGAATGCAAAGAAAGAAGTGAAGCAACCTTTAGAAGAAACTTCTAATACAAACAAAAAGAGAATACACAGTCCAGGCAAAGAGAAAGTAAACTTCTTGTTATTTCACGTACTACATTTTTTTCTCGTAACAAGAGCCGTGGCAAAAAATCAGAGTTTACCAGCTACGAGTTGCAGTAGTATTATGGCTGGTTCAACTTTGTATTCTCTTCATATTTCTTAAACTAAATAGTTTTTGTGCTTTGAAATTCGTTGGCAGGCATCTGATTCTGATCTGAGAAACTATGATGAAAATTTAGTTGGGTCGAGGATCAAAGTTTGGTGGCCTATGGATAGCACGTAAGCATTTCGTAATTTCTTCTTCTGAACAATATTTAGTTTGTCCTTCTGTAGTTCTGTGCTATGTATATTCTTGTAGACTAGCATCCAGATGGTTGCATTTCTGTTGCCTGTAAATGAGTATTGGATTTTTACCACAGGTATTACAAAGGCGTGGTCGAGTCATATGATTCTGCTATTAAGAAACATCTGGTAAAGCCAATTATATCAGTTTCCTACATAACTTTTTTGTTTGCTTTCTGGTTAATCATTAGCCTAACGAATATTCTTCTAAGTGATGCATGTTTGTTCAATTTGATCTCTGGCATTGATGGTATGATATTTATGTTATATGCCGCTGTTGTGTCTTATTCAGGTTTTGTATGATGATGGAGATGAAGAACTTTTGAATATGAGAAAACACAAGTGGTATTTTCTGAAGAAATCATCAGAGGTGGGGAATTTATATCACTCCTCTGGTTTTTCTGTTTTGTTTCCTTCTCCAGATTGTTTTACGTTTTCACATTTTCTGTCAGCAGCATGAAGAAGCTAATAAAACGGGATGCGATGTAGAAGCTTCCACGTTGTAAGCATCAGTTCTCCAGTTCCAGTGTTTATGTAGCACTGGAATAGCTAGATGTGATTTGTTATTATGAGCTAAACTACCCTTTTTTGTATTGACGAAGCAGCTAATGTTTCTCTGTGCAGTCCCCAGAAGAAGAAAACTACGACAAGCAAAGAACAGTCAACTAGTAAACAATCAAAAATGGACGGACCTTTGAAGATGCGTAAGAAGGATGATAAGGTTGTACATGGATAGGTTCTTACCATTTCTAATTCAGCAACCAAACTCTCTTTTTTAAATTGTTCCACTTATTGTCATCTTCAGGTTCCCCAAACATCACAGAGGCTGGCAGAACAAGTTCTCAGTAGCTGTCCTAGCCAGCTCAAAAAGCATCCAACAGAAACAGCGAAATCGACAAGCGCCATCTTGAATAAGCACAGTAATGTAGTGAATTCAACATCTGAAGGGGAATTCAATGCTTTGAAGCCAGAAGAAGTTGTTACAAAGGAAAAAGAAGTAAGCACTCTCACCTTTTCTATCAAACAACCTTTATTGTTGTAGATAATGTACTTGCATCACCTGTCTCATAGAAAGGTTGTTTTCAACTACTTATGGTTATGTTCGTTTTCTTTGCTCTCTTATTATTCAACAAATTTCTGTCTTATGCAGGATTGTCAAGGCCCAAAAGAAGCGACAGTAAAGGCATGCTTCTTTCTTCTTGAAACCAGCATGGAAACACTGAAATGCATGGATACCTTCGTCCTTTATGTTGGAAGTAGATTTAATGTTATTTTTCAATCCGCAGGATATACAGAAGGCCGTAGAAATTTCTCCACCTGAGCAAACTTGTGTGCCTAAGAGGATCTTGAACCCGGGGCACTCATTAATTTCACTTGCTCATGATTCATCTGTCAATGCAGCTATTGCTTTGATAAACGAGAATGTACATGATGTTGTGTCCCCTCCGCGTGAAAAAGTAGCTGAAGCAGATGTAAAGACTCATGGAAAGAGAACAGTTGAGATAGTTCAACCACCAGTGGCTGAAGAAGAGGATCCTAGAGAAAGTCAGACTTTTATGCACAAGCGAGCTCGAGTGGAAATCTGCAGCCTTGATAAAGCTCATGGCGAAACGGAGAAGAAAGCCGCAGAAGGAGAATCCTCTTGCTGTTCTAACAAATCCAGTGTTGAGCCCGGAGACTTGCAGCACCAGAAACTCTCTCAACCTTGCTCTGTCACACAACAGCTGGCTAAGGCGAAACAGAGCATTTTAGACACTATTGTAACTGCGAGACAGTTCCGGTCTGAGCTCGAGATAAAGGAACAGAGCATTGTAGACACCATTGCAACTGTGAGACAGTTCCGGTCTGAGCTCGAGATAAAGGAACAGAGCATTGTAGATACTCTAAGCAGCCTACGACAGTTCCGTTCTGAGATGAAGAAAAAAGAAGACACCCTAGAAGCCTCGATTCTGGAGATCGACATGTTAGGTATGTGATCTGAATGTTGAACACCAACTAGTCTTTTTTCTAATGTGTGCTTTATTTTGGATCTGATAATGCGATGTTGGAACAAATAGGTGAGAAGATATTGGGAATCAACAAAATCCTCAACCCGTAACCAAAGTTTAGAGTGAAACTGAAGATCATGAAGTGGCTTGAAAACCCTCTTATATCCTGAACTTGTCCGGCAGCGATGTAGTTAAGTAGTTGACTAGACCAGAGAGATCTTTTTAGTATAGCACTGTCTCAATCAAGTCAAGAAGAGTCTAAGCCAAAAACGGTTAGCGTCCAAAGACTTTGATCGATATTTGTAGGAGAAGCAGGGAACATAATTTTATTAGAACTTAGCAATGATGTCATCTTCATGGTTTTTTTTACATACACCAAGTGTGTAGAGAATCATAAAAATAGAAAACAAAGACACTAACGAGCTTAGCTTAGCTTTACTTGGTGACGCTGAAGCTTGCGCGGAAGTTTGATATCATTACAGGACACTCTCCCTTCTCATCATACTCCGTGAACTCCTCCCCGCTCGATAAATCAATATCTTCAAATTTGGTTCCTGACTCCTGTTGTTTATACCAAAGAAACCAACTTATGAGCACCAAAGACTGCAACAAAGGAAAGTTAGAGTTCGTAGCCACGACAAAAACTTACAGATTCGGCTTTCCAGTATCCACCAAAGCCAAAATCCAGGGGCTCGTAGCCACGACAGTCAAAGACCATAAGAGGGACATGTTGTCCAGATTCAGAATCTTGGAGAGTTAAAGGACGGCCTTTGCCGGGAATCATTGTGACATTACCATCTCTTCCACAGAACTTACACTTTTGAACAAGATGACAAGTGCCTTTACCTCCAGGAGGAGTAAATGTCTCATCCAAATTCACACATGTTTCTTTCTGTGTCACTTCTCCACATCTTTCACATTTCAACTAATAACACCAAACACACAAAAACACACACATTAGGTTAAATAACAACAAAGGACAAGACTCTCTAAGTATATTAACACTCTCTAAGAAGCTCTTTGCTAAATCATACATATAAGAAGCAGAATTGTGCTAATCATGAGCTTTGTTCAAATAATCCAAAACCCGACAAAAAATCAAAAAGGAGAAGGAGATTTGTGATAGAGCAGAACCTTGAAGAGGTAAGGGAAGCTGGAATCGTCGCAGCCACCAGAAGGCTGGAGATTTGTGAGATTCTCGAGATCGGCGATGATTTTAAGCACATAGTTCACCATTTTTCTTCTTCTTCCTTAGACTTTTTGCTTCTTCGTGCGTACTTTAGGGGAGGCAACTCCTCCAATGCCCTTTCTTATAAAACGTGATCTTTTAACAAGGCATTTGTTTTAAATTAATAGAAATAAAAATATTTATGTAAAGACCAAAAACTATTTTGAAGTTGGTTTATTTACGAGTTTTACCTGGGTAAGTTTATGGTAAGTTTATGCTTCTTTCTTCTTTAGACACATCTTCTTCTTATTTACAAAAATGTCCCCAAAAATTCTTAAATTTCTTTTCGGCGTCCGCGCTATTAGAAATTTTAATTTTAGCCCTTCAAAAACAAAATTATATTCCACAAGTTATATTAGACTTCAAAGAGACTAAATAACAACAAATACTCACAACAACATTCTTCAGAATGGATTTAAGTAACAAATCAAGGTTGTGATAGTGAGTTATGTAAACTTGAATGTTACTAATATTGGAATATTTAGTTATTATATATGAAAAAACATTGAGTTGGAAGCCTGGAACAAAGAACATGGTCTGAAGAAGAAATCTCCACATGAAAGACACGCTTACCTGCAAAGAACAACAAAACACACAAACTCTTAATTTCCACTATGGAGATATATCTTGAACTATAAGCTATGAATCATAAGCAGAAAGCTCTTATGCCTTTCCTCCTCTGTGGATAAGAGAGTAAGTACCTGACAAAACTTCACTCTTTGTTTAGCACTTTAGGGACTTTTAAATACGCCTCCTCGAAGCTTGGAATCGAAGCTCTTATACCTTCCCTGTTTCAGTGATATCAAGAAAATCTCAACTTTAGTATATGGATTTTGAACTCAAAACCATGAATCATCCTACTCTTCAGGATACTGAAAACCGTATAAAAAATCAAACCTGTTTTCAAATGTTTCGGGAGCATCCTCTCGCAAGTTTCCACCATCCATTTCTACAAATTTCTTTTTAGATCAGTAAGGATCAAGATATTTGAATAGGCAGTTATCGTCTAGATTACAGAAAAATCATTTACAAGCCTCCTCAGATTTCACCAAAGGAATGTATTTTACAAGTAAAAGGCCTAACCTTTAATCAACTTTAAGCTTATAAAGATCTGTAACATAACACTCTACTTGAGACAGAAACAAACTCATGATTCACAATACTAAGCAACAAAACCACATACAAATGTAAATAAGCCAAAGTAAAAAGAAGAAAAGTAGTGAAATTGATAAATTGTAAAACCTGCTCTAATGGCTGGTTCTACACTGTTAACATCAACTTGTTGAAGCTGCCCAAACCTGCATTACCATACACACTTTGGTATCTTTATATTCAATATAGAACACAATCACAAAAAAAAGCCAATGACTTTAACATAGAAAGAGATAATCTTTAATTTACCAATCAATGACTTGAAGAATCTTAGGTTCACATTTCTCTATCTAACAAAACAAACAACAAAGAAGACAAATTCAATAAAAGAGAAACTCGATTCCAAAAAACCCCTAAATTGATTCGAACAAAGGTTAGGTTTTAACCTCGTACGGAGTAAGAGAAATCCGAGATGTCTGAGCAAGACGAGACAAATCCGGCGGCTGAAGAGCGGAGGAGCTCGTGTCGTCAGAAGAGAAGCTTCGAGCTATTCGATGGATTCTTCTGCTATGGAGACTTGACGAAGAAGATGAGAAAGTTGAGGCTATTAAACGCGGAGAGACGAAACGGAGATTCGAAGACGGAGATGTAACGGCGAGGAAAGCTCTCGTCGTCGTCGTCATCGTCATCGTCATCGCCATGGCTGATAAAAACTTGAAACCTTGTTGTATTGGATAGAATCAAAACCGGTCTATACTGTATGGCGTTTCTAATTAAACCGGTTTTAACCGGTCTACTATAAAACGCACCGTATTGGTACACGAGTATTTATAGTAAATTACATAAGTAGGCAGTTAACTTTTTCTCAGTTTTCTAATTGAACCTAAATTTTTTACTTGATTGTACTTTAGATCCAAACACCTCGTCGTTTCCAAATTAGACAAATGAACACCGTGACGTTTTCATATATGTATTCATATATAATTTAGTATGTTTTTCATTTATATTTCACATTTTATTATTTATATATATTGGTGAGTGACTTTTGGAAGAGATTTGCTTTTGATAATTTCTTTGAGTGACGTCTAAGTCTTCCTCAAAGTTCAGAGCACTACGTTGGACCGTTATGATTCCATATCACATTTTATTTTCTATATATATTATCTTTTACATATAAATGCACCACATGGGCATACACTATAAATCGCATCATAGATTATACCATTTTGATAAATTAAAAGATAGTAAGTTAAGAGAATTTTAATTTAACTCATTTCTACACTTCTGTCTACAATTACCTGATAAAACTTTTATATTTTGATATTTTTCGCAATGTCGAAAACCAAAACAAAAGTTATTAAACAAAAGAAAAACAGTCAAGATGCTAAAAAAAAGTAATTAAATCCACGTGGAAAATACAAAATTAGATTTAATAATCGGGAGCCACGTGGTTATTATTACGGAGTAATAAATCTCCACCGTTGGATCTAACATCCATCACGAGATTCTCACACGGATGCTGACTCATCAAACGCTCCTCACGCGTCTCCTTACCTCTCCGGAGCTCCATAACTTTCCGGTGAGAATTCGAGTGTCTCGCCATCACAAACGTCGGACTCAACGCCGGTCTATACTCCGGCACGAGCCGTCCCGACGTGTACCGTACGCCGCACGCGTTGCAGAGCGTCTTCGGACCCATCGGTCCCGTCCTCCACTGCGGCGTCTTCTCCGTCGCGCAGTGAAGACACCGTCGCACTCTTCCGGCTTCTCCGGCGATTTCACCGGAGATTTTGACTCTGGGCTGTTTCTTGACGGGATTGAATTCGTCGGAATTAGCGAGGGATAAAAGGCGGGAAGCCCACGTGGAGGCAGCAGAGCGTGGTCTCTTGCTTCTTGATTTGGCGGGAACGGAGATGCTTGATTCGTCTGTGTCGGTGGCTAAGAAGATTGAATCCAATTCCGGTTCGGGTTTGATTTGGTGGGTATGGGTCGAACCGGTGGGTTGGGTTGGTTTAACGCCGGATAATAAATGAAGCTTGTCTTTGTCTTCTTTTGTGAATGATTCTTCTACGAAATTCGATAGCCATTCTAATTCAGCTAAATCATCACACTGATTATTCAAAAGAATAATAATTACGTGTTAATTAATTCAGAAAAAATAAAATTATGTGTCAACTAATTCAGCTAAATTTTTTAACAAAAAAAAAAAAAAACTAATTCAGCTAAATTCTCACACTGATGAGTGATATTTAAAATAAAGAAGATAAAAGTGCTACAAAAACTTTAAAGTTACTCCAAGTATCAATAATTTTGGGAATAAATTAAAATTTATAAAATTTCGAAATTTTGGATATAGGAATAATGAAATTGATGAATTTGAGTGACCTATTTTACAAATAAATGATTTTTTGCATGGTCAACAAATAAATGTATTAAAAGGTGAGTTTTTTTTTGGCGTGAATAAGAGAAATTTACCGGAACACAGAGTTGGTCGGAAAATCCAGTACTGTCGGTGTAAACCGAGGAGGAGTTAGAGCTTTCGGCGAGAGTGACGGTGGAGACGGTGGAAGAATCAGGAAAGGTATCAAATTCTTCGTTGGGTTCGCCGTCTTCGTTAGAAAAGTCAAGGAGATCGTCGACGACGAAAGAGTCAGTGTTTCCGGCGACGAGGATAAGCTCCGGCGTTAGCTGTTCCATTAGGTCAAAAACAAAGAAGGTTATTTCTGTAAATAATTAAAAAAGGAAGAACCTTTTTGAGGTAGCGAGCGAAGAAGAATGTAGAGGAGAGAGAGAGAGAAAGAAAAAGAGAGAGAGAGAGAGGTCTATTATTGTGTAAAGGAGAGTGATGTTAGTGAAAGTTATGGCTCATGTGAAATGAAACCTAAAACACAGGAACTTTGACTATTGAATAATACTATTATTACATTTCCTTTTTTACTTTTGTATTATTCAAATCAGATATGTGAAGCTATATGCCAATAAACTTCACTCATGTTTGATTTCACATGGCTCTCTTATCAACAAACAAAACACCCCCTCTTCTTTACAGGCCCGGTGGCTTGAACAAAGGAGCCAAACCAAAGACAGATTCAAGATCCAATGGGACCTGAAGAGCCTTTTTGAGTAGCTTGGGCGTGTTGCTCGTGTCTCCTTTCCATGTACCGAACCATGGTCCTCCTCCTATCTCCACCGCTGCCATCGAGCTCTTTCTTTCCAGTATCAACTGCATCATCATTAAACCATAGTAACACTAAGACTTTAACTACAAGGATTTAATTGCATTTGCATCATTATACCTTTCCTTTACTTCCATCATCTAGCTTTTCCCATATCTGCAACTTCAGTTCACCGTAACAGCTATCTCTGCAAGCTGTAGTTAGACCAGCTTCTATGGTGGGAGCACGAAGAGGTGTACCCGGTTCGTTTGTTCTAGCCTCTAGTTCCACCTGTCAACACACATACATCAGGTATTCGGGTGTCGGAATCTAGCCATGAGGTAATGATGTTTTTCAAAGTTAAATCTGAGGAAGAAGAGCAAAGCTATTTTTACCATATGGGTTTCGTTCTCTGCTGTCATATACCAATAACCCCATGTAGACATTTCCCACCTAACAACACCATTCCAAGGAACAAACTCATAGAATTTTCCATCATAGTGTACACAAATCTGCACAATTTACAAGGTCTCTGAGATTTGTAACTAATTGCCTACTAATATTGTATCTTCACTGTAGCACTTGAGAAGATTGTAATGCATACCAGTGCAGCATTTTCATAGGTCTCATATAATCCAGGCAATTGCCTTAACCCGCCACCTGCAGTCAAAGCAACTTCTCCACTTGCACCTTCAAAGGCATTACACTGGACCTGTAAAGAGACACAAACTAATAGGGCTGTTAAATAGAGCTCAGGTGTAACACACAGGTGTGTGCATTATCCACAACTTGATGCCTAAGTTTTGCAACAACGAATATATTTTACCCAAAACCATTTTCTAGGGAAACCTCCACCCCAATTCTTCTCTGAATACGAAGGTGCATCCTGAAATTCAAACCTCTCATCACCCCATTCAATCCACCCTGTAAATTCAATAGATAAAACAAACATGTGATCACATTCCGCTGCCTATGCAACTACAATGAACAGAGAAAAACTTACAGAAGTGGATAATTTCTTTCTTAGCTTATTCTTAGAAGAAGAAAAAAGTAAACTTAACCGTATTCTTTATTTTCGTCAAATAAGCAAACACTCACCTGTTGAAAGGCCTCCTCCCATGCATATCTGCCAATGAGGCTCAAATACAGGGAAAGCTGCAGGCCAGCCTGCAGTAGACTTCTGCTGAGCACCAACATCGCCCCAACCATAAACAGGACGGGTACTATACTCCCAGCGAGCGGATTTCACTGTTTCCGTGTAGTCAGTCCTGCCAAAAACAACTCAATTCAAATTTAAACACAAAATTTTTTCATAAATCAGAAAGTTCTACTAATATAATGCCAAACTAGTCCCAATATCTGAAAACGCTAATATCATCTTCAAAGAACAGGAATCATGCAAATTGAAGCAAAGCTTTGTAGGTGAACTGTGTGATATATGAACGATACTTCTTGTATCCCCAAAAGCAGTTCTATTCTCAGATTAGGCTTCAATGATTCTTGTCAAAATAGTGCGTTTCAGCTGCGCGTAAGAATCAGAAAGTTACCTTCCATCATCGCAAATGTGACCTTGATGCCAAAATGGGGTAGCTTGGAATCCTTCCGACACTCTTCTGTTGAATTCCTACAATCAACCACCATGTTTCACAAACCATCATGCAAGAGAATAACAAGAATAGCAAGAAACTAAAAAGTAACCAAACCACAGAGAACACAGAAGAACAATCCTTTTCTACCTCTGGTGGAACCTCCTTGTTAGGAGAGACCGCGCCTGGCACTGCATTGAAAGTATTCCCCAATACTAGCTCATGTCTCTCTATCCACAAACAAAATGTTAAGGTAAGAAAACCTTTGAAGCCATTCAACAACAAGCATACAAGTAGTAGAAACAAGACTCAAGTTTTTGACTTGTAAAACAGCATTAATAAAGACCAAAGAAGTTATACTACCTGCCCAGAAGTTATGAGACTCTTCATTGTATTGGCATATATACTTCTCATTAGCACCAAGAATCTGAGCACCCACACCAGTGAATCTAGGTCCATACAAAGCCGTATCAAACGGTGACAATCTCTTCCTAAACGATGGATTCTCAACAGAATACATAAAGCAAAAGCTCTCCTTCTTCTCTGGTATTGAAACCCTGAAATACCATCCTTCAAAGAACTTCCTTGCCGTTCCATCAAAATGGTATCTACACACATACAGTAAGAAATCAAACACAAACCCTAAACTATATAAGAGAGTTCGAATCTGGATTGATCAATTTACCCGCTGTGAGGAGTACGGAGCTCGCGATTAGGCGGCGTCGGGACATAAACAGGCTTTACGGAGACGGAATCTTCCTTGCCGGAGGAAGTAATTTCACTTTCCGGCGTGGATATCGACGCCGAGACGAAGCGGTGGTGGGGTGGTTTAGCAGATCGGAACGGAGCGAGCGAGCGAGCGAGAGGACGTAGATGAAGAGAGGAGAGCTCAAAGGAAGAGAAATTAGTGTTCATAGGCAAGAACAAGCTTCGAGTATCCATCGTTGAAGAGACGATTCAGAGTTTTATTGAAAGATTAGGAGACAGAAATGTTTTTTTTCTGTGAACATGCAAAGAGAGAAGAGAGAAGAGAGAAGAGAGAGAGAGAAGACGATGAAAAACTTGTGGGGCGGGGTGTGTTGCTTACGTGTCACCTAATTAAATCTCATTGTGTTAAATAAATATCTTCGTAATTATCCATATAATTATCGATATAATCGTAGATGATAATGTTTGTGTTTATCTAGTTTAATTTTAACCGACTTACAACCTCTATATAAAAGAGTAGTGTGTTCATGTAACAACAAGTTAACAAAAGAACATCATTTACTCTTTTTTTTGTACGACATAATACATATTTATATTATTATTATATTAATTTTATAACACATTGTAATTAATGTTTTGGTGCCGACTTGTTAACTGTTATTTCCTCCTTTTTATTATATTTGAAAAATGGTACCAACTATTCAAAATAATCGATGTAGATGTGTCACTGAACACAAGTAGCTGAGTTTCTCAACACACAGATTTTTCATGTTTTTATTTTCTCAAAAAAGAACTATACAAGTATCCACTTCACGTCATAAACAATAAGGCAAATTATATATGTTGGGTGTATCTTCCCCAAGAGGTTGAAACCGATGATGAAAGCTCAAAGAAGAGAAGAAAGAGAGTTAGCTGAGTAATAATGAAAAGCTAGATTGATTACTAAGAAGCCATGGATCGATAGAGGATTCTTATCACATGGTACCAGCACTTCCTGAAGTCGGTTTATTAGTAGGCTTGAATTTGGAGATGTCAACGAGATCACCAAATAGCTTATCCTCTGGTTTGTTCTTAGGTTTCATAGGAGGCAGATAAGATGTGGAAGATGATGATGACGATGATGGTACCTGATGCGAAGTCTGGTCTCTGACTGATAGACCGTACATTTGCTGCTCCAAATACGGACCGCTTCCTTGTTGCTGTTGATTATATCCGTATCCTCCCATCTGGTTTCCATAAGCCTGTTGTTGTTGTTGTTGCTGTTGGGCATAGAACTGAGCCGCCATCATCATCTGCTGCTGCTGTTTTTGCTGAGGTGAATAGCCTGTTCCTAGTTCCTGATTGGGTTGGTTTGGCATGTACATACCATTGCCGGTTTGTGGCATTTGGGGATATGGTCTGTTGTTCAGCGGTTGGCTGGTTTGTGGCATTTGAGGATATGAACTGTTGTTGTTAACCGGTTGAGCATGAGGAAAGGAGACCTGTGTCGGATGCATCTGAGGAGAAAATGAACTTCCTGATTCTGCAATGGGACTCAAGTTTTGGTTCTGAGCTTCCCATGGGGGAGGTGGAAATGCCATACTGTCTTGTGCACCTTCATGCATTGCAAAATTACAACAAATACAAAATAATTATATGAGAAACTTGAACCTGATTCTCCCGAATCCAAAAACCTGAAATGCTTTCTCGTTGTTGCCATACTAGGAGAAAAATCAAGGTATATATCCCTCAAAAATTCAAATGAAATTTTGCTATTTAAGCCGAAACACAAATGCACTAATAGTCAGATAACTTACCATAAAATGGTTGCTGTGGTTGCTCTGTAGGCTGGCTATTCCATGGAGAAGGGGCTCCTTGTGCGTATGATGGCTGCTCAAACTGTGAATAACCCATTTGAGGAGTAAACCCATTGGACTGTTGTAATCCAGCTTCTCCGACTTGAGTATGTGGTGGTTGGTGCAGTTGGGGATTCAAAGGATCACTCTGGGAAGCTAAACTGCCATTTGGCGCAGTTGCAGGACTTGGACTAGTAGTATTGTCTGAAAACATATCGATAAGGGCAAGTGCATTTTGGTCTGATGCGACTGGACTTGCTGGTTGAGGAGGTCCAACAGGAACAAGGGCAAGATCATCACCACTGAGGAGGTCTACTTTAGGATTGGGCGGACCATTAGTTACAGGTGGTGCAGGGAGGGTTAACTGATTTAGAATCCCGTTATCAGAACTTGATGTAGCTCTGTAAATCATAGTATGATAGTACAAATCAGAGGCTATTTAATACGACAAAAATATTTGTACCAAGTCGTTTCCTCCTAAACCCCAATTACCAATTGGTGTGTAAAGACAGAAATCGAAATCCTTTATATAATACTGGTCCTAAAGTTACTCATATTTCTTGCATCCTAGATTGTAATAGTTTCTCCGTGTAAGCTTTGTACAGGGCTCAATCTTGCAGCTTAAAAAACAGGTCAACAGTAAAGTTTTGTCTTACTTACCCGTTTGCCTGATTACTGCTGTCCCCAGTATCAATAAGTGGACCTTTAACATCAACTAGGGATTTTTCTGACTCAGACTTGGGCTTCTCTATTTGATTCCCAGGAATTCCAGAAGCGATTGCTTCATATTTGGTTAAGACACGCTGCAAGTCATCATTCAATGCCAGACCTTGACACAACAAAGACTCATCCCTGGATAAAAAAGCAGGGAGGTAAAGAAGACTACAAAGAAACATAAGCTCCGAGGCATAAATGAAATTTTCATCAAGTGGACTATTTCAAATGATAATGGTATATACATATCTATATGCATAGTTAGATATATAAAACGTGGTCAAGTATGTATTTTACAGCAATACAACAGGAAAGAGATAACATGTTAGCCGGAGAGGAAAAGAAAGAGCTCTTACGTAGTCGAGTTGACAAGGTGCACCACTCTTTGTTTGTATGTACGACACTGTTCCACCAGATCGACCATCACCTCCTGTTTCAGGTCCTAAAGCAATCCAAAAAAGAAAATGATTATCCTGAGATCAGTACGTAGATAGCAGAATGAAAAAAAATCACATTTGCAAACAATTTAGAAAATATCCCTCTTATTCTAGTATAATTTTCCATATAGCCAACACTTAAATAAGTAATTATCTTTCTCTGCAACTATATCATTCTACCTCCTTGTTTCCAGGCTCTATTGCACTCAGCATTTCCGCAAGCACATCCATTATACCCTTTGCATTTTGGATCTCCGACAAACTGAAAAAGAATTTTAACATCCAACAGAATAAACATTTGAAAAGCAATAGGTCCTGAGCAACAAGGGCATACACCTACGTCCTAAATTATGCAAGAAAATAGACACAAAGTTATCAATTATAAAGCAGAATATATCTACCTTAATGTTGGAAACTCCGGCTCTTCTGAAGTTTCAGGCATATCATTACTAGGTCCAGCGTTGCGAAGATTTGCAGGGTAAGACGTCAAAGGCTGTGTTTGTGGAGGTGTGAATACAGGTGCTGATCTCTCTGATCTCTGAGGGAAAGCAGCGCCAGCACGCTGAAAGAGACAGCAATGGTAGTTAGGAAAGAGTAGTAGAAAATTTTCGATCAGAACTCACAAATGGATCTAGGAAACACTCAGTACGAGACATATTTAAACTTTACTATAAGACATAAGGAAATAAAGAATCAGAAACAATAAAAATATGACAAAAATCCCAGTAGACCTACCAATAATTCTTGGTATCCTGCATAGTATTGTGGATATCTTGCCCTGGGGCCACCAAAGGCCTCTTGCCATGTATCAATAAGGACCAAGATCTTCTCTTTGACATGGACGTCCGGCTATATACATAAACTTATACCGTGAATCAGAGAGAGAGAGAAAGAGAGCGTTAACTTTTCCCAGCAACAACAATTTGGAAGAAATATTACCTTCTTTTTAACTATCCGGACCATCTCATGAATAACACCCTTTTCAGCAACATGCATATGAATCATGTCACCACAGTTCTTCACTATGGTCTCAAGCAGCTAGGAAATAACAAACGTATGATGAGTTTTAATTTATTACAAGGAAAAGAAAATAGACACAACAGTCTTGGAACTCACTGTTAAGGCAAGAAGTTGAGATTTTGGATTCCTGCTACCAATCCTCTTTTTTACGCCTTTCACAACATCTTTCGCTTGCCTGCAAAACAGCAACGAGTTTAAGAGTCTTATTACACAAGGAAGACACTTGACGCCTAACAAAAATGAACCGTTAACCTCAAAATCTTGTGGCCAAAATTGAGCAAACAGAAAGTCAACAATAAGTCACAAGTAGCTCCAATGAAACAGTAACCAACAAAACCAGCACAACGTTCAAGTTTTTTCAGCAGACTAATAGAGAACTATAGAAATCAAACATAGACAAAGAAGGATATAGAAAGAAAACCCAAAATCAAAAAACCAAAGGGAGCAAGAGGAAGCTTACGCTGGGTCGCTATTGAGGATATCGCAGATCTCGAGGTTCATAGCCCAATCCGGTCCGATCAACATCTCGCTCGTCGCTCTCTCCACCATTGCATTCACCATCTTCTTCCCTTTTTGAGAGAAAACACCAACTTACAATCTACTACACAAGCGTAAGATCACGGCACGAGATTACTCCGGCGAAGATTCTCTCCTCTCTCTCTCTCTTTTCTCTTCTTTTAGATTTTTTTCTTTTATTTCTCTGTTATTTATTTTGAGATTTTTTTTTATTTTTAAAGAAATTAGTTCTTCAGTTGATGATGATGAGATTATATTTTCCACGTAATAGCAAAAAAGGAAATATAAATAGTGGAATTATCTTGCTTTTTATCTAACCTTTGATTTCACAGAGATATGATATCTGACGGTCATAATTGTTGCCTTTTTATAATACCTTTTTATCCTTTTTTCGATATATATTGACATCTGAACCTAACCAATTCTTCGTCTCAACTCAATAACCGAATAAACCGGCCCACAACCGACCGGTTCTACGCGCGGTTACCGTATCGCGATAAACGCGCTTTTTTTTAACCGAATAAAATATATTGAAATTGAGAGAAATACACCAAAGTCCTAAATCTAAATGCATACCGAACTTAAGAAAGATTCCGGCAACATTAGAGTAAAAAGCAAGACTTCGATCCAAAGATCACAAACCGGCCCAAACTTTAAGTTTTTTATACACTTTACACTTTAATATAAATTTGACCCGGCCAAAAATAAAGCTCATAAAACAATAAAACATTTAAACTTGTTAAAGCCCATTAAGTTTTTCTCTTTTTGTTAAAGGCTATGAGAAAGGACAATCCGATTCCGAAGATTGGGCGTGGATTGAACTTGTGAAAAAACCAATGAGAGAATACAATGATTTGTTTTTTTTTTTATAACATCAATGATTTGTTTTCTTTGTCTCTCTTTTTAATACAATTTTTTTCCAGTCAATTAGAAACTTTGATGTTGAAACTTTGGAGAAACATTCCCTCTATTTTCATGGACAAAATGTGAAATTTCGCAGGTCTTTTGTTGTTGTTGATAAGAAGGTAATAAATTTATCTTTAAAAAATGAACCTTTTTTTTGGTAAAAAATATATATCTGTTTATATCTGCTAGATCTGACCATGGTCTTTTGATTTTTTTAGCCTGTTAAGGTTGTTCCTTTTGTGCGACATGTTTCGGTTTTCTGTCTAGATCTCTAGAGCTAGATCAGCTTCTCCTTCGACAAGAAGCAAAGAAAGCTGCTGTCTTGAAAGCTAGAGTTGGTATACGAAAGACTAAAAATGCTCTAGTAAAAGCTGAAAAAGGTTTGGAGAAAACTAAAGTTGATCTCAAAAATGCCCAAAAATTGTACATTAGAGTAGACTTTTTGGACGTTTTTGAGATCAACTTTAGCTGTCTAAGAGCTTCTTACCAATCTAAACTTTTAGATTGACATTAGAATAGGCAAGAAACTAGAAGATGATAAGAAAAAGCAGTTTAATAATCCTTTAATAAACAGTTTTGTCTTCTTTGTAGTTGAATCATATTTTTTTGTAGCTCAAAATTCTTTTCCTTGTAAATAGTGTCTTTGTAGTTGAATCATATTCTTTTGTATCTTAAGAAAAGACGAGGAGTCTTTAATAATGATAACCTTACTGTTTCTTTGGTATTTGGCTGAGGAATCATATTGCTTTGGTATATATTGGGAATGATTCCACAAAACTACATATTTTTAAATCGCTTTCACAAAACCATACGTAATTCAATTTTTTATGGCTATCTCTTTTCAAATTTTAAACGGTTCAATTTCTTTTTAAAAAATAATCCAAATTAAAATATTTCATTTGGATTTGGTAATTAGTGCTTATAGTTTATTATTAAAGGTAATAAGGTTTTGTAAATAAAGTTTGTGTGTGTAAGAGATGATTTTAATATAGCAATTTTTGAAAAAAAGAAAAAAATCACGTACATTTATCAAAAACCCTGCAAAAACTACTCCCAGCTAATCGAAGCTATTCAAAAATCAAAATCAAATTACCTTGCCTCATTAACGTAACGGTTATATTATTTATTCATTTTATTAAGCTTATATATATAATATAATGATAACAGGTCTTTCTTAGAGCTGAATTAAAAAAATCTCCAAATTAACCTAATTTCGATTTTTTCTCTCTTTCGCCAATGAAGAACAACAAGACCTTCTCTCCCTCGGAGTTTCATGTACTTTCAATTGATTTCTCTCGCTCTCTCTTTATCAATTGAATCTCTCTAATCCAATTGAATCTTTTTTCTCTTTTTGTTAAAGGCTATGAGAAAGTACGATCCCAAAATTGGGCGTGATGATGCGATTGAACTTGTGAACAAATCAATGAATTTTATTTTGGTAAAAAATATATCTCTGTTTATATCTGCTAGATCTGACCATGGTCTTTTGATTTTTGTAGCCTTCTGTTGAGGTTGTTCCTCTTGTGCGACATGTTCCGGTTTTCTGCCTAGATCTCTAGAACTAGCTTATTCTTTGACAAGAAGCAAAGAAAGTTGTTGTCTTGAAAGCTAGAGTTGGTCTACGAAAGACTAAAAATGCTCTAGTGAAAGTTGTAGATGCTCTAATGAAAGTTGAAGAAGGTTTGGAGAAAGCTAAAGTTGATCTCAAAAACGCCCAAAAATTGTACATTAGAGGGAGAGAGAGATTTTAACAATTCCAACCCTTTAATATTATACTCTAGATACTAATTAGCGAACGTAAATGAAAACATTTTAATATTGTTAATTTTTTAACGGGTAAATGAAGCTTTTGAAATTTTGAAAAGATGTAAATATGTGAAAAATTGAATGATGTAGTTTTTTTTTTAATTATGTAGAGTTTGTAAAGGACGGGATGAAAGTGTGTAGTTTTGTGAATTATTCTTTAATAATATAATAAAACATTACATTATATATAATAACAAATATATAAAACATTCAAACTTAGATATATATATATATAGATAAATGTAGTTTAAACATTATAAATTTAAGATTCATGCACTATATGACTACGCATATAAACAATATATAATTTGTTCTCAATAATCTTCTTAAACCAAATGTTAATAATCAATAAAAATATTCACCGAAAACATAGCCGTCATATAAAATAAACAAAAAGACATATAAAAGTTCATGAAACGAAAAATAACAAAATAGTTAAAATGCATAACAGAAACTTAAAGACACAAAAAATAAATACAAAATCAATTGAAAATTTGTGAAAAACTCAATTAGTTCCTTTTTTTAATAATAACATGATTTAGAGTAAAATCATAGAACAAAATATTTGTAAACAAAAAAATATGAATCAAAATGATTATAAAACACCAATAAAAAGCAACGATTACAGAAATATTGAATGATATAAAATGACAGATAATGTTGAAATCATTTACATAGAAATGAAAGAATATTCGATGAAAAATATGTAAAAAAATAAAAATAACACTTTATTGTGACTTAGAATAAAAATCACACAAATAGATTAAAAATGTAAATTTAAAAATTAGAAATTGTAATAACAAAAAAACGTTCCTAAATGATAAATAATACTCCCTCCGTTCTTTTATATTTGATGTTTTAGAATTTTTGTTTGTTTTTAAATGTTTGATTTTCACAAATATCTATGTAGTTTTATCTATTGATATATGTGAATTGTATTTTTCAAAGTATATTAATTAAAAGTTTTGAAACACTATTGGTTGAAAAGTATTGAAAATTGTTCAACACATAATTACTAGTAGTCATTTATGTGTCTTGTTAATTTGTGTACACATAAAAAACGGAGAGAGTATACTAACAATCTCATCTACATTTCATTAGACAAAATAAAAAATTCTTAAAGTTAATTTTAAAAATTAATAATTATCACAATTTATTTTAAAAATAATTAGGGAGAATTATAAAACTACACCATTTGAATTACATTTCACAAAACTACACCATTTCCAAAATACTTCACAAAACTATACCTAAACATTCAAAATTAAATCCAAATAAACCATACCCACACAATCCTTCCTCCTTAATACTATACTCTAAACACTAATTAGCGAACCCAAATGAAAAGATTTTAATTTTGGTAATTTTTAAAAGGGTAAATCAAGCTTTTAAAATTTTGAAAGGGTGTAAATATGTGAAAACATTAAATTAGGAGTAGTTTTGTGAAGTAAGGATTGAAAGGGTGAAGTAAGGAAGTATGAATTCCTCAAATAATTATATTGTACAATTCATTCCAACATAAATAACAGAAAAACAATGTTAAATAGTCTTAAAAATAAATTTTAAACACAAAAGTGCTTTAAAAATCAACATAAAAAAACCAGATATCTGCATCCGCGCGTGTCCATAGTTTCTCTACAAAAGCTTAAGATTTAGGGTTTCTGATTTCTGATCAAATCCGAGAAGCTATCCCAGCGAATTAATCTATAGAGGAAAGGTTTCAACTTTTTAGATCGAATTTTAGGGCAAATGGCTATCATCGGAGACGCGTTGCGTCAAGCGTTTATGCCGAAACAAGAGTACGAGAGCCTCAGGGAAGAAGACAGAGCATGGATTAAGCTTCAAAGACCATTACTTTTATCGATCTTTGGTTTGATTGGCTTCGCTATCTTCGCTTGCACGATCGTTAGCTTGAACATCGTGTTCCCTTCGAATGTCCTGAAGAGACCGTTTTGCAGCGAGTTTAAGCTACAGGCTTTGCCTATAGATGGAAAGTCTCGTCGTGAATCTGATGTGTTCCCTGGTGGTGCTTTTTACTTGACTGATCAAGAAACTGTTGATTATTACTGGATTGTTGTGTTTGTGCCTTCCTTGATTATATTCCTTGTTTCTTCTGTTTATCTTGTAGCTGGTGAGTTTTCAATTTTCTCTAGCTTTTCCTTTTTGTAGACTTATTTAGCTGGTCTTGTTTTAGTGTTTTGTCACCACTTGATGATGTGTTGTGCTTAGATATCTCTTGATTAGGCGAAAAGTTGATAGCTTTGCATGATTGTTGCTTGGTTTAGTTATAGGGTTTGATAGTTTTGTGAAGACAGGGTCTTGTTATGTGTTTAGTTTGTATTCCTGTTAGAGCTTTTTGTCTTCTCATGTGAATTAGAGAAATAGGGTTAATCTTATCAAAGTTACCTTCTTGGCATGTCTTCTTCTTATTTTCTCGTTGTTTTGTTGCATAACGGCAGGAGTTTTTGTTGCTTATTCCGCTCCTCAACGTCATGGGTTTCTAAAAGTAGTTGAGAATAGCTATTGTGCTTCAAGAAAAGGTATCTTCTCTCTCTTTAGAATCTTAGGATTTGATTTTATATTCCTGTTTTATCTGTTATTAGTGTTACCATGGTCCATTTTTGAGAATCTGGACTCTTCAGAGTTTCTTTTCATTTAGCTTGTATCCCAAAAAGATTATTGATCTTCTTTGTCCTGTCTAATATATTCACAGGTGGTGTTCGTTGTTTGTCGATCCTAAATGTTGTGTTTGCTATAATCTATGGTCTCCTCGCTATATTTCTCGGCTCAAGCCTCCTGACACTAGGAAGCAACTGTTCTGTGCCATTGTTTTGGTGCTATGAGATATCTTCATGGGGTTTAGTAATCTTGTACGTCGGAACTGCTTTCGCCCTGAGAAGAAGAGCTGCTTTAACTATCGACGAGGGAGAGTTCGGGAACAGATATCATCAAGGCTTGGAGATGCTTGAAGCTAATCCTTTGGAATTCACGCCAGAGGTCGAAAGACGAGTGAACGAAGGGTTTAAAGCATGGATGGGGTCATCCTTGTTATCATCTGATGAAGAAGACGAACCTGAGTTTTACAATGAAGCGCCTAATGTAACTCATACTCTTTCAAGCAGGCAAAGATCTTGATGCTCGAAAAAGAAGAATTAAGTAGATGCTGTTTATGGAATGGATCATGAGGAGGTAGGATCCAGAAGATGAATCGTAGTGGTTATGAATGACGCGGTTGTATATAGTGGATCATCAAAATTGGGTTTGTTTCTGTCTATTGAGTAGTCTATGGTCGTTTTTCTGAATCTTGAGGTAGGAATGTAGGCTTAACAATACATTTTGACAGTACTGTCACCAAATTTAATACAAGCATGTTACAGCATGACTGTATCTCCTACAAGCAAATATTCGTGGCGGAGCTTACTTTACAACCTGTTAAATTCAGTTACCTGTTATTGTTGTCGTTCATTGCTTGATTGAGAAGGGTTGATTCCGTACTCTGAAGTATAACCATCGCTTGAATCCGTGTCGAATCTTCTCTTACTTGTTCCATACTGTAAAGCGATGTCATTCGGGTTCTCAGAAGAGCTATTTGTCCTGCTATTCCCCATCTCTTCGACCTTTCTTAGGGCCACTTCGCCTTCAAGAGCACGGATTACCTATTCATTCAAAGATATCCGTGATTATAGGCTCGTTCTTCTTACACATACAAGAGCTCTGATACATATATATTACACTGGCACACACGAGTTATTACGGGTAGATGACAAAACCTGGCTCATTCGGGGCCGAAGCCAAGCTGATTGGCGTATGCAAGCAGCAGCACAAGCAGCCATGTTTGCCATCTGAGTTGTATCGTAGGTCTTCTCTAACCTCAGGTCTACAAGATGGTCAAATCTTTCTCCAGAAATCACTTTCGCAAGCAATGGTCTCGCCTGAGAAGAATTCAAAATCCACAATCTAGTCAAGTTTGGAAGTTTTGATGACCTCTAACACATCATGTATTTTGACTTACCCAGTCAACTAAACTCTGGTTTGTGGTAGAATCTTTGGCGAAAATTGGTGTACGTCCAGTGATGAGTTCTAGAAGCACGACACCAAAGGAATATACATCTGATTTATCGGTTACTTTACCACTGGACGCGTACTCTGGAGCCATGTATCTGTTAAACCCACAAGACATCTAGTGACGAACAAATCTTTTTATACAACAAGGAAGAAACTTGAAATCGTAGAATAATAGTAAGCATAGAGGAGGGTGTTATACCCGAAAGTTCCTACAACTCGAGTGGAGATATGAGTAACTGATGAATTGGTGTCTGAAAAGAACTTGGCTAGTCCAAAGTCAGAAACCTGAAAGAATCAAAACAAAACAAACAATTTATGAACTTAGTTTCGGATACGTAGCAGTTAGTGGTTGATGATAAGACTAAAGAGTATCATATATCACCTTAGCTTCATATTTGGAATCTAGAAGTATATTCGCCGCTTTGATATCACGGTGAATTATAGTTGGACTGCCTGCATTACAATCACGCGACATCATTAAATAGTGTTGAGACTAAGCTTGTTCCTATGATCAGAGAAACTCACAATCCTCATGAAGATATGCTAAACCTTTCGCGGCTCCTACAGCAATCCTAAGCCTCATTTCCCACTCCAACACAATTCCTTCATTTCCTACAACATACATTCTCACAATACTCAACAAAAAAAAAGACAAAACCAAATCATCGAAAATGGATAAAAATCATGTATTGGTTTTACCATGCAAGTGAAACTCCAATGTATCTTTAGGCACAAACTCGTAAACCAAAAGTCTTTTGTCTCCGTTAATGCAATAACCGACAAGGGACACAAGATGCTTATGATGTACCCTACTGATTGTGTCAACCTCAGCTTGGAACTCTCTTTCACCTTGACAGCTACCTATCTTAAGCTGCTTCACCGCGACTTCTCTCCCGTTTTTCAACACTCCTTTGTGTACATAACCAAACCCGCCTTCTCCCAAAAGATTCGACTCTGAAAACCCGCTTGTCGCCTCCACAAGTTCATTATAACTGAACATACCTGAAGGCGTTGTACTGTTCATTGCAGCATAACCATTCTCCTTAGTGCCATACCCTATAGTGGATACAAGTTTTGGTGGTGGCATTGTTACAACATTGGACTGGTTTGGATGATGTTGTACTGATCAAAGACAAGAAGAGCCATAAGTGATATTATTATTATGACAATATAAAACAAAAAGACTATCATTTATACCATTTGATAGCTTTGGTGATTGATGATTATGAGAAGATCTTTGACTTCTGTTTCTTGTTGCTCTGTAAAAGACAAAGAGAAGGCCTAAGAGGACAAGAAGAAGAGCTCCAACGATACCACCACCGAGCAAGAATCCGGCAGAAGATCGGTGATACGACGTCGTCTCAGGGAGACTCTTTGGTAAAAGTGGCTGTGGCTTTCCCGGAGATAGTGATTCTCCGGGACCAATAGGTGGTGGTGATACTGTCGGCTTATTCGGTAATGGGCTTACAGGCCCAAAGAATGGGAGATTTGTTGCCGGCGAGTTTTTTGGCGGCGGAGTGGATAATGGTGTTGTAGAAAGCGGTGGTTTAGGTGGAGAAGAGGTTTCAGGGAGAGATGGATAGTTTGGAGAAGGTTTTGGTGGTGGTGAAGAGTTGATTGGAGGAGGGAAAGTAGACTTGGGGCCACGGCGGCGGTGAGGAGACGGAGGAGGAGGAGGTGTATTTACCGTCGGTGTTGAATCGGAGGGAGGTGAAGGAGGTGGCGAAGAAATCGTTTTTCCCGGCGGAACTGTCTCCGGTGGAGACGGTTTGGCGGGAAGGAAGGGCAATGGCGGTGAAACGGAAGGCACTAAGGCCGTAGGAGACGGTGGATATTCTACCGGAGGAATCGGTGGAGTTATCACCGGAGTAGGCGGTGGAGATATCACTGGAGAAGGAGGTGGAAAGTCTAACGGAGAAGGTGGTGGGGAGTTCACTGAAGAAGGCGGTGGAATGTTCACTGGAGAAGGCGGCGGAGAGTTCACTGGAGTAGGAGGTTGAGATATCACCGGAGAAGGAGGCGGAGAGTTCTCCGGAGTAGGCGGTGTTGAAGCGGCGGGAGGTAAGACATCCGGTGGTGGAGGCAATGGCGGAGGAGAGCTCAGTGGCGGAGGAAGAGGAGACAAAGGAGGAGCTGGAGGTGATGACGTGGCAGGCGGGGAATCAGCCGGGGCCGGCGAGGAAGAAGGAGAGAGCAACATCAAAAACGCAGCCGTTTTAGTTTTCAGTTTCACATAGAGGAAGGAGAGAAGTATAAGTGTAGGCGGAGGATGGTTTTTGTCGTGTAGGGAAGTGTAAGCTTGTGACTCAGAATGTGTTTCAGGCTTTTCTCACCTGTGTTTTTTTGACTTTTCCGGTGATTAATGATTTTTTTAAGAGTATTTTATATCTTTTTTAAAACATAAGTAAAATTAGACAGCAAAGCAAACCACTCTGGTTAGCACTTACCATAGCCGCTCGTGAGCAACCAACTTCTTGTCCTTGTAATGACGCAAAGATACACATAATACAAACTTATCTATTGATCAGAATCCCACTTTCTGGTATATTAAATGATTTGTTTTTGACAAGTGGGAAGATAGATTCCAAATTTTTAATGGAGAGACTATATCATAATTGCACACCCACTAAAGAATTTCAATGGTGTCAATATCCCAACTATTGAAAAAGTATGCTACTATGTAACTGATATTGAAGAGAGCCTCTAAGACTTCACATAAGACCAAATCCTTTGGAATGGTCTTATTCATACTCACCTCCATGTCTCCATCTTCAAGCATAGCAATGTCATTGAAGCCGGTGGAATCATTTTGTCTTCATCGCGTCATGAAGATGAAGCCAGAGCATGGCACTGAGAGTCAAGCCGCAGATGTTGGAACACTGAGCTAGTTACTCAAAAGTTGAAACCATCCAAGCCTCTTAAATTAAGACTATAGGACTTGTTGAAATGTTCCATATGGTCTTGATCAGGCTTGGAATGGCTCTAGAGAACCCCATGTTTTCCCGACTTTCACTTTCACATGTAGAGGGACTGAAATATGCAAAATCGTATCTATCAATAAATGCCATTGTAATACAATACACATAGAGACATAGCATAATAAGAAGCCGAGTATAAGGGGTGAACATACCGAGTAGTGAAACCGCGTTTTCCATGCTGGTTTGTAGCAACATTGCAGCTTCTTTTACGTAAGATGGATCAACTTCCAGCACAAGTTCATCATGTACCTGTGTTAAAATGTCACACAATAAGAGAAAATGAGATTTTACGTAATATGGAACGATACAACAAAACTTATACAAAAATCGGGTGGACAACTCTCACCTGTAGAAGAATCCGACAACGTCCCTTCAACGAGTGAAACTTAGTTTCGGTTGAAGAACTACATGCAGCAGTATCAACATCCTCAGAAATTGCGGAATGTATGTTTATCATCGCAATCTTGATTATATCAGCAGCAGATCCCTGAATGGAAACAAATGCTAGGGACTACTTCAACAAATAATCTCTCTTAATGGGACAAGAACTTTTAAAACCACTAGAAGCAACACAAGAGCGAAAAAAAGCAGAGTACATTTTTTCATTCTAAATAGATCGGTTTGGTATATAGATAGGAAGAAGAAGGAAGACCATACCTGACACATGGAATTCACAGCTTGCCTTTGAGCCTTGGATTTCTCTTTGGCGTTCCCAAATTTTATTTTTGACAAGAACCGCCTTCGTCCCTTGAGAGTTTGAATGTATCTGCATATCAACAATGTTCCGCAATTATAACTATAGTTCATAAAGAATCAGTCCAGTTAGAGAAATCAGATAAAAACTGAGAGATTGTTATTTAAAAGGACATATTTTATGCTCACCCTTTTTCCTGGCAAAATGAAATCGTTTCGTTAAGCCAAGAGTTTACTGCAGGGAAAGAACTTTTAAAGCTTCTAATTTTCTCCTTGGCTTCATCTGAACTGCACTCAAGCTGGTCAGCAAGCGTGTTTGCTCCCATTCCATAAAGAATCCCATATATCAATCTTTTCGTCTGATCTCTATCATGTGTAGTAACAGAATCCTCGGCCTTTCCAGTCCATTTTGCAGCTATCATTGTAAAGACATCACCTTCTGGCTGACAAAGCTTTGCTATCAACGAAGAATCTTTAGAAAAGTGTGCCATGAGCCGCAACTCTATCTGTGAATAATCTGCTGTCAAAAGTAACCAGTTTTCCTGTGTTGAAAAAAGCGACATTATGTTATTTATTCAGGAAAATCAGAAAATCTTCTATGGCTATGAACAGATGCTTAAATAAAAATATGGCAACAAAGAATTTACCTGAGTAGGAACAAAGAAATCACGTGCGTTAATTTTGTAATGATCAGCATCTGAAATTACTTCATTTCCAGCTTTGTCCAATGTAAACTCTACTTCATGCTCAACAGACTGCAGAAAAAAAACATGGTCATTGATTTCTCGACACGTGATGAAATGAAAAAGGAAATTTAATAGAATTCATACTTGGAGATTAGGCTCTTCGATGGAAAGCCGCCCAGTTGATGTTGATGTTTGAAGCCAGTGGCCATGCAAAGTGTACTTTTGCGTGCTCAACCGTAGTTTAGCAAGCGAACAAATTGATCCAAGCGTGCAATTTAAGAGCTTTGCCAAAGTGCGATGCTCTTTGATAATTGGGACAATAGGATGCTCATTCCTGGGATAAAGTCATATTTTCAATGCTTGGTCAGACCTGCTCTTTATAAATTTACTTATGAAAGTTCTTCAGAAAGTTTGCTATCCTTTGTAACAGAAAAAAAACGAATTGTAAGGAAAAGCAATTAGCCCTTTACAATACCTTAAAAGATCCAAGCAGTGCTTGTCAGTGCTCGGGTGAAGTTTCCCTTTACCGTGGTTTTCTGGTATGGGCAACTTCAACTGTTTATACAGCACATTTGCAATATCAGCTGGGTTATGCAGTGAAAAGGAAATGCCTGCCAATTGAAACGCTTTCTTCTCAAGAGACCGTAGCTTATCTCGCAATATATTTCGTGCCCCAAAGCATCCTTCGATATCAACACCTATACCCCAGAGCTCCATGTCTGCAAGGACATTAACCTAAAACACAGAAGGATTAACTTATGCTGCCGCAAAAAAAACATAGGTTCACAGATTAAAGGAGATTTACCAGTGGCATTTCAGTAGTTATCAGCGCATCGAGAAGTTCTTCAGAAACAAGGATCTTCCAGAGAGCTGAACAAAGTGCTCGTGTTTGAGCAGCCCGTCTGCAGCAACCATTGTGAGCAACCCTTCGGATCTGATTCCTCCATCTGCCACTGCGATTAGCTGCTTCCGTTGCCTCTGGGGACAGTCTTTTCTTTACTTCCTTTAAACCACATTAACAGTTTCAGAGATTGATTAACCAACAAAAAATAAAAGTAAAAGTAGAAAAGGTTTCTATATTGCCTTCTTGACACCGTCATAGCAAATGCATGATATGCATTGAATTGATTCAGCCAATATTCAACTTAGAAATACCTTATCTATGTTTGGATTTGAGTGTCTTTCCTCATCAGGCCAAAGAATCCAGGACACGATGCTCATGTCAACGGAGTGGCTTATCCGGAGCGGAGGCATCATTAACCAAGATCCATCCACCATCTCAAAATCCCTGGTCACTTCTGCAACATTTAGGCGACCACATCTTTGGATTGAAATTGCAGGACTCTTGAGCACCTGAATCTGGACTTTTAAATTCCACGTGACCTTTCTCGTGTTTGCATTACCCATTATTTTACTGATTCTGTTCCACCTAGATTTTATAACATCAAACATGTTGTGGGTGGTCAAAACCTCGTTCTTGCCAATAACTGCATCCTTAAGAAGCTTTTCTTTTTCTGTACATTCCAGATTGGGAAGATCCTTGTTAAGGTTGACGTAGTAGACTGGCGAGCTATTCCAGCAAATCGCAATTCCATATATCTCGTAAGAGATGCGGGAATTCAAAGCTTGTAGTTTATTATAGTGGATATCAAAGAAAAACTCTCCAGCAGATTCCCAAAGATCCAAGAAAGAGTCAAATCCACCGCAAATATTTCCTGCAGTTATTGGACCCTTTTCACCAGTACTAACCTTATTACTAAGAGGAGTACTGGCATTGATCGTCAGATGCTGTTTAACATTGTCCTCATTGTTTATCTCCCTGTCATCGGAACCAGAGAGAGGGGAGTTATCAATGGGAAGAATATTACTCCCATCGGTGCTTGTAGTTCCTATGCGTTGAAAATCAGGAAGACGACTGGCAAAGTTAACTTCTGATGGAACACCTAAGGCAGCACCTAATACTTCCCTAGGCTTTTCTCTCTTATCATCTGCATCAATGTTTTCACATTCAGTGTGCCCATCTATACTTGACTTTCCAGGAAAATGTTGTAATTCTTTGGGACTAACAGAGCCTTTGTGCGTATCTCTTCTATTAGTATATTGTCCATCGAGACTCATAGCTGGAGCCAACGGCAAGGGATTTGAGAGCTCATGAACATCCAAACCAAGTGCCTTGAAGGCAGAGAATGCCGCAGCTCTCGCCTCTTCTGCTTTCTCAAGAACAATTTTGCGCGCCCCGTTCTTGATTTTCTTGGCTAGCCCCAACTGTATCCTTCTTTGTCCTGTACCTAGTTCACCATATCAACTTGAGCACATTAGATGAAAGCGGATAAAAAGGATTCTTAATGATACATAAGCTGGAGAGATCTCAATGAGGCAGCAAAAACATCAATTTAACCTGCCTAAGAGAACTGGTTTACCTTCTGCAGCCCATGCTGAAGATTCAAAGAGTGCTTTAACGATTTCAGGTATGGATGCTTCAGCTATAGCCTGAGATGTACGCAAGCCAGCTTTGTACAATGCTCTAGCTCTTGAACCCTATTTATTCAAAACCAAACAATGTCTTTCTCAACAAACTCCTCATCCCATAGCTATAAGTTTCAGAAAGCTGCAAGTACCTTTATATATGGAATGCTGGTAAGTTCAACAATCTCAGCCCTGACACCAAATGAAACACGGTTCTGGAGTTTGGCAACTAAGCCTTCCAGATCATGCCATCCAAGCCTTTCACAGAACACCGAAACCATGGAAGAAAACCTTCCAGCGTTCTCCTGTAGAGATTGAACCATACCTCTAGCTACTTTAAAGGCTTCACAGACCTCAGACACAGAAGCTTCCTGCATAACATAGTTCAAAAACAAACAAGTTATCTATTAGAGGAATTGACCATCCTCGTCATGCCTTTTAGTGCACAAGTAACTGCTGACATTGCAAGGGACAAAAGAAGCAGGTCATGTAAGTTATATAAGCAGTTTAAGAGAATATCATGAATTGTACGTGATTGTGCAAACTTACATGGGTTTATACATAAGAACCAATATTAGAAGTTGTTGTAGAGGTAAAATATACAGGAAAGAAAAAAGCAAAAAGGGAGCTACCTGAACTAGTTTTGACAAGATGAGAGCAACAAAAAATCGTTTGCAGACTCGAAGCATCTGTTCATCTGAAAGCATCTTATTGCCTGTTGAACCACGCCGATTGTCATATTCTCCCTGCAAAGTTTTCTTTGCATCCTGGGGCCTGTTTAGAGTGCGCAATGTTGCACCATGTGCCATGCGCATCAGAAAAGGTTCAACCACTCCAACTCTATTTCCAACAGACTGAAATGGTAAGATCAAGAGTTACAGCATCAGCGTATAAATATGACCAGGAATTATATGCCCAAATAACAAGACCTAGTGTAGAAAAGTATGGCAAAACACTTAAAAGTTTAATAAGAATGAAAGTAAACCAGAATGACAGTCAATTTGGAGGAGGAAGCTATCTGTCGACATACTTCTTGCGTATCAACACAACACATAATCATGCCCTATATTATCAGAGTGCATGATTACCTGTTCTAAAGGAGATAGTCCCATGAAGCGTTCGTAATACAATTCCCAGTTTGGTTCAACACCAACGTTAATTGGCGTGACTAAGTAGACTAAATGCAAATCAGAAGCCATAACGAGTCCTTCACGTGCTCGTAGAAGGTCATCCAGCACAATCTGCAGCAACACCAATTACATACAAGTCAAGCATGCTACGTAAAACTACCTAAAATGCAATTTCGATAATAGAAAGTCAGATTAGAGTACAAGGGACTCTTCGGGGCAGAGCGAACTGCCAAAAGATCCACGTCCAAGAGGTGTCGTAGTGTATAACTTTGTCTCATCATTCCATTCAAGAAATTTCCTATGGCACAGCCACCGAAGAGAATCCTGAGCTGATTTGACCACATCTTGAAAGGGCTTTGTAGAATTCAGAAGTGTACACCTGACGTAGCGATGGATATCTTTGGCAGTCTGAACAATCCCACCTGCCACAACTTCTAATATTGCATGAGTCATTCCGTTCTTGTCTTCAGATAAACAAGACTGTAGAGGTGGGCAGCTTTCATTAAGAAGTGCATTTATTCGCTTGAGTTCTCCAGCTTTGCAAATCAACACCTGGAAAGAAAACACAAGTTATACCATTGACTACTCTAAACGAGAACATAAATGTTTCATAGAAGAAACTGAGGCAAAATTATAGCATCATTAGTCTAAAGGAATGACACAAGGCATGCATAGCAAGACAGATACTACAAAATCAAATTTTCAGCGTGACAGATTAAGGCATACACTTTCTCCTTTTGTATCAATCCCAGTCCGCCCAGCCCGACCAGCCATTTGCTTGTACCTTGTTCCATCAAGAAAATCACGGCCAATCATTGGTTGTCGGAAGATGACCCTCCTTGCAGGCAGGTTAACCCCAGCCGCCAGAGTTGATGTAGCTGTTAAGACACGTACAAGACCCTTGCGGTAACAGGTCTCAACTATCTCTCTTTCTTCTACCTGTATTTCATTTAGGCTTAATATTCTTTTGTCCTAAAATTCACCGTCACACATGTAAACACCGAATTTCCCGTACAAAATCTAGTCAAATTGTGAAAAGATATAGGGTAAATGGATTGTGTATACATACTGTAAGACCAGCATGGTGATAGGCAACCCCAGAGGGAAGAGTTTCTTCTAGTACAGGATCTACTCCAGAAGGAGACCTTCTCAGCGCATCAATAGCAGATTGGATATCCATAAATTCACTATTTTCACCATCAATGTCTACGGGCACTTTTTTGATGAGCTTTGAAATATGCTTAGCAGTTGATTCACATCCTTTTCGACTCGAACAAAATATCAGCACTGAATTTCCATCTTGAACAATCTGTATCATAATATTATATTTGAGACTTCCTTCTTGAACCAAATATGAGTACATGTTTAATCAGAAACTTGCAGAAAAACATGCAAGAGATTAAATAGGACCTTAAACAGCAATACATAATAAAACAAGCCGCTAAAGCCATACCTCGTTACAAAGCTCAACGATATGGTCTGGATCTTTTCCTCCCATATCAGCAGATTTTGGTATAATCCTCACAACTTCCATCTTTTTATTATAAATGGTGTTACCAACTTTAATATATTCCTCTAGCGGAACTGGTCGAAACTCTGTCTGATATAAAGCTGCCTGTCAGCATGTAAAACCAATATAAGTTGTCTGATTAAAAGGGAAATTGTGAAAAGAGTTATATATATACTCTGTTTTTCTTACTTGAAGCCAGTCAGCAACTGCTCCAACATTTGGCATTGTAGCACTCATACCCACGATTTGTAGGCCATGAGCAGGATCAGCTTTGCCACTGCTATTCCCTGAACTCTCGCCACTACTCGATTCTGAACTGCCTTCACCAGCAGCATAACGAAGTTTCGTTAGCATAAGTTCCAAAAGATAACCCCTATGTTGGTCACCCACCTGTATATACCATGAGCAGCAGATTACTTTTAATGTATACATTTGTACAATATATGAAAATAGAGTAAGCTAGAAAAACAAAGACAGTTCAGCTAGTTTTAAGCTTATCCGAGATTCATGCAGATGAAATAGGTGAAGCCCATACCATGTGTAGCTCATCGATAACAATTATCCCAAGTTCAGACAAACGTCCCTCTTCAAGCAAGCGGTTTATCAAAGAGTTTGCCTTCTCAATCGTGCAGACAGCCACAGCAGTGCCTTTAGGAAGTGTTCCACCACCCTGATTACCATAGTAACTACGAACCTGCTTACCAAGTGGCTCAAGAAGGACCTCAAGGTGTTCTGCCTGCACCCAATTGTTTTATATGTCTGAACGAAAAGAAAGTAATATCATAAAACATGTAGGATGCTTGGAGAGAAAAACAAAAGAAACCTTCTCAGCGCAGATAGATACATAAGGTAGTACAAGCAATGCCATTTTTCCAGTTGTTATGACCCGACGCAGCATCAAGACTTCTGCAACAAAACTTTTACCAGCACTGCACAAACAGCATGGTTTTGAATTTGAGCATTCATTCTTGCATATAGAAGCCTGCTAGCAAGATAAATAATACTGCTACGATGACCCAAAAATAATGTATTAAAAGAAGAAAATTTCGAATTTGCAGAATTTGCAGATTGATCGTCAACCATGATAATACCTTGTAGAAGCACAATATACCAGATTCCTTTTCTGCAAAACACCCTCTACCTGAAGGCACTCCACCTAGAAAGTTTTACCGCAATTTGTATTCAAGCACTATCATAAGCACTATCATAGACACGAACAGTTAAAAGAAAGAATAGTACATTCTTTCAAATGCATTTAAATAACAATACAAGCATCAACTAAAAGTTATGTACCTGCCATGGATAGAGTTTAGATATTCCTTTCTTATTGTATACGGTGCAAACATCTAATGGAAGCCAAGTGCTAAGACTTAAACCATCTTTGTAACGATGAGAGCTTGAAGGAGTATGACTTTCTTCAGATTCACTAGAATCAGCTAGTTTCCTCATGTTGCTTCTCATAGACACAGGTCTTACACTATGACTCTTTCCTTCAGGTTCGGGATACATCCTGACTGTTAAGTTTGTATGTGCCTGAGCGTTACTTGCAATATCAAGAGTTCCTTTATTTTGATCAAGGGAAGCACATTCCTCTCGGGCACCTCCATTTGTTTTCTTATCTTGAAACAAATGTTCAAGGTTCTTGACAGGGAACGGAGATGCTTCTTTATTAAAGTCTCTACCATGCTTCTCCATGACCTTTGAATATCCAATGACATCTTTATCCTTTACTCTGCTTTCATCTAAATCTATACTTCCCTTTAAATTGTCACTGCAATTATCTGTTTTGTTGCTGCACGGAAGAATAGTGCCACGTTGACTACCATCTTTAGATTCTACGGAATCAGATTTCTCAGATGGAATTGACAAACCATCAGCAACTTGGATCGCTTCATTCCAGAAAGAATCTCCAGGTGAGAACATTGAGCTACCACTTCCTGACTTGGGGGTTCCAACATGACATGATTTAATGGCTGATCCAGGTGTGTGGCATTCAGTTACATGAGCAGAAGATTCTGGTACCTTAGTACACTTCCTCAAGCCCATTGGAATTTCAACAGATTCATTGCTCTGAATCTGTGAATATATTAGAGCATAGACATAAAATAATATAAAATGTATCAGTTTAACAGGAAGTCAAATCACCATAACTATTGATTCAGCCTATACCTTCTTTGTAGGGTCTGAAACAGTTTTATCTCTTTTATCAGTAATACTTGCAAGTGATTTGGGCTTACTCCCAAAAGGATATTCATGTTCACCTAGCGATGGTATATTTTCTGAATCACAACGCCTCTTGTGAGAAATTTGGATATCTTCAGCAAGAAGTGATGAATTGCTTTGTCGCTTCAGTTCATTTGCCTTCTGATGTGGAGGTAAGCCAACAACAGACTTCACTTCACTGCATCAAGTACGAAAGCACAACTCATTCTAAGACACTTTGACTAGACATACATAATTAAGATAGATGTTTCACGACCTAACTACTTAATGATAATGGAAAGAATGTGCACAATCAAAGAACATTACCTACAATACATTGACAAGAAACCAGTAGCAAAGTCCCTTAATTCTGAATTATCCTTCTGATTAGCACAGAACATACCATCTGTTGCATGAGTTTCAGTCGTAGCAACATCATCTTTATGCAAAACTTGAGATCCGCTCTGGTTCAAACACCCTTCAACCCCTTTAGAAGTTTCTGCACTTGCAGGTTTAGGCAAAATTGGGTGTACACTTTCAGCAGCAGAAGAACCAGAAGCCTCCGAATCCAATTTTCTTGTAAACGCTTCCTGCCTTGCTTGCAACCCGCTAGCTGTAGTGCTCTTACCTTCCTGAGAGGCTCTCAAGTAAATGTCGAGAGTGCCTTTGTCTCCAGGAGACTTTTCTCCTGTCACCTTCACATTTTTCTCCTTTCTCCCAGACTTCAAATTTGGAGACGTGTGTTTCCTCTTCTTCGAAACATAAAACTAGTAGCACAGTTACGATCAACACAAGAAAAATCAGTCAGTACAAAATTTGATTCGATTCAGGTTTCTGGGTCGTCTCAAAAACAATCCAATGTATCAAAGAATCAACAAAGTTCATCAATTTGCATCGATATATATATATATATATATATATCAGATTTCAAAACACAAGTTCATGAGATTCTGAGAAACTTTAAGATTTAGCAGCAAGCTTTAACTAACCCGTAAACGAAAATAAGAAAGAGAACGAAGAAGAACCACAACATTGACTTACGTCTAAAAGTTCGTAGAGACAAATTAGAGAGAGAGACGGACCTGATTAATCCGCGACTTAGAGGAATCTGAGTCCATGAGAAGAGGAGGAGGAAGAAGAAAATCTGCCGGAGATCTGAAGATAAAACCCTAATCGGCGATTTTGAGCGCCGGGGAGGAGTGAGGAGAAGCCTAAAGCAAAGAGACCCGATTTAGAAAATAGAATCCGTAGCGTTTGAAATTTTGATTTTGCTTCTATACAGAGCAGTGGGGGATCTCTTTGTTATATAAAGTTTTGTTTTTTTAGGTTTTGGGCCCATATTTCCTTTTTTATTTTGATTTGAACCATAAAGTTTTTTTCTATAGTTTTTTGGCGCTCTTTTCAAGACTTGACTGCTTTTGACTCATGGAACATCGTAGCAATATGAAACAAAATATTGAAGGCCATGATTGATATTTGATTACATAAAAAACCTCAAAAGATTATAAGAAATACAACACCATAGAGATCATATAAATCTTAAATGTTTGTTTGGAACAAAGTATAACTCGTAATGTTTAGGAAGAGTGGTGATTGTTTATCTTCCACATCTTTTCCCGGATAAGACCATTTTTTCTCCAATCTCAGTGTAGTTTGAATAAAGGTTAAAGTAAGAACAAGAATCTGTTGTTAAATTATTCTTCTGTTGATTTATTATTAGCTGCATGTTTACATGCAACTTGATTGTTCTTGTTCTGATTCTGAAGCTCGTTTCCAGCCACAAGGAAGAAAGCAGTGTGCCTGAAACACATAGAAAAAGAGACTACTTGGTAAGTATCTGCGGAATTTTTTAGAGTTAAGTTAAAACTGAATCTACAACCCAAACTTTTCTCCTTTTGGGTTTTTCAAGTTGTTTCTGACTTTTGAGTATGTGGAGAAGATTTGGTGTGTACCTGAAGAAATTCATCATTTTGACTTTAGAGTCTTGGTCAATGTCAAGTGAATCGTCGAGAGCGTTTTGCATGTGATGTAGCCATCTCTCCGCAGCTTCGTGGGTCACTGGGAATGGGCGGTGACGTCCAATCAAAGCAGGATGACCTAAAAAAAGAGACCAAGATATCATTGCCAAAACAAAACACAAAGTAAGCAAGAGTTTAGGAGATACAAAGTCATATCTAGTCAAAACCAAACTCACATTGGTGCAAAAATGTCTATTCTAATGTCAATGTCTATACAACCAAACAGATACAAAAGTGGTGCATTTCTGTCCTAAGTAGTGAGCATCAAAAAGCGGTGCCAAACGAATCAAAAGGATTTAACGGGACAAAAAACAATGAATACATTCAACCATTTGGGTTAAAAACACAGACATAGTTAAGAGAGATGTAAGAAACAAAGAAAAAACTAACCTTTCCTTTGAGAATACAGAGGAGGACCTCCCATACGCTGGACGAAGAACTCATACTGGTTCTGGATAGCATCTTCTTTATCCGAATCAGAGAATATAGATCGAAACCATTCTTCTTCGTCATCATATACCCTACTCCACCATTTCAAAACAATGTATAAACCCCCTTAAGAAACACAAGTCCATAAGTACAAAGCAGTCATTACAACACAAAACCTCTTACAAGACCTATAGAGAAGAAAGTTAAAGACTTTGTGAAAGCAACACACACAATCATCACAACATAAACATAACACTTCTTCTGTACAGTTCATACCCAAATTCTCAATTGAACAAACAGAGACACCATACTCCACTTTTCAACAAAACTAAACGAAAACTAGAGCTTAGGCAGAGCAAACACATAGAAGAATTAGTTTTTAAAAAAAACCCAACCTTGTGTAGAAATTGGTGGATAGGTTGATGAAACTCTGAAGACCGATCTTCTCGTACAGATTTGACTCGTCTATAGCAAACGCATCAGCCTGATCAACGCCGCTCCATAGCGACGCCTTCTCCTGCAGCGATTGCATCTCTCCTCTCTCTCTCTCTCTCTCTCTAAAGTGATGAAAAACAGTGGGCGATTTCTGTATTTTTAAACGAAGCGGATTCTCGCTGTGTGTGGTCGCGTGAAATAAACGCTCTCTAATGAGAAAGTGGAGATAATTGGGCTCAATTAAGTCGGGCCCATTAAGCCCATTACTCCAAAACGCGGTAAACTTTGCGTTTTATAAGGAAACGATAGCGACGAATTAGTTTCCTTTTGCTTTGCTCCGAAGAGAACAGAATCTTCCGGTGGCAATGACGACGGAGACGGCGAAGAACAGTGGCTTGATTCTCATATGTGGCCTCTTGTTAACTCAAACCAGCTTTGCTTAGATCATATTTTCTCACTTCTTCCCAAGTAGGTTTGTACACTAGAAAAATTATACCTTTGTTCCAACACATAGTTGCATGTTTCAGACATCTTTCTAGCAAGTGTTTCATAAGATTACAACAATGTGGTTCTGCACAATAAATGAAGACAGAACATGATAACGGAATTGGAATAGAATTGTTTGGTGCTTACGAGAAAAAGAGCTTTAGAATCTAACAAAGAAACTTGTTACCAAGTCAAATTCTACATTCTTTATGGTGGTCGTTGTTACACTTGGCTCGCATGTTTTTGCTTCTTCTTAATCTCAACTTACTTGAAGAAAGGATGGTCAAGAGCTTCGTTTGCTGTGAGACGTTCGGATGGATTGTATGCCAGTAAACCATACAATAGATCTGTGAAACCCGATCTTGTGTTGTCTACATGCTTTGCTACCATATCCTGCAAGTTTTGTGAGCATTTTTCTACTTCAGATAACGATATATCAATAAACTCTTTAAGAAATATCATTGGCACTACTTAACCTTGAGACGATCAAGTCTTTTTACAGCTCTAATACTCTCTCTAGAGTTGGCTCCTTCGGGCCAATTCAGCCTACCTCCTCTCCTGAAATATTTCTCAGAACCCTGTCTGCAAAAACATAATAGCCAAACAGGCAATATCCAATGAGCATTATATTTTATGGGGTTTCATGTACTAAAAGACTTGAAATTTAAAATAAACTTAACCTGGCTTTGCGGGTCATATGCTCAGGCAAAGGTCCCAATGCCCTCTCCATCATAGCTAGATGTTCAAGGTTATCGTGTGTCTGAAAGAGCGCGTCACCCTAATGTACAGTTTGAATTTTTTGACTACTATAAGCAAAATAACTCCAAACGCGGGCATACAAATTCATACTGCAAGATGAGAGAGAAAAATTACTGTGCATAGTTCATATAGTATACAACCTATACTCCATAAGTCGCATTGGTAACTCCATCCTAGACCTGCAATTATGTGCCATTGGTTAGTAACCAGGGAATCCAAGAGCAACTATCGACAAGCGCATAGCTGATTTACCCACCTAAAATGACCTCGGGGGACCTATAATGCCTTGTCTGGACAATGGAGTGATGAATCCGGTTATCACAAACAGTACTACCAAAATCAATCAGTTTAATGGCGCTTGACTTTGGTATGCACCTATAATGTGTCTCATGTGAAGCGCTTCTCTGTTTATCAAATTCAAACACCAAACTGTTAAATGTGCAAATTTTCAAATGAGTGTTCAACAAAATAGAAAATACTAGCTAGTTATAACTGCAGAGGCTATACCCAAACTCAGCCTTAAGCTAATTCAGTTCAAAATACCTTATTGTCAGGAAGTTTTACATTTTCAGAAGACACCAAGAGAATGTTCTCAGGCTTGAGGTCGGTGTGAACTAATTGTAACTCGTGCATATCTGTAGATACAAATAATGTTAAAAACACTGAGGCATTAGGTACGTGCAACAGCTGCTAAACCAAGACAGAAAGAAAACAGTTATGCTGAGATGCACATGCTAGTTAAGATCATTGTGTAAAATAACAGGCGAAAGAACAAATCACAGACATGCTACAGATTCCAAAAGCTGGTATCCAAAATCTCGAACAAGAGCCAGAGGAAATGCGGAGTATTTATTTCTCCTTAGATAGTCAAATAAGCTTGGCCCAAGCTTCTCAAACACCTGGTGGCACCATCAGAATTCATTCAAAGGAAGGTTCTGTTAGTTCCAAACTTCACCAACACAATCCACAAGGATTAACAACACAAACAAGTTATACGGAATTGGCTTTTCTGTTATTCAAGTCATCAAACAAAAGAAATGTAGCCAGAGATATTATGATCCTAGCAAATAAACGAAATTTAAATGAAATACTTACAATGCAAATATGATTCCGGTAATCAAACCAGTCCTTTATCTGAACACACCTGCAAGACAAAGCAACAACGAAACAGAACTTAGCACGATACCTTGTCACTCTCCTCAATCATCTAATATGTAGAAGATAGATAAAAATACCGTGTGCGGCCTTTTTCACTCTTAACAAGCTTTTCAAGTACATCAATTTCAATCATAGCTGCATCCCTGTACTTCTTAATGCTTCTGATAATCTTTACAGCCACATATTCTTTCGTTTCACGATCCCAACACTCCAAAACTTGACCAAATGTGCCTACAACACCAGCAATTTCACTGAAATGGCACCATATGACTCACAAAAACAGTTTTTTTTTTATCTCGAACACACCATGCCACTTGACATCTAACCTTCACCCATCTTGCTTAATATCTTATCTATCAACACACAACACAACACACAGTTTCACGTAAGTTAAAAAAATTAATAACAATGTCAAATATTGAAACTTCATGAACACAAAAAGCTTACATCTAGGCGTGAGATTCTCTCTCAAGTTAAAAACATAATGACCATCACGATCATCATCTCTTAACGGTGGCGAAGAAGTAACCCTCTTATCGCTTCCATTTCCTTTATTCAAAGCTCTTTTAGCCTATACACAAAAACAAAAAACCCGAATCTCAGCGAATCAAGAAACCTCACCAATAATAATTAACGCCTTAAGTTCCAAAATATCGAAGAAGAACAAAACCTCTGGTTCATATGGAGCCTCGTCCCAGGTCATACGAGGTCGTTTTCTGATTCGTTCCTTATCGTCCATCTTCTCGAATCCGTTTGCTATCATCACCGACGCAGAGAATCAATCACCGGAAACGATAGCTAATCAAAATCTGCACAAGGAGGCGGCGAATCGAGAAAGCTGAAGGAAGAAGAAGCGTGAATTCTCTAAAATGGCGAAAACAGAGAACAAGGGTTTCGATGAGATTTTAAAATCTCCCGAATTGGATTTTCCAGGAAATTTTTTAGAAGACGATGATGACCCAGAAAAATGCCCATTCACTATAATTTAACCCGGCCCGGTTTAAACATAATTAATAAAGTAACTAAAACAGGCCCATTAATGAGAAGCCCACTAAAGCTATACCGTTGCTTAGGCTTGAAACGACAACACTCGCGGTTGTTTAGATTCAATTCGCCGGCGTTGTTGTAGCTCTCAACGAAGAAGGAGACAATGTGGAGAAGAGTGATCGGAAACGGCGTCGTACTTCGTCAGTTACGTCGGTCGCTAACAACTAAAACCGGTGGTGGTGGTAGAAAATCCGGCGACGTCGTAGCTGCCGTGGATTCGATGCTTCTCCGTTCTCTCAAGGAACACTACTTAGAAGTTTCTAAGATGACTCCTCCTCCGGTTTGTTTCTGATTCGTCTCACTTTAATAGCTTTTATTGTGATTTAGATAATATTGTAGAAAGTGAGTCCTCCTTCGCCATTTGAGATTGTGAAAGGATCACTAGAAGGAAGTGGTGCTATTCTGAAGAAATCTCTTGGCAACGAAGAGATTAGTCTCTACGCGATGCGGTTATCTCATGGAGGTGAAGATGAAGAAGGAGAAGAAGATGGTGGTGGTATCAACCAGTTGTTTCTCCATGTGGCTGTGTCAAAGCAAAGCCAAGCTGATTCTTTGCATTTCCTTTGTGATCTTTACCCTGATGCATTGGGTATTCACTCTGTTTCGATGAGGCCAAAGCTCGAGTCTTTGGAGATTTCTGATGATCCTAGTCAATACACAGGACCTTCTTTTGAGTAAGTTTCTCTTTCAAACTTGTTGTTCATTAGAATCATATAGTCTTTTAGCTACACTCAGGAACTTTGAAAGTTAGAATAGGTTGTGTTATGATAGTCTTTTAGCTTTCAGTGCTTGCTACACTCCGGAAACTTTGAAAGTTAGGATAGGTTGTATCATTATAGGCCAATTATATTTATCGCCATTTCTGAAACAATCTCAGACTTGCTTGAGCGACTGATTTCATGGACATCTCAAGAAACAACAATCCTACTTTGTACTATATATTGTTGACGTTGAGGATTGTGAATTTTGAATGGTAGATGTTAGTATGCTCTTTCTCCTGTGACGCATCATCTGCAGTGAAATCTCAATATTGATGATAGAAAGTATGTTTTTGTTTGGCAAGTAAATGTTTTCTGTAATGTGTTGACAGAGAGCTCGATGAGAAGATGAGAGATGTATTCCATGGCTTTCTAGAGGAGAGAGGCGTGAACGAGAGTCTTTTCCCGTTTCTTCAGGCGTGGCTCTACGTAAAGGATCACCGTAACCTACTACGATGGTTCAAAACAGTTGGCACATTTGTTCATGAAAACCCATCTGCAGAAAGCACCTAGAAGGACATTTCGATATAGGTGTCTGCGGTTAGTTGTTTTAGCTTAAATGTTACAGGAACTGGATCAGTTTTGCTTTTTTGAAACCGTTTTAAGAAAAAATATATAAATCATGCCATTATGTTATGCTAAGAAGTTCATTTTTATTGACTGTGTGAACTCTCTTTGCCAAAAGAGAAAAGCTATGATCTTTATGCAAATAACAGCTTCTAACAATCTGATTATACTACATTCTGATTTAACATCCCACAAGAAGACTTGAGATTACAACAACAGTTTTCACAAGTCCTCCAGATCCCAATTTTGTCAGATCATACAACAACATTGTTTCATCATCATAAAAACTATCTTAGAGATGGAGACAATGGCCGAGAGAGAAAAAAGCTACAAGTTAAAAACAAACCAATAATACCTTAACACAAACTTGTCTCATTGTTTGCTTTTTTCACTTCCACAGCTTCACTCGCTTGTCGTGACTAGCTGATGCAACCAATCCAGTCGAGGTTGAAACACCTAAAGACGCAATTATCCCTTCGTGAGCTGACAGTGCCATCGTCTTGTTCTCCGACATGTTCCATAGTTCTAATGACTGTTATCCGCACACACACAGTTCACAAGTTAGGACACAAAAACACCAGATTGTAAAATGACAAGTTTCTGAGCATAATGATATCTACTTTACCTGGTAACAGCCAATTACGAGCAGCGAAGGGTAAGTTGGGTGGAAAACACAGGACTGGTATTTGTTGCCATTGCAAATTAGCTCATGAACACATTCTCCTTCGCTACCTGAGCCGAGCGTCCAGACTTTTACCCTATCTTCACTAACCGAAGCCAAGAACTCACCAGAAGGATCCCAGCAAACCGATTTTATCGGATTAACATGACCCTGAATCAGTAAAAGATATATCATATACAAACAAGCATCTATCTCACAATAGTGACTAAGACAAGTTTTAACACTAAACCTGCAAAGAGTGTCGGCAAGCTTGTGTTTCAACATCTAGTACAGATACCACATTTGCCGATGAAGCTGCAAGATACTTTCCAACACGTGGTTGGAACCTCACCTGCGTGGAACCACCCTGTGAAAAGAGAGAAGTGAAGAAATGTAACACTTTGGTAACTAAAGTAAGGTGGTAAGGTAGAACTACTGGCTTGGAATATGATTTTCTTTTACCTTGTATACTCTTGTACAACTTCCATTGTTGATGCTCCAGTACCTTATTTCGCCATCATTGTCACAGGAACATATGAGATCATCCTTAATGGGATGGAAGTCAAGTGACGTAACCGTCGAAGAATGTCCTATGAAATTACGAAGGGAATAGCCTTTCTGCAAAGTAGATTCACAAACTTATAAGAGATCAGAATGGCAGGATAAACCAACATATCCATGTGCAGATAAAACAACATTGCGAAATCAACCAGCTTTAACTTTACATTATCAGCATCCCAAACCCTGACAGTTTTGTCAAATGAAGAAGTTGCAAGGCGAGGAAGACTTGGACTAAAACGGACATCTGTTATCATAGCAGTGTGCTCCTCAAGGGTGGTCTTTGGCTTCATAGTGTCTGTGTACCATAAAACAGCCTGCAAAATGGACCAGACCAAGATGCTCTTAAATTTCAGATCGCCACAAGACCGAATGATGATTTCTGTCTTACCTTTTTGTCATGTCCGGCACTAGCAAGTAACTTTCCATCAGATGAGAAGTGGCAACATGAAACTTTGCTTGTGCTTGCGCATACAGAATTCACTTCAGTAAACGTGAAACCTGGTGCAGAGGCAACATTGTAGTGAATGAGAAATATTCATACAGAAAACGAGTTCAGAGTGTTATTGTCGGATAATGTTGAGTGAGGCAAAAACACACCTTTACTAACATCCATACACCGCCCAACAACATCCCGTTGGTCACCATCCTCATGGGAGAGAAAAGACTCAACATTTTCTTCAAGAGACCCATCTTCCACAAATCGATCCATATCACCCTGCAAAGTAGCCAACAATTGGGGATACTAATTCATAGTGATTTTGAAAGCTCTAACACTTCTACCAATAGTTTAAAGAAACTAACCAACTGATTTGATGGTGATGTAAGAGCCCCAGCTCCGTCTGTGCCAAATATTATCATAGATTTGGAGGAACCACCATTGTGCGGTAAGTTAGGCATAGAAATCACATCTCCAGGAGTATGTGTTGAAGGTGTAGAAGGCGCTGAGCTCGGTGATGGTCCTGTAGTGTTAGCTGTTCCTGAACTATTAGCTGGTCCAGAAGACGAAACTGGTTGCTTTCTTTTCCTCCCAGTCTGATTCTTCAATACCTTCAATTGAATGCAAAAAAAAAAACATTTTAGGAACCAACCTTCAAGAGAACCAAATACAATATGGAACATATATCTTTGAAAGTTGAAACATGAAGTAGGAAAAGAAAATATTTTGCGAACAAAACCTGTTCATTTCCTCTAAATGAATTTGACATGCTACCACCATCCATCGTAATACTACCGCCGCTTCCCAATTTATCTTGTTGATGAATATTGTGACTTGAACTCTGTGATTGCTGATTTAGAAGGGCAAGCTGATTTAGTGGTTGTGTTTGTGGTGGATTCCCACCACTCTGTTGTTGATGCTGCTGCTGCTGTAACAGAGCCATCTTTAACTACAAAGCATAGGCAGTTATGAAAAGTTTAGAGCATCGTCACAGTCACGGAAAAAGAGCAATGTTTATTATATCTTTGTCCGGTTCTATCGAGCAATGGTGTGTAAAGAGTGGACAAAGCAAACCTTAAGTAGCATGTCGGTGTCTCCACGAGGTAAAAGAGGACCACCAGGTTGTAAAGAAGATCCAACATTAGGTAACACATCACCGACAGAACTCCCAAGGCCATCCTTCCCTAGGCTCATGCTCCGGTTGTTCAACATCATTTTCAGTCTTCTGTTTTCTTCACTGACGGATTGTGAATTTAGATTCTGTTGAGCCAGCATGAGCTGTTGCTGGTGTTGCGGACTTAACATGTTGAGTTGGTGAAAAGACTGAGGAGACTGCATATATGGTTTTTGCTGCTGAAGAAGACCAGAACGAAGCTGATCAAATCCCTAAATCACGAAGAAAGTCCCAGTCAAAAAGGATATTCCTTCGAGATAAAAGAACGGGACAAGCCAGAAGAAAATGAAAAGACAAAGCTTACGGTGAGTGGCCAGCCTTTAAGTGTAAGGTTGTTGTTGCCTTGATTTGAGCCTGAAACAAGAAACAAACACTAATCATAACCAAGGTTTATGAAAAATTCTTGAAAGCTGAACTATTTTTACTATAACTTGACAAGCTTAAACTACTGAAATGATACCCTCAGGATCGAAAAAGAAAGTAGCAAACCTACCTGGAATACCAATCAACGACCCTTCTGGGATAGCAGTTCTGGGAGTAAGCACAGGATTGATATCACTCTTTATATCCTAAGTCCAATAAACCCATAAAGTATTAACTAACAGTTAACCTCTACAAAGTACTAGACACAACATAAATTCAATAGTACACACCACTGCAGAGCCAGGAAGTTGTTGGTTTCGAGACTGAACCTGTGGAGACATACCACCACTTGTACTATGTAACACTTGCCTGAGATTCAGAACCAAATGGCATAAGAACAAAAGCGATATGTTGAATGGTAAGAGGAAATAAAAGAGGAAACAATAAAGTTAGAAGTATGAGAACAGCACCCTGCAGGCTGTCCGGAAGCTGCAGCAGATTTCAACATAGATGAATGATTTGGATCCAACAGTTGCCCAACATTATCCCCAAATCTCTGTATCCACGCGAAAAAAATTTGAATTATAACATGTGGTGAGAGTAACGAGCGACAAAAAAAAGAAGAAGTTAAAACACATGCGTAGCTTAAACTAACCTTCATAGCAGACTCATCTAAGGAATCCCTCTGAGTAGGCATTTTGACCCTCTCCTCGTACGCCTTACTTGTTAAGGTACTTCCAGAACCAGGATTTTGCCTCATAACCGGGTCACTGTTATTACCAACAAGACCATTTGCTGAACCATTCGAAAGATGGGACCCATCTCTCCTCTGTGGCTGCTGTTGGGGTGTTTGCGGTTGTTGGTGTTGAGGCGCTGGTTGCTGCTGCTGCTGAGAAGGTGATTGGTTTTGATGTTGTTGTTGTTGCTGCTGCTGCTGTTGTTGCTGATGATGATGTTGTTGTTGTTGTTGTTGTTGTTGTTGCTGTTGTTGTGCACGTTGCAACAATAGTTGCTGCATTTGTATTTGCTGCTGTTGTTGTTGTTGTTGCAGTTGCTGCGAAACCTGTGGATGCTGAGATTGTTGTAACTGTTGTTCTCGTGCTTTAATCATCTGTGTCTGTACAAAACACATATAGACACACTGGTTACAGTATAAACCATCAAACCAAAACAGAAAACATTTCATCTAAATCTTCTCTTCGGACACAAAGGGAAAGAGAGAACACAGTTCAACTGTAAGCAATCGAGCTAATAACTAAGTTCAAAACAGTATCCAAAGAGAATATTGCAGCTTTTCACAGATATAGGATCAATAGTGGTTAAATAAAGAAAGAGACCTCAATGTAAGAAGCAGCAACCTCGGAATGCTTCTCATTAGTCCTAGCAATAAATATATCCCAGAAGACAGACCACCACTCAAACAGAAACCCACCAGGCGCGTCAATAGCTACAAAAACAATGCGAAAAGAATGTGAAGTTCTTAACAACAGAACAAAAGAATCTTTCATAGAATCTTAGTTTCAAAAAGGGACAAGATTTCTTACCGACTGGATCCGATGACACTTTTCCTTCGGTTTGGAAAGCCTGAGCTGTAGCTTTTAAATCTCTTTTAACCAGATAATCATGGATATAGACATCCAACCTGTTACATTCAGAAAAATGTATTTAGAGCAGCAATGTAAACAACATTCAGTAGATTATAACATGTAGCACCCAAGATCGGCATAAGAATTGTCTTAAAGATGAACATAACAACAAACCATCCAGCATTTAGTAGAAACACCAAAACAGTTGTGTTTACAACAAAGAAACTTTCATGATGGGGATTAAAGTCACACTTACATACCAAAAAGAAGAGTAAAATTGAAACAGTAACAGAAAAAAAACTAATGCCACAAGAATTAACCAGAGTTGGCTAAAACCAAATATCCAAAAAATTGACCTGCCCTTTGAAAGTAATTAACAACACAAAGTAGTAAACTTTGGCCAAAAACATGCAAATCTTACCGAACTAAAAGTCTACCCCACAGGCCACAACCATCAAAATCTAGCTAAGCCATAAAAAAATCAAAAATAAAGTATAAAAGCAATAAGCTTTTGAAAGTGTGAAAGAACACAAACCCTAGAATCAAACTGTAGCTGAGGACAAAGAAACAATGCAATATAGAATCACAACACTATAAACAAACAAACAAGTTAAAACTTTTAAAAAAAGAAAACACATAAATCATAAAACCAAAATAAAAACAAAAAAAAAACAAAAATCAAAAATCAAGAACTCACATTTTATCAGCTTCCCAATTGGTTTGAGACATATCTTATGATTCTTGGACAAAACTAACCCTGCAAAGACAGTTTTTTTAGAATGTCAGATTCCTAATAATGAGCTTAGCATAATATACTCTGAGAAAATTATTGCATCACCAGAAACCAAAAAAGTTATAAATAAAAATCAATGATTTTTCCCCTTTTTCACCTCTACCACCTAATTTTCTCATAAACAGACGAGATTACCACTTGAATTAAGCCAAAATCATAGAGTGAAAGAAGGCAAAGATGGTAGAAGAAGAAGAAGAAGAGAGAGAGAGATGATACAGTAAAAGCTCTAGAGAGAGAAAGAAGAAAGCATCTCTGTAAAAAGCAGTGTGAAGTAACTCAACTCTGACTATAGACGTCGCTGTTTTATTTTTTTAATTAAAATTTATTACTGTATTTTATTGAATGGAGAGAAAACAAAATGACTCAATTTTTAAAACAAAATCTTTTGTACAAAATCGTTTTCTACTGAGAAAACGTGTTTTCCATTATTATATATGATTAATACTATTTTATTGTTATTTCTTTTTTCTGTTTACAGCTTCAAAATAACTTTGACCGGAAAAATACAAGTTAATTATATTATTTATTACTAAAAGTAGTATCCATGTCAGCTGTTTTGAGTGGACAGGATTAAACAAGATATATATATATCAATATGTATACATGAGGGTTTTTTTTTTTTTTTTCCGAAAAAAAAAAAAGGGTGTTTTTTATAGAATAAAAATCCTAAAAAGCCTTCATATATTTGTAAAATTTACGTCATGTACCAAATCTTTTGGCAAATTTACTTTTGCTTTTAATTACAAAAATAACCTTTTTAATATCTATCACGTTGATGCAAATATTATTATCATTTTTACTTTCTTTTAGTCAATTTTTTTCAATTTCTCTAGTCCATTTTTTATATTTTAAGTTTTAAATATTATCACGAATTTGGAATGATAAGGAAGTAAGGCCCAATAGTATTTATATATATATATACTTACCGGGCTATTTAAAATCTCTTAAGAAGCCCAAACCAACGAAAACGGTTAAAGAGTCGTCGTTTATAACTACCGACGCGCATTCATCAGCGCGTGATTTTCAATTCCTCACAGACCCTGATAATTTTCTCTCCTCTCAAAGAGAAAGATCAGATCATCTTCATCATCATCGTCATCGTCATCGTCATCGTCATCGTCATCGTCATCGTCATCGCAATAGCAGAGAGAGAGAAGATGTCGGTAACGATTGGTCACGCGAGCTCGTGGGGTGCAGCGTTGGTAAGGATCTCTCCGTATACTTTCTCCGCCATCGGAATCGCCATCTCCATCGGCGTCTCTGTCCTTGGTGCCGCCTGGTAAATCCAATCTTCTTCTTCTTCCTCTACTTCCCTTAGATACATACAAACATTGTCATATTCGATTAGCTTTTGCTTGATCTTTGACCTATTTGATTTGCGAATCATCGTGTGTTCACCAAAACTTGTTTGAATTCTAAAAGGGGGATTTACATTACGGGAAGTAGTTTGATCGGTGCAGCCATTGAAGCTCCACGTATCACTTCAAAGAATCTCATCAGGTTTGGTTTAGAAGTTTCGGATTTGTGCTCCTTTTTGGTGTTACTTTGTTTCCTTTTGCGGATTTCAATACAAGGCTTCTTTGGTTTCATCTTCCTTGAAACCAATTATTGGCCATTTTTAGGGGACTATGTTTATTCAATCTCTCGCTTTAGGCGTAGGCTTGGACACTAGAACTAGCAAACTTGAGACATTGTAGTCTGTAGTGGAATATTTTTGTAAACAATGGTAATGATTCTTTGTGCTTGTGGACAACCAAATATCAACTATCATTGTCTTAGCAAAGAATAGTTCTAAGATACATTGGAGAGAAGCAGGGGAGAGGACGATTCGTGAAGGTGGTCTCGCATTAACTCTTGATCTTGAAGAATAGGACCTGTTTAGATTTGGTGCCTTGCTTTTAGGTGTAGGCTTAGATTGCTAGAACTATGCCATGACGAAACAGTTTTTGTTCTTCTTTTTATGTCCCAGCGTGATCTTTTGCGAAGCTGTTGCTATATATGGAGTTATTGTTGCAATCATACTGCAAACAAAGTTGGAGAGTGTGCCGTCTTCAAAGATGTACGACGCTGAGTCTCTTAGAGCTGGATACGCAATCTTCGCGTCTGGAATCATAGTTGGATTCGCCAACCTTGTATGCGGGTCTGCATCTTGATCTTTCTCTCTTTTCCCACTTTCTTAGGTTTTGGATTCTGTTTTTGTAACCTGGTCCTCAATTTCTCTTGCAGGTTATGTGTAGGAATCATCGGAAGCAGTTGCGCTCTGTCTGATGCTCAAAACTCTACACTATTTGTGAAGATTCTTGTGATTGAGATCTTCGGGAGTGCACTAGGATTGTTTGGAGTTATTGTGGGGATCATTATGTCCGCGCAAGCGACATGGCCGACCAAATAGAGATGTAACCAGTCTGAAACTATCATGGTCTGTTTGTAAGTTTTTGGGAAGAGAACATGGCTTCTTGTTCTTGACTTCATTCATTGTTGTATGGATACTTATGTCTAGAAACATAAACATGTGTGAGAACTAAAACCACTTTTGGGATCTCTTAATATTTTGTATTGTTTGAAATTTTTGAATAAATCACTTTGAAGAAAGTGTAGTACTTTTGTAGTTGGCAGTGAATGAAGAAACAGTCACATATTTGGTTTTATTCTACATTTACATTTGGGTTTCATTATTTCGAAAGAAAGTGTAGTTCAAATTTTCGACGCTCTGTTTTGATAATGTAAGCAAGACAACAAATGATGTCATTGTAAAGTAGTCTGCTTAAAACAACTGTCATGTTACCGACACAGATTCATAACGAAGAAAACTCCATAGAATAGAACACAAAGGTTCGGTGTGTTACACTTTAAAAGCATCACAAAACACAAACAAACCTCTAAGATCATTGTCCCATCAAAATCACTAGATAAATATATAATTAGCCATAACTTAAAAAGAGTAATATCCCAAACTAAAACTCAAAAACACAGAGAATAACGAGACAAAGACGATTATACATTAAACAAGATTAATCAAAACCATCCCAATCCTTGAGCTCTTATTCACTAACCTTGTTCCCTATGATCATCATCATCATCATCATCAGATCAGTCTTTGGTTTCGTTCTTCTTACCAACACCTTCACTTTCCTTCACTTCCAAAAGCTTCCCAGCTTCTTCATCACTCTCCATAACCTTCTTCTGAGCATCTTTAGCCTTCAAAGCCTGCAACTTGCAGTGATTGTAATACGCCACACCCAAGAAAGCAAGCCCATATCCAAACAAGTTAATAGGAGTAACCGTATCTTTGATCACAGACCACGAAAACGCAATCAAAAGCCAATCTTTAACCACACCAGCAACATTCATAGTCAAAGCCGATGTTTTCCCAACGAGTAGAAACACAGCAAGGTTCAAAGCAAAAGCACACAAGGAATTAGTCCCGAAAATCGCGAAATCAAAGTGAAAACTCGACTTCTCCTTTAGAATCGGCAGCTCGACGAAGATCCAAGGGAAGAAGAGGAAAACCAAACAACAAGGAGCAACGTAATACAAAGACGTGATTGGATTAAGATTGATTCCTTTAGAAGTAAGCAAGATCTGTATCAAAACCAACCTCGTAGCCTCAAAAGCCACAGCTCCAAGCTGCAGAATCACTCCCCAGGTATCGAATTTCGCCTCTCCGTAAGCTGCGATCGCGACGCCGAAGGAGATCGATAACATGTTCGTCATCGTCTCCGATTTAAACGATTCCTTCTTCAACAAAACTCCGATGGAGTAAACGGCGACTGGCATCAGGGCTTTAAGCATCTGTATAAAGGATACGGAGAGGTATATGTAAGCGGAGTTCGATAGCCACAGGGAGAGTGAGTACAACGCGCCGATGGGAACTACAGATCTGAGATAAGTCTCGCGAGACATCGAGACCGGCTCGACGATTTTGAAAACCTTGATTAGTATTACGGCGAGGGAGGAGCAGAAAGCCATGTGGATCATCGTGAGTGTTATCGGATACGGCCAGTTATACATTTTTTTGTCGAGGATGTATTTATTGTAGACGATTACGGTGAAGCTGAGGAAGATCCAGATCGCGACGTATGTGTACGAGAGGAGGATCTTCTTCATTACTCCGTCGCTTAGCGCGCCGCCTTTTCCCATTGCGGAGATCGATGACGACGGAGGAGGAGGCTGTGGTGCGTAGGATAGCATAGGAGAAGGAGGAGGTGCGTAGGATAGTGTTGGAGAGGGAAGGATGTGCGCAGGATAATGGGAGGAGAAAGTGTGTGTGATGTGTTTAATAGGGACTTTTTTTTGGTTTTGGCGTGACTGTGCATACGCTACGTGGCGTAAAGTTGAATTTTAATTGAATAGATGGGCTTTTGGGTATGGGACCCACTAGATATTACTTGGCTTAATACGTTGAATATATAATGTTAAAAAATAGTATTCGTTTTATTATTGATTTTGGTTATAATTTGTAAATTAGTAAAGGCTAATTTTGTATTGTTATTAAATGCGTTTACCAGAAACCGATCTCTTAAGTTAATGTACATATCGATAACTCCTCAAATTAATTATTTAGTTTTAACTTTTAATTGATAACGATTTTAGAAGAATTCTTAGAAATACGTGAAAAAGCTAAAGTTAAGTGTGTTTTATAAGCCTAATTCACATGATTCGTTAAATTTATATTTAAAACCAAAACTACAAAATCACACTTTGTACTCAAACATTTGAATTTCGATAGAAGCACAATTCTTAAAATGTTTGCAAACTGCACCAACCTATTAGAATTAGTAATATTACTTGTTTTAAGTAACTATTTTATTAATATAAATTTTCTGGTCAAAAGCTATTTATTAATTTGCATATAATATGTTGATGTGGTCTATATCAATTTTATTACTATAGTATGCGAATTCAACGAGTCAACTTTACGTGTAAATGTTGTTACTAAGGTGAAACTATACATTTACCTTGGTCATTCATATAATTAATTTGTTCTCACCTTTTTCAACAATTTGCTAATTATTCGGACTAAAAGTTTCCTACTCTCCTCTCACATTAATTATATGCCTATTTTTTGGTCACAAGGTTTATAATATTTATTGATGAAAACCGATCATGAAAATTATAAACAAACTTAATTTATGAAAAAGCACTTTATATTAGTAAAAGTAACTTACTATCGAACAATAACATTCTCAATTTCTCATAAACGGCTATAAACAAATGATAATAATTTACGATTAATTTGTTACTATTTCATAAGATTAATATTGAAAGTTTACTTAAAACCCTCTACTTTATTATTAATGACATAGTTAGTCACAACATTAACCTTTTTTTGGACTAAAGTCACAACATTAACATATTGTAAATAGTATGATCTAAACTTAACAAGAAACTCTTTAAAACATGTATGAAAAAGGAAAGAACGATGATGGAGGCTTGACCATCGGTGACGGTGCTTGACCATACGGTGGTGTAGGTGGCTTATCATACGGTGGTGAAGGAGGTTGAACCTCCGGTGCCGGAGATATTGGCTCATCTTCACGAAAACCACATTTTACATTAACGGAGACAAATCGACTAATCACACGTGCGAATGAGCAATAAGCCGTGAGAGGCGCTCTAGGAGTTAAAGGAGTTATATTGACGTGGTCCATTACAATGTTGTCACAACCTATTTTCTTGTCACAATCTAATTTTATTGCAATATTATCACCACATGTTCCTCTGAAATCTTTAAATGTCACGTAGCTTACTTTCACTGCCGTTGCCTACAATTTTTTTTTACATTATATTAGTAAAAAATAGTTTTTTTTAAAGAATTTATTTAGGAAAATATAAATTGGTATTCATATACTAAACACACGTAGTGAAATAAAGAGGAAATTAATTACCAATGTTATTGGTTGACAATGAGCACCGTTACAATAATGTTGGTCGATGATTATGGGGAATCTTGAACCTATTAGTGTAATATCTTCGTACAAAATATTTCTTGCAAAGCCTCTTCCTCCCTATAAAGGTGAAATATTATGCAACGCCAATAATAAATTATTATTATACATTGTTATGTATATAGTTATGTTAATTATTCAATTAAATAAAATAATTAAGAAGACTTACAGGCCATGTTTTGATTCTTGCAGCATTTTGTGTTCCTTTGAAAGTGCAATGTCTTACATTTACGTTTTGTACAATATCATTTGCTCCATCTTTTCCCAAACTTCCCACACTAATTTTATTTAGAGACAAAACATTCAAGTTATTATTTAATATATTTTTTTGAAAACAAAATTTACGTATAATACAACTATTAATTTATTTGTACAAATTAGTTACCTTATGCCATGACCCGGTCCACATGTAACAGAAGTTATGTTGATGTCGGAAGAACCACCATTAATTGCAATACAATCATCACCTAATTAGTAAAAAAAAGAAATCATATTATATAATTATAAAAATGTATATTTTCGTAGCACACAAATATATATATATATATATATATATATATATGTATTAATTAAAATGGTAATACCTGTTTGGATCGTGGAGCCTAAAATATGGATATTATTTGAAGTATTGATATCAATACCATCAGTATTTGGACTATTTTCAGGTGCTATAATATGAATATTTGATAAAGTTGTATAAGTGCACCCAGTAATTGAAATATGATTCTTTGGACTGTTTATTTGAGTTATTCCACTATATAAAACATTTTGGCAACCAGCAAATCTCAATGCCTACACAAAAACAAACATGGTTACTTAATCCACAAAATGAAACAATCTATATATATATTAAAATAAACATTTTAATTAAATAATAGTTAAACCATACTTCTGGTCGGGAAGAGACTGCAACAGAAGACCACCAGCTTTCACCATGGGCATTGAGTTGACCAGAACCGGTCAGGACCAGACCGGTCACTTTTTCGAAACATAACCAACATTCAGTTTTTCTTACTCCCCAATCTCTTACTAGCGTAGGCGCTTCTACTATTCCATCAATCTTTGCCAAGGAAAAATATTAATAAGTTATATTGTTAACATAATTATTGTACTAGTTTTTTTTTGTAATTCCATAACAATGTTTTAATTGTTCAAAAACAATAGTTTCAAATTTTCAATCATAATTTTTTTCATATGGTTGATGTAATTTTAATTGTAGTTTTCTTCATTAGACGTAAACCAACGAATAAGCGGATTTAATTAGTGTAAGATTTGTTGTAATGAATTTTGATTTAATTTATTTATTACGTCTAATTGGTAAGAAATGTTAAATTTATTTTATAATAAATATATATACCTGAATATGAAGACTCTTAGATGTGCATGGGCCAAGAAATAATTGTGGTTGTATAGTATATCTTTCGTTGGCATGTATTATTAGAGATCTCCCTCTGCCTCCGCCATGACATAACGCTCTCCATGCATCTTGAAATGCCTATATATTCATTCAAGCAAATCGTTCATATATTGTATAAATTTTGAGATTGTATATTATGTTTCAATTTGTTAAATGAATTAATTATTTGTATAAAAATATTACCTTAGAGTGATCAACATTTGTCTCGTTAGAATTAGACAGAAAATCTTTGATGGATAGAGTCATTTGGGCATCTCCATATTGAAAATTAGATGATGCGATTAGAAGCACTAAGATAATTAGTATCTCAAATCCCTAATTAAAAAAAAAAAATAGTTATTATAATGGTGTAAAAACAAGTAAAACAATGCAAGAAAAAGAGTGAAATTGTTGAATGTTATTTTCTCACCATTTTATATATTATTTTTCTTAGTTAAATGTAATATTAAAATTTTGTGTTGCATGTACGCATATATATATGTAGAGTTGAGATTAAATCATTTGATTACTTGCAAAATTTAGAAAATAAGTTTGACTAAATAGTGTTACTATGTATGGTTTTGTGATAATAGGTGTATCTTGTTGAAAATGGGTGGATAATACTTTAAACTTAGCATATAATATATATATGCATTCAACGCACTAGATGGTAATGAGTTTACAATACTTAATTCAACATTTTGAATTCATATTATAAAACATACAATATTTAGTAATTTAGTTACTTATTGTATACACAAATATTGGAAAAAAAAAATAATATGTATATATCTTGGGGAAAAGGGGAAATGAGGTTGCATTCTCTTCAATAATCTAACACTTTGTTTGATCGATATGATATAAAAGAAAAACTAAACAAAATACAAACTTTATAGAAAGAGCCATATAAATATAAATAAATTATTGAAAGAAAAGACAATATTATATAAGTCGATCATAATTAATTATCCTCATATGAACTACAATTAACATCAATATTAACAGAGTAATCAAAAACATCAGCAAATTTACAATATGCTTTGAGTTCTTTATCATGTTTTGAAGATGTTATGTTGATATGCTCCATTACTATATGATCACACTTCTCATTTTCTTCACAATCTAACTTTATCGCAGTTTCACTTGCACTTGTGCCTTCGAAATATCTAAATGTTACATTGCTTACTTTCACACCATTCTCCTACGTACATATATAATTTCATAACATAACTTTATATCAAAAACTAATATATTCTTTAATGTTGTTGACAAATAAAAATGGTTTACCTTCGTGTTACTACCGACACAATTATAACGTTGATCAATAATGATGGGATATCTAGCATTTATCAACGTTATATTTTCGTATAAAATATTTCTAGCCACACCTTGTCCTCCCTATGAAATTATGTACGAACCATTATGATCTATATTTTAAAAATAAGTATTTTCCTAACAAAAATATGAAATATATAGAGAAAAAAAAACTCACATGCCAAGTTTTGATCCTAGCACCATTTTGAGTTCCATTAAAGATACATTTTCTTACATTCACATTTTGGACTAAGTCATTTGTGTCATGTCTCCCCAAACTCCCAATACTGCATTATATTTTTCCATGTAAAAAAAATTGGATCCCTAAGACATTATTTGTGAAGTGATTTTTGTGATAAATCCTAGGTGTCAACACCACAATGAGTTTCAACAAATTAATTGTGACATGGCAAGAGGGATCTTTAATAATCAATCAAAAATGTGACATGGAAAAAACATTTATTAATAGAAAAAATGAAAAAGACTTTTAAGGTCTAATAACATTTATAAATTTCAAGCATCATTTATGGAAAAACAAATGAAATAAAAAATAATTTAGAATATAAATACTAATTTTTAAAAAAAATATATATATATAGAGTACAACAAATATAGAACAATGTAATAAAATTTTATTGGTTAAAAAAATCAAAACGGATTAAATTTTTCAATCAAAAATTAAAAAGAAAAAACCGATGGAATAAAAGAATTTTTTTAAACCATATTTATTATGAAATGTATATAACAATAAATCTCAATATTAAAACGTTTAACGTCACCACAAACCTATAAATATATACCGCATATTAATGGTGAACCGGATCCAGATATCCGTTTTTAAGATATCCGGATTCGCATATGCCTAAATCCGTAAAAAAAGACTCGAATTCAGATCCATTAGACGAATATTCGGTCATAGAATACCCGTTGACTTTTGAAGGATATCCGGATCCGTTTATGTGAATACTTTTATAAATATATTTCTACAAAAACCGAATGGAGTTAAAATAAAAAATTGAAATTTTTTATATCCAAAACTAAAAGTAAATCAAATTATAAATATTCTTATATTAAATCTTAAACATAATTATCCACTTTTACGTAAATCTTTATTATTTTCAAAATTTATTGATCGCGCATGGCGCGAGAAATTACCTAGTTTATAATTATATCACAAACATATCGGATATAATTATATGCTTTTTTTTGTGCAAAAGATATAATTATATGCTATAAATACATTTAAATATATAAATTTATCCAAAATTATAACCTTATACCATGACCTGGACCACAAGCAACGCCAGTTATGTTTATATCACTAGAACCACCACTACCACCAGTGATTGCAACACAATCATCACCTAAATAAAATGTGGAAAAAAATAATTTAGAGAATATATATAGCATATTTTCTCAAATTTAATCTGATTAGTTAATTAATTTTTTTTTACCAGTTTGGATAGAGGAGTCCAAAACTTGGATATTACGTGAAAAACAAATGTCGATGCCATCAGTGTTTGGACTATCTTCAGGTGCAATTATATGAAGATTTGATAAAGTTGCATTTTTACATTCATGTATTGAAATGTGATTATTTGGACTATTCATTTGAGTTAGTCCATTATATATAATGTCATTGCATGCCATAAAACTAACTGACTGTATATATATAGTAAAAACAAAAACATAATTAATAAGTTAATTAATATGAATTTATGATCAATATAGTATTACTAATTAATAATATATCTATATTTTGTTTGATATAATTAATTAATTACTGTGGGTCGTTGAGAGTGAGCAATAGATGACCACCAAGATTCACCATGAGCATGAAAGACACCAGAACCGTTTAAGACAATACCATTCACATCTTTGAAACTTAACCAACTCTTTGTTTCTGTATTTTTCCACTCTCTTGGCCTTGTGGGTGCTTCTATTTTCCCATCAATCTTGCCACAATAAAATATTAAAAAGTTTAAAAAAACATGTGATATGTGAATATGGATTTTTTTTAATTATTTTTTTTGTAATATAATTAAAGTACCTGAATATGAATTTTAGAAGATACACATGGACCATGAAACATTTGTGGTTGTAAAGTATATGTTTCATTTTCATTTATCAATAACATTGATCCGTTAGGTGATTCAGTACCCTCACATAGCTTTTTCCATGCTTTTTGAAAAGCCTTTAAACCATATCATATAATTTAAGATTTTTTAATATATATAGCTTATAAAAAAATATGTTTGATAAGCTAATTATATATATATGTATTTTTTTTTGTCAAACACTAATTATATATATATATAATTGTAGAAATTAAGGGCATTTACTTGAGAATGATCATCAACATTCGTCTGATTAGTATCGGTTATAAAATCTCTGATGGTGAAAGTCATCCAACCTTCTATGTATTTCAAGTGATACAATACAATTGTAATCATGAAGAAAAATGTTTTTAAGCCCTTCATGGTCAAAAGAAATTGAGTTTGATGGAAATTAAATCAATATTACATATATGCTTAAATATATTGAGATAACAATCAAAAGATATAGTGAATTGAAAGTTGGATATAGTACCATACTTTTGAATACTTGTCAAGATTTCGAAATTATTTAAAATTTTAAAAAGATCTATCATGTTTAATTTCCAACACAATCACGTAAAATTTAATTTAAAGATTAAAGATAAAGCTTCATTTAGATGATATTAAAATAAACACAAACAAAAGTTAGAATATCATAAAAACAATCTTAACATTGATTAAATATGTATAACTTTTAAAATAGATAACATATTTTCGGAAAAAATAAGGATAACATAATTTAACTCATTTCAGGTAGCAAAATCTCGAGTATCTGGTTTATGCTTTGGTTTAGCAGTTGTTTTTCGATGATTCGGTCTCATTTGATGAAGTAGATTTTAATCTAATAAGATTGTCCTCAAGCAAAGATAGTTGATTTATCTTGGTCCATAAAAATATTATTTTTTTTACTCTAAACTATAAGATTCTTCTGAGTTTAATTTGTTTCCTTATAATTATTCAATATATATTTAATTTATATAATTAGTGTTAGAAAAATATATATTGGACCTTTAAAATTTAACAAAACAAATATATTAATGAATAAAGATTAGATAATTAATGACTTTTTTTAGGGTATAATGTAACCCATAAAACCAAACGGGTTTTTTTATTTACACGAGACAATAAACCAAAACGAAACAAGTAATAAAAGCCTAAAAATGAAACAAGTAAAAGCCTAAAAGGTAAAAGCATAACACACTAATCATCAACTTGGACGCTTAACACTTTTTCTTGGTTCATTTGAGATTACAAAATCTCCCTTCGCATCAAACACACTGAGAAGTTCTATAGATTTTTCCTTTTAACTTTCTTTTTCATATATCTATCTTTAACTAAAACCTTATTTTACATCTTTCAAGAATCAAAACAAGAGTCAAATTACTGCATATAGTTTACTTATTTGATATAAACGATTCAATGACGACTTTATTGTTACATTCTTTTGATATCTTATAAAATAATATACAATCAATATAAATTTTATGCTTAACATATTTTCACAGCCCCCTATAGTACGTACAGATTATTAAGAACACGATTATAAAACACACTATCATAAATATATATTTTATGTGTTTATGAGTTTGAATCATCTTTACAATCAAAGTCGATGATGTTTCAAAAAAAAATTTTGATAAACAATGATTTTTCAAAATTTGATTTGATAAAAAATTGTGTAACACACAATATATATATATATATATATGTATAAATATGTGTGATCATAACTTAAATATTGTTTCACTCAATGTGAATAATCTCAAATAAGAACATGAACTGAAGTTGATAGTATTTATTTATGGGAGAATCACAAAACTACACCATTTGAATTACATTTCACAAAACTACACCATTTCCATAATACTTCACAAAACTACACCTAAACACTCAAAATTAAATCCAAATAAACTCTACCCAAACAATTCTACCCCCGTAATACTATACCCTAAACACTAATTAGCGAACCCAAATGAAATTTTTTTAATTTTGGTAATTTTTTAAAGATTAAATCAAGCTTTTAAAATTTTGAAAGGGTGTAAATATGTGAAAATATTAAATTATGAGTAGTTTTGTGAAGAAGGGGTTGAAAGGGTGTAGATTTGTGAATTCCTCTTTATTTATTGAATTAAATTTTAGTTAATTATGAATAAAATGTGTTATTAAATATTACTATTGATTTTTATATATTTAGAAGAATTTAAATAATTGCTAATACTAAAATCTAATTTATTTAAATTTAACTCGTGTAAATCACGAGCCTTACCACTAGTAAGCAATATGAAAAGACAATTAATGCTAGAAAAAATAACTTACCTTAAAAAAGAAACTGAGGTGTGCTACATCTTTAAAACTGACACTCTTGAACACCTCAAATTTTGCAACCAAGTCCATGTCATCTTTCATTTGAGCGGACAACAACTGATGAGCTTGTTTGGGGAGATCTCGCGATATAAACTCTCTTTGCATTTTCTCTGTGACATCCTACAATACAAGCACATACATAATTAAACACAAAAATTGCGGTTAAAAATCAAAAATAGAAAACTAATAAGCAAATATTGACATACCTTAAAGCACCTTTCTCTAGGAATAAAAGATTTAATCCTCCTCCAAATTTCAGTGATAAAGTCATTTAGCTTCTCATGAAAGCCATGAAACTTTAGCTCTATCATACTATTATCCTCAAATGATAAGGATGTGTTGATATGAGCCTCTTCACCATTCAAGAAGATAGCACTCAAGTCTTCTTTAAACATCTCCGTGAAAATGAAATGACAGCTTTGCTAAGAAAGAACTTGACAGAGATCCATCAAAGCATTTCATAAAATTACTATCTTCGACTTCGCTATCACTGTACGTTGATTGCACGTAAAATGTCTTCAAAAACCCTGAAGGGAAGAACTTGTTGAGCGCAGGTAGATATAGAGAGGGGTCTCCAGAGACATCAATGTTCTCCCACATGTCGACGAAACCGGATGTTGAAACATGGAACTGTTTCAAACACTACATAAAGAGAAAGATAAACAAGTTCAAACACTATTTTTTTGTTTCAAATAAAATTTTCACGAAAACTTAATTGGAGTATAGATCGTTTACCTTCATCCGTGAATGACTTTGATGAGAAGTCTACTCTCATATTCTTTGGAGTTAACTTTTTTAACACTTCTTGCATATCTTCTTGTGTGCCGAAATCATATACATAATCCATGATAAGCGCACGGATTGTTGGCTCCTTCAACATGTTAATTTAAAGAGGATCAAAATTATAAGTACGGGTGAGCGTTTGGTATATTCTAGGTTTTCGAAAAACTGAAACGATGCAAAAACCACAACTATTTTGGTCAGTTTCGGTTTGGTTTTCTCGGTTTAGCGGTTTCGTATTTAATTCGGTTCGGTTTGGTTCCGACTTTTTTGGTATTTGTTTCATAAAAAGTAAATATTCTGACTTTTGATATTGTTTTCAACACTTAGTAACATTTACTATCTTTTGATAATGGTTTCATAAAAAGTAAAACCGTATTTCATGATTGTTAAATAAAAAAAAATATTTCTAAACAAAGTGGTGAAAACATTATCAAAAGATAATAAATATTAAAAATTAGTATTGTTCTTTATAAAATACAATATATAAAATACAATAACTGCTAATATAAATAATTTATAACCGAATGTGGATGAAACTAAACATTTACATTACTAATTTACTATTTGTTTTGAATATGTTCTATAATAAATATACATATAAATATAAAATATAATTAAAAATAGAAAAAAATCTTGTGGTTTCATTCGTTTTTTAACCGAACGAAACCTAAACCAAAAACATTATAAAAATGATAATCAAATGTGTTTTTAGGTTTTTCGATGTATTATTTGCAAGTGCTTGACTGAAGGTACGAAGATCGTCAAAATCCAAGCATCAGGAGGTTGACTCTCAGAAAAACAAATGTTATTATCTCGTATCTCTACAAAAAATTGTTAAATTTTATGCCAAAGAAAACAAACATACATATTGATTTTGTATAAAATTTTAAATATCTTTTCCCAACCGTGTTAGTGAGATCCGACTTAATAACAAAGAATTGACAAACTATATTGAACTGTAGGACGAATTAGCAGAATCACTTGCAAAGGAAGGTTCACTATCAACTGAACATGTAAAGTTCAACACACATCCTTTACTCTTGAAGAGGAAACAGAGAGATCTTTCGTTATCTACCAAACAATATCCATAAACAAACCTAATAATCAATAATAAACATAGAATAACAAGAAGGATTATGAAACTCACCTTGACATAATAGAAATAGTATTAATCTCTCCGACTTTGATGAATTATCATTGTTCTACCATGTGTTGATAGAGTATAATTTCCTCAAATAAAGTTTCAAGAAAACTTAATTGGAATATATCATTTACCTTCATCCGTAAATGACTTAGAAATGACACAAGAAAGATAAGTCTACATTGCAACATAACTTCTTGGTAAAATCTTTTCACATAAGTTAATCATTTCTTTTTTCTATGTACATCACAACTTTCTGCCATATTTGTTAATATGTGTTTCTTCAAATTAAGAATAATAAGTTATTTATATTGTTCCAACTTCCAATAAGCAAAGTCATATGTGCATTACTTGTGCAATTTGTTTTTTTCTCCTTGTTTTCTCTTATTTATGAAACTTATTTTTCTCTTATTTATGAAACTTATTTTATGTCCTATTAGATATATAGATATATATATATATATTTCTGAAAAATTCAAACTAAGTAAATTACAATGAAAATTTTTATCTAAATAAACTATGAAGTTGACCTTCACTATCATAAAAGAAATCCAAATCAAAAGTTTGAAGTCTTTCAATTCAAAAAAATATAAACCATCTATTTCATTACTTGAACGGATATTTTTTGAATCAGTTAGAATCCAATACAAAAAATACTATTGCCTACATAAAAATAAAATGCTAAATGTCTTCTTGAATTTCTAAAGATGAAATGGTAAGGAACTTTTGATCCAAATAAAACTATCAATTTGATTTCAAAATAAAATCAATTCAAATTGTTTAAATTCATGACAAAAATAAACTAAATCAAATACTAAATTGACAGAAGAAACCTTAATTGACGTTCTTATAACATTTTCATCCCTTATTCGGATGAAAATGGGATGAAAATGATTTCATCATAAAAAGAAACGATGTCATTTATATTAGATACACAAATAGGTTTAAACTTTGAACGAGATACAATTTTACAAGTTAGCTCTCTAATTCTTGAGACCTGAACGGAGAGTTTTAAGGTCACACTGGGAAAGAGAATTCTTGTTCCCCATGCAAATCTATAAATGAAACACGTTGGTTTGTAAAGTTGTATGGCACATCAGTTGCTCAAGCCGAACAAGATATTTGAACTTGTGTAAATCGAATTCCGAAAATAAATAAAACTATTAGAACTAATCAAACTAATGAATTTCATTGAAAGAGTTAAAAATATCTGAATCAATTGTTGTAAGCTCCTTCTTAATCAGTTCAATATACAACTAAAGAAATTTTACAAAAAAATTGTTTTGTTAATAACACTTTTACAACTTTTCACTTATTTTTTCTTATTGATTCGACAACTATTCGTTCAACATAGCCAAATTCTTTTACTTGATATCAAAAGCATTAAAAGTAAAATAGTATATTGTTGTGTGATCATGTCAATAATGTTACAACATGGGAAAGTGCATAAGAGCTATAGGGACAGTAAGCACACTTTGAACCTTTTCAAATTGACCCAAAACTTCACCAGCACAACAAATTTCTTTGGTTTGATCTAGACGAGACATCTTAATTAGTGTTATCCCAAAAGATTAAAAGCTTTCCATGATGACAAGTACCAATCTCATTATCATGTCGTGTTTTAAGATTGTTTCGTTCCATGCAGAGCTCGTCTGATACGAGAAGCTGTGAGAACCTTTTGGAGACAAGAGCAAGCTTCGGATATATACGATCTCGATATCCGAGCCCAAGATGCTCAAAATCACGGATTTCGGAAGATATGACGGCGAACGAGAGCAAGGACAAGGAAGAAGAAGATCAATGTTTGACTTGTTCGGTGCTTCTTTCTTGGATGTCATAGCGGTTGTTGCTTGTTGAGTACGACTAGCTTAGGGTTCTTTATATAACCTTAACACTTTCCTCTTTTTTTTTCTTCTTAAAACCTAATCTTTATTCAAATTCTGCATAATACCTAAAACGGGATCTTGACATCATTTGAATTAATCTTAAAATATGAGTCTTGAAAGTGATGATCACAACGCGTCAATCTTAAACGAATTCCGTTTTTCATATCTCTTAGGCCATTAATATCAGAGATCTTAACACACCTCTAAGGTATGGGCCCCACAAAATAAAACAAAAACCAATTCTAAAAACTCCAATCTAAGAGGCAGGTTTTCTATTATTCGCGGGCCCACTGCCACGTGACGGCCCGCAGTTGGTTCTCTCTTTTTTTTTTTTAAATTTTCTTAAAAAAATGAAAAAAACTTAAGAGGTTTATTTAACTTATAAACCGATAATCATGCTCTTAGGGTTGTTGTGTGGTTTAGCCAAAGTGAGCCCATTAAGAAAGCCCAAAACCTAAACTAAAAGAAGAGTGCGTCATAAAACCCAACTAAAGTGTGTAGTTTTTCATTCACCACACAACTCGCATCCTAATGATTTCTACTTTTGTTTATGGCAGAAACATAACGCAGAGGCGATTTATCTTAGGAAAAAATCAAACATATGCCATACAATAATAGTATTTCAATTCAATAGAATAAACAAGAGAGAAAAGAAAACATATGGCTAAAAATTATATATGTTCTGGGCCGAATCTCATCAACTAACAATATGTCTTTTTTCTTTAGTTTAAGTTACAAACAACAACTGAGGATAATATAAAAGAGAGCGTAGAATTATATATAGTGGCTAACTTAGGTGGATATGGCTTTGCCCTTGATCAAAGCCAGCTTCTTCTTCTTCTTCTTCTTAATCGGAAGTATTGCTTAATGATTCTGTAAAATAATAAACATTTAACATAACGTGAGTAACAAATAACCATCACCATCCTCCATATATACAATATACATGCATATATACTGATGCATTAACAACAGACGCGGCTTGATGGCAAAAGAGGCGCTTACTAGCACTAGTAACACTAACATCAGAAGACGGCTTATCCTGTTCAGAGTCACCAACGGTCTGAAGCTGCTCATCACATTGCTTCAGTGCATCATCTGATCGGATTATTTCCATACTGGTAGAACAAACTCTCAACGACGGCTTTATATCCTCTTGTAATTAAAAGAATCAAGGGAAATTTAGTAGATTAGGTACTTTTTGTTTTGTAATTGTGAATAGGGTAGTTTAAGTTTTCTAATTAGGAAAATAGGTAATTTTATTTTTCAGAGAATGCAAAAAGACTGTTTTATCCTTTAGTATTTAACAAAATCTATTCACCAACCGTATTCACCATTCACCAACCGTTATTCATCATTCACAAATCGTTATTCACCATTCACAAACCGTTATTCACCATTCACCAATCACCAATCGATATTCACTATTCACCAACATTATTCACTATTCATCAACCGGTATTCTCCATTCACCAACGCTATTCACTATTCACCAATCGATATTCATCATTCATCATTTGACATTTACCATTCACATATCATTATTCATCGTTCATCATATGTATTCATTATTTATCGGTGTTATACACCGTTCACGTATTAGATTCATAATTCACGTATTAGATTCACCATTCACGTATTCGATTCACCATTCATCACAAATAAACATAAAAATAACCTAAAGGTTATAATTGTCTTTTAACTTATTAAACTTACCCATTTAACAATTATAAAACAAAAACTAACTTCTAGCAAATTAGAAAACTAAAAAGTACCATCTCAGCCAATTTTCTCAAGAATCAAACCCAATATAATTAATTATTTATTTATTTTAAAACCCTAGATCATATGACTAAGAAGAAATTGCAAAATAATAATAATATGGAAAGAATAGAGAGTAATAGGTTATTATATATATATATATATATATAAACCAACTTCTTCGTACGCTGGACTCCACCATAAGAAACAAGGCTTCAAGCATCCGGGAAAACCAGCCGCGCCTTTCGTCAGATCTTCTCCAAGCTTGGTTCTCTGGTTCAGATCTCTGAAACGACAAAGCATCTACGCCGGATATCTCCATCAGACATCTCACCTTTCAAGCGTATCTTGTTGCTCAAACGACTCTCCCACTTCTCTCTCTGAATTCAAGATCTAGATCTCACCAGGTTTTTTCAATCTCGGCGAAAAGTACATTGAATTGGGATAGTTTTTTTTTCACGACCCTACATCACCTTTAAACCGACTCTTCCAACCGTATTTTTAGTCGGTTCTCAACTAAACAAATGCATTGGTTCGATTACTTCTTCTGGTTTAGGTTATCGTAACTAAACTTTCTTTTATGTTTCAATTTGGGCCTCTCCACTGGGGCTTCAGAACTAAGTCCAAAAGACTTTGTAATTTTTCGGTTTCTTTTATATTGCAAATCTTTTAACAAAAAAAAAAAAAAAAAAAAAAAAAAAAAAAAGTAAACTAAGACACTTTACCTTCTTCTTCTCCTTCTTCTTCTCCTTCTTCTTCTCCTTCTTCTTCTCCTTCTCCTTCTCCTTCTCCTTCTTCTCCTTCTCCTTCTTCTTCTCCTTCTTCTTTGTCGATTGGGGTTTTGACTTGGGAAAAACCAGATTTTGGTATTATATTTTTAAGACATAAACGACGTCGTTTTCTATTTGGTTTTATGAGAAAAAAACTTTTTGATGGTATTTGTAAAACTTTTCAAAATTTGTGCTAATTGTGTTAAAAAAACTTTTTTTGGTGGTATTCATAAGAATTGGCCTTTTTTATTATAGTTTTATTTATGTTTAAATAATAAGGCACAATTAGTTTCTAAAACAGTTCTCCACTTCGTGTTTTGTAGGGGTTTGTGAGACAAAACACTAAACATATATTGAAAAAGGGCAATTCTTATGAATACCACTAAAAAAGTTTTTTTAAACATAATTAGCACAAATTTTTGAAAGTTATAGAAATACCGTTAAAAAGTTTTTTTCTCGTAAATACCACAAATCTTAAATTTTCAAAATTACACTGAAACCTCCAAAAAACTATACCCTACCCTTTCAAAATTATACCCTAAACACTATATAGCGAACCCAAATGAAAAAATTTAAAATCTAAAAGTGTTAAAACTCGTTTTTTGTATTTGTGGTCTTTTTGTAAACTACTACTTTTTGATGATATTTTTGTTATAAAAAACATTTTAATGGTATTTTCAAAACAAAATCTTATTTTGATGGTATTCTAACGAATTTCTCTAAAAAAAAATTAGACTCCACTATGAAAAGAAAGTATTTTGTTTTGTGATGTGGGGGTTTTTTGTAGATATATATGGATATAATCAGTGTGGTTTGTCTAGTGACTTGTTGATTAAGATACTCTCGTTTCTTCCGAACAAAGATGTTGTATCAACTAGCATTTTTGGCTAAACGATGGGAATTTATGTGGATGTGGTTACCAAAAGTTGAATTCTATTGTGGTTTTTGGTCACAAGGCTTGCGTTTAGGGTTTTTTTCTCAACAATACTCTGCCTTTACGTAGAAACCTACGGACATTTCTTAATTATGGTTATGATTATGATAAGGACAATCAAATTGTATTGCCGCGTAGCTTGTATGCATGTATGTCTCTGGTAGTAGTCAAGCTTGCTTGCCCTTTCGATCTTTAAAACCTCTACGCGAGCTCGGAATCTTTAAAATGTTTTTTTTTTCTTTTTTATTGGGTGTAGGTTGTGTATGATAGAGGTTTCATCTTCAACCAACTTGATGTGTATATAAAGAGAGTTCATATATTCTCCTGATTAGATTTCGCGAAAATTCACGTGACTTAACTTGAGAAGAAGTTGTAGGAGAAGTTCCTTTTCAAGTTGACTGATTTTCAATGAAGGTTTTTTTAATATATTTCAATGTAATTGAATCTTAAATGTGGTTTGAACACATTTTGTTGTAACTAAATGTGTTTTTTAATGGATTTGATCTTGTATTTTTTTTTTTTTGATGAATTGGGTTCAGATTTTTAATCACGCCAAAGTCAACAATGCGAATGATGTATTCTTCATAAATTAAGTATATATATAAATATGAATATATAATAGGTTACGAGAGTTTATATAGTGACTTGTTAGTGTATACAAAAGATAAAGAGAGTCATAGTAGCTCTTTTGCTTACTTAGCCAATAACAAATCATATTTTAAAAAGTTGTACTATTGTATCAAAAGTATGTATTGTAAATATTTGTTATAAAAAAAACACTTCTCTAAATTTATATATTTGTTATTAAACTGAGCACCAAATTGAGTAACTACTCTTTGTTGTTATTTTCGTGACATTGGCCTAATTTTCTTTAGCATTCAAGCCTTTGTAATGGAGAGAACTCACTACTAGTTGGGGACCTAATCCACGACTATCGAAAGAAATCATGTGGAAAGAAATCAATTCTTACAAGTAGACATGGCAAAAGCTATTGACTAGTAAAGATGGGAAATTTATGTTCGCTTTAAGCTTGCGTATGCACAACGTCCTTCTCTGTGGCTTATAATGGTAATATAATCTCCATGGGTCTTACAAGAGGTAAACTTACCTATTAAGACCATAATTATTGCAGGGTTCTTAGTGGATATCTTAACCTCCGACCCCACAAAAACCATTAGATTTGGTTTCGTTTGATCTTAAATAAGGATAAATTTCTTGCACCGTTCCTATAATTGATGTACATTTTAATTATTTTTTTAAAATAAAAACAAAATGCCTAAGAAATTGTGCACTACAATTTAGCGATGCACATGTTCTTAGGTACTTAGGGTTTGCCCTTTTCCTCCAAAAAAACTCACCTCATATGATTGTGCTCCGCATTTTACAATCAGTCAAGTCAAGACTTAACCATTGGGTTGCAAAAGAGTCTATCATTTTGGTCATCTCATGAGTAACAAGTTTTTTGGTGGCTCCACTTTTATCATTCCCTGCATAATGTGCAAAAGAAATAGAGTCAATGGCTTGGCTGGGGGGTTTAAAGAAGCTACAAGTTTGGAGGAGAGCATATGCATTAAAAACTAATTTGATATGATAAATCTCAAAACTAAAAGAAAGTCGCACACAATAAAAAGCACAAGTTTAACATACATTGGGACCAATGTTTTCATATCCGACCCGACCCGGACCCGGTGACCCAAGAATTTTCCGGTTTGGATTTGGTGATAAAATCCGCTACTTTTCAATCTGCAAAAAACCGGGAAAAACTCAGTACAATCGCAACATGACATCACTGGTTGAACCACTTTTTGTTAAATAATATGTTCACAAAATAGACTATTTATAATATATATATATATTGATGAATTTTTATTATGTTCTCCGTAAAAAACAAACACGATCGATGAATTATTTTATAAATATGATTTATATATATATAATCATATATTAAAAATTATTATATTATTGACCTACGGTTAACCCTCGGTCGACCAATAAACGATGACCCGAAAACCCGAAAAGTAATCCGATTCAACGTCCGGGTCGGATTTTAAAACGTTGATTTCGGCAAAGTTTCGTATTGATGTCAACCGGTAATTGAATTTTCGGTTTTGTGGTTCGTTTGGGATAAGTTAATTAAATGGGTTAAGATTTTATACTTTTTTCAATGGGCTTCCACTATTGGGCCTGCGTTCTCTACACATAATTTCCATTTAATTTTGAATTTTGTCTTAAAAAATAAAACATAAAACCAAATAGAAAACGACGTCGTTTATGTCTTAAAAATATAATACCAAAATCTGGTTTTTCCCAAGTCAAAACCCCAATCGACAAAGAAGAAGGAGAAGAAGAAGGAGAAGGAGAAGAAGGAGAAGGAGAAGGAGAAGGAGAAGAAGAAGGAGAAGAAGAAGGAGAAGAAGAAGGTAAAGTGTCTTAGTTTACTTTTTTTTTTTTTTTTTTTTTTTTTTTTTTTTTTTTTTTTTTTTTTTGTTAAAAGATTTGCAATATAAAAGAAACCGAAAAATTACAAAGTCTTTTGGACTTAGTTCTGGAAGCCCAGCTGGGAGAGGCCCAAATTGAAACATAAAAGAAAGTTTAGTTACGATAACCTAAACCAGAAGAAGTAATCGAACCAATGCATTTGTTTAGTTGAGAACCGACTAAAAATACGGTTGGAAGAGTCGGTTTAAAGGTGATGTAGGGTCGTGAAAAAAAAACTATCCCAATTCAATGTACTTTTCGCCGAGATTGAAAAAACCTGGTGAGATCTAGATCTTGAATTCAGAGAGAGAAGTGGGAGAGTCGTTTGAGCAACAAGATACGCTTGAAAGGTGAGATGTCTGATGGAGATATCCGGCGTAGATGCTTTGTCGTTTCAGAGATCTGAACCAGAGAACCAAGCTTGGAGAAGATCTGACGAAAGGCGCGGCTGGTTTTCCCGGATGCTTGAAGCCTTGTTTCTTATGGTGGAGTCCAGCGTACGAAGAAGTTGATCCGACGATTTGAAAGATGCTCGTGAAGACGAGCGTTCCGTTCACTCCGGAGGCTATATATAAGACCTTTCCGGGCGATGAGGGCAAGGGTTCTCCACGTTCTTCCCGTATTCAAAGTCCGCAAATCCGATATTGTCCTTTCCCAAGATCTTTGTCCTTGAAGTCTACACCTCCTACTCGGTCTTGACCATATGCTCCAACCGAAATCACACTCGAAGAAGAGGTGATCTCTTGATTCGGGGAGGGAGCGGCAGAGCAAGCACAAAGGGTCGGTTTGTATCCCCCGGGTGAGCATCCTGTCCCTAGTTGGACATCCGTTTTGAATTACAAGCCATGTTAGGAAGTTATGCTTTGGAATACCCGAGTGCCAAACAAATTTTTGCCCATGGTTTGGTAGGTACTTGTGTGTTTAGCGGCCGAGTATATCCTTCCCGTGGAGTGGTTGTCCTTTACACTGTCGTTAAGTAAACATATGATTTGCTTTTACTTGCTTTTCGTTGTTTTTGGTTTGCTTTGTTATGTTGCAATAGACAAGATTTTGCCTTTTTGTTTTGGGACCAAGATTTTGCTGCCCAAATTTGAAAAGTTTAGTAATTTTTAAACAAGATTTTGCTGCCCAAATTTGAAAAGTTTAGTAATTTTTAAACAAGATTTTCCCTAAATAATCATATGTTTACTTATTGTTTTTTTTTCCTTTGTAGAACAAATCCTAAATCGGTGAAGTGCTAACGCCATTCGAAAAAAAGGAAGTTGCTATGACGAAAAAGTCGAAACTCTCCTCTTCCCGTTCCTCGCCGCCCCATACTCGCTCTAGAGCCGCTCGGGAACACATTTCGTCGCCGCAAACTCGCTCTAGAGCCGCTCGGGAACACATTTCGTCGCCGCAAACTCGCTCTAGAGCCGCTCGGGAACACATTTCGTCGCCGCTAACTCGTTCTGGAGCCTTGCCGGAGCCTAATTCCTCACCGCTAACTCGCTCTAGAGCCTTTCCGAAACACATTTTCTCGTTGCTTACTAGCTCGAGATCGAAGTTGACACCTAAACCTAGCTCCAGAGCCGTGCCTGGCCTTAATTCCTCTCCGCTTACTCGCTCCGAAACCTTGGCGGAAACAGACGGTACGCCTCGAACATCTTTCTCACTAGGACCAATCACACCAATCATCAGAACCGTCAGCGTAAAATCAATCTCCTTAACGGACTGGTGGCTAACGAAGAAGAACAAGAAGAAGAACAGTCTATGTGTTGAAGGATACGAAACGAAAGACGGATACGAAGTAAGGGTATTCTCATCAGGACCAATCTCGAAAAGACTCGATTGTGTAACACTCGAAACATCCGACGGGATCACAGTCTCTCTCGATGGTTTCATCGACAGATCACGCTCCGTACGAAACGGTGTCTCCTCTGATATTTGTAACCATTTTATCTTAGGCTTCCCATATGACTGGAAAGTTTACGCCGATGACGGTTATGTTGAAGAAGAAGAAGACAAGGGCTATTTTGATGATTTTGAGTTTGGTGAAGATGTTGATTGGCTTTTCTATGATGATTTGATGCAAACTGCTCCTGCTAAGTTGCAAGAGAAGATGATGGCGAAGGCGTTTGCTAGTTTGGATGAGATATTGTGTACTCCTAACACGAAGAAATCGGACAACGAGAAAGTTGTGGGAACGAAGACAAGAAGTGTGACTAAAAAGAGCCAAGAAGCTTCTTCTTCTGTTGGTAAAAGAGTCTATGAGAAGAAGTGATCTAGAAGAGCTTAAACTTCTGAAATATATTAATTGTCTTTTTTTTTATTGTGGTAGCAACCAAAGGAAAAACACTTATGGAGTAGTATGGACTATTTATGTTGTATTCTTCAAATTAAGTTAAGAAACTTATGTTGGTAACATAATATGATTAGCTAAGAGTCTGTTTCTGTTACTCAAAAGAGTTTTTTGTTTGTAATGTTGCTGGTAAGATGGAGCGAAAAAGAATACAACAGAAACAAAGGGATATTGTAATAATAATGTTAAAAAGTTAGTTATTATGTATTTACAAGGCAATGGATGTTAATTTCGTATTAATTATATTGGTTCATTTGTGTTTGTATATATATATAGAATATTGCAAAGTGTGAAACATAATTAATCAAGCCAGTCTTTTTCAATTTTCAATTAAATAGAAGTTCTCTCAAATATCATTTTTTTCATTTTGTTTTTAATAAAGATCTTAGGTTATTAACTAACATTATCACTAGATTTTTTATCCACGCTTGAAATTTATAAATATACATATTATATAAAAAATACAAAAATATATTTAGTTTAAATTTATAAGTATATACATATTATATAAAAAAGTATTTTTAATTCTCGGCCTTTAAATTTATTTAAAAGAAATTTGAAATTGTTTTCAAACATGTTTTCTTATTTATTAGAGAAATTCTCATAATATCATTAAAAAGTTTTATTTGAACAATAATGTAATCATAAACTTTTTTTGCTTTTTAAAAGAAGTTGGATGTTTTATCATCATTACTATTCATTATATTTAATTATTTATATAATTAACTTTCTTTATTTTTTAAATAGTTTTTCATAACAATTTGGCGAATATACGTGTATTCCTTATATATATTATTTGTTAAACAAAATATAAAATATAATTGGCTTTAAACTTTCATATAATCCTTTAAATTTGAGATTAAAATTTTTATGGGGCTTCTAAATTACTTATTTTGGGATTTTTAAAATGTATTTTCTATTTAAACCGTATAGATACCATATATACATCCTTATATTTATCGTATAATCTGTATAAACGCATATAATTGGCCGTATACATCAAAAGCGATTTTTTAATGGGCAATTTCCGAAAATACCATGAAAATTAGTTTTTTGGACAAAAATACCATCATAAGTTTTTTTCTTAAATACCATTAAAAAGTTTTTTTGGACAAAAATACCATAAACTTAAAATTAAGTGAAAACCTTCAAAATTAACATAAAACCCTCAAAACTAAACTCTACCCCCTTCAATACTATACCCTAAATAGTATGTAGCGAACCCAAATGAAAAAATTATGTTTTAAAGTGTTAAAATTAGATTGTTGTGTTTATGGTATTTTTGTCCAACAAATATTTTAATGGTATTGAGGGAAAAAAAACTTGTAGTGTTTTTTTGTCCAAAAAACATTTTTCATGTTATTTTGAGAAATTTTTCTTTTTTAATTGTATAGCATAAAAACAGTACAGCTTATAGACAACGTATCTACGATCGTATTAGACCGTATTTTAGAAGACCGCCTATTAATGAACAATTAGAGCTAAACAAGACCTATGTGATCTACGCAATGACTATAGTGGATGACCATAAGAAAGTAAGTGGAAGTAAGTAAGGTATGGATCAGGACACACTCATGATGATTGTAGATTTTTATAGTGGTTGAAAACATCAATTTTTATTTGTTTAATCTTGTTAGATTTTAACGTGCTATATATCTTAGCCACTAACATTTGCCTGCAATTACTTTATAAAAACATTTGCCCTCAATAAAAAAAAATAGTTAAGAAATTTGTTGCGCCAAGAAAAAAATTCTAACATAAATATATGTATTTCTTTATGGGAGAATTATAAAACTACACCATTTGAATTACATTTCACAAAACTACACCATTTCAAAATTATTTCACAAAACTACACTTAAACACTCAAAATTTAATCCAAATAAACTATACTCACACAATCCTATCACCTTAATAGTATACTCTAAACACTAATTAGCGAACCCAAATGAAAAGATTTTAATTTTGGTAATTTTTTAAGGGGTAAATCAAGCTTTTAAAATTTTAAAAGGGTGTAAATATGTGAAAATATTAAATTAGGTGTAGTTTTGTGAAGAAAGGGTTGAAAAGGTGTAGTTTTGTGAATTCCTCTTTCTTTTATTAGGTTAAATAATATGGTGATTTGGAAAAAATGCTAACATAAAAGATAGGGTGATTTCGAAAATACTTTATTTTTTATTTTACAAAATTACTTTTTCTATATGTGGTTTGACTATTTTCGCCAAATTTTAATTAAGAATTAACCATTAACAACTAAACTTAAGTTTTGACTTTTTAGATTTTTTATATTCAATTTTTTTAAAAATAAGATTAAATATTAATAAAATAATATTTTGTAATCATATTTTCAACTATAGTATCAAATCGATTAGTTTCTCAATTATGTATTATATTTCTTTATAAGAAAAGAAGATAAATTAGATTCATATATTATGGTAAGTTAACTAAAACTGATTATAGTTTAGAGTCTTAGAGAAACAATCATATTTTCAAAATAAAAGAATATTTTGTCTATTTTGTGCTTTGAAGACGGGCTAACCAAGATAACCAAGATAACCAAGGTTTTCAAATATTACAAGTGTGTTTTTGTATACCCATAAGCATAAAATTACATATAGATAAATATGTATATTTGTATTATTGTACTGTAGCAAGAAGAACCCAATTCAGGTTTAATAACATACTAGTAATGAACCCGCCCACTGCGGAGGGTGATTATAATAAATTATGATTGATGATTTATTTGTGTCTTTCAAAATATATTAATTTGGATTTTTCAAAATATATGATTTATTAAAATAATTTAATTTGGATTCGTTAATTAGTGTTCTATGCTTATGGGTATACAAAAACACACTTGGCGAATTCTAAAACCAAATAAATTATTTGAAAACAATAATATTCGTGAAATATCTTTGATAACAAAGTATTTAAATTTAAACATGAAAATCGATTAAAATTTTAGCAAATAAAATAAAGTTTGATAATATTTTTTATATCAAAATAAAAAAACTTGAATTATTCGAAGAATAATATCTACAACAATCTAAATTTGCTTTATTTTAAAATTTATATGTAGATAATTAAGACATAAAAACAAAAAATACATATTTTAATTTTCCTTACGGATCGTTAAAAGAATCACAAAACAAATTTGAAACGAATGATAATTATAATGAAATTAAATTAAATTCATCTTGTATAATTAAAATTTGCGACGGGTAAAAAATAACATAAATAATTGATAAGAAATAACTAAATTGTATTCATAATATTAAAATATACATAAATATAGTTTTTAACTTTATATTATATATATTTCAATAAAAAAAATTTAAAATAATTCTTATACGCGGATTAATCCCGGGTTTACCCATAATTGAATTGTAACCACTAAAAATATGAAGTTCGTGTGAAAAAATTATAACATTAAAAACAAGAAATTGTATATTATCTTCACTATAAGAAAATAATTAATTTTTCTGAATATACTACAAACATATAATACAATTCAATGTATAAATTAATTTATATATTTTTAACCAAATAATTTTAATTTGAGTAATTCACAAATCTACACTCTTTCAACCCCTTCTTCACAAAACTACTCCTAATTTAATATTTTCACAAATTTACACCCTTTCAAAATTTTAAAAGCTTGATTTAACCTTTAAAAAATTACCAAAATTAAAAAAATTTCATTTGGGTTCGCTAATTAGTGTTTAGGGTATAGTATAAAGGGGGTATGATTGTTTGGGTAAGGTTTATTTGAATTTAATTTTGAGTGTTTAGGTGTAGTTTTGTGAAGTATTTTAGAAATGGTGTAGTTTTGTGAAATGTAATTCAAATGGTGTAGTTTTGTGATTCTCCCTTTTAATTTCTTCTTACTTTTCAAACATATCATATTATATGAAAAATACGACAAAATAAATCACGCACGAACGTGCGGGTCCACATCTAGTCTATATTATTAATTGGGAAGGACAAATTTTGAGAAATCTTTTAAATTTTATTTTATTACACGTAATGCCATTGTATAAATTTTAATATAAGAATTTTTGATTAAAAAAATAAAAACATTCCTATTTAATAGGATTAAAAGAAAAAAGAAATTAAAAATATAAATATAAAAAATTATTCCTAACTAATAGGATTAAAATTAAGAAAACGAAAAAATAAAAATAAATAGGTAACATAATGAAAAAAATAAAATATTATAAAGAGAAATTCACAAAACTACACCCTTTCAACCCCTCCTTCACAAAATTACACCTAATTTAATTTTTTCACATATTTACACCATTTCAAAATTTTAAAAGCTTGACTTACCCTTTTAAAAATTACCAAAATTAAAAAAAAATCATTTGGGTTCGCTAATTAGTGTTTAGGGTATAGTATTAAGGGGGTAGGGTTGTGTGGCTAAGGTTTATTTGAATTTAATTTTGAGTGTTTAGGTGTAGTTTTGTGAAGTATTTTTGAAATGGTGTAGTTTTGTAAGTCTCCCTATTATAAATATTTCAATTTCATGATAATCCATCGTACAATATTAATAGTATATTTTCATTATTTAAAATTTTCATTATTTAAAAGTATATTTTTAGGGTATTCAAATCGATGATGTAAATAAATAAAAAGCATCCGAAAATATTTTAAAAATTTAAATTTTTAATACTTTTAGATTCTTTTGCGTGACGTCATGCGCAATTTTGCAACGAGTCAAAATATATCATACATAATTTATGATTTATAAAAAAACATTTATAATATTAGAACATATATATATATATGATTAAAATAAATTTATTTAACATGCACCAACAAAAAAGTAATTTGATAATTATATCAAATTAATATTTTAAGAATCTAGTTGGTTAAATTTGGACTACTTTTGTATGAATTATCAAACATGGGCTTGAGTCATTCAAATAAGATTTTATTGGTGTTGCACGGAAAAAGAAGATGACAACTTTCACATAACATGGAAACAACAAGAGTGACCATTACACTACATAAACAAATGTAGTTAGGTTAGTACACATAGAAAACAATCTACTAAAACAACAAGAACAACAATCTTAAGGACTTTGAAATTGGATCAACTTAATCAAACATGTCATCGGAAAATTCGGCTAAGAAAGCATCATATTCTTCATCATCTTTTGAAACATGCCTGCGTCTTTTAGGCGCAAGTATGTTGGTAAAGGAAGATATATTGGCCGCTTTAGATTTATATTAAAAAATAATAAACTTAACCACAGTTATGTAATTGTACTAAAAAACTATACCATTTGGAAAAAGAAGAAGACGAGAGATATAATTAGTTTAGGTTTTCCAAAGTTTGTTGTTTTATGTTTCAAAGATTGAAAAATATATACATCTTGTGTTTTTATTTTGTGAAAATTTATCTCTTTTAAGATGTGATTTGATAATTTATTTCAAATTTAGTTAAAGAATAATATTATTATTAGTTAAAATTTAAAATTCGAAATAATAGATAAAGATATGTTATTTGTTTTATATTAAAAAAATGTTTTGAGTTTGAACCGGATTTTTTAGGTTTCAAAGCAAATTGAGAAAGTTCCAAATATTAATGGTTTACTCCTAACTATTCTCAATTTGCTTTGAATTTAATAACTAAATTTTTCCTACCAAAAAAAATTTAATAACTAATTTACGTGTTATTTAAAAAATTGAAAGAAATTGGTTATATACACTCAAAACCGATACCTTAACCCAAATCATAAAACATCTAAACCGGCTCATATATTTTTACCGATATACATAATTTATAATTTTATATGATATGTTTAGGCCTTTATTTTAGGCCTTAATGGTTGTTTTACTTTTAATAAAACAAATATTATAAAGGCTAGTCGTGGGTTTTATTTTTCCCCCTCTTACTCCAAATTCATTCTCTCCCTCTCTCTCATACAAACCAAACCGTTTTCAAGTTTCACATAGCGATCTCTCTTTAATTTCCTCCTTGAAACCAAGCCACTGATTCTCTCTTCGATATACTATTTGGTGAGTCAAATCAAAATCAACTCTTTACACTTTACAAATTGTGTGTGTCTAGGATTGCTTATGAGTATGATTTTTCTCAAGTATGAAGTTTTTCTTTTTAATTTTTTTTAGGGTTATTAACATATTGTATGAATCCATGAATGTTGAGTAAAATTTTTGAATTCTTTTTAAAGTATTTGAGTTTTTTTTCTCTTGTTAAAGATGTGATTGGAGAACTTGTTCATTACTTGTAGAAAGCTAACTATGCTTAACACATGTTTCTTTTGTTCTAATAGAGTTTGATTTTTTTGTGTAGAATACGTTGATGATTGGCTTCTTTTTTTTTCGTTTTGTTACTATGTATATTATTTTGGTCTATGAGAAAATCGAATGTTATTTTTTTTTAGGATCTAGTCTTGGTGGATCAAAGCATGGCTATGATGGTGATTGTTTGTTTAATCGTCGGAACTCTCCTCGGAACTTTGTTTAACGGAGTGGCCGACGGAATTGAGATTCTGTCGAAATCAAGCCTAGAGACGTGCGAGAAAACCTCGGCTTCAGGGAGTCTCAACTGCTCCACTAAGATTGTTTTGAGTCTCGCCGTTCCTAGTGGATCCGTAAGCGGCTATTTTGATTTTTCTTATTACATATACGTTGCAGTTTGGTTTGTGATGTATAAGTATGATTTTTGATGTTTTTTTTGTTTTGTTGTTTACGACGAAATATAAAGAGCGGAGGACAGGATTCGATTGTAGGAAAGATCGCAGAGGTAAATGGTAACTCGAGTAGTAATATGCAAACTTTACGAGATCCACCGGTTATAACAGTGAACAAATCAGCGGTCTATGCTCTCTATGATCTCACTTACATCAGGGTATGAATATATATTGCCAAGGAATTTTAGAGTTGTATTATTTTAAATTTTCTGAGTTTTAACACTTTCTCAGGATGTTCCTTTCAAACCTGAAGAGCATGTTCATGTGACCCGAAAATGTGAACCGGATGCCGGAGAAAAAATTGTAGGAAATTGCGTGAGGCAAGGATATATCTTTATAGAGCAATGATGATCATTTGTATTGTTTTGATTTTGATGAGTATACTAATTTCTTAGTGATGATCATATAGTTTGAAAGATGAGAAAGGCAATGTTTTGCTGGAGACCCAACCAACTTGTTGTCCATGTGGACCGCAAGGAAGAAGGCCTACATCGTGTGAAAATGATTGTATGTGTGTGCTTTTTTTGGTTTAACGTCCTCTACTTTTTTATCTTTTTCAAAGAAAGTTTGGTCTCGAATTTATATTCTCTTGGCTTTGATTAGTTGGTAGGATCATATACGGGAAAGTAAATACCGCACATTGTCTTCGTTTTCCTGGTGACTGGTACGGATTATTCCTTTTATGTTTTTTTGTAACAAGTTGCGCACTCTTGAAGAATTTGACCACTTGATATCTCTGCTCTAGGTACCATGTTTTCGAAATTGGACAGCGGTCCATCGGATTTAGCGTCCGTGTTAAGTTGGAGAAAGGAACTAGAGTTTCTGTATGTTTATAAGTTCATCACAATCCGTTTTGTTCGGTACTCATGCTCTGAACTAATCGACCTATCGATTATTTTATTTTTTATCGCAGGAAGTGATCATTGGTCCTGAAAACAAGACATCTACCACAAATGATAATTCTCTCAAAGTTAATCTCATAGGAGACTTTGATAATTACAAAAATGTTCCTTCGTTTGAGAGCTTCTATCTTGTAATTCCAAGAGAGGTAACTTACTACTTATCCTTTCGAACTCTAGGTTTTGGGACGCAATATGATGCTAAAAAGAACATTTCCATGATAAAAAAAGGTGGGGGCTCCATATGGATCACCGGTAAATCTAGGTGGACGAGTATTCCAGGTGGATGGTGCTTGAGAGAGTAAGGTTTACAAATGATGGTAAAGAATGTAATAAAATCGGTGTTGGTTATGAAGCTTTCAACAACCAACCAGACTTCTGCCGTGTACCATATGAGAGTTGCTTGGGAGAACAACTATCGGACTATCTCAAGGTTACCGCTTCTATATATATGTTATATTTAGTCATTGTTTTTCTAATAACGAGTGTATTTCGGGCGGATGAAGGACGAATCGGAAACCACCAAATACCTGAATATTTATTGCAAGGAAGATTTGTTAGGATTAATCAACATCCCGTAATTATGTTTCCATCTTTTTCCTTATAATATAAGATTTGTTTCCGGCTTATTGGATCGGACTTTTTTTTATGATATAGAACGCGGGACCTCAATCGTTCTCCATTGGAGTCACGGAGACACTCGTATCGGAACTAAAGATAGAGCTAAGTGCTGATGATATCCAATACGTTGTCCAAAGGTAAAATCTAAACGTTTTCAGCATTATTTTTTAAAGTAAAGGGATGCAACTTTTCTTATGGTTGCAGGAGTCCTGGTGAGATCATAAACTTTGTTATACCGACATTCGAGGCACTTTCACAATTCGGAGAAGCAAAAGTCACAACGAAGAACACCGGTGACTTAGAAGCATCTTATAGAATAACGGTATTACTTTGACACCGATCTTTCTCTAGTACTTAAATAGTAGCAGGGAAGTTTTCTTGTTATATTAATGGCATTTAGTTTTCGTCTACCGCAGTTCAATTGCTCCAAAGGCATACATTTCGTTGAGGTAACTCTCAAATTAAAACTTCTAAAGAAGAAGAAGCATTGTTAGAGAGATGAAACAAACTGATATATATATATATATATACATTGTTTCAGGAACAAGTTTTAACTATGAAACCGAAAAAAACTACAACTCTATCTTTTAAGTTATCCGTTGAAAATGATCAAGATGCAAAATATATATGCATTGGTGAGTCTACGTTTACCATAACAAGTACCACACTCTCTTATCTTACAAAATGTTTTTAAGGTTTTATTTGTCTGTATAGTTATACTCAAGGATTCCCAGTACAACGAAGTAGACAGATCCGAGTGTCAGTTCAGCGCGACAGTGACAAAACTGGTTCCTCTACGGTTTCAGTCTATTCTTTAATAATATGGATGTGATCATTGAGTATTGATTTAGTATCTTTTTTTTTTTTTAATTAATCTGCAGGTTACTGAAACATTTCAAAATCCAAAGGCTCCTCCTAAAGGTTTCTTTGAATCAATTAGAGTTTGGTGGAAGAAACTTGTGAATGGTTTCACAGATTTCATCACCGGAGATACTTGCAGGTTTACACATTGTTTTTTTTTTAACTAGCTTTGATTTTCATACCCTAGCCTAAAAACTCCTACATCTATTTCCCTGAATTTCTTTTTAATTAATATATATGCGCGGCCACAAGTGCTCTAGTATCTTCGACTTGAGCTGTCACGTGAAATACCTTTGCTTCGTCTGGTTGGTTTTGTTCGCTTTCTTCCTCGCTCTCTTCCTGCTCGGTAAGCGTGTTTTAACCGCATAATCCCCGCTATTGCAAACAACATGAATTCGACTAACGGTATTAATTGTTTTTTTTTCATTTTAAAGTTTGTGTCCTTATATGGCTCTTGCACCAAAAGGGATATTTTGATCCATTCTATTATTGGTACCAAGACCATTTTGGTTCGAACCATAAAAGAACCAACATAGAAGGAAACGTACATCATCATCATCATCATGAGAATCAGCCTCAAGATCACCATCATCATCATCATCATCATCATCATCATAATCAGCCTCAACATCATATACCACACAAGAGACAAAAACAACATCATCATGGGAAAGATGAAGACGTTTCGTATACCGATGAGTCTCACGATTCCATCCAGCTTCACAAGGCTCATAAGGATAGCAACAAGAAGAAGCAAAGGCGAGACAAGCACGGGATGGATGCGCTACGTGTATAGACGTTGGAGAGAGATCAGCTAGAATGTGTGTTATGCATAAGTGTGTGTATGTGGATGTGTGATATTGTGCATATGTGTCTATGTTTTATGTTTTTTTTCTTTCATGTTTTCAGATGATAACTTCTTGTTCATGTACTAATCGTATGATTATCGGAATTATGTTCTCTGTTTTATTTTAATCTCTATTTGGTCAAAGTTGTTTTTCCGAAATTTAATGGTCATTGGATGATTTGAGATGTTATCATGTCTTAGTATGAGTAAAAGTAGAATCCTTGGTGTATATGAATGATAAAAAACAAAATAATGTTACTCCACAAATGATTACTTGTTTTCGCCGCGAGCTTATTTGGACCGCAACGAAAAAAGTCTTTTATGAATGATATTTGTCTAAAGCCTATTTCAAATATCCGCATCTCGTTTAAGCGAGATTTCGACACAATTTATTGGTATTATTTGTTTTGTTGTCTAAGGGGAACTTGCGAGAGATCTTTCCCTAATATGCTTAGCAGGACAAGCAGCTGATTAAGGCATCTTGTCTATTAAAGCACTCTCTCTTTTGTAGTGGCTGGGATTTCAAATTTTGGCATGTGTTCTCAAGTTATTATTATGGGTGGCTTCTCCTTCTCTTGTTTCTCTATTTGGGTCATTGATTCTTTTAGATATGTTTCCATATTATTATGCTAGAATGGGCAAACCAAAAGGAAATTTTTTTAGCAAAGGGGCTATGTAATTTATTATTGTTATTATCTTGATTTATATATTGAAAAACCTTTAACAAAAAAAATAAAAAATAAAGGGAGAATTACAAAACTACACTATTTGAATTACATTTCACAAAACTACACCATATCAAAAATACTTCATAAAACTACACCTAAACACTCAAAATTAAATCCAAATAAATCCTACCACACAATCTTACCCTCTTAATATTATACCCTAAACACTAATTAGCGAACCAAAATAAAAATATTTTAATATTAGTAATTTTTAAAAGGTTAAATCAAGTTTTTAAAATTTTGAAAAGGTTTAAATACGTGAAAAAAATAAATTAGGTGTAGTTTTGTGAAGGAGGGTTGAAAGGGTGTAGTTTTGTGAATTTCTCATATTTATTGATTAATAGGAGTACTTGCACAAAATTACATTATATAAATACTTTTCTATAAATTATATAACTTATTTAGCAATTTACAATAAATTCATTTTTGTGATAATTTTAACAAGATTTTGTCTTATAAAAAAATGCAACCAAATTATAATCTTACCTTACCAAATTATCCTTTAGCTATATATTTTAAAACATACATTTATTCATTTATGATATTATTGAGACCACATTTTTTACATAAAAATTATTTGCTTATCGAGTTTCGCTACGTTTTATACTGTCCTAACTGGGAACGACATATCATCAATTTATGAAAGTTCTATTGTATTATTAGACTTAAGATGATGTTCCCTTCTTCGACTAAATGAGTCTCGGGCTGCAATTCGCTATACAAATACGATATACAATCCAACCTCTTATTTAGATGCAACTGCATATTTAAAGTTTTAGATATATATCATGAGATATGTATTTTGTTTTGATATATATTCTTTTATTTTGAAAATATGATTGTTTCTCTAAGACTCTAAACTATAATCAGTTTTAGTTAACTTACCATAATATATGAATCTAATTTATCTTCTTTTCTTATAAAGAAATATAATACATAATTGAGAAACTAATCGATTTGATACTATAGTTGAAAATATGATTACAAAATATTATTTTATTAATATTTAATCTTATTTTTAAAAAAATTGAATATAAAAAATCTAAAAAGTCAAAACTTAAGTTTAGTTGTTAATGGTTAATTCTTAATTAAAATTTGGCGAAAATAGTCAAACCACATATAGAAAAAGTAATTTTGTAAAATAAAAAATAAAGTATTTTCGAAATCACCCTATCTTTTATGTTAGCATTTTTTCCAAATCACCATATTATTTAACCTAATAAAAGAAAGAGGAATTCACAAAACTACACCTTTTCAACCCTTTCTTCACAAAACTACACCTAATTTAATATTTTCACATATTTACACCCTTTTAAAATTTTAAAAGCTTGATTTACCCCTTAAAAAATTACCAAAATTAAAATCTTTTCATTTGGGTTCGCTAATTAGTGTTTAGAGTATACTATTAAGGTGATAGGATTGTGTGAGTATAGTTTATTTGGATTAAATTTTGAGTGTTTAAGTGTAGTTTTGTGAAATAATTTTGAAATGGTGTAGTTTTGTGAAATGTAATTCAAATGGTGTAGTTTTATAATTCTCCCATAAAGAAATACATATATTTATGTTAGAATTTTTTTCTTGGCGCAACAAATTTCTTAACTATTTTTTTTTATTGAGGGCAAATGTTTTTATAAAGTAATTGCAGGCAAATGTTAGTGGCTAAGATATATAGCACGTTAAAATCTAACAAGATTAAACAAATAAAAATTGATGTTTTCAACCACTATAAAAATCTACAATCATCATGAGTGTGTCCTGATCCATACCTTACTTACTTCCACTTACTTTCTTATGGTCATCCACTATAGTCATTGCGTAGATCACATAGGTCTTGTTTAGCTCTAATTGTTCATTAATAGGCGGTCTTCTAAAATACGGTCTAATACGATCGTAGATACGTTGTCTATAAGCTGTACTGTTTTTATGCTATACAATTAAAAAAGAAAAATTTCTCAAAGTTTATGATCTCACCAGGACTCCTGCAACCATAAGAAAAGTTGCATCCCTTTACTTTAAAAAATAATGCTGAAAACGTTTAGATTTTACCTTTGGACAACGTATTGGATATCATCAGCACTTAGCTCTATCTTTAGTTCTGATACGAGTGTCTCTGTGACTCCAATGGAGAACGATTGAGGTCCCGCGTTCTATATCATAAAAAAAAGTCTGATCCAATAAGCCGGAAACAAATCTTATATTATAAGGAAAAAGATGGAAACATAATTACGGGATGTTGATTAATCCTAACAAATCTTCCTTGCAATAAATATTCAGGTATTTGGTGGTTTCCGATTCGTCCTTCATCTGCCTGAAATACACTCGTTATTAGAAAAACAATGACTAAATATAACATATATATAGAAGCAGTAACCTTGAGATAGTCTGATAGTTGTTCTCCCAAGCAACTCTCATATGGTACACGGCAGAAGTCTGGTTGGTTGTTGAAAGCTTCATAACCAACACCGATTTTATTACATTCTTTACCATCATTTGTAAACCTTACTCTCTCAAGCACCATCCACCTGGAATACTGTCCACCTAGATTTACCGGTGATCCATATGGAGCCCCCACCTTTTTTTATCATGGAAATGTTCTTTTTAGCATCATATTGCGTCCCAAAACCTAGAGTTCGAAAGGATAAGTAGTAAGTTACCTCTCTTGGAATTACAAGATAGAAGCTCTCAAACGAAGGAACATTTTTGTAATTATCAAAGTCTCCTATGAGATTAACTTTGAGAGAATTATCATTTGTGGTAGATGTCTTGTTTTCAGGACCAATGATCACTTCCTGCGATAAAAAATAAAATAATCGATAGGTCGATTAGTTCAGAGCATGAGTACCGAACAAAACGGATTGTGATGAACTTATAAACATACAGAAACTCTAGTTCCTTTCTCCAACTTAACACGGACGCTAAATCCGATGGACCGCTGTCCAATTTCGAAAACATGGTACCTAGAGCAGAGATATCAAGTGGTCAAATTCTTCAAGAGTGCGCAACTTGTTACAAAAAAACATAAAAGGAATAATCCGTACCAGTCACCAGGAAAACGAAGACAATGTGCGGTATTTACTTTCCCGTATATGATCCTACCAACTAATCAAAGCCAAGAGAATATAAATTCGAGACCAAACTTTCTTTGAAAAAGATAAAAAAGTAGAGGACGTTAAACCAAAAAAAGCACACACATACAATCATTTTCACACGATGTAGGCCTTCTTCCTTGCGGTCCACATGGACAACAAGTTGGTTGGGTCTCCAGCAAAACATTGCCTTTCTCATCTTTCAAACTATATGATCATCACTAAGAAATTAGTATACTCATCAAAATCAAAACAATACAAATGATCATCATTGCTCTATAAAGATATATCCTTGCCTCACGCAATTTCCTACAATTTTTTCTCCGGCATCCGGTTCACATTTTCGGGTCACATGAACATGCTCTTCAGGTTTGAAAGGAACATCCTGAGAAAGTGTTAAAACTCAGAAAATTTAAAATAATACAACTCTAAAATTCCTTGGCAATATATATTCATACCCTGATGTAAGTGAGATCATAGAGAGCATAGACCGCTGATTTGTTCACTGTTATAACCGGTGGATCTCGTAAAGTTTGCATATTACTACTCGAGTTACCATTTACCTCTGCGATCTTTCCTACAATCGAATCCTGTCCTCCGCTCTTTATATTTCGTCGTAAACAACAAAACAAAAAAAACATCAAAAATCATACTTATACATCACAAACCAAACTGCAACGTATATGTAATAAGAAAAATCAAAATAGCCGCTTACGGATCCACTAGGAACGGCGAGACTCAAAACAATCTTAGTGGAGCAGTTGAGACTCCCTGAAGCCGAGGTTTTCTCGCACGTCTCTAGGCTTGATTTCGACAGAATCTCAATTCCGTCGGCCACTCCGTTAAACAAAGTTCCGAGGAGAGTTCCGACGATTAAACAAACAATCACCATCATAGCCATGCTTTGATCCACCAAGACTAGATCCTAAAAAAAAATAACATTCGATTTTCTCATAGACCAAAATAATATACATAGTAACAAAACGAAAAAAAAAAGAAGCCAATCATCAACGTATTCTACACAAAAAAATCAAACTCTATTAGAACAAAAGAAACATGTGTTAAGCATAGTTAGCTTTCTACAAGTAATGAACAAGTTCTCCAATCACATCTTTAACAAGAGAAAAAAAACTCAAATACTTTAAAAAGAATTCAAAAATTTTACTCAACATTCATGGATTCATACAATATGTTAATAACCCTAAAAAAAATTAAAAAGAAAAACTTCATACTTGAGAAAAATCATACTCATAAGCAATCCTAGACACACACAATTTGTAAAGTGTAAAGAGTTGATTTTGATTTGACTCACCAAATAGTATATCGAAGAGAGAATCAGTGGCTTGGTTTCAAGGAGGAAATTAAAGAGAGATCGCTATGTGAAACTTGAAAACGGTTTGGTTTGTATGAGAGAGAGGGAGAGAATGAATTTGGAGTAAGAGGGGGAAAAATAAAACCCACGACTAGCCTTTATAATATTTGTTTTATTAAAAGTAAAACAACCATTAAGGCCTAAAATAAAGGCCTAAACATATCATATAAAATTATAAATTATGTATATCGGTAAAAATATATGAGCCGGTTTAGATGTTTTATGATTTGGGTTAAGGTATCGGTTTTGAGTGTATATAACCAATTTCTTTCAATTTTTTAAATAACACGTAAATTAGTTATTAAATTTTTTTTGGTAGGAAAAATTTAGTTATTAAATTCAAAGCAAATTGAGAATAGTTAGGAGTAAACCATTAATATTTGGAACTTTCTCAATTTGCTTTGAAACCTAAAAAATCCGGTTCAAACTCAAAACATTTTTTTAATATAAAACAAATAACATATCTTTATCTATTATTTCGAATTTTAAATTTTAACTAATAATAATATTATTCTTTAACTAAATTTGAAATAAATTATCAAATCACATCTTAAAAGAGATAAATTTTCACAAAATAAAAACACAAGATGTATATATTTTTCAATCTTTGAAACATAAAACAACAAACTTTGGAAAACCTAAACTAATTATATCTCTCGTCTTCTTCTTTTTCCAAATGGTATAGTTTTTTAGTACAATTACATAACTGTGGTTAAGTTTATTATTTTTTAATATAAATCTAAAGCGGCCAATATATCTTCCTTTACCAACATACTTGCGCCTAAAAGACGCAGGCATGTTTCAAAAGATGATGAAGAATATGATGCTTTCTTAGCCGAATTTTCCGATGACATGTTTGATTAAGTTGATCCAATTTCAAAGTCCTTAAGATTGTTGTTCTTGTTGTTTTAGTAGATTGTTTTCTATGTGTACTAACCTAACTACATTTGTTTATGTAGTGTAATGGTCACTCTTGTTGTTTCCATGTTATGTGAAAGTTGTCATCTTCTTTTTCCGTGCAACACCAATAAAATCTTATTTGAATGACTCAAGCCCATGTTTGATAATTCATACAAAAGTAGTCCAAATTTAACCAACTAGATTCTTAAAATATTAATTTGATATAATTATCAAATTACTTTTTTGTTGGTGCATGTTAAATAAATTTATTTTAATCATATATATATATATGTTCTAATATTATAAATGTTTTTTTATAAATCATAAATTATGTATGATATATTTTGACTCGTTGCAAAATTGCGCATGACGTCACGCAAAAGAATCTAAAAGTATTAAAAATTTAAATTTTTAAAATATTTTCGGATGCTTTTTATTTATTTACATCATCGATTTGAATACCCTAAAAATATACTTTTAAATAATGAAAATTTTAAATAATGAAAATATACTATTAATATTGTACGATGGATTATCATGAAATTGAAATATTTATAATAGGGAGACTTACAAAACTACACCATTTCAAAAATACTTCACAAAACTACACCTAAACACTCAAAATTAAATTCAAATAAACCTTAGCCACACAACCCTACCCCCTTAATACTATACCCTAAACACTAATTAGCGAACCCAAATGATTTTTTTTTAATTTTGGTAATTTTTAAAAGGGTAAGTCAAGCTTTTAAAATTTTGAAATGGTGTAAATATGTGAAAAAATTAAATTAGGTGTAATTTTGTGAAGGAGGGGTTGAAAGGGTGTAGTTTTGTGAATTTCTCTTTATAATATTTTATTTTTTTCATTATGTTACCTATTTATTTTTATTTTTTCGTTTTCTTAATTTTAATCCTATTAGTTAGGAATAATTTTTTATATTTATATTTTTAATTTCTTTTTTCTTTTAATCCTATTAAATAGGAATGTTTTTATTTTTTTAATCAAAAATTCTTATATTAAAATTTATACAATGGCATTACGTGTAATAAAATAAAATTTAAAAGATTTCTCAAAATTTGTCCTTCCCAATTAATAATATAGACTAGATGTGGACGATTTATTTTGTCGTATTTTTCATATAATATGATATGTTTGAAAAGTAAGAAGAAATTAAAAGGGAGAATCACAAAACTACACCATTTGAATTACATTTCACAAAACTACACCATTTCTAAAATACTTCACAAAACTACACCTAAACACTCAAAATTAAATTCAAATAAACCTTACCCAAACAATCATACCCCCTTTATACTATACCCTAAACACTAATTAGCGAACCCAAATGAAATTTTTTTAATTTTGGTAATTTTTTAAAGGTTAAATCAAGCTTTTAAAATTTTGAAAGGGTGTAAATTTGTGAAAATATTAAATTAGGAGTAGTTTTGTGAAGAAGGGGTTGAAAGAGTGTAGATTTGTGAATTACTCAAATTAAAATTATTTGGTTAAAAATATATAAATTAATTTATACATTGAATTGTATTATATGTTTGTAGTATATTCAGAAAAATTAATTATTTTCTTATAGTGAAGATAATATACAATTTCTTGTTTTTAATGTTATAATTTTTTCACACGAACTTCATATTTTTAGTGGTTACAATTCAATTATGGGTAAACCCGGGATTAATCCGCGTATAAGAATTATTTTAAATTTTTTTTATTGAAATATATATAATATAAAGTTAAAAACTATATTTATGTATATTTTAATATTATGAATACAATTTAGTTATTTCTTATCAATTATTTATGTTATTTTTTACCCGTCGCAAATTTTAATTATACAAGATGAATTTAATTTAATTTCATTATAATTATCATTCGTTTCAAATTTGTTTTGTGATTCTTTTAACGATCCGTAAGGAAAATTAAAATATGTATTTTTTGTTTTTATGTCTTAATTATCTACATATAAATTTTAAAATAAAGCAAATTTAGATTGTTGTAGATATTATTCTTCGAATAATTCAAGTTTTTTTATTTTGATATAAAAAATATTATCAAACTTTATTTTATTTGCTAAAATTTTAATCGATTTTCATGTTTAAATTTAAATACTTTGTTATCAAAGATATTTCACGAATATTATTGTTTTCAAATAATTTATTTGGTTTTAGAATTCGCCAAGTGTGTTTTTGTATACCCATAAGCATAGAACACTAATTAACGAATCCAAATTAAATTATTTTAATAAATCATATATTTTGAAAAATCCAAATTAATATATTTTGAAAGACACAAATAAATCATCAATCATAATTTATTATAATCACCCTCCGCAGTGGGCGGGTTCATTACTAGTATGTTATTAAACCTGAATTGGGTTCTTCTTGCTACAGTACAATAATACAAATATACATATTTATCTATATGTAATTTTATGCTTATGGGTATACAAAAACACACTTGTAATATTTGAAAACCTTGGTTATCTTGGTTATCTTGGTTAGCCCGTCTTCAAAGCACAAAATAGACAAAATATTCTTTTATTTTGAAAATATGATTGTTTCTCTAAGACTCTAAACTATAATCAGTTTTAGTTAACTTACCATAATATATGAATCTAATTTATCTTCTTTTCTTATAAAGAAATATAATACATAATTGAGAAACTAATCGATTTGATACTATAGTTGAAAATATGATTACAAAATATTATTTTATTAATATTTAATCTTATTTTTAAAAAAATTGAATATAAAAAATCTAAAAAGTCAAAACTTAAGTTTAGTTGTTAATGGTTAATTCTTAATTAAAATTTGGCGAAAATAGTCAAACCACATATAGAAAAAGTAATTTTGTAAAATAAAAAATAAAGTATTTTCGAAATCACCCTATCTTTTATGTTAGCATTTTTTCCAAATCACCATATTATTTAACCTAATAAAAGAAAGAGGAATTCACAAAACTACACCTTTTCAACCCTTTCTTCACAAAACTACACCTAATTTAATATTTTCACATATTTACACCCTTTTAAAATTTTAAAAGCTTGATTTACCCCTTAAAAAATTACCAAAATTAAAATCTTTTCATTTGGGTTCGCTAATTAGTGTTTAGAGTATACTATTAAGGTGATAGGATTGTGTGAGTATAGTTTATTTGGATTAAATTTTGAGTGTTTAAGTGTAGTTTTGTGAAATAATTTTGAAATGGTGTAGTTTTGTGAAATGTAATTCAAATGGTGTAGTTTTATAATTCTCCCATAAAGAAATACATATATTTATGTTAGAATTTTTTTCTTGGCGCAACAAATTTCTTAACTATTTTTTTTTATTGAGGGCAAATGTTTTTATAAAGTAATTGCAGGCAAATGTTAGTGGCTAAGATATATAGCACGTTAAAATCTAACAAGATTAAACAAATAAAAATTGATGTTTTCAACCACTATAAAAATCTACAATCATCATGAGTGTGTCCTGATCCATACCTTACTTACTTCCACTTACTTTCTTATGGTCATCCACTATAGTCATTGCGTAGATCACATAGGTCTTGTTTAGCTCTAATTGTTCATTAATAGGCGGTCTTCTAAAATACGTGTCTAATACGATCGTAGATACGTTGTCTATAAGTTCGTATCGTTTTTATGCTATACAATTAAAAAAGAAAAATTTCTCAAAATAACATGAAAAATGTTTTTTGGACAAAAAAACACTACAAGTTTTTTTTCCCTCAATACCATTAAAATATTTGTTGGACAAAAATACCATAAACACAACAATCTAATTTTAACACTTTAAAACATAATTTTTTCATTTGGGTTCGCTACATACTATTTAGGGTATAGTATTGAAGGGGGTAGAGTTTAGTTTTGAGGGTTTTATGTTAATTTTGAAGGTTTTCACTTAATTTTAAGTTTATGGTATTTTTGTCCAAAAAAACTTTTTAATGGTATTTAAGAAAAAAACTTATGATGGTATTTTTGTCCAAAAAACTAATTTTCATGGTATTTTCGGAAATTGCCCATTAAAAAATCGCTTTTGATGTATACGGCCAATTATATGCGTTTATACAGATTATACGATAAATATAAGGATGTATATATGGTATCTATACGGTTTAAATAGAAAATACATTTTAAAAATCCCAAAATAAGTAATTTAGAAGCCCCATAAAAATTTTAATCTCAAATTTAAAGGATTATATGAAAGTTTAAAGCCAATTATATTTTATATTTTGTTTAACAAATAATATATATAAGGAATACACGTATATTCGCCAAATTGTTATGAAAAACTATTTAAAAAATAAAGAAAGTTAATTATATAAATAATTAAATATAATGAATAGTAATGATGATAAAACATCCAACTTCTTTTAAAAAGCAAAAAAAGTTTATGATTACATTATTGTTCAAATAAAACTTTTTAATGATATTATGAGAATTTCTCTAATAAATAAGAAAACATGTTTGAAAACAATTTCAAATTTCTTTTAAATAAATTTAAAGGCCGAGAATTAAAAATACTTTTTTATATAATATGTATATACTTATAAATTTAAACTAAATATATTTTTGTATTTTTTATATAATATGTATATTTATAAATTTCAAGCGTGGATAAAAAATCTAGTGATAATGTTAGTTAATAACCTAAGATCTTTATTAAAAACAAAATGAAAAAAATGATATTTGAGAGAACTTCTATTTAATTGAAAATTGAAAAAGACTGGCTTGATTAATTATGTTTCACACTTTGCAATATTCTATATATATATACAAACACAAATGAACCAATATAATTAATACGAAATTAACATCCATTGCCTTGTAAATACATAATAACTAACTTTTTAACATTATTATTACAATATCCCTTTGTTTCTGTTGTATTCTTTTTCGCTCCATCTTACCAGCAACATTACAAACAAAAAACTCTTTTGAGTAACAGAAACAGACTCTTAGCTAATCATATTATGTTACCAACATAAGTTTCTTAACTTAATTTGAAGAATACAACATAAATAGTCCATACTACTCCATAAGTGTTTTTCCTTTGGTTGCTACCACAATAAAAAAAAAGACAATTAATATATTTCAGAAGTTTAAGCTCTTCTAGATCACTTCTTCTCATAGACTCTTTTACCAACAGAAGAAGAAGCTTCTTGGCTCTTTTTAGTCACACTTCTTGTCTTCGTTCCCACAACTTTCTCGTTGTCCGATTTCTTCGTGTTAGGAGTACACAATATCTCATCCAAACTAGCAAACGCCTTCGCCATCATCTTCTCTTGCAACTTAGCAGGAGCAGTTTGCATCAAATCATCATAGAAAAGCCAATCAACATCTTCACCAAACTCAAAATCATCAAAATAGCCCTTGTCTTCTTCTTCTTCAACATAACCGTCATCGGCGTAAACTTTCCAGTCATATGGGAAGCCTAAGATAAAATGGTTACAAATATCAGAGGAGACACCGTTTCGTACGGAGCGTGATCTGTCGATGAAACCATCGAGAGAGACCGTGATCCCGTCGGATGTTTCGAGTGTTACACAATCGAGTCTTTTCGAGATTGGTCCCGATGAGAATACCCTTACTTCGTATCCGTCTTTCGTTTCGTATCCTTCAACACATAGACTCGTTCTTCTTCTTGTTCTTCTTCGTTAGCCACCAGATCCGTTAAGGAGATTGATTTTACGCTGACGGTTCCGATGATTGGTGTGATTGGTCCTAGTGAGAAAGATGTTCGAGGCGTACCGTCTGTTTCCGCCAAGGTTTCGGAGCGAGTAAGCGGAGAGGAATTAAGGCCGGGCACGGCTCGCGGAGCTAGGTTTAGGTGTCAACTTCGATCTCGAGCTAGTAAGCAACGAGAAAATGTGTTTCGGAAAGGCTCTAGAGCGAGTTAGCGGTGAGGAATTAGGCTCCGGCAAGGCTCCAGAACGAGTTAGCGGCGACGAAATGTGTTCCCGAGCGGCTCTAGAGCGAGTTTGCGGCGACGAAATGTGTTCCCGAGCGGCTCTAGAGCGAGTTTGCGGCGACGAAATGTGTTCCCGAGCGGCTCTAGAGCGAGTATGGGGCGGCGAGGAACGGGAAGAGGAGAGTTTCGACTTTTTCGTCATAGCAACTTCCTTTTTTTCGAATGGCGTTAGCACTTCACTGATTTAGGATTTGTTCTACAAAGGAAAAAAAAACAATAAGTAAACATATGATTATTTAGGGAAAATCTTGTTTAAAAATTACTAAACTTTTCAAATTTGGGCAGCAAAATCTTGTTTAAAAATTACTAAACTTTTCAAATTTGGGCAGCAAAATCTTGGTCCCAAAACAAAAAGGCAAAATCTTGTCTATTGCAACATAACAAAGCAAACCAAAAACAACGAAAAGCAAGTAAAAGCAAATCATATGTTTACTTAACGACAGTGTAAAGGACAGCCACTCCACGGGAAGGATATACTCAGCGCTAAACACACAAGTACCTACCAAACCATGGGCAAAAATTTGTTTGGCACTCAGGTATTCCAAAGCATAACTTCCTAACATGGCTTGTAATTCAAAACAGATGTCCAACTAGGGACAGGATGCTCACCTGGGGGATACAAACTGACCCTTTGTGCTTGCTCTGCCGCTCCCTCCCTGAATCAAGAGATCACCTCTTCTTCGAGTGTGATTTCAGTTGGAGCATATGGTCAAGACTGAGTAGGAGGTGTAGACTTCAAGGACAAAGATCTTGGGAAAGGACAATATCAGATTTGCAGACTTTGAATACGGGAAGAACGTGGAGAACCCTTGCCCTCATCGCCTGGAAAGGTCTTATATATAGCCTCTGGAGTGAACGGAACGCTCGTCTTCACAGAGCATCTTTCAAATCTTTAAAAATTTAACAGAGCTGCAACGATGGAAAGCACACGACTGACCAGTCGTCTTTCTGTATGGAAACCTACAAAATCGGGAACGGGGAAGATTGTCATCTACGTGGGGGATAACCTGTGTAGGTACCATAAGTGCCCCTCGACGGGCGAGCTGGATTCGGACGACCGATTGCCATTACCTTAGATAAACAAATTTGGTCTGATAAACCCTAGTGTGTGTCTATATATTATATATACAATTAGTTTGGGCCTATATCTTCCTTGTTTAAAATTAATTTGGGCCCATATTATTTTAATTTTTTCTGTTGGGCCTATCGTTTGGGGAAACTACAAAACAATCCTCAATTATTTACAACCCATTATTAAAAGATAAATGGAACATATATAAACGTTTTTAAGAGACAAAAACGTTTTGTACTGATTCACGTCCATCTTGGTGTAGTTGGTCTTATTTGCTTGTGTTTAAAGGTTAGGCTTTTGTGTGGGTCATCGGTTTTTAGAGTTATCTTGGTTTGGGTTAGGCCTAAGAGAAGATAGTGTAGTGTTGTTAGGTCTTTGTCGCGTGGCGGACCCAGCCCAGATTTTTACCAAGTGCAAAAACAAGTGTAGGTAGGTTTTGAACCCTTTACCTTGTAGTCTACAGGTGAAATCTTTACCATTTTACCACTTAAGTGTACATTGTTTATAACAAAACAAAATTATTATACATTTTTGGTGGTGCAATTGCAACCCCAACCTATACTGTGGGTCCGCCACTGCTTTGTCGCGCATGGACCGAACTTGCATTTTTACTGGTGCAAAAACAAGTGTAGGTAGGTTTTGAACCTTTTACCTTGTAGTCTACAGGTGAAATCTTTACCATTTTACCACTTAAGTGTACATTGTTTATAACAAAACAAAATTATTATACATTTTTGGTGGTGCAATTGCAACCCCAACCTATACTGTGGGTCCGCCACTGATTATTTAACATGTCTAGTTGGTTTCTTGTGAGTCACAGAAATTGATTATGGTTTTAAACTCCATAAGAAAAAACTTTGTAATGTTATTTTCAGAATTAAAACCGGTAATTGTACCATACAAGTGCAAATAAGACACATGAAGACGGTTAAATAAAGGCCAAAAATTACAAAACTGAGACAACAACTATTCTTTTTAAAGCAGAACCAACAATAATATACAACAAATTTATAGTGGTACTAAGCCAAAAAACCTATAATAAGATTCTAAAACTTGTCTATGGCTAACAATAAACACACATTAGCTATCTCGGACCGGATAGTCTCACGGCCGAGAGATAATTCTCACTGTTACAATCCGACGGTCCAGACGACGTGCCGCCACCGCCATCTTCGCTTATAGACTTGAAGAAACTCGAGTAAAGCCTCGAGCCCATAGTCGAAGAACTCGGAGGCTGAACCACAGGGAACACACCTTCAAGCATTTGAACAACTTTGCTCATTGATGGTCTAAAATGCATATCTTCTTGTATACACCAAAGCGCGGTCTTCATCGCTCTTTGAACTCGCTCGTCGTTGACATCAACATTCTTCATCTTCCCATCAACAATCTCCAATAGCTTTCCTTCTTCCATCATCTTGAAAGCATAAGAAGGAAAATGACATTTCTCGGAAGATTCCGCGGGATCATAGTTCTTTCTTCCTCCTATTAGCTCGAGTAAGACCATACCGTAGCTATAAACATCGCTCTTCTCCGAGATCGCGTAGTTCGTGATCCATTCGGGAGCTAAGTAGCCTCTTGTCCCGCGCATCGTTGTGAAAACATGGCTTTGTTCTCGTGTCATAAGCTTGGCTAGTCCGAAATCGGATACCTTGGCGTTGAAGTTATCGTCTAAGAGGATGTTCTCCGGTTTGATATCGCAATGTATGATCCTTGCGTCGCAGCCTTCGTGTAGATACGCCAGACCTTTCGCTGTTCCTAATGCGATGTTGAATCTTGTGTCCCAATCTAAGAGAGTATCACCGTCTTTTTTCCTAAAGATCCACCTTTCTAGCGAACCTTTCGCTAAGAACTCGTAAGCGAGAAGCCTAAAAGTCCCTTCTGCGCAAAACCCTCTTAGCCGCACCAAATGCAGATGGTGGATGCTACCGATTATACTAACCTCGGCTCTAAACTCTTTCTTCCCTTGACCGATTCCTTCGAGTTTCTTTACGGCTATACGAGAACCATCCGGTAAAGTACCTTCGTAGACCGATCCAAAACCTCCTTGACCTAACTTGACAGAGAAGTTATTTGTTGCAGATTGAAGCTCTTTGTAAGAGAATCGGATAGGCATACCCGATAAGTTATCCAAGAAATTATCCTCTTCAGAACCAGAATCTTGATGAGCATCCAAATATGTTTTCTTTCTCTTATGAATCCGAAACGCTACAAAGATCAAAACACCGATGATGAAAACCGTCACCACGATGATTATCGCAATATACGGAAAATGTTTCCCATCACCTTCTCCTCCGCTACCTCCATTTCCTCCACCGTTAGTCGCGACCTTGATGTAAGACACAAAACCAGTGTCGTCATTTCCAGAGCTTTTATAACTTCCAATCCAATCAAACAAGTAGCAACTACCCGAAACGTTCTTGAAGAAAAGACCGAGGCACGAGCAATTGTGATTACAAAACTCCTTGCAACTATCAAGATCGGTTTTCTTGGAGAACGGCGAAGCAAACCCTAGTGCGAAATAATCAACCCCGTCTCCGGCATCTACTAGCTGGAGAGGGGATGTAGCTGATTTATTTCCGGTTTTTTTACAAGGAGAAGAAGCTATCCCGGATTTACAATCGGACCTAGCTCGTGACAACCCAGACACACATCTACACACTTTACTACCTGAACACACGTAATAAGACCCGCAAGGCTCAGGCGTCGCACAAGGATCACTCGGGATTTTATTCGAAGAATCTGCACTCGATACTCCACTACCGAGATTCGAAAAAGAGATCACACCGTTGTTTCCCAAAACAGCGATCCAAGTAGTGTTATCATCATTATTTACCGAAAACAGATATTGCCACAACAAAACCTGTTTCTCATCAAAGAATCTCCACGAGTTTCCGAGCAAAGACGAAGAAGTCACTACACCATTGTCTTTGTTAATGATCGTGTCTCTATCATTTCTCATAGACCAATACACTTGTGGTGTTAAACTATTCACAGACAAAACCATATCTCCTGATCTAATCTCAAGTGAATAAGTCATGTTGCTCAAAGAAGGACTACTTGTTAGCTTCATACCTTGTTTGAAACCCTGACTTGTGATCAAAGTATCAATAGGATGATCAAAACTCTCCCAAATCGAATTCCCATTACTCGAAACAACGACTAAGTTACCCGAGTCACGAAGCTCGATTCTTGAAGCGTTCTTGTTAGAATTATCCAAACTCCACACGACAGATCCATATTCTTTGCGTAGGACTACATTGCCGTTGTCTTGGAACAGAAGCTTGTCGGAGAAAGAAACAGGGGAAGCTCTGTTCGCAGACCAGATCAGCTTCGTGCTGCTTCTGTGTACGATGCTTAGCGTGAAGAGAGTTTTCGAAGCTTGTGTTGTTACGAAACCGAAAGCGAAATCTGAGTTGTTTGATTCCAGGAAGAAACCGTCGTTGTTTATGTAATTCATCTGAGATCCTTCGAAACCTGGAACGATACTTCCTGTGTACGGTACACCCGCGTGTAGAGGATCAGGGAAGATTAAGACACATACACATGTTAAGAAGAAGAAGAAGAAGTCTCTCATGTCTTTTTTTGTTTCTTCTTATGAAGAAAAAGACTTAAACTTTGTGATTGTGTGGTTTAGGTCAATGGATCTGAGATATAAAAATAATAAGCAAAAGGAAAAAAATCTCAAGAGCTATGATAAGTGATTTTATCACAGATTCATTACAAAAACCTCACAAGAAGAAGAAAGACTATGTGAAGAAGAAAGAAGCAAAACAGAGAAAGTTAAAGAACTCGCCTTCACGTTGTGTAACAAAAAGCTACAAACTTTGGGGAAATTTTAAGACGGTAGAGAGAGAGAGAAAGGATTGATTTTGATGAAAACCCAGAAATTAAAATTGGGAGATAAAGAGGAATTCAGATTTTTATTTTAGGACACAAAACTGGTTTGTTTTGAGTCTCTGTCTTAACAATCAATGATAAGAGGAAGAAGACAAGTGGGGGTTTAGAAACAGAGAGAGAGATGAGTCTTTAAAATCTCTATGAGCCGTTTCCTTCAAATCCGTTTCCTTTTTATCTTTTCTTTTTTCTTCACAAATAGTATTTTTTTAGGACAAATCTATAAGACTAGTTTGGTCTTTTTCTCTTTTCAACTAAACATGTTCTAATTTTTCCAAACTCTTTTGACTTTACAAAAAGGAAGAAGAAGAAGACCAATCCATTAATTAAATTTAGGGTATTTTGGGATTTAATTTTGTTTAAGATTAAATCGTATTAATTGCAATGGTTAGAGAAATTATAAATTCATTGATGTCTAATATTTCATATGATATGACTAGATGAACAACCATCATGGATTAGAATAATGTTATTAAATAAAAGAATAAAACCATGCATAGTCTCATTATAATTATTATTTTGTTAGCGGATTATTATTAACAAATCACAAATGAATCGAATTTTAATAATAATGTGTGTATGTAATATAAGTAAATCTGGATTTTGATTGATCAAAATTATTTGTGGTGGTGGTCATCCGAAAGTTGAAAAGTCGTCAAAATTTTAGTAGACCCTAGTGGAATTATTCCGACCTAAAATCATTAATAATTTTTATAACAATAAATGTAAAACCGTGGAAACCATAACTCTCTTATCTACTCTTCTGCTTTGAATGAAAAATTAAGAGTATATATATTCCCATATTCGTGACAAAAAAAAAAAAAAAAAAAAAAAAAAAAAAATATATATTCCCATATATATATCGCTCTTATAGTTTTGAATTTCTTATAATTCAACAATTATTATTATTATTATTGGAGAAAAGGAACAAAATAAAACACAATGAAAATTAGATTTTGACCTCAAAAAAATAATAAATAGATTAAAATAGGTCAAAATATTTGTTGGAAAAGAAAACAAACGAACGTTGGTAATAATAAATTAATAATAGTATGAAAAGATGAAAGAGAGAGATGGTTTCATTAAGCCAGCTGATACTTTTCATAATGCTAAAATGACTAAAATATCCCTGGTCGTGGAAATGGACCAAAATGACTTGATGCTTTTTCCACGACCGACGTGTGTTTGGTTTTGACTTAAATAATCTTCTCACGAGTAATTTTGAGTACAATCAAACAAAACCTTTTTTTAGCGTAATTATTTAATCAAAAGTACTAAATTACTGATTTATATCGACCTTTTTTTTTACACAGCTTAAATTCTAGAACAATACTATACAACAAATTAAAGGAAGAATGCATGCATGATAAAGAAGAAAAAGTTTGGTCACGTACTCACGAGGGTGTCTTCTTTTATACTAAATGTTGATTAATAAACATTTATGCCTTTTGTATTATCGCTTGTTTCATTATCTATTATTGTAGTTGAAGATATAAAATGCTCGAAAACTTTCAAGAATACAATTAATTAAAATATATACTAATATAACTATATGAGTAGTCATTATATGTCTATTTTCTTATCGTGTTCTACAGAACACCTAGCTAGTCTTAATGTCAAATTACAATAGTAATTAACACTATTGGAACGACATAGCTTTACCTAATTATTTTTATGGTTTAACCTCCCCCACCATTTTAAATTAATGTGGATTTTCTCTTTGTAAACCAAGTCAATCATCCGAATAATTTGACACGTGATTATTCATTTTTTAGCAATACGTGACTTCGTTATTTTTTTGTATAACTTTTTGCACCCACAGATTCTTATAGAGAAGCAAATATAATTAACAACTTTATTTTTTATTTCTAGGGGTATGCTTTATATTTTTTATTTAAATATAAACCATATTAAATGCTCAAAATGAAATGTTGTTGGGAGTTAAATTGGTTTAAATGAACCACAACCACTCAGATCCTCAATTATAAATTATTCAAGAATTAGTTGGCAAATCGACAAATGTATTTCGTATTTTAATAACAAAAAATAATAAGCATTTAATTATAAAAAAAATTACCATAATAAAAATCAACGAAGTAACGGAACGGATCATGAGAGTGATTAGACGTAGTATATAAACAGTGACAGCACAATATATCTTTGACTATGCTCTCTTAAACCTTAAATGCAACTTCTTCAAAACATGCATCTTCTATTATTTGTGATTATTATATAATATAATTGTATGTCTACTGGATATATATTTATTATTGTGCATTTACCGATAACTTAACTTTGTTCTCATCTTGTTCTAGCTAGAAGTTCTATAATAAGCCACTTTACTTATTATGATTCATATAAAAAACTATCGTCTCACTTAATTTTAATGTTTATAATTGTGGAGCTTACATGACTACAAAATATAAATTTAAAAACATTATCTAGTGTAAGTATTTATTATTAATGTATGACTACCAGAACAACGTATATAATGTATAGTTATAAGTTTCCAGGTATACTTTAGAACCTTTTAACAAACAAAAATAATTTTTCAGATATTCCTACTCAGTTATTATATTTTTGTTAAAATGTGAATTTAGTCTCTTTAAGAAGTAAATATGAAGTTGGTATAATATTATTTAGTAGAGAAATGTGAACTAATAAGCATACTTTATGAAAGGGTAATACTATTTTGTCTCATTCCAAATATTAAAAAGAGTGTTGTAAAAAAATAATAATTAAAAACAGTCTTGAGTTCACACATTTAGTTTTCTTTTCCACAAAAAATTAAAGAAAGACCTTGTGTCTAAAGATCAACAAAAAGCAGTTAATGAAAATCTAATATATATTTATTTTTAAAAAGAATAATAAAGAATACTACTTGAATATGATTTTCGGTATCTTATTTAAAAATGCGACATGATTTTGTGAATGCATACAATTATTTTGTATGTAGGCATGTGTGTTACCAAGAATCAGCACATCTTATCTTGACCATATTGTTACATTATATCATATAACAAAAATAAAAACATTATCTTAACATAATGTTTTCGTCATGTCTTTTCCACCACAAATCATACAAATGATCTCATTTGATATCCACATCAACGTGGAAGCTTAGAGCATCATCAAAGGTAAAAGTTCTGTGCACAAACTCTTATGTATAAATTATTTTTTTTTTGATTTAAAAAATAAAATAAAATAAAAAATAAAATAACACCAATCGCGGGCCGCCACGTGTCAGTGGGGCCCACAAATTGTGTAAGAGTTGGATCCCAAATAAGAGCTATAAGAGCATGTTTATCAAAGGTGCTTATGTAGAGTGCTTGTGTATTTTTTTGTATATTTGAGTATTAAATTAAATCAAAACATGTATTATTAATAAGCACCTATAATGAAAAGTGCTTAATGAAACATTTTAAGCTCCCCTTTTGTAGAGTGCTTATTAATAATACATGTTTTGATTTAATTTAATACTCAAATACACAAAAAATACACAAGCACTCTATATATAAGCACCTTTGATAAACATGGTCTAAGAGCTAAATCTCTTATATTTTTGTGGGTCCTACATCTAAAAACCCACTTAAATCCCCCAATAATCATGGTCTTACGTCAACGTGTGACTACGATTTCTCTCAATATTATTAATTATCTATGCCTAGTTAATCAATAATTCTTCGGTTAATTCCAAGAAAATTAATAATTGTTATTATTATAAAATACTTAAATAATTATAAATTACGAGAACTGGTCATATCGTGTCAAGCCAATACGTAGAGAGTCAATTGGTTACTGAATTAATTAAAATTTTAAACAATCTGGATCAACTTTTAGGTAAGAAGACATAAATAAATAATAGTAATGTTTTGTTTCTTCTTCTTTCTTCTTCTTTTAATTTTTACTATATAATTGGACAAGACCAAGCAATGAGAAATAAAAGCCTTTACTCAAAATCCAATGAGAAATTACTTTTGTGAGAATATTAGTATTTTATAATAAAGCTTAGCCTTTTTAATCTCACTTTGCGATTTTGCAATAATGGACTACTTTGAAAAATGGTGATAAAAAGAAGTATTAATAATAAAAATATTCATATTAGGTGAAATTTTAAAACTTTGGAGGACTTGCAATTTTGTCAAGGAATTAGTTGAATTATATGCTTCTGATAAGATTGTATAGTTTTATAATAAGAAAAATATTCAGCTTTCCTTTAAATATAATAAGTTATAATATGTGGAAAACACAGGTGTTTAGCACAACATATATAATTTTACACAAAAGATTTGGTTGTTAAGATATTTTTTGCAACTAAGATTTTTCTTCTTAGATTCAAATTCTAGTCTAAACGAAATCATAGAATAATCTCGAATTACTACTCTAATACTTTTCTTCTCGTTCATATCTCAATTACAAATTTTGTTACATTTACATATGCAAAAACAAAGAAAAATAATTTTAAGGTGAACAATACAAACAAAAAAATTGGGATTCAATTAGGCTTAGTCCGTAATTTTAAAATGGGCTTTAAACAAAAGGAAACAGTTTAATCTATTGGGCTTTAAACACACAAAAACAAAAAAGAAGAAAAACACACCCAGTGGGACTCGAACCCACAATCGCTTGATTAGAAGTCAAGCGCCTTATCCATTAGGCCATGGGTGCTTCTTTGTTCATATTCCTTATTTAAGTTATATATACTATTTATAATTCATCATCTTCGAAAGCAAAACATCCAATTATATTCTGACCGGTAAAAAGTTGTCTTGAGAGAAAAAAAAAAAGCAGAGAAGAAGAAGAGCCTTTACTCTCATTCCCTTCAAAGTATCTCTCTTTCTTCTTAAAAAAGCTTTAACCTTTATCCTCTCATGGACACAATATCATCACTCTTCAACTTCTGATTTCTCCTTCTCAGTTTCCGACAACTTCATAGTTATATGTTTTTAACCCGCGAAAATTAAACAAAAAAAATCATTTTTTTTTTTTAATAATTAATTTTTCCGATGGAAGTTCCTCGCCGCTCAATAGCGGCGACTCTCTCTCCTCTCCGTCTAATGGACGGACTCCCACGGCGGAGTAGCTTTAACTATAACCAGATGCCTGAAGAGCCTATCAAACTCACTGTTCTTAAGCTCGATGGATCTTTCTTTGGTACCCATCTTCTCATATCTCCTTAAATTGTCCTGTGTCAACATAGTTTTCTCTGAAATTTGAAGTGTAATTTTGCAAATTTTTTGTTTAGGTATTGAAGTGTTGAAGACAGCCACTGTAAGTGAGCTTAAGATGTCTGTAGAAGCTGCTTTTGCTCACTTGCAAATCACAGGAGGACCTGGCAACATCTCATGGTATGGTATAAGTATTAACCTTTTTGTGTGTCTTTGAGATTCTTTATCCTGAGTTTGTGTCTAAGTAAACTCTTGAATTGATTCTTGGTTGTTGTTTTGATGAAAGGCCACATGTTTGGGGACAGTTCTGCTTGTCTTATGAAGATCAGAGATTGGTTAATGAGTCTGCTTACCTCAGTGAATTCGGCATTAAAGACGGTGATCAGGTTTGTTTGTTTAGCTTTCTTGTTTCTCAAAGAGATTCAATTAGGCTTATGTAGACAAAGTTTAGCTTATTAGACTATAGTCATTACTACACTCTTGCTTTTGTTGTTGTTTGTATTATGCTCTAATGGGTTTACAAAACATTGTTTTAGCTTCGGTTTATAAGACATATCTCAAGCTATTGCATCTTGATAATGAAGCTTTCTTGTTCAAAGAAATTCAATTAGGCTTATGTAGCCAAGCTTAGCTTATTAGACTATAGTCAGTACTACAATCTTTCTTTCTTTTGTTGTTGTTGTTGTTGTTGTAATATGGTCTAATGGGTTAACAAAACATTGTTTTAGCTTCGGTTTATACGACATATCTCGAGCTATTGCATCTTGATGATGAAGCAGAAGAGTAAGATACCGCGTGTTTCTTCTTTCAAACAATTCAAGCTGTAAGAATCTCTTCTCTTACATTTGATGTTTCTTGTGTGTTTCATTGTGGTGATAAGTACATGTTTTGCACCAATCTATAGGTTCTCATCAAGCAAACCCGAAACCGGGGAAAAGAAGGTAAGAGAAGTACAAGAAGACGGTGTTGACTCCATTCCTCGGACTCAACCGAGCTTTCTAGCCACCGTGTTGAGTGGTTGGCTCTCGTACAAGACGACGCCAAGCCAACACAGAACCGTGGTTTCTTCTAGCTCGAGTCACCGTAGAGCTTTTAAAAAGCTCATCGCGAGGTTTCGTTTCAAGTGTTACTCGGAGAAGGATGTGTTGAACAAGAAAAAACTCATCTCCGAAACATGAAAACATAAACTCTCTTTAATCTTGTCTATGACATGTTTATGATTTGGTTTTTCGTAGAGATTTTTGATTTCCTAATCTTGTTTATATATATAAACTTTGTTTGTATTTGAGTTTGCATAAAAAGTGTATAAATTATAAACCAAACTAAATTAAACCGGAGAAAAAATATATAAAATACATACCAAATAAAATCTAACCCAATAATATTAAACCGAAATCACTATTTGGTTCAGTAGAAACCTTTTAATTGAAAGAGAAGGTTTTAATTTTTCATTATATTTTATTTTTTCCTTCTTCTCTCTGAAATCTGAATCGAACAATTATTTATAACTAAAAAAGCTCGTCGTTTGATTTTGGCTTCACGACGACGACCATGGCGGCGATTCTCAGATCCACTTCTGTTCTCGCTTTGCTCTTATGTCAGATCTCACTCTTCTTCTTCTTTGCTTCTAATCTTCCGATCACTTCTGGGTAAAATCAAATCTCTCTTACCGAAAAATCATCTAAGATTTGGTCTTAATTCCAACATCTGTTGTTTAAATTTTGCAACTTTGATTTCAATTTGGGGAAATATTTGGTAAATATTAGTAGATTTAAACATGTTTTATTCAGATTCTTTGTTATAATTTTTGCAGGTCAGAGGAAAGTTACACGATCACTGGTAGAGTAAAAATCCCAGCTAGTAAGTTTATATGAAACCCTTCTTTGTCAATAATTCAACTTGTGTTTGTTAGTGAATAAGCTGCTTTATCTATATGTGTTTTGTGTTGTGTGTTTGGTTTTTAGTGATTAGTATGTCTTATGATTGATAAGTCTATGTGTAATCAAGGCTTAGATAGTATCAGAAAGTTAGAATCTTGTGTAGATCATAAGGATAATCCTGTTACTTGCTATGTAGGAACTTGCGATGTAGTCCTCTAAAGACAGGATACGTTTAAAAGTCCATCTTGTTCCCATTATGTGATAGCTTCAGTGCTCTTTTGTTTGCAAACTAATCTACAAGTTGTTATTGTTGGAGCAGGCACTGTGATTGGTCACGCAGCGAAATTCTCGAATATCAAAGTTATACTTAATGGTGGACATAATGTTACTTTCCTTAGGCCTGATGGATACTTCACATTGTAATCATATTTTTTCGTTCTTCAAATAACTTTATACGTAGTTTTTGCCCCACGCTAACAGTTTTGATAATCGTCTTTCTTCTTTGCTTCTTGAAATTGCAAAGCCACAAAGTGCCGGCTGGGACTCATCTGATTGAAGTTTACGCGTTGGGCTACTTCTTCTCTCCTGTAAGATCACAATATTCTCTGAGTTCCAAAATCACATCTTTCTTAAGAACCCGCCTTTTCGTTTGTTAAATCGATGATGTAAAACTGTAGGTGAGAGTTGATGTTAGTGCTCGTCATCGTGGTAAGGTTCAAGCAACACTAACAGAGACCAGGAGGAGTCTTACCGAGCTGGTTTTGGAGCCAATGCGTGCTGACCAGTACTACGAGGTGATTTGTTCATACCATGCCTTGTTTTCTTTGTAGTATTTGCTATCCCTTTTGTTGTTTTGACCGATCATGTACGTGTTTGCAGCTGCGAGAACCTTTCAACGTAATGTCAATTGTGAAAAGTCCAATGGGTCTAATGGTGGGATTCATGGTCGTTGTCGTGTTCTTGATGCCTAAGCTGATGGAAAACATAGGTACACTTTCTCTGAACCCTTATGATTGTCACATTTCGTCATTTTCGACAGTTTCTTAAAGATGTTGAACTTATTGTTTTGATTAAATTGTGCGTGGTGAATAAATAGACCAAGATGAATTGAAGAGAACACAAGAGGAGTTGAGAAACCAAGGAGTGCCTTCACTCTCTAGCTTGTTGCCTGCTAGTCGCTAAGTGTGTTTCATTCACTTCATATATTTATTTGCCAACAATGTATCAAATCCTTTTTTAGAAAATACAAAGATTGTACTATTATTCAAATCATGTTACATTATTTAAAGTTGGCAGCATTTCCTTTTTTCTCATAGACATTAATAAAGTTGATAAGTAAGACATGTTTTATGTCCAATATTTGTATCTTGTCGGAATGAAGTTGCTAATTAGTTTTATAATGTTCAAGAGATACATTTTCTGCCCCCAAAAAAAAAACAAAGGAAATAGAAAACGAGAAGGGAGGGAGAGAGATTAATACAAAACCTATTATTGTATTTTTACAGTGTTACAATCTCTACTCAAGCTCCAAGGTTGGATTGTATAATCATAGATAGGATGAATGATAAGGGCTATTTTAATTAGCGTTAGCTAGTACCGTACAATATATCGTCTTCGGAAGGTAGCATGTTGAGATCAGGGAGGAAGAAGAAGCTCCCTTGGTTTTCTTTTCCTCTGCAAGTTTTTGATTCATGTTGTTGTGGTTTATCAACCGTTGTCTCGTTGTTCTTTACAAGGCTTGAGTTCAAGTCAAGCTTAAACAATAACAACAATTTCCTCTATTACATTATGATTTTTAAGTCAAAGAGAAAGAGAGAATCTAGAAGAGTTACTTTAAAGAAACCTTTACCTTAATCCTCTTCAAAGTTTTGTTTCTTACGTGTTGTTTGTCGTACGTTGCTTGAAGACTAATTGCAATCTCCTGTAGAAAAAAGTGATTGTATTAGATGAGAAACCCAAACCTTGATGATCAACATATGTTTGAGAAAAGGAGAATATATATATATATATATACCTTTTCAAGGACAAGTCTCTCTTTCAATTTTAAGTTTTCTTCCTCATTTAGCCTAGAAGATGACTGTAAAAAAAGGACAAAACCATAAGCTAAGTAAAAAAAACAATTCGGATTGTAACAAATAAATAGGTGACAAGAGTTTAATATATTATACCTTCCTTTTCTTCAATCTCTTGGAAAAATTACTTTTCATTTCGTTTGTTGTAAACACCTTTCATAACAAAACCAAAAAAATTAATGAGAATTAGGTTAGCAACATAAAAGTTATTATTGCATTACGAAACTGATTTAATTTCCCAAAATTGTAACAAATTTATTAAGATAATAACATTAAAAAGTCATCAAAAGATGCCTTTTACTTTTAAGTGAGGCGACATTATTATTGCTAAAGAAGGAATCTTCATGTACTATTTTACTTTTTAGACTTTTGATGAATTTTGACGGTAGAAGAAAAGAAACTTTGGACTTTACTACTACCCCGACAATAAACTATGTTTTATAGAATTTTTTTTTCTTCAAATTTAAGATACTAATCAAGTTAATTTCAAAACCATTTGCATTCGTAATAGTCACGTGTCATGTGCGTCGTCATCGAACCGTCACACATTTTTATAAAAAAAATAAAAAAATCACGTGATCTCACTCTCTACGACAAGATTATACTCACTTCCACCCACTTTTCCTCCCACTCCTAATAAAACGGTAGCGTTTTGTTGTATCCCAAAGCCAAAAAACGCGCACGTTTGACCAACTAGTTGTACTACCACCACTCCTCAAGAATCAAGACCATTAAATTAAATTAAATTATTCCTAGGCAAAACCGGTTCCTAATTTCACCCTACAAACCGGTCTATTACCGGTTAAGGGCGAACCGGATTGTTTAATTAATGATTTCTACCGTAACTAGAGCTGTCAATTGGGTTGTCCATGTCCAAATGGGCTTTGTCCAATTGGACATTTTGTTTTGCACACAAAAAATGGTCATGGACAAAAGCAACCATGGACAAAAAGACCACGGACAAAAATACCCATGGACAATTGAACATACCCATGGACAACCCACATTTATCTAAACTTTAGAGTTTAAAATTTTAAATACAAGTTCAACAAATCAAAACTAAAAAGACTAAACGTAAAATTATTTATTAATACACCAACAAAATCATTTTCTGTCAAACACATAAAAGCGCGTTTTCCTGTCAAAACGCATAATTGTGTGTTTTCCGTCAAAAACAAAAAATCGATTTTTCCCGTCAAAAACACAAAATTGCGTTTTTCCATCAAAACGCAAAATTACGTTTTTCCGTCAAAAACGCAAAATTGCGCTTTCCCACATTAAAAATGCGAAGTGACATTTTTCCGTCCAAAACACAAAATCGTGCTTTTGCGTCAGAAATCAAAAATCGTGATATTCCATCAAAAACGCAAAATCACGCTTTTCCGTCAAAACCTAAAATCGTGATTTCGCGTATAAAAAGTAAAATCGTTGTTTTCCGTCAAAATTTCAAAATTGCGTTTTTCCCATCAAAACCGCAAATCGCATTTTCATGTCAAAATTACAAAATATCATTTTCTTAAGACAACACGATTTATTATTTTTATTTTGAATTTTGATTTACATTTTTTGTTAAAACTTTTTTTGATTTTACAATGGATGTAGCAAACTCCTAATTTTAAAATTTCAGTAAAAATATAATTTCGTCCATAGAACTACCTATTATCCATGTTGTCCATACCCATTTAAATCGTAGTACTAGTTGGACCTAACCCATTTGGACAACATGAATAATGGGCTAAGCTATGACCAACCACTAAAAACATGGACTTGGGCTCACCCATGGACAACCCAACCAATTGACACCCCTAACCGTAACCGCCTAAATTAAACGTACTAAAGCTTATATTAGAGAAAATTTGGAGAGATTTTTTTTTAAAAAGTACCAAAACAAAAGAAAGGGAAACTAGTGTTAAGTAGACTTTTAACTTTTTTTGTTGACTTAATGATTTGTTTAACCTAAAGCATTACAAAGGAAGCTAAGCTCCGGTGAATTAGCCGCCGATAGTAATAGCGGCGGAACACGGCGGAGGAAAAAATTTCAGAAACCGGATCTCAAGAGACAACCTATACTTGAGATTCATATAGGGGGAAGGGGTAGTTTGGGAAAGTTTAAGAAAATTAGATACACCTTCTCGATTACGACGGAGGAGAAGATCCAGATCGGAACCGAAAATTTCCGGCGAGATAATGGATTTGGATCTCTCCTCAGCTTATAGAGAGAGAAAGACTAGATCGAGATGTTGAAAAGGCCATAAGAGAAAGAGAAAGTACCTTAGATCTGGATCCTGTAGACGCGGAGCAGCTAGCTCCGAGACTAATGTCTTCGAATCCATCGGCGTTTGCGGCGGAGGGAGATGCAGAACCGCCGCTTCCAGATCTGTCGCTCCACGAGAGCGGAGTATTCGGGCTTGCTCTAACGGAATCCAGATCCTTCTTCGATGAAACGAGAACGCCGCCACCGCCGTCAAATTTTGAGGATCGAGACCGTCGTTGACGGATTCCCCACCGCAACGGAGTCAGATTCGCCTCCGGAATATTAGAAACCACCGTTTCAGCATGTTTGAGACGTATAAGAAGCTCCGCTACAATCTGGCCCTCCGTCATCGCCGCCGTTACCCACTCATCTTTGACGGCGAGCTTCGAAGCTGCTGATGTAGTTTTTTTCATCGACGATATACACTAAGCGAAATCTCTCTAGCTTCCGTAAAGAAAGGGGAATCAGAAATAAGAGAACTTACAGAAGAGAGAGAGTGTAGCTAAGAGAGAGAGAGGAAGTTAAATAGAGAAGAAAACAAGATTTATGGACGGTGTTTATAATTATATACGAGGCTCGCTAAATTATTCCTCTCTTTTATTTTTATTATTTTTGTCTTTATTCATTTATATTCATTTCAAAAGAATAAATAAACTGTTTTTTTCCATTTTATCGTCGATGCGAAAATGCAAGAACGTGGATTTTATTTGACTTTTTTTACTGAATAAAATGATTTACTTGTGGGGCCCAGAACCTGACTTTTGCTGAAAAGGTATGTTGAAGATTCCCCAAATTAATTTTGAGTTATTCTTCCTCTACGAAATAAATGGGCCTTAAATCGGGCCTTAGTAGGCTGTCTGTCTATATCTGAATTTATATATATTAGAACATGGAGTCCAAGCCAGGTGGCATTTATAAAACCCATATGAAAGTACTTTAAAAATGTTATAAGATCCAAGTAGCATTTTTAATAATTAAATGTTTTTTGTCTCACCTAACGCTGTTCATTGGAAAATTGCATATTTTAAACAAACACTTGACTTAAATCAAATCTCAAATAAAACTCAAATAACATAATATTAAAGATAGATGATACAGATAATTGTAAAACCAGAGAGATAACATAGAAACCTATGCTACATCTTAACCACAGTAAATTACATCTCTCTGTTACTTTGGCTTACAAAACATGATTCACATAAGACACGAAAGAAGAAACCTAAGGTAATAACAACAGACCCAGAAGAAATAAGAAAAAAACCATAAGCGAAACCTATGATATACCCAAAAGCTATAAATTATAACGAAGAAAACATAAAAAAGCTTATACACAAAATACTCCTAAAAGCAAACACTAAACCAAATTAAAAGAGAAACACTAAAGACTCTTAAATTAAGATTATTTTCGAAATCTTTCCCCTTGAAAAAATAAAGGAAGATTCGAAAAAACTGTTCACAACGAAGATGTTTTCTGCAAATTTATTGTAGATCGCCGATGATCAGGGACGGAGGAGATCATGCGATGTCTAAGCGGAGGATTCTGATCAGATCGTTGGTCGCGTCGGCTCTTTGTAACAGAGAGACGCTCTTCTTCGTCGTGAAGAAAGCCGGAAGAGGAACGTCGCTAGGAGGCGGCGAGGATAAGGTCACAGGACCGGCGTAAAACGGTACCGTCTTAGATTTACGGCCAGATAAACGGATCTCGTTAGGTATCATCGCCGGATCTAGTCTGATCCGTCGCGTAGATCCCAGATCTGACTTCTCCGAAACCAGATCTGAAGTTTTCTTAGGGATCTCTTCGCCGCGCTTGAGGATTCTAAATTGGCCGGAGAAGACGACTGTTTTTTTGGGAAGCGGCGGGGCTACAGGAGGAGGAGGAGATCTGGTGGTTTGATTACGCGGAGGACTCCGTCGTGTGCGGTTAGGAACCGGTTTTTTCTGTTTGTTTGGGCATGAGATTGGGTTTCGTGGATATTTCATGTGAGAGAAAGGCTGTTTCAAACAATCCTGAGGATTTAGAACGGCGACGCCCATGGCTGATGATGATGATGAAGAAGATTGGTTTGATTTTTGATAAACCGGTTTAGATTTTCTCGAGAAAATAATAAGAAAAGTTGATTTAAAAGAGAAAGGAAATGATGAATATCATGTGGTGGAAGAAGGGTAGTTTTTATACACGATTGCAAAAGCCAGCTCATAACAAGCATAAAGACGGTTTCTTAGCCCACTCTCGTTTCATTGTCGTGCGATTCACTCGCTGTTTTGTTTTTTTTATTATTGAGAAAATTGTTTTTGTTGATTTTGTTTTTCTTTTTAATTTTTTTGTTCTGTCATTTTGTGCTTCAAAATGAATTATCTCCAAAATAGAAATGGCTCTTATTACTTTTGTTATCTTCTTTTTAACTTTATATTTCTTTTATTTTGTATCATCTTTTGGTAAGTTATTTGAGTGGAGATTTTGTTGAATCCAAATATATATTCTACATATATCCTTTTTTCATTTGATAAGTAGAAAGACTAATCAGATTCGTGTAATCTCTATAAAAGCTTTTGTATTTATTAACATTTTTATCACACTAGTTTTAGTATCTAACTTTATATTTATCTAGATTTAGATGAACACAAAAGATAACATTTCTTATGGTCAACAATCAAAATTGAACATTTATGATCCGTGGTTTGATCACATATTACATAGACCAAATTTTGAATGATATAAACATATCCTTGTTAATTTTAATTAAAAATAAGAATTTTTATCTCAGATGTATGTTTTTGGTTAATTGTCAGCTTATTAATTTTATAATTTTCTATGTTTTAACCAGATAGTAGATACTAAATATCCATCTGCCAAAACAAAAATAAAACAAGAAAATGATCCATCTGCCAAAACAAAAATAAAACAAGAAAATGGTTAGCATTCAACCAATTCCAAACCAAACGGCTTATACACGTTATTGTAATCAAAACATGAAATATTTGTTTTTCGAAAAAACATAAAAATTAATAAAATAATTAAATAATACAAGTAACAATCAATTACTAGTAGAATATTGTGTGTTGGGAATAAAAAAGATTGTGGTCGACAAATAATAATTAAATATAATGAGAAAGAAAGCGCGTGAGAATGAAGTGGTTGAGACAGAAACCCACGGCGAGACACTAAGCCTGCTTCTCTTTGCGTGTTTGTGGGTCCCATTTTCCGGCTCCCCCCAACCCCACTTCTCTATTATTATTGATTTTTCTTCCACATTTACCCTTCGTATTTCTACATATTTACTTTTATTGCCACACATTCGTCCACGTTCATCGACCCACCAAGTACTCACATTATATTTTGTTCTTATCTGAAGTTGGTCACGGTTACATAAAAATATCACATAACGTCAAATTGAAACCATATCATATCTTCGGATTCCAGATATTTTATCCAACGATAGTTTAATTTTTTCTGTTGTTTAACTTATCAAAACAACACAAGAAATTAAACAATATGACATATACAACTTTGACTAATACTTTGTGACCTTTATTTTTCTTTTTTTATAAAAACGAGGTTGGGGGCATATATGGTAAACTAAATTATCTTCTTTGTGGAGAACCAAGGCAGAATTCACGTGTCCGGTGACATTTTAATCAATAAGAGAAAAACACGTGTAATAATGAGGAATGACGTGAAGATGTTAATTTCAATAAAAGTCAATCGAGTCAATTCAACTTTTTCCGGGGGGCTTATTTTAACTAATAAACTTCTTTTGGGCTTTTCTTTGATTTTTCAAAAGATGAGTTATTGGTCCAAACCCATCCAATGTAATAATAAGCCCATGCAAACCTGCAAGCATTGTTTGTTTGTTTTTTACATTTTCGACCCTTATAATATGTACATATTACAGATTTACAGTCATCAAAGATTATGTTGGTTATGTTCTATGTATTTCAAAAACCTCATCATCATGATTCTCATCTCGCTCGTCTCTCTCTCTCTTAAGCCTCACAACACACCAAACCAAAACACACAAAAAAAACTCTGCATTTCGTTGCGGATTGGTCCTAACCAATCCACAAATTTGGGACGAAACCGAAGAAAGGTTGTATATATGTAGTAAAAAAACCCTCATGGAGGGTGGTTAGCTCAGGGGCTCATGAGCTCCGTTTGTGTCTTTATCATGTTCTTGCGCGGCTGATGAAGAACCGTGCTCTGTGCTTACCATATCACTGCTTTGCTGCTCTGCTGCTGTATTGGAAACAACAACAACAGCCTTTTGTTTCAGATATGTCTCTAGAGGAAACGTTGCGGCTTGTAGAAGACTCATCATGCTGATTCTGGAAGCCGACGGGTCTGTATTTAAGTCGATGTTTCCACTTGGAGCGGCTGGTTCAGCCGCTGGAATGCTCTCTACTTCTGTCTCGTCTCTGGACTCTGACTGCGCTTGCTGGCTTGCCTGCCCTGCCTCTCCTCTGTTCCGTTTCCGTAGCATCAGTGTCTTGAACCGTCTCTTAACTGCCTCGCACACAGTGCAAGTGCATGTCGGTTTGTGTTTGCCTTTTCCGCTTGGTGGCTGGCTGCAGACAATGCACGAACACCCTGCCCGGTGTCTAGGGTGCTTGGTCGTAGCTGCAACCGCGGTATCTCCTTGTTCTCCGTTCGTGGTGATGGCTGCATTTGCTAAAGTATCAAGAGGAGACGCCTCTTGGTCCTGGTTTAGCCTTTCGTTTGATGATGCTAGTCTCCTCCTTTTGAACTCTGTGGAAACAACATTTTAGTTACTGTGTTAAAGAATTATAACGAAATAGACCGATAGTCATTGAGGATGTTACCTTTGCTAAGCCGGATAAGTGTGTCCTGTTCTCTTGGGGTGAGTTCATCGGGTGCTAAACATGAAGACCTAACCATACAAACAGCAGCAAAATGTTAAACATGGTCTGTCTCACTGATTAAGCACATGAACATGCAATCTCGTATACCTGCAAGGATCCAACACGTTATCGGAGCACAACCACTTTGGTGGAAGAAGAATATCCACAGGCAGCCGTCGCCATTTCCCACAAGCATCACACTGCACCCATTGCTCTTGTTCCCTGAGAATTAAAAGAGCATATATCAGAACTAAACTATCACATGTTCTTTACTTCAACTCTCTGATCATTCCACGTGTGCATAATGCATTTGATCTAATCATCACATAGTACACGAGGCCTCACCCTGTTTGTCGTGAAACAAAAACGGTCCTCTTCCCAAAAACTGGAGGTTCCTGCGTAGCAGCAAGAACATAAGTTTCAGAAAGTACAGTGCAAATTTCCAAATTAACATATGGTAAACAAAAACTCACATCATATTCTTCAAAATCATGATCTTCCACAGTAAAGATGCTCGGTTTCGCGGATTCAGGTGGCCGCAACAGGTCCTGTGTCTCCTCCCAAGTTAGTCTCAGTTCTAGAACATCCATACTATCGATGAGCAGTCTCTTGCTCTTAGTGCCAATGTTCCGAACCCGTTTCCTAGCAGGAATCAGTGAAGAGTGAAGCAATAAGTTATCCTTTGCCATGTCCTCAGACTTCCAGTTAATGTCACCACATCCCTGATTCAAGTTGTTCGAAAACATGTTCAGATTGGGTTCACTGCTTCCCTTGAACATCTGAAAAAAACACAGAAAACAATATTTCACTAAAAGCAGATTACGTCCTATGATCAATACAGTATGGAATTGGCATGCTTTTTACGTGTGCTACTGTAGAGTTTGTCGCTTTACGATATCCCATTACAAGTTTTCCTTCAGGTTCCGTGCGGCTGAAAGTTACTGCAAAGAAGATGAGAAAATCCAAGACATCAGATCTGATAATAAGCCGGTTCTATCAACATGCTAAAAGTGTAGTTAATAAACGCAAAAGGGTTTGAAACGTACCAGTATCACCAGCTTGCAACTGCATGGACTGTATGCAAGGAGTAACACCTTCCAAAACATACATCCTGCTGTTATTATTAGGCCAAAACCTGAACTGGAAGACCCATTCTTTCCCTTTTACGTCTTGTATCTTTAACGGGAGGCCCTCGGGTTGAGATATTGGTGGAAAATAGGCCTACATTTTACACCATAAAAGGATATAGCTGATATTCTGCATTCATATAGCTACACCTTAAGAATATCTAATAAGTGTACAGAGAAACAAGTTACCTCTGCACATGCTTTTGGAAGAACCAGTCTACCAATACGACCTGCGTCGCTTGCACTCAGAACTTTCTCAAAGAGTGGTGTAATTTTGGAATTTGAGCTTATAGAATAAACAGTCAAGGACTCAATACCACAAAACAATACTGCGTAAACATAGAATAAGACACAGAGAGACAATATTTATGAGCATACAGATGAGGATACTGTCCAGATAATTGTTGCAGCTCCTGATCAGTAATCCTAGGCCAATACCGAGGAAGCAATTGTGTCTTCCCTCGTCCTTCAGGAGGAGGCCTAGCGACATGGATCTGCGACACAAGGCTCCCATTAGGCTCCATGCCAGCAACGGTGGGAGCTGAGTTTGCAGGTTTTGGAAGCAGTTGCCTCGACTGAGAAGCCAGATGGAAAACCGGAGTAGTCTTACTTCTATCATCAACTCCAGCATCATGTAATGAACTTTTCATAAGCGTAGGTCCAAGCGAAATGCTCAAGTTTGGTTGCGCAAATTCTTTCTTCTCGTGTTTGTGTCTAAGAGCGGGAAGCAGAGAATCCTCTTGCTTCATTTGGAGAAAAGATTGAGCCGGTCCCATCGTTTGAAACTGAAGCAAGTGGTTCAGATTCGAGGCTACATGCTCTGGCGAAACAAACGAAGGCAAGTCTCTCCCGTTGGATTCGAGGTTAACATTCATCTGGAAGAATAGTATTTAAGTGACAAAGAACCTAATCAAGAAGTTGAATCAAAGGAAAGTGAAATAGTCAAGTCATTACAGAGAATAGTCCTGATCTCTTAGCACAGGTTAGGCAAGTAACACCGCCATTATCAACAAGCTCCATCATAAACCTTGAAGCAATACATCCACAATGAAGACGCTAAACCAACAACACACACACACACACACACACAAAAGTTACATAAAAAATATCAAATAACAAAAAACACAAAACAAAAGCAATATAAATTGTAATAAAGCCATAAATGTTTCTTCTTCCTAACCTTATCACATGATATACACTCTCTCCATCCAGATTCTTCACCGTGAAACACTTGGCAGTAAATAGATTGTTCATATGCAGACCTAATCACAAAAAAAAACTAAGCTTAAAAAGGGTAACCAAATCTAATGAAATTCAAGTGATGTCAAGTGTTGTTTTCTTACCCACACTTGTCGCAGAGAGAAGCTAATTCTCCGGAACGCATAGGCCAACCTATCTTCCACTCGCCGGAAGTGGAAGCTGCTCCACACTTTGTGTTCATGCAAACCTTTGTTGACTCCATAGATGAACAAGTACAAGCTCCTGATTCATGTAAAGTTTCGATTTTTCAGAAAACCCAACTCAGGAAATTGAGTTTTCTCAGAGGATTAAACACAAATCGCCGGCGAAAATCATTACCTTTGTGAAGTCCGTACAAGTCAAAGTCGTGTTTCTAAAGACTGAAGCAAACTAAATCGAGAGAAAGAGAGAGAGAATTTGTAAGAGGATTTGAGAAGTGACGAGTCGTTGAATTGGTATAAGCACGATGATGAAGATGATGGTGATGAAGAATAAGGAGGAAACTCCATTAACAAAGTCTTGTGAAGAAGGAAGTTAAGGGAACGAATCTGGACCGTTAGATTAGGTTAAAAAACCACTTTTAGTGGTGATGGTAGATTCCTTTAAATCGTAGCCGTTAAAAAAAAACCTTTGAAATCATAACGTGAATAAATCTTGAAGCAATCCTTTGAGTAAACTTTACTTTATATTAAACCCTAATAAATTAATTTATACTTGTACACGTTGATATTTAACGATAAACATATCAATAAATAAAATACAAATCCGTATATTATATGAATTTTACATATTTTTAAAAATATGGAGTAGATAAATGAAAACAACATATTGTGAAGAAGTGTCTTTTAACATAAAAAAAATGTATTATTATGAAGAAGTGGTCGACAAAAATGATTAAAATTAACGTGAGGAGACGACCTTACCAAAACATTACATATCTCACTTATGTGCGTCGTGGGTCTCACTCTCCATCATTGTCATTAATAATAACACATCCCTTAAAAGTTAAAACTAAAGTATAATTCACCCAATAAATTGACCTAAAGTTTCAACAATAAATAATAGAACAACAAATCTATCTATATATATAAAGAAGAATGTTCTCTCTTCTCATGATGCCACATCATCTTTCAAATTCCTAAAAACTTGACACATCATAAAATGATTTTTAGTTTTAAATAATAATTAATTATAATACTTTACTTCCACAATAAATAGAATTTAATTAATAGTTATAACTAGAATTTGTAAAGACATTCTCTTTTTAATTTGTTAAGTGTAATTTATATATGTGTATATAGATATATGGATATAAAATCCTTCAAATTAACAACTTTAGATAAGTATTTCCCTTCAAATAATACATATAAATATTAACGACTAACTACAATAATTTACAAATTTAGTTTCATAGTATTTGTCACAATAGCGAACATATTTTATGTTTCCATATATGTTATTATATATGATACATTGATAATTAAAATTTATTTTATTTGAATTAATAGTTACACCTAGAATTTGTAAATACATTCTCTTTTTAATTTGTCGAATATAATTTATATATGTTTATATACATATATAAATATATATATATATGGATATAAAAATATATACATATATATCAACATAATATAAATCTAAACATACATATTTCGAATGATAAAATAAATAGTTATTTAATAGAACTAACCAAATGTACATATGTTATAATTAGCAACTTAATTAATTTTCTTTTTTTATTGAAATTAAAAATGAAAATAACTTACTAATTTTTTTTATTGTTCTAGATAACTTTCTAAGATTTACTAGATAAATTTATGACATTTACTAGATAATTGATTTGCATTGGCTACATTTGTTAAAAAAAACTCGGGATTGTTAGGTATGGGTAATGTAGAAGATGAGCATAAATGACATTTAAGTGAAAAAGTTATGTTTTATATTTATATAAGACATATTTGTTTCGTGGATTTATATAAGACATATTTTTTTGTGGATTTATATAAGACATATTATATGTATGTATATATAAATATAAACATAAATTATATTAATTATGTTGTGATAAATAGTACATCTTAGAAATCATGGGAGTGAAAGTTTGACACCAAATCTATAGAAAATAATGGTGATGAATAATAACCGAAAGTAACGAAAAGAGAGAAGATAATTAGGAAAATAAAGTTTCATCATTAAGACAACATTAGGAACATTAAGTGTAAATTATACTCCTTTTATTCCCTTTTATAAGTTGTGTTACAATTTTATTTCTTTTTACTCTTTCTATTCGAAAATAATACAATTTTTAACTTTTTAAAGAAATAAAAGCATAAACATTTATAGAAATAAAAGTGTATCTCACACTTCACAACATACGTACAATTTATGTTTTTTTACAAAAAACATTCTTCAACCTCAATCATTTCACCAAATATTGAATGAGTTTTCAAAAAAAAATACTTTTATATTTCACAGGCTGCAAGAACAGTTCCACCATTACCATACAAGTACTGTATATGATAAAACCAAAAAAATTACTTCAAACTTATTACAATACTAAATCATCAAGGAAGAAAATATAATCATAAAAATATAAAAATATATAACAAATAAAAATTCAAATTCATTGTGTCAAAATAAATAATTAAATAAAAATAAATTTACAAAAATTATTATAATATAAGGAAAGTGCCGCCCGAAGGGCGGGCTACCCCTAGTAATAATATAAAAGAACAACCAACTTTCTTTCTTTTTTTTGTTAATTAACCAACTTACTTTTTATTAAATGGTTTTGTTTTGCAAGTCAAAAGCCTCTAACATGTAAGTGTAACCATGAAAAATAAGGATTCATGGACTGTCTTTAAACTAACCACTTATCTTTTGCTCGCTTATGTCATGAATCAAACATAATATTTAGACTTTTTTCATGTTATAATATCATCTCTCTTGACTTATATTAATTTCATGTAATAAAATATTTGTAAGTTTGTAACAATTATCTTTCATTTTTTGTCAGTTTTTATGGTGTTCTATATATATATATATATATATGTCTTTGTTTATCATTGGTTTGTAAAACATATCGATCGTATTTTATTTTAACTTGCGCAATATTCATCTTCAAACAAACCAAAAAAATGATCATTTATGTTATGTTACCACCTTTTAATTATCCAATTGATAATTTTCCGATATAGAAGTTGAAAACTTTTTTGTCATTATTTAAGATCAATTGATAATTTAGATTACCACTTTAAAATTTGTTTGGAAAATAATTTGGATGTAAAAGCAAGTCTTATCCGATATCTTTTTAATCAATACACGGTTTGATTAGTTTCATCGAAACTAGGCATATAGATTGGTCCTTTCTCTATTAATAAACACTATCATTAATCTCTTCTACTGTCAACTTCAGCTCTGTATATATATTCATTTGTCGCAATCAATACATGTATACTTAAAACACATAAGTACATGTTAATGTATACATATACAAAAAGATCTTATCGATAAACGATAATGTATACTCATATAAAAACATGTTAACATAGAGAGCTGTATGATTTTAATTAAGTCATTAACTATAGATTTTAGAAAGAATGAGAAGAGTTCATATATCCCCCTTTTGTTATATGATTACGTTATGTGACAACCAAAAATCGGTTATACAGTTTCTATTTATATTTTGGAATAATTATAAATTTATAACTACCATAATGCTAAAACTGGAATGCTTTTTTAATATGAAACACATGTTCGGTTCCATATAAATAAAAGTAATAATAATTTGGAAATAAAAACTGGTAGGTATAAGCTGAAACCTAATCATCAAATCGCTATTACAATCTCACCTACTTTTCATAGTCATTAATTCAATTTAAATTTACAGAATTAAAAAAAAACGTGCAATATTATAAAGTTTGCTTGAATATTTACTTCAAGTAATTAACTAACATTTTGGAATCACATAACATCGGTTTCAATATTAATTGTATCCAAAAAGGTTTCAACTTCTTGTTCTCTTAATAGTTTTTTTTTTCTGTTGTAATAAAAAAATATAGTTTTTTTTCTTTTGGTTCTCTAAGACTAATTATTATTACTAGGATAGAACCCGCGCGTTGCGCGGGATATCCGTCAATATTTTATAATAATTTTTAAAAATATATATATTTTGTTTATTGCGGTTTGAGGTGGATATTTTTTAAAAAATTATTATTGTAATAGGTATTTAATTTGACATTAGATACGAACAACCCATTTTTTATTTTACCAAATTAATGAAAATAAATTTGTTCATAGTAACTTTTGAATGAATATTTTAGTTTATTACAAACTTTTTAAATTTAAAGAGAAGTAAAGATTGTTGTGTATTTTTTTAGTTTCTTTACTATTAATCATTTATTTTTGTCCATAATACATTTATTTTTGTTTTACGTGGAGATTTTAACCCGTTTTTTAAATTGCACATTTGTTTTCTTTTCTTTAATGTTATTAGAACATTTATATTTGTTTTTGATTATTTTATATTACGGTTATGTTTTCGGTGGCTATTTTTAGTAATTATTAACATTTGGTTGAAGAAGATTATTGAGAACAATCAATGTCTTATTTATATTTGTAGCCATGAAGTCTTAAATGTATAATGTTTAATCTTTATTTATCTGTATATATTTAAGTTTGAATTTTTATATATTTATTATTTTATATAACATAATGTTTAATTTTATTATTAAATAACTTTATGTCTTTAATGATTTCTTATTTGATTTTTATTAACATTAAATGAAATTTATCAAATTTTTATTTTATTTGTGTATTTAATATTTTTGATGATGTGTCACTCATATGGAGAAAGTTCTTCTTCTTTTATAGTATAGATTCATTTTCACATGCATGCATGATATTCTTCTAAGCCAACTTGTTTAGCCAAATATAATTGTATGTCCACATCTCACATGCATGTGAATATATACATTTCTTAATCATGTTATTTGCCACATTAGTCTAATTAATTGTTGCCTTTCGGCTCCTGCATGTGACATATACTCATCATCGTTGTATCTAGAAAACCATTAATAATATTATATTTTCTTAAAAGTGTAATATTGTTTTTTTTTAATATTTATGTATATTTATCTTCGTTATGTAAATTTTGTTACTCCAAAAGGACTTTTTGTACCCTCTATGATATAAACTAACTTTTACTAATAAAAATAGAGCTTTTACATAGAACTAGGTAAGTATCTCGCGCCTTGCACGGGACAGGTTATTCACAAAATAATATTAAGTTATATTATGGAAGACCTTGATCAATTTACATTTAATATGAGATCCAAAACTCGATATCGAATCGACCTAAAAAATCCGATTTGATCCGGTTTCAGTTCTCATATTATCCTATCGGGTTTTAATATTTTCTAACTCGGGTTTCCGTTTTAACCCGATCGACCTGAGACCTGAATTGTACTCGAATAGACTCGAAGATATACACATGTATATAGTTTTGATAATGTAGTTTGGATTTTAGTTTTAATTTTTAATTTTTATTGTGGGTTATATGAATAAGCCGAACCAAAACCCGAATCAATTCCAAATTACCCGAAATAAGACTCGAAATTCTTACCAAAAATATGTAAAACCTGAAAATTCGAACCAAAAAATCAAAAAACTTGAACCGAATAATATTTGGTTTCATGTCAGGTTTTGTTAAATATATGAAATTCAACCTAAACTCGAATAGATTCGAACCGAACAAAACTGTATTTGTAAATAACCCGAACGGATCATATATCCATTAACCCAAAAAACCCGAACTCGAATGAGCTCGACCTGAAAACCGAATGCCAAACTCCAATCAACTAATCAAAGTTCCCAATACCCGTTGGCAATTTATGAGGCATGCATCTATGAAAGACCATTATCGAAAGCCGAAATAACTATTAAAACTTTGCAAGCCTATTCAAAGAAAAAGACCCGCATTATGCATACCCCGCTAAATGAAGGCACAATCCATTTACCGAAATTCGCAGACCCATTACACGAAGACCCGCTTTAATGATTTTGTATGTGATAATTCTTATTTATATTAGAAGATTTCTTATTTTGTTTCTTATTATTTTCAATGTGGGAGAAATTTAATTCTTAAAATTTTTTTACGTGGGCCTGAATTTGTTGGGCCTGAAATATAATTTATAGAATTCGCCGAACAAAAATTATTCAAAAATATAAGGACTAAAACGCAAAAAATAAAAAATATCCTAAAAACTCTCACGTCGCGACACTTAGGCGTTATGAGCCCGACCTGAAAACCGAATGTCCAGGCTCCAATCAACTAATCAAAGTTCCCAATACCCGTTGACAATTGATGAGGCATGCATCTATGAAAGACCATTATCGAAAGCCGAAATAATTATTAAAACTTTGCAAGCCTATTTAAAGAAAAAGATACGCATTATGCATACGTAAATGAATGCACAATCCATTTACCGAAATTCGCATACCCATTACACGAAGACCCGCTTTAATGATTTTGTATGTGATAATTCTTATTTATATTAGAAGATTTCTTATTTTGTTTCTTATTGTTTTCGGTGTGGGAGAAATTTAATTCTTAAAAGTTTTTTATGTGGGTCTGAATTTGTTGGGCCTGAAATATAATTTATAGAATTCGCCGAACAAAAATTATTCAAAAATATAAGGACTAAAACGCAAAAAATAAAAAATATCATAAAAACTCTCACGTCGCGACACGTAGGCGTTTTGTCTTCTCTTTTAATAGTATTCGCCGAACAAAAATTATTCAAAAATATAAGGACTAAAACGCAAAAAATAAAAAATATCCTAAAAACTATCACGTCGCGATACGTAGGCGTTTTGTTTTATCTTTTAATAGCATAAATTAATGACACTAGTGGGAAATAAAATACAAAAAAGAGACGGCAAAAGTCAATTTTATTTGTGTCGGTTTAAGATAATTGGTCAACTTTCATTGTTGTCTTCGAGCTAGAAGATATTTTTTAACTTTAATAAAAAAGGTTACATGATAATCTAATTTTATTTTTGTCAAAGCGCTAAATTTTTAATTAGTGGGACAATGTAATTAAATGATGGGAACTCTTAAATGATCACTAATAGTAATAATTATTAAATCATTTCGTAATTTTTAATAAAGGTTTAAAATTGTTTTAAGAATTATTATTTTGATGAATTACTATCAACAAGAATATTTAAAGTTTTGTGCAATATATCACATCCAAACCCACCACATGTTGATTTGATGATAAAGAAGTTAAGAGAATGATTCACACTTTATTAAAACAACAACTTTCACATTCCCTCCTTTGTGTAGTCATAATAAAAGGAAACAAAATTAAAGTCTAATTTTCCATTACAAAAAGATAAAAATTCGATAATAATATCTCCCACAATTTTCTCTAATATATACATATCTCTTTGTTCAATCTCTAAAGATCTCTAGAGAGTGAATCAAATGAGAAAGATTCTTCATTTTCATCTTTTTCTTGTTATTGAACTTATCACTTATGTTTCTACTTCAACTACACCTTCTCCACAACCTTCTCTCTCTCCAATTTACACTTCCATGTCTTCCTTCTCTCCAAGTATATCTCTCTCCCTCTCTATACTCTTACTCTAGTTTATACTCAAGATCCCACCAATGAATAAAATCTCAAGAAAATAACTTTGTTTGCATTTTAATTTCAGGAATACAAATGGGTCAAGACCAAGAACACAATTTAGATGCACACAAGAAACTTTTAATAAGTCTCATAACCATTTCATCATTACTAGTACTAATCATCCTATCTTGTTTATGCTTCTACGTTTATCGGTATAAACAATCCTCAGAAACAACCAAGAACTTAGGTAAAAACCTTACATTGTTCTCTGTGTTTTGTCCTCTGTTTTTTTGTTTCATCTAAAAATGGTTGTGTTATGTGTAAGATTCCGAGAATGGGATCTCATTATCAAAGAAGAGTTATGTTAAGTCCTTTGATTACAAGACATTAGACAAAGCCACGAGCGGTTTCAAAGAGAGTAATCTTATAGGACAAGGCGGGTTCGGATCCGTTTACAAGGCTAGCTTAGATAGTCGCACTCTAGCCGCGGTTAAAAAGATCGAAAACGTTACTCAAGAAGCAAAAAGAGAGTTTCAGGTACCAAACAACACAAAAAAGTACTAATCAGTTTTTGATTTTCTTGATTTTCTTGATTTCGAGAATGCGATTCTCAGAACGAAGTCGATTTGTTGAGCAAGATTCAACATCCTAATATTATCTCATTATTGGGATATGGAAGTGAAATCGTCTCGAGTTTTATCGTCTACGAGCTCATGGAGAAAGGATCTTTAGATTCACAGTTACACGGTAAAAACAATATATTTACTTCTTCTTTTTTTTTACTTTATCATGAATCTTTGTGTATGGACAATGAGTTTTTTTTTGGTAAGCTGTATGGACAATGAGTTTACTCTATAGTTATTGTGATTTAGATAATAATAAATAAGTAAATAACTCTTTGTTTTAATATATGAAAATAATAATAAATGGTTTGATCATTAAATGGTTAAGGACCTTCTCGAGGATCGGCTTTAACATGGCACATGCGTATGAAGATTGCTATTGATACAGCCAGGTCCAACTTCAATATTAACCTACATTTTACATTCCGGTTTATTCAATTGATTTTTAATTAAACTCGGTTTAACTAAACCGGTTTCTATTCATTGGTTTTTAAAATTCAGAGGTATTGAGTATCTTCACGAAAGTTGTCGTCCACCGGTTATCCATAGAGATTTAAAATCTTCAAATATTCTTCTTGATTCTTCTTTCAACGCCAAGGTATATAACCAAACCAAAACCAAACCGGATATAACCGAAACAAGATTCGTAATTCTTGAAAATCTTGGTTATGGTTTTGTTGATTCAAGAATCATTTGTATTATTGTATATGGTTTCAGGAACAATCCAAAATATGATTTCTTTTTTTATTTTTACTAATTAGGTTTCGGATTTTGGTCTCGCGGTAACGGTCGGATCGTACGGAAAGAACAACATAAAACTATCTGGGACACTTGGTTATGTTGCACCAGAATATCTCTTGGATGGTAAGATCATGTGTCACATTTTTATAAATCTATTTTTAGTCTAAATTAACTATTTTGTCATGTCTTTTTGATTTATATCACATATATAATAATTGTGTTTTTTAATGTGATAACCATCACATTAAGTTTCTTTCTTTTCATTACGTCTAAAATTGTTATTCATAATCAAAATCATTTCACATTTAAATCATGATTTTAATTAGAGATTATGATTGATATGTAACCAAACCGGTTTATATCTTTTGTTTGATTAGGAAAATTAACGGATAAAAGTGATGTATATGCATTTGGAGTGGTTCTACTTGAACTATTATTAGGAAGAAAACCGGTTGAGAAATTGAGTTCGGTTCAATGTCAATCTCTAGTCACTTGGGTAAGTCCGGTTTAAATTTTTGATACTATCTATTATCACCGGTTAAGACATGTACTGATTTTTTGTAATATATTACAGGCAATGCCACAACTAACAGATAGATCAAAGCTACCAAAAATAGTTGATCCGGTTATTAAAGATACAATGGATTATAAACACTTATACCAGGTTTTTTAACCAACAATTGATATGCATATTGGTTTGGTTTTGTTAAATCGTAAATTAAACCGGAAATGATTAATTTTGGTTTAGGTAGCAGCTGTGGCAGTGCTTTGTGTACAGCCTGAACCGAGTTATAGACCGTTGATAACCGATGTTCTACATTCACTGGTTCCATTGGTTCCGGTTCAGTTAGGAGGAACTCTCCGGTTAACACCAACCTCATCTCAAAATTAATTATTTTTTTTTCATCATAGTCTAGTGTTTAAGTAGTTCTCTCCCAACTGAGAGCGGCGAGGTTCGAACCCCGAGTTATGCGATTAGATGCAGAGGTGACTACCATTGGGTCACTTGCTCATCCGCCTCGTCTCAAAATTAATTATATATTTTTTTTGTTGGTTTCTTTAAATATAGGGTTTGATATGATTGGTTAAATAATCTGAGGACAAAGTTTCTTAAGTGTAATTATTATTTTTTAAGTATTGTATTTGTAAATTGCTTTTTATAAATTGTGTTGCCATGGTTTTTTTACACCAAGTAATATATTAAAGAAAATACAATTTCAATATCATATGGACGTTTAGGATCCGAAAAAAATGATTTAATGGGTGACCAAATTATGAGTAGGAACAATGCATTCTTCATCATTCCCTTTTGTGTTTTATCATTTACAATGAAATTTTATTTCAAACAATTCTCTTTCATTATTTATATTTTAGGGAATTGTAGAACAAAACCATTTCTTATCAAATTTGATAAATAATAATTATTCTTGGGTCTATTTCTCAAATATTTATTAGTTTTAAACACAAGGCCCATTTTGTAGCCCATACTATAAAGTTCCTTATTTTATTTTAAATGTTGAAAATATAATTAAGTGAAGGGTAATGAAGAGTAGGAAATGATTAGGAAACAAATGAACAAGAAGCATATGAGGTTTAGCCCTTGTGGGAGACAATCTTACTTCAACTTAGGCTCATATTGTGATTTTAGTTCTCTATTTCTTGTTTTTTTTATTTAATTTATTAATTAATAATTTTTATCAGCATCATTATTATCTTCATAATATGTCTTAAAACATTACACCAAAGTGTTGCTGTTAGATGTGAATAATATATTATGAGTTTATGTGCCAATGATAGTAGTAGTGCCTGATGACCAAGTGACTTTTATAAAGCATAATCTTTTTTTACAGATTTGGTGCATAATATGGATCTCTTCTTTAATCTTTCTTTAGCCACCATATGCAACTTTAAAAGTATTAAAATAAAAAAAACAATCTTAAAATGATTGTTATAATACAAAAGGTGGAAATTTTCTCAATTCATTGGAATCTTATTTTACATCCACCAATCTTGTAGGCTGAGAATGTGTATGAGACCTAATTTTTTAAAAAATAGATAAAATATTCAAGAACGATAATTTTATTATCATAGAGATATATAATCATCATTAGTTTACTTAACCTATACAGCTAGCTAATGACTTGCGACATGATCAAGTTTAGTTGTTAATTTCGAAATTTAATTAGAGCATAAGATACATTGGCCGGTGACAATAACGTGCTTAATCTAGTTGTGTAATGTTGACTTCAAATAATTTTATAGTTACATGGGTTTTCTGCAAAATTATAAACATGTTGAACCATATATAACATGTTATTGTTCAATATAAAAAACATATCTGTATATTCTCATATCCAAATATTGATGGCTACTTTATAAAAATTCTTGTACTGGATTTGTTAATATTGTCATTCACCATCTATTAATTATATATATATATATATATATATATTTTTGGGATACTTATCATTGACTAATATTTCTAAGTCTTTTTTGAGAATGTACGAAAGCCATGAAGCACGGTCACGCTTATCGTGCACTTGCCCCAACCATCACCATGCTCTCCTTAAAGCCTGTCCTTTTGTTAAAAAGAACATGGTATTAGTGCATTAAATTAGCTAAATAATAAGATAATTCCGTTTAAATTACACTCGATATTAGTTGTCATTTTCCCTTAAAGACATATAATCAATTTGTCTTCAAGTTATGGTAGTAAACACTTAGTACAAATATGTAAACATATCTCCAAATTTATGGTAGTTATTGTCTCAATACTTAGTACAAATATGTAAACATATCTCCAAATTTTTAATTACATGATGTACCAGCTCATCTACATGAAAATTCTTTCCTATTTTCTCCAAAAAAAAAGTTAATTCCTTTTCAATTAACACCATTAAAATGAAAACAAAATTCAATAATTCTAGACAAAGGGGCGTGTTAGTGTATCGTTTTAAGTATAAATCCGAAATATTCCTAGCCAAACCAATAACAAAATATTCCATTGAATTTATTCAGATATTCTCCCTAAAATGTTTTTTTTATTCGAAAGTATTTACTTTTTATGTATTTTTTGTTCTCTAATGTGAAAATAATATAATTCTAGAAACCTGAAAAATGGTTAAAAATAAACTTAAAATGAAAAAAATAGTCCATAAATTTGTTTTTTAGAGAATAAAAAAAAACTTTGGAGCCATTATTTGTAAAAATGGTTAAACAATAAACCAAAAAAACAGATAAAAATATTCCATAAATGGGGTTTAATTAGCCTGTCATATGAAAGATCATTCACTAACCATATATAGCTTATAGATTCTGAGATCAAACCAAAAATTTACAGTCATAAAACCTTTTGTCTCTTTCTCTCAATATCTCACTCCAATCATATGATAAACACTTAAAATCAAAATCCTCTCTGTCTCTTTCTCTAAATAGAGTCAAGTCATTAGATCTTAATATAAATTTATTACTTATAAATCCAAATTAATCCCTTCTTCTTCTTCTACTACTTGATAGAAGATCTCTCTTAACAATGACTATGGAACAAGATTTTGAAGCAAAAACAGACCAGTTTCCTGTCGGTATGAGAGTTCTCGCCGTAGACGATGACCAAACTTGTCTCCGTATTCTCCACTCTCTTCTTCATCGTTGCCAATACCATGGTTCCCTTCTTTTTCTCTCTCTCTTCTCTCTTCTCTCTCTCTTGCTCTGTACTAAAAACTTAAACTTTGAGGGTAACAATTGCTTATATATATATGTGTAGTTACAACAACGAATCAGGCACAGAGAGCATTAGAGATGTTGAGAGAGAACAAGAACAAGTTTGATTTGGTTATAAGCGATGTTGACATGCCTGACATGGATGGTTTCAAGCTTCTTGAACTTGTTGGTCTTGAAATGGACTTACCTGTCATTAGTAATTAGCCCTTATCTCTCTCTCTTTTTTTGATTTTATAACTTTTTGTATCAATGTTTTGATTCCATAGCTATATAAAGTTTTGATCTTTTTGGTTTTCTAGTAGAGTTTTTTTGCTTATAGTGATCCAAACTTGCTATAAAGTTTTGGTCTTTTTTGGTTTTTGCTTGTAGTGTTATCTGCACATAGTGATCCAAAGTATGTTATGAAAGGAGTTAAGCATGGTGCTTGTGACTATCTCCTTAAGCCGGTTCGAATCGAAGAGCTTAAGAATATATGGCAACATGTTGTTAGAAAAGGCAAACTCAACAACAAGAATGTGAGTAGTAATTGCGGTGAATCTGTTGACATGAGAGCAAGTAGAAAACGCAAAGAACAGTTTGAAGAAGAGCAAGAAGTAGATGAAGAAGAAGAAGATGATGATGAAGAAAGAGCGAATGAAAACGATGATCCAACGGCTCAAAAGAGGCCTAGAATTGTATGGACTCCCGAGCTTCACAATAAGTTCTTATCAGCTGTTGATCATGTTGGTGTTGAGAGTAAGTGTTTCTTCTTGAATCATCTTCTACACTCTAGCTTTTGAATCATTTTTCTGATTTTAGAAAGTGTAAAATGATGATGCAGAAGCTGTGCCGAAGAAGATTCTTGATCTGATGAATGTCGAGAAACTCACTAGAGAGAATGTAGCAAGCCACCTCCAGGTTTACATTTGGTTTATTTATATATGATGATATGATTTCTGCTGCTTTTGTTTATGTGATTTCATTTCACCCTTACCAACACATAGTCGCATTGTCTTTTTTTGGCTGCAGAAGTTTCGCCTCGCCTTAAAGAAGATAACTACTGAAGCTAACCAACAAGCTAACATGGCTTCTGTTGACTCACATCTCATGCAAATGACTTCTTTCAATGGACTTGGTAACTTCCACAACCACCAACACCGCCCAATTCTTGCAGGATCTAACCAGTTCTATGATAGAGCTGCTACACCGAGGCATTACTCGTCACTCGGTCAGCTAAATTCCTTGGGAGGAATGTACCAAAACATCTCATCTCATAACCACAATGATGGAAGAAACATACTTCAGGGACTGCCAATTTCGCCGCTAGAAGAGCTTCACACCAACAACAACAAGGCTTATCCGAGCTTTACTTCACAACAAAGCTCTCTAATGGTTGCTCCTAATAACCTCTTAGTACCATCTTTAACCACTGGATTTGCTCCTCCTCACTCGGACATGAACAGGCGTCTACAAAACTGGTCAAACAATGTATTGTCAAACAACACTCCACAGAGCAATGTTATCTCAGGACCTGACGCCGTGGAATGGAACATGTTCTGCGACTTAGCTAGTCCGGTAGTAAACACAAACATAGACACGAATACCATATCTTTCTGCGGGAACATGGAGTTGGGATCATCAAATGTTGCTGCACAAACAAACTTTGTTGATCCATTACTGATGAGACAGCTTCCTGCAAACAACTTGAGTCCAATCACAAATTCTCAATTATGGAGTAGTGACATTCCAAAGGAAGTTGTATCAATGGGACAAGAAAAGCTAGAGAACTGTCTCATGGCTTCAGATGCTGGTTCTTTAGATGATATAGTTAACTCCATGATGACACAGGTACTTAAAAAAATTTGAACTTAAGAGTTTACTTAAATTTTGAACTTTTGGAGATTTGAAACAATGTTTGTGTGTTTTGAATGTAACAGGAACAGAACCAAAGTGAATTCTCAGAAGGAGATTTGGGGTTTGGATGGATTAGCCCACTTAGAACATGCATATGAGAAGAAACATGAAGAAAGTGTTTTTGTTCAGACAGTAATCAATGTAGTGCAAACTGTTACTTAGCTATTGTTTACAAGCTTCCCCACATTTTTCTTTTGAAGCAAACTTAGGAAGATCCAAAAAAAGAAGAAGAATAATAATTTATAAGTAAATTCAAAAATGCTCTATTTGCTACCTATGCTTGTATGATAAAGTTTTATCTTTTTGTCTCTATGTTTTCTCAATTTGAAGCCACTTTGTTTTATATAGGCACTATAACCACTTATACCACATTCATTATTACACTTTTAAACTCAAGAGAGTGGTCCAAATTTTGTAAAAAGCAGAGATAGCTCAACAAACCAAGTTTTTCATGATCTTCTTCAGGTAAGTATCACATGCGCGTCACGTGATCCACTTATGAGAAACCCTCTCTTGCATTTAGAGTGTTCTCTAAATCCTTATTTAACACGAAAGACAACTTTTCACACTTCTTTTTGTTACCCATAAATCTTTTTTTTTTGATAAAATCATAAATCTTATTTTGGGCTAATCTTATTTTACAAAATCTAAGTTAAAATCTAGTGGGTAATATTAAACAAACAAAAATGGCAGTACTGGATTCTCCTTAATATTTGGATAAAATCTTCAAGACGAGAGTAAAAATAAAAGAACAAAACAAAACTTAAATCTTTTATCAAAATAAAAACTGAAAGATATCGTCAAAAATTAAATAAATAATTGGGCCTCTTTCATTAAAAAAAATATTTCTCGTTTTTTTGTCGGCTATTTCTCATTTATATATACACGAGGGTTCTCTTCTCGCGTCGAGGCATCTCCTCAAATGGGCGTTTTGAAAAATCTATGATCTCTTATAACCATCTAAAGTCTACTATACCCATTTGAAAAGGAAATTTCACTTATACCCTTATCGGTTCACTGTTTGGTTTGTGAAGATAAATGTTTGGTTTCGGTTTTCGGTTTGGTTTGATGTTTGGTATTGGTTTTGGTAAAAAAAAAATTCGATCTAAAAAAAAAAAATAGAAACGACGACGACGACAACGATTTCGACGACGACGATTTCGACGACGACGAACATCAATCGTCTTCCTCCGGTGAAGGCCGACGTCGGGAACAACTCTTCTACACCGCCGATCATTCATGGGCATCGGAAAGCAGGTTAATTCATTTCCTATTAGTTAGTTTTTGAAAATTTGGGGGAAAATTTTGGGGGAAAATTCGATTCGATTGATGGTGGTTTTCTTATTTGTTTCGTTGCACATTGATGTTTGATATACTCTAGTAAAGGGTGTGGTTAATTGTAGTAGTATCAGTTATGCAATATAACAAAATCTGTATCGATTATGCTCGCGAAACGAAACATAAATCGAAGAACTTTAATTAATTGGGTAAAACTTTGTAGTTATACTAAGTTCTACTTAGTATAATCAATAGAATTGATTTGTAGTGATACTATGTAAAACTTAGTATAACTCGTAAAACCGATATTTGTAAAGCCGGTATAACTATATACAACTCAAGTAAAACTAAAAATAAGTGGTTTAACAAGAACTTTTTTTGCAGGATACAATGGCACAACACGTGTGCGTATATTTGAAATTCAAAGGTCGTATATATAGTGTAATCTTCAAGACAAAAGTCGAGGATATAAGTTTGGTCGTGATGGAAGAAAGGTTGTATAAGAAGCTTGCTTTGGATGAAAGTAAAGTAAAATTGTCATTGAGTTACATACCGTTTGTGGTGGAATGTGTGGAACACATAAGTATTTCCGATGATGAGGATTTGTTTGTTTACCTAACGGAGAACCGTCGATCTCTTTTGTTAGTGGAGGAGACGAGTGCATTAGACGAGTTAGAGAAGTTGTCAAGAGCGGGTCTTAGTTCGATTGGTATGAACTATGAAATGTTGGAAGGAAATGATGACAATGTTGGACGTAATGCCATAACTCTATATGTAGAAGATGGTGAAGGAAATAAAGAGAAAGAGTTTATGGAGAGTGAGAATGATGATGATAGAAGAGGAGATGATTGTAGGGATACGGATCCGCGGGCGATCCATACAAGGCTCGCAGACACGGACACGGCGAGTGAGACAGATACCACGGCTAGGGAGAACAACGCGGCCGAGCAAGAACCCGTAGAACAATCTAGTCAGGTTATAGAGGAATGGGAAGATGGATTGGGTTTAATACTTCTTCGAGAGTTTCCGAGCAAGAAAGCAATTCAAGAGTTGGTGGATAGAGCCGCATTTGAGAAATGTTTTCGTTATGTAACGAAGAGGTCTGATCCTAGACGATTGTTGATTAGATGTTGTGTATCAAGTTGTAAATGGGGTTTGCGAGCTTCAAGGATAACGAACACCGAACTCTTTTCTATTACGAGGTACATGGGTGTGCATTCATGTTCTCGGACTACTCAAAGCAAAATCAACAAAAGCAAGAGGAGAGGGTCGACTGAATTAGTTGCGGCTTTTTTGAATGAGGAATTTCCTGGAAAAGTTAAAACTCCTGTCCCGAGAGATATTATGGAGCTCCTGCGGCTAAAACTTGGGGTAAAAATATCTTACTCTACAACATTGAGAGGGAAAAATTTAGTCGTTAGTATTAAGCGCGGTAATGCGGAAGACAACTACAAGATGATTCCTAGCTACTCGTACATGTTAGAGGAGGCAAATTCAGGGACAAAAACAAGAGTGGAGGTGGATGATGCAGGGAAGTTTAAGTACCTTTTCATAGCTTTGGGAGCTTGTATTGAAGGGTTTGTGTTCATGAGAAAAGTGATAGTTGTGGATGCAACATTTTTGAAGAACGGGTATGGTGGTGTGCTAGTATTTGCTAAAGCTCAAGATCCTAATCGTCATCATTATCCTCTTGCTATAGGTGTACTTGACGGTGAGAATAAAGCTAGTTGGAAATGGTTTTTCGAAATGCTCAGAAGTGTTATATCCGATTCCTCCGAATTAGTTTTCATGAGCGATAGAAACCGAGCCTCATCGCGGCCGTAGCTACCGTGTTTCCACAAGCTCACCACGGACATTGTGTATGGCATTTGTCTCAGAACGTAAGAAGTCATGCCAATAACACTAACAAAGCCGTAGTCGGATGGAGATTTATGGAGTTAGCTAGATGCTACACGATGGCCGAGTTCGATTATGCGTACGCATCATTCAAGGCGCGATACCCTTTAGCGTACAAGTATGTAGAAGAGCAAACCGTGAAAGATACTTGGGCACGTGTATTTTTCCCACGTGACAGATACAACTTGGACACTAGCAACAGTGTAGAGTCTATGAATAGCTTGTTTAAGGATGCGAGGAGGTATTCCTTAATACCAATGCTTGATATAATCATCAAAAAATTCTCAGATTGGTTTAACGAACACCGGAAAGACGCCGTGGATGCATCGGTTGATATGAGACTGGTTCCTCTTGTCGAGAACCACCTACACAACATATGGTCCAAAGCTGATAAAACACCTGTGCGAGAACTAAATAGTTACGAGCTCGAGTTCGAGGTAACAGACACAGACGATGGTAAACTCTATTTTGTTAACTTGAGAGCGAAGAGTTGTTCTTGCAAGTTTTATGATTATGAAAAATATCCTTGTGTGCACGGACTGGCAGCTTATTTATTTATGCGTCATGTCGATGCTGGTCGTGTTAGTGGAGAGAAAATAGAGTATCATGAGTTGTGCTCAGAGTATTACTTGGTACAACTATGGGGGGATGCTTATATCTCGACTATCTATTCGGTGCCTGACATGGCTGATTGGAATGTACCGGACCACATCAAAGCGAGGCAGGTGCTACCAAAAGATCGCATCATGAAGAAAGGAAGGAAAGAAGATAAGAGGAAGCCATCCGTTGGAGAGCGACGTAAAAGGACACAAAACACAAGGAGGCCTAGGCAGAATTTTGGCTACAATTGGTTGTTGTTTGGAACACATCGTTATCCGAGTGAATGAACTTTTGTAATATTATGTCATATTCTCGATGTTGAACTTATGTAATATTGTGCTTTTGATGTTGAACTTATGTAATATTGTGGTTCTGTTGTTGAAATACTGTGTCATACTGTGGAATACTATGGATTAGTACTACTCTTCGATTTCATTGATTTAGTATGTGAATTCAAATTAGTATAAAACTTGTAATATAACACTTTTGTTAATATATTTGAGTGTAAACATAGTTTACAAAATTAAATTTCAAAAGAACATGTGAAAACACTCATTTTAAAAAAAATCTTTTGTATATTCCATGTTCTTTATAGGAACACTTTCTTAGTGAGAACAAGTTCTAAAATGTCTTTTTCACAAAACGTTGATTTCTAACATCTTATTGCATTGACCACATATTATTACATTTTAATGAAGATTTGTAAAACGTAAAACTACTTTGACAAATTAATATTTTGGGTAAAACTAAAAAAACATGAAATCATGAAAAGTATAACTATGAAGAACTTTTGTAAAACCATAAACTCAGGTAAAACATGGGTAAAACTATGTGCATTTTTTTGGAGGGAAAACAAAATTCGTTTTGCCGCCTAAATTTCGTTTTGGACCAAGAATGGTCAAAAAGCTGATTTTGTCATTATGTTCTGCCTAGATTCTCGGGTCTTGTCTATCCTAGTCAGTCGAATCCCCTTTATTTAACACTCATTTCTCTCTCTTTCTCTCTTGTTATTTAACACTCATTTCACGAGGGCTCCTCATTTCACTACTCCGTTTCTCTCTCTTTCTCTTTTGTTCAACGTTTTTCTTCTCTCGTTATCTCTTTTCTCTCTCAAATCTCTCAATTCATGGATCCATACGAGGAGAGACGTGAGATGAAAAAGAATAAACGACTTTACGAGAGGCGATACCACGTTGCCGATGCACAATACGGGATTCCAAGTCGTTGTCCATGTGGGGGAGATATCATTCACGATTCTTCTCCAACTCCAAAATATCGATCAGATTTTGATACCTTACCTGGGAGAAGGTATTTCACCTGCAAGACATACGAGGTAAATGTTTTGTTTTTAATTTCACATCTGTGTCAAACTGAGTAATACTGTTATTTACTAAGTGAAACTTATTTTGTAAAACAGAGTAAAACTATAATTTACTAAGTGAAACTTATTGTGTGAAACTAAGTAAAACTGTAATTTACTAAGTGAAACTATGTTCATCGTTCAGGACGATGGGCTGCACTTTCGTCAACCATGGGTTTTCGGTGTTCAGGAGGAAGTTGAAAAGCTAAGAAAGGAGGTGAAAGATTTGGTTAAAGAGATTGCAAACCTCAAGGAGCTTATTGCTGGACCCCGTACTTGAATCTTCTAGTTCTATTAGGATTTGATATATGTTCTATTCGCATCTATGTATGGTTTGATGTTATGTTAAGTCTTAAACTTTTCTTTTGTTTTTCGGATTGAGTTTTATGTTATGTTTAGCCTTTAAATTACCATAAGCATCCATAAGTACCACAATCATCTGAAATACCTTAATCCAAATTATCATAAACATCCATAAGTACCACAATCATCCGAAAATACCATAAAAAAAATCCAAAAGTACCATAACAAATCCGAAAATATCATAAAAAACATCAAAAAGTATCACTACAAATCCGAAAAATAACTAAAAAACTCCCAAAAGTACCATTACAAATCCAAAAAGTAACTTCAATTCTTTCTTCTTCCCTTCTGCTTACCCGAACCATCTCCAACGGAACCACCAGAACCATTCACAAAGGCCTCTAAAGTGGTTAACCTATCACCCATTGCATCAATTTTCTTCTCAACCTTTTTAATGACAGTCACCAATTTCTTCATGGTTTTCAAAATATCCGTGACGTTCTCAACTTCCTCCACCGTAGCCGCTTCTATCTCTTCTCGTCTCTTTTTCTCGCGCCGCAACATCTTCATCGAACATGTCTTTGAAAAGGATTGTTAATCCTTTTGCATGACGTTTATCCCAACTACTAACCGCTAGATCAAACGCATCCTCATCATCATCAACTTCGAAAATTTCATCCAACAACTCTTTTTCTTCTCTGCTGGCGACGATAATGTCGTCAATATCCCGTAAATATCAAAATATTAATTCTAACTTACCAAAGTTATAACTTAATACTACCTTAGTATTACCAAATGCTTCCGCAGTTCTACAGTTGTTATACCTTAATTCTACATTAGTTCTACATAATTCTCTCATGAACATATTACTAAACTTACAGTCTCATGAGCAAGTTATTTGTTTATCTCTGAAAGTGGCATCCCTGTCATTCCAGTCAGTTTGAACGAGGACTTGCACATCCTAGGACACTTCGCATCTGCTCCTACGACCGGTTCTCTAAACACACGTCCAAGTCTAGGAATTGCCTCGAAAGCGAGAATCTACAAAATACCAAAATACATCATCACCAACATTTAATAACAATACTAATAGTGAATGTTTATTTTAATAACTTACCTCTAAGGGGAGACAAAATCCTGGTACAGGCCACAAGGCATGCGGATTTGAAGGGACCACACCTCCAAAATGTTTCATAGTGTGAGAGATCTCTGATAACATGTAATTATACGAGAATCTCCCCCAAGGAAACGTCTTGCAGAGGTCAAGATCATCAACTGCTTTCTGGAAAAATGGCAAGACATTCTTCGAACCTGGGCCACTCTTCGTTTGCGCGCAAACGACACTTCCTAAGAAGAATAAAACCGCCATATTCAGTCTGTCTTTACGGGGTCCCATTTTCAGAAGCTTCTCTTTCACATCCTCCAATCTTATGTGTTCTCCTTTCTTGAAATGTTTCTCAACAAACTTTCTCCCACCACTAGTCTCGTAGTTCAGCGGATAGTTCTGACAGTTGAGTCCTGATATCAATGCGTGTTCCCTAAGACCGTAACGGATGGGAATGCCATTGACAACAAACCACGCTTCTCTCTTCTTTTGGGTTTCGGCTGTCCTCATCAACAACATCCACATTCCTTGGACCTTGTGGTTCTTCTCTTTTTCCATATGAAAGATGTGTTTGAACTGAGGATGCTCAAGAAACCACTTCTTCTCGCAGTTATTCAAAGCTCGGTTGTATAACTTCAAAAAGCGTCTCAATTGCGTCCGTTATGAAACACCTCGTCCCTATCTTGATTTGTTTCTTGTACTCTGATGGAGGAAAATACATTTTTGATGGTTTGATTGCCTCAGGATCCTGCAAGACAATAATATACACTTTCAACCACATCATAACATCAACACAATAACCTTCGGTAATCATATGTATTTCTTGGTTTCCCTAGTATTACACTTAATATTCACTAAATTTATTATCCGTATAACCCAAGTTTTACTAGTGTAACACCAAATGCTCCTATAAGTATTGTCCAATATTCCTTAGTTATCTTAGTTTCACAACGAGTTAATAAAATTAAACTGCTAATTTCTTACTTCTTCATCGTCTGAGTTGGATGAATTCTGGTCCTCCTCGTTAGCATTCACTTCTCTATCTTCTACTTCTTCCTCTGATACATTTTTTGCCACATCTTCCACTAAATTATCATCACCATCATTTTCTTCATCGTCTTCATCTGTGTCATCTTTTTCTTCGGATTCTTCGTTGTTGTTTTCTTCTACTTCTTCCTCTGATACATTTTTTGCCACATCTTCCACTAAATTATCATCACCATCATTTTCTTCATCGTCTTCATCTGTGTCATCTTTTTCTTCGGATTCTTCGTTGTTGTTTTCTTCTTCTTCTCCTTCTCCTTCTCCTTTTCCACCGTCTTCAATTTCTTCTTCTTTCTCACTTTCTTCTTCCTCTTCATCGGATATTGTTTTTTCCGAATCATTCTCTACTTCACATGCATTCGGCTCACCCGATTTCTTTGCTACAACAATCTCTCGCATTTGTCGTTTTTGATATATTGACGGAGCAACGGTCTTCTCTTTCGTCGACGCGACCGCCGATGATGATGGACGAGAGACTGGCATTACAAATCTCACTTTACTTCTAATAGGCATTGCCTTTTCCACTTTCTTCGCCTTCTCCGCTCGGTTCGCCTTCTCCGCTCGCTTCGCCTTCTTCACCTTCTTCTTTTCGACTCTTTTTGTAATGAGATATCAACAATTCATCTTCTTCATTCGAAACCTTTCTCTTACCCGGACGCGTTTCCACCATTGTTAGCACCTTTCGATTTTAAGAAATTTTATTGATTGTAAAACGGCAAGAAGTTAGGGATTTAGTGGTTGAGGACTCTTTAGGGTTCTTGAGGTCGTCTCGGCTTTACTCCGAGTTTTAGTATAGAACGATGAAGACGGCGAAAATAATGTAAAGTTAATATATCGATTTGGTTTTTTTAAACCAATTTTTGGTATAATATTCGGTTAAGTATTACGGTCGGGTCATTGAGTTCGGATCCGGTTTTACCCGGGTTTGACCAGTAAATAACTGTGGTCAACCTCTTCATTTTCGTCTTTTCATTCGTTTTTTTGTCTAATTAAAAAAAGAATAAAACCAACGCCCTTTTAAGATCATTATTTTCCAAAACGCCCATTTGAGGAGATGTCTCTCTCGCGTCAAAGAAATTTTATTTTACCTTTTTTTCTGCTTTATGTAAACAGTAAAATTCATAGCAAAAAAAAAAACAGAGAGAGAGAGAGAGGAGAAAGCCCTAGCTTGCGTGTTGTTCAGTGACGTTCGTTGAATCCATCTTCTTCTTCTTCTTCTTCTTCTTCATCTCTTTCGATTTGTGGAAATCGATGGAAGCTTTAGGGTTTTCATGGTGAGAAAGTCTCTGTTTTTTTTTTCGAATCTAGGGTTTGTAATTGTATAGATCTAATCGTAGATACGCTCTATCGAGAGAGAGAGAGAGAGAGAGAGGAGAGTCATGGCGGATTCGAATAAAGAGATCGAGAATCAGATTCTAGAAGCTGGTGAAAAGCTTATCGACCCACCTTCTTCACTCTCTGAGCTTCTTCCTTTCCTTGACGTAAGCCCTCTTCACCATTCTTCGTCTTCTTGCATTAGCTTAACGAATCCATGTGTTTATGCATCTTTTATTTTGTGGGTTGCTTGTCTTTTCCTCCATTAGGCTCTAACGAATCTACCCAATTCATTTGTTTTCAGATTTGACATTGAAAGTGTCGATTTTTGAAGTTTTTGAGTTTTGATATTGCTTACGTGTGTTTTTTGATGCAGAAACTTTACATTAGCCTATCAGATGTCGAACAATCGCCTGCGAAAACAATGCAGAATGCACTCAATCCAGTGATGAATGCATTAGTCGTTGGGAAAATCTTCAAGCATTCAGACGCCGATGTGAAAGTTGCGGTGGCTGCTTGCATCAGTGAGATTACAAGAATAACTGCTCCTGAGGCTCCTTATGATGATGACCAGATGAAAGTAAGCTATCGTCTGGTTGTTTTATATGACGAATCGGGCACAATGCTGATTAGTGGCTGACTCTTTTAATTGATGTGCAGGAAGTATTCAAGTTAATTGTATCATCGTTTGAAGATCTAGGTGACGAATCTAGTCGCTCTTACGCCAAAAGGGTCTCGATCCTTGAAACTGTGGCTAAGGTCAGATCATGTGTGGTAATGTTGGATCTTGAGTGTGATGCACTTCTTATTGAGATGTTCCACAGTCTCCTGAAGACTATCAGGTACAAGCTAATCGTGCCACTATGACAGTGAGATGTTTATGATTGGTGTAAGGTTCTTACATGTGTCTGATGATGATTTTACAGGGACCATCATCCAGGCAATGTGTTTTCATCTATGGAGAACATTATGACCCTTGTTTTAGAAGAAAGCGAGGATATACCTCCAGAGAGGCTTACACCAATTCTACACTATGTTAGAAAAGATATTGAGGTGATATATCGATGGTCTTACTATTTGTGTTACATCAATGAATGGCCTTTCAACTCTTTAAACTTATCTCAGGTTCCCCAAGTATCACGGAGATTGGCAGAAGTAGTTCTCAGTAACTGTGCTAGCAAGCTCAAAACGTATCTGACTGAAGCAGTGAAATCATCAGATGTTTCTTTGGGTAAGTATAATAGCATAGTGGCTTCGATATGTGCTGGGACATTCAGTGCTTTGCATCAGGACCAACTTCTTGCGAACGAAAAAGAGGTAAGCCCTCTCATTTGTTTCTCTGCCCAACTGTTTTATTTCTCACCTGAATTTGCAACAACTGCCTCAACTTTTGGTAACTATAAGTTAGTCTTCCAGTTACATTACATTTGGTCTTATACCGTTCTTCCAATCTTCCACCCTTGCAGGATAGTCAAGGTCATTTAGCAAAAGAAGCAGAAGTAGAGGCATATTTCCTCTCCCCTAAATTAGCATTAAACTGAATATTTTTTTTGATTTGTAGAAAGAGGATAGTTGTCTTTCTTCTTTGTTCTAGAGTAAATTGTTAATTAGTTTTGTTTTCCGTTCAGGAGTTTGAAGAGAAGGCAGCAGAAATTTCTACACCCGAACGAACGGATGCTCCTAAGGATGAAACTGGTAAGTCAGGAGTCAGCAATGGTGTCACGCAGCATAATGATTCTTCGGTTGACGCTGAGTCTACAAAGAAGCAAGACGATGCAAATGGAAAAGATGAGCCTCAGCAACTTGATAATCCTAGCACCACTGACTCTAACAATACTCATGAAGAGAAGCCTGATTTTGAAAATCAAACTGAGGGAAAAGGAAAAGAAGACAGTTCTGTCACACAGGCAGATTCATCAAAGACTTCAGATCTCAAAGAGGAGACTGAACCTGTAGCACTTCTGGACAGCAAGGATGTGCCAAGTTCGCTTCCTGATGTGCCAAGTTCGCTTCCTGATGACTCATCTGCCAATGCAGCCATTTCTTCTGAAAACGAAAAGAAAACAAATGTGGAGGATTTGCCTTCTAAGACATCAGGAGATGAAACTACCAATGTCAGTTTTCCATTAAAGGCTGAGGATCTTCTTGAGGAAATCCTTCCTAAGGAGGCTGCAAACCAGGAGAAAACAGAGAACTCGACAGAGGAGGCTAAACCATCTGCTACTGACACTACTGAAGAAGTTTCTAAAGAACCGAACACTTCTGAATCAAAAGTAACAAAAAAGTCGGGAAAGAAGGCTGTTTCTTCAAGTAAAGCCAGACCTACTGTTCTTAGTTCAAAGAAAAGCACCACTCAGACAAAAGCGTCAAAGCAGTCAGGGAAAAAGGCAGAGGAGAGTGATAATGTACAAGAAGCCTCAACACCAGTAGAGGAAAAGAAAAAAACAGAATCTGGGGAAGCCATGGATGAGGACTCACTACATGGTTCTTCAGGAGATGATGAAAAAGTAAGATGTTACTTAAGATTGTTTCATACATGTCCTTGTACTAATACCAATATCCTTCAATTGTATTTCAGCCAGCTGCTTCCTCTGGAAAGTCTGCCTCAAAGTCAAAGAAAGTAGTGAAGCAACCGTTAGAAGAAAGTCATGATACAAACACAAAGAGAAAACGAAGTCTAGGCAAAGAGAAGGTATGTTTTATCACAGTTACTAGTTTCCATTTGCAGTAGTAACTGTGATGGTTACAGCTTCCTATGATGGTTTATGTTTTTCCTCTACTGGTTTCATGTGCTTTGTATGGAGTTTTTCTGTAGACTTCGTCATACTGAATCAATTTTTTGGCAGGCATCTGATCTAAAAACCTTTGATAAAAATTTGGTTGGGTCAAAGGTTAGAGTCTGGTGGCCTATGGATCAAGCGTAAGGATTTTTTATTTTCTTCTTAGTAATTATATTTGATTTACACAAATGTAATATCCTTCTCCTCTGTTCTATGTAATTTCATTTAGAAAGCTGAATCTGAACTAACATCTTGTATAGTTGAATTATGTTGTCCACACTTGTAATTGAATATTGGAATTTTACTGCAGGTATTATAAAGGTGTGGTCAATTCATACGATTCTGCTAAGAAGAAACATCTGGTAAGCCCAATTTTGTCAGTCTCCTCAGTTACTACTTAGATTTATCTCATTTGTTAATGTTTCCCAGCCTATTGAATATTCTCCGTAGCGATACACTGTTTTCTTATTTGATTCCGGTTTATTTTATGGTATGAGGTTTCTATTTCCCTTTTCAGGTTTGTTATGATGATGGAGATCAAGAACTCTTGTATCTTAAGAAACAAAAGTGGTTTTTCCAGCACGAACTAGAATCTTCAGAGGTGGAGCATTTTAACTCATTCATCTCTGACTTCTTTTGTTCTCTTTCTTTCTTCGCAATGCTGTAACTTGACATTTTCTGTAATCAGGATGAAGAAGCTACTGATCAGACAGGTCAAGATGAAGAAGCCTCTACAACGTACGTGTTATTTCTCTAGTTTTGGTATTTATTTTGCACCGGCAGGAATAGTTAGATGTTATGATCTGGTTTTATGAGATGTGTTTGCCGTTCTTGTGATGACCAAGCTTAGCATTTCTTCATGCAGGCCCCATAAAAAGAAAGCTAAAACCACAGGGAAGCAGGCAAAGATGGACTCATCAGCGAAAAAGTAACTGGAACTGAAAGCAAATAGTTAAAGTGTTCAAGTCTATAAAAAGTTCTCCACTGATGAGCACTATTGCTTGTGTTGTTTTATTCAGGAGTGGTGGAGCTGGATCAAGCAAATCTAAAGCTGCGTCTGCTTCCAAGTCAGGCAAGAAGTCTAAGGAAGACAAAATAGAGGAAGCTGACAGAGAAGAAGATGATAGCTCTGAAGAGGAAACGCCCAAAACAGTTAGTAAACCAGGCGGTGCAAAAGCAGGTAGCAGCAAGTCTAAGAAAGATGCAAGCAACATATCAAAATCCGGAAAACCAAAGGACCAAGGAGACTCTGGCACATCAAAAGCTTCGTCCAAGAAAAAGGAAGAGCCATTGAAGACTGCAACAAAATCCAAGGCAGGACCTGCGAAATCTTCATCGGCCAAGGGAAAAGCGAAACCAGGTTCTGCTTCTACACCTTCCTCCAAGGCCAAGGAGAGCAGTGATGCAGAGTCAGAATCTGAAGAGACCCCAAAGGCAGCAGAAACAACAGCAAAAGGAAAATCAGTCAGTTCAGGCAAGTCACAGGGAAGTCAGGCAAAGTCAGGTAAGAAGAGGAAGCGATAAGCCTGGCCACTAAAAGGCTTTAGCTCTTTTGTCTTTTGAATTATGGTTATGTAATTTAAAGTGGAAAGCTTAAGCTTATTAACAATGGTGCTTCTGGTGATGGAGAAATGGTTCGTAAGGGAAAGTAGTAGTGTAGGATTGTTTATTTTAAGACAAAAGTGTTAGTAGTGTTTGTTGGTTTTTTTGACTTTTTTCTCGTTTAGGTTTTGAATTCATCGTTATTTTAGTGTGGCTGCATAAGATGGATTTTGATTATTATTCTCTATCCTACACATGAGCTTTGGTGCACAGTTTTTTTTTATAAAATGTGTTTAAAATGTTGAACTCCTGGCCAAATCATATAAAATACAACAACATTTAGGAGTTCCAGTAATGTTTGATTTGGAACATAAAATCTACTGATTTGTGTTGATAAAAAAAAGTGAAAATGATTTTTAAAAAGTTCAGCTAAGAGGAAATGTTACCGTTTGTGAAATCATAGTAAATGTTGAGAATAAAAACTTGTTAAAATCATTTGTTAATTAGTAAATATTTTAACATATGACACCTGCCTATTAAGTGTTTAAGAGAATCGGCTACGTGTCGCCTAAGAGTCTTGATGACATATTACGTGTCTTGATGACTCTTTACTGTCTTTAAAACCACATGTTCAAAAACTGACCTTTGTTCTTCTTCTTTTGGTTAGTATTATAGTCTCAATATCAAACAAGAACTATAGTTATGGCCGGAGAAAATGAGTGGAAGAAAACAGCGGACACGACGAAGATGAGCTCAGAGGAAGTTAAAGCCGCCGGTGTCGAGTCATCGAAGAGGCCACCGGGGCATAACCCCGGCGGTGTTCTTCACCAACGTCGTAACTTGCCTTATAGTTACACCACAATAGCCCTTGTTGGATTAGCTATATCTGGTGCTGTTATGTACACTGTCTTATATTCTAAGAAGAAGCCTGAGGCTAGTGCCACTGATGTAGCTAAAGCCACCGTGGGGGCGGCTAAACCCGAAGATACACATCCAAGAAAATAAATAAAAACAACCTTTTCATGAAGAACACAAAAAGGGTTATTTCTTTTTGTTTTTACTTTTGTGTTTTTGCTTTTGCTCAGTGTTTTTGTTGTGACTTTTTAAAAATTTATTGTTATTATAATAACATGCATGTCGATTTTCACATAAAATGTACAACACCTAAGGCTGTTTCTTTTACATTTTATCGTGTGGCATGTAGCCTAATTTTTAGATATAGGTTTCATTATTGTGGGTTTTGGAGTTGTCTATTAATATTTTTGGGCCTTATCTAAAAAGGTTGTGTAGAGCATCATCATCATGCATGCATGGGTTTTAAATCTTTTGATTTGTTTAGGTTTAAGAGATTTTGGGGCTTCTCGTAAACGTAATTGTCTTTGTCTTAATGTTATTACCATACCTTTATGATATATTATGCAATGATTTTATTAGTCTATGACACAATAATGGCTTATTAGATTTATCCGATAATTAGTGATTTGCATGTTTTTTAAAAAAGGACTAAGCATTAATTAAGATTTGGTGAGTCCACTTATGTATAGAAATAAGCTTTGTTAGGTAGAAAAACACTCATGTGTTAGCTTTATAAGCATAAAACCTGGACGACAATCTTTTTCCTCTCCTCACCAACTACACAAATTTTTAATTATCAATCAACATTTCTTCATTGATTTAAATTCATCATATTTAGTTTTAATTGGATGAAGTTCACAAATAAATTTAGAATTACAATTTACATTAAGAAAGGAAGAAAATTATTTAGAAAAAGGAAGAGAAGAGGCACAAGGTTGCAATTATCGTTTTGGACCCCATATGGTCAGTGACCATCATCATTCGTGTATGATGCCTTATGCTCACGCCTGTTTTAATTTATGTTTAAATTATTATTATTATTCAACGTTAAACTTTTTTTAATTTAATCTATGACATATATGCTATATATCTCACTCTTGAAAGTTGTGGTTCCGCTTGTATAAGACTATATACTATACGTTGATTATAATGCATGTGTAGTATAAAATTAATATAAAAAACTAATATTCAAGCCTATTAAATTCTATATTTTTTGTTTCACTATTCATTGTTCCAATAAATCATCTGATAAGTGGTATCATTGAGTGTAAGACTGTTCATATATTGCCATTTTTATACAAAGCTCGAAAAATCATGGAAATATAATAAAATCATCTGATAAGTGGTATCATTGAGTGTAAGGATGTAGTTAATAATAATAATAATAATAATAATGGTGGAGTAGTGCATTAAATATGGATGCAGTGTATGTAATGTAAAAGAGGTAGAAGACTGTATAGTATAATCTATAATGCAACCATAATAGTTAATAATGGAGGCTACGTCCAGTCTTTTCTCATAAAAACACATGCCATTGCTTTTCCTTCTGTGCTTTCAACGTCTCATGGCCTATGCATAATTGCATATCTTTAAACACATTTATAACTTCAAGTAAGGAAATAGTATGTTTAATTACACTTGTAATAATACATCCCATATGATCATGTCCGTACGTGCAACATCTTAACTAGGAGTGGGTGGTTTTAGTAGTAAATGAAAGAATAATATTCATATTGTGTGCTAATTAGAGATATATTTTCCGATCGTTAATTGCATAGTAATTAATAAGCTTTTATTGTATAGTAAACTATATATACTTTTGTGATAATCTCGAATGTATTAATAATATACGTTAAAGAGACTTGTCACATGCGGTCCAATTCTCTAATTTGTGTCAAGGCAAAAAAAAAGTAGTTTTATTTTGGAGGTTTGGTCCACGCCAAACAACGGATGAACTATTCTTCTTAATAACATCTATATAAAAGCCTTTGTATTTTGGATGTTTTTGTATTTATTATTTTCGGGTATTGATTAGGGTTAGGTCAAGCTCAAGCATTTAATTATTTTGTGTGTATATGATAATATATGTTTGTTTGAATCGGATAATTTAAAACGAAAAAAGGTTGAAATAAAAACAAAAATATTCGTTAGTTGATTTTTTGCTCACAACAACATATATATTCTTAAATTATCCTTAACTTATTTAGTCTTATTTTTTTAAAACTTATTTAGTTTTATTTTTAGTAGTATATAGTATAGTCTATAGACTTGATTTGTTTTTGTTAAAGGGGTTGTTACATGCATGACCGGCATCAAAATATAAAAGGACAAGCCATGCATGCACGTCAACAATTCATTTACTACTTAGTCTACTTTAGCTTTGGGACCATAATATATAATACATCTCCATAACTACGTTTTTGACTCTTACGATATTATACATGTTTTGCGCTCAGATAATATAATTGAGTAATTATTCACGTGGAAACAGCTACCACACGTAAAGAAAATTGACATGCAGACCCCACTTTATTTACATACTTCGATAGAAAAAAATGGCTAAAACATTATGGGTCCATTCAAGATATTAAGATTTTCACCATTTTTGTTATTATATATTTTGAGAAAATTGGCACCACAAATAGTAGATATTACATTTTCTTAAGAGAAAGAAACTCATTATATAAGATACATGTTTTCGATTATTGGTCGTCTTCTAACTGTGATTTTATTCAGTATAGGTACATATATTATCTTGTCTTTTGCATAAGCCAAAAGTTGAATAGTAAATACTAATATATCTGAAAACCCTCGACGAATAATTATATAATCCGAACGTATGTTTTACTACAATCTTTACATAATTCTAAATTCTGTGTGTCCTCTATTTTTTGTTTTCTTATAGAGTAATTTTTATTTGACGACACACGATTTATTCATGGGTAAAAAATATTATTATAAAAACAAATAGCGACATCACCGATAATCACTTTACTTTACACGAAGCTTCCTTTCTGACAAAATTACCATCATATAAAAGTAATATTTATTTTTCTGAAAAGTAAATGTGAAACAATGATCAAAGTCATCTAAAACTATATAAAGTATCATTTTAAAAATATTTTAAAATAAACTCTTTTCATATGAGTGTGATTTCCGGTACGCAAATAAACTTTTTATTTGTTTTTATGAGTGTGATTCCGCTAAGTGTTTGTTATATTAACTCGACTTTTATATTTAGTTACAATTATTGATTTTTTTGGTATTTAGTATGGTATTATAGTCCATGTTATAGCATGCAAAGTCAATGTTAGGAAATGCAAGTTTTGACCAAATAGTGAAGTATCTAGAACAACGGATTAAAAAAGTCAATGACGTCAAAAAAATAAATAATTAAAAAAGTCAAAGTGTCTCTCTCTCTCGGCAAGTGGGTTTCGTTGGAACGGAATCCAAACACAATGCATGCATGGCGAATCAATCTCACGCGCCGTTATTACACCAACCCAAAAAAGACCAAGAACCACTATAGACACGTGTCTTGATTTCATTTGCTTTTGTAATAAAATGTGTAACAAGTCAAAGAGAGTAAGGTAGTGCAAAGTGCAAACCCCGACGCGCGATCAACGCAGCGTGTATTGTACGCGATGCCACTTATCCATGTTACATTATGAATCAAAATAGTTTTTACTTTTTTTTTTTGGTTTTAAATTCAACATTATTTTAGATTATTGAATGAGGAATAAACAATACTCCATTAATTTATTTGCACCTACATTTCCACACTCTCTCTCTCTCTTTTATTTTCCCCACAATTTTCACAAAATCCTTTTTAAAATAATCTTTTAAATAAATAAATAGTTAACGAAAATAAAATTATCATCATCATCATTCCTCAACACAGAAGAAGAAGAGAAGAGATCTTAAATATTAAAATAATAATAACAAATAAATAAATAAATAGACTTGATCGAGATTTGAGCCAATAGAAGAAGAAACAAGAACGATCCAGCGGATCAGTCCCCGCTTTTAAAGCATTGGCGGCGAATTCATTTCCTCTCTCTCCTCTTTTTTTTTTTCTCTCTCTCTCATCAAAGCCCTCTCTACTGTGTGTGATTTTTGTGTAGAGATAAATAATAAAGGTGGAGACTTTATGGGTTTCTCTGTTTCTGCAGAGAGAGACTACAATAAATGAGTTTTTATTACGAGGGTAGAGTTTTTACTTTGCAAAAGGATAGTGAGGCAAAACATGGGTTTGGTTTTCACTTGTCTCTCTTCACACATCTCTTTTCATTAATGGTCTCTTCTTCTTCCAACACATTCCAAGACTAAAAAAGTACTATTTAACTTTTCTCCTTTCTCTTTCTTCTTATCTTCCTCTTCTTCTTCTTCTTCTTCTTCTTCTTGTTCTGGTTTTGGTTTGATTTGAAACAAAGAGTAAAGCAAAGGTGTGTCCTTTTTTTTTGGTGAAGAAGACAAAAGAAAGATGAAGTTCATGAAGTTAGGGTCTAAGCCTGATACTTTTGAATCTGATGGCAACAAATTCGTCAAGTAAGTAACTTTCTTTTGTATTTTCTCTTATTTTTTTTAATTTGATAAATCAGGTGAATCACATACTGTTTGTTTACTATGGTTTTTGTCTGATTTTTGCTCTGTTCTCTGTTCAATTTTTCTTCACATGTTTTGTCTGTTTTCTGTTTATTAGAGTGTTTCTAGAAACATGTGTTCCTTTTTAGGGTTTAATCTCTCTGCTTCTGTTGTCTTTTAGTAATAAGAACTCTTAAAAAACTGATTCACTTGTGAACATATAGCTAAAACATTTGTTATGAACTATGAAGTCTTAAAAAATTCTCTGCTACAGATTAAGAGCCACAATAAGTTTTTCATCATGACCACCATTATGTTGATTGGTTTCACTTATCATTTCTTCACGGAAATACCACAAAGTTCAAAAAAAAGTAACAAGAAATGGTGTATATTAGTTTCAGGAGTGGTCCTTTCTTTAAGATGATATGTCTTTGTTTATGTGTTGTTTTCTTGTGGTCCTTGTTTGCAAGTGAGAAGAGTGGTAAAGTAAAAGAGAATGATCATAATGAGCTTTTTTCTCCTAATTCAGAAAGTAAAGAATCTATCTTTCTTTTGGTTACTGTATATATCTGAGACATCTCTTCCAATATTTGACATATTGTTATCCTAATCTAGGCTAAAGAATATTGTTCTTTGTCTTGTTATGTAAGAGAATACAATGGTATGAGCCAAGACTTATTATGATTCAAACATGAGAAATCTACCTTTTAACATATGGTTATAATGTCACATTACTTCTTCAAAAGTTTAGTTATAGAGTTTTGAATAATCTGTCTTTTAGACAGAACTTGTTGGTCTCTGTGTTAGTCCTGACCATTGAGTCTTTGTGCTGCAGGTATGCAGTTTCGGATCTAGACAGCGATGTTACTATTATTGTGGGAAAGGTTACATTTAACCTTCATAAGGTACATTTCTATGAAGCTTTGTTACAAGTTACAACATAAGTTTATATTTTTTTTTGAAATGTAACATTTGTAATGAAGGATGTATCTTTTGATGCTACAATGTTACATTTTTTTCAGTTTCCGCTGCTATCAAAGAGCAATCGAATGCAAAGACTTGTTTTTCAAGCGAGTGAAGAAAACACCGATGAGATCACTTTATTAGACATTCCGGGAGGATACAAAGCTTTTGAGATATGTGCTAAGTTTTGCTACGGTATGACGGTTACTCTCAATGCTTACAACATAACTGCTGTTCGGTGTGCGGCTGAGTATCTTGAGATGACCGAAGATGTTGACCGCGGTAACCTCATATACAAGATCGAGGTTTTCCTCAACTCGGGCATATTCAGAAACTGGAAAGACTCGATCATCGTGCTTCAGACAACGAAGTCCCTTCTTCCGTGGTCTGAAAATCTGAAGCTTATGTGTAGATGCATAGATTCTGTTTCAGCTAAGATCTTGGCGAACCCCGAGACAATCACTTGGTCTTATACACATAACAGGAAGTTATCTGCACCCGACAAGATCGTTGAGTATCATCAGGAGAAGAGAGAAGAGAATGTAGTTCCTAAAGACTGGTGGGTCGAAGATGTGTGTGAGCTAGAGATCGATATGTTCAAACGGGTTATAAACGTGGTTAAATCTAGCGAAAGGATGAACAATGGCGTCATCGGAGAGGCTCTTAGATACTACGTGGCGAGGTGGTTACCAGAATCTATGGAGTCTTTAACTTCAGAAGCTTATACAAACAAACACCTCGTAGAGACGGTTGTTTCTTTATTGCCGAGGGTAAACAGAGAGATGAGCTACTCTTCTTGCGGTTTCTTGCTTAAACTACTCAAAGTTTCGAACTTGGTCCAAGTCGATGAGATGGTGAAAGAAGAGTTGATCGAAAACGTTACCTTGAAGCTTCACGAGGCTTCGGTTAAGGATCTTCTGATCCATGAAGTGGAACTGGTTCATCGGATCGTTGATCAGTTCATGGCAGATGAGAAACGTGTCTCCGAAGATGACCGGTATAAGGAGTTTGTGTTAGGAAACGGGGTTTTGTTAAGCGTAGGAAGATTAATCGACGCGTATCTAGCACATAACCGTGATCTTACACTCTCTAGCTTCATCGAGTTATCTACGCTAGTCCCTGAATCAGCTAGACCGATACACGACGGTCTATACAAAGCCATCGACACTTTTTTGAAGGTAAAAACTAAATATTTTAATACAAATCTTGCTTAAATAGAGTTTGTATTCTCAAAATCTGTTTTCTTTGTAGGAACATCCTGAAATAACGAAGTCCGAAAAGAAGAGACTTTGCGGGTTAATGGACGTTAGGAAACTAACAAGCGACGCCTCCACACACGCTGCACAAAACGAGCGGCTTCCTTTACGTGTAGTAGTCCAAGTTCTGTACTTTGAGCAACTCAGAGCAAACCATAGCCCGGTAACGTCTATTGCGGCTTATTCTCACTCTACACCGGTGGTTAAGACGGATAACGAAGGAGAAGAAGCGGCGAAGAAAGTGGAGCTAAGCAAGAAAAGCAGAGGAAGCAAGAGCACAAGGACTAATGGTGGTGGTGAGTCACAGCTTATGCCATCAAGATCAAGGAGGATCTTTGAGAAGATATGGCCAGGGAAAGCAGAGAGTAGTAACAAAAGCTCCGAGATTTCTTCCGGTAGCTCTCAAAGTCCGCCGGCTAAGTCGTCTAGCTCTTCTTCCCGGCGCCGGAGACACTCTATATCTTGAAAAGGTCTTAAAGATTAAATGGTGTGGAAGAAACAACAAGATTTGTAAAGAGGTGTTACTATGTATGGTTAAATACTTTATTTATGTAAGTTGTTTTAGGATTTGTCGTAGTTAATTAAAAACTAATGATGTTGTGTTTTGTGTTGTGTTCTTTAATTCTAATCGTAATGATTTGTTAACAGTTTCATGTAATAACTTGTTTTACAAAAAATATGCTTCCTTAGTCCTCCTTACAAAACAAAGTAATAGGTCATGTTTTTTTTAAAATTAAACAGAGCAAGAAAACAGTGTGGATAGCATTTTTAATTATAAAATATATTTTTAAGATTTGTAAATTTATATATTGACCCCAAAAAAAGATGTGTAAATTTAAAATTTCTTTATTTTCGTCATTATTAAAAAAAAACAATGTTAGTTAGTGACTTGAGATCACGTGCTATAATCTATTGGGCCTTAAATGGGCTTTAATCAAAGACCATAATCAATCCTCCGTTTAGATTATGATCTAACGGCTGAGAATCGCCGTCGGCCATAACTTCAGAGCCGAAACCCAAAAAACCCTTTCAAGGTGTCTTCACGGCGGCGAGAGAAAATGCAAACAGTGAAAGCTTTGAAGAGAGCGACCAAACCTTATTTACAATGGGTTCGGTCTGTTTCTTACGGAAGAGCCTTTTCTGCTATGCCAAGCTATTCAGTTTCAGACACCAATATCGAAGATCAGGTTTTTGTCTTCGATGCTTTATGATTTGTTTAAAGATTGTTTATGGTTAAGTTATGATGAAAGTTACTTCCTTTTTGATCTATTTGATTGGTTGATTATGAAAGTTTTGATTTTTTGCTGTGATTTTGAAGGTTTTTGTGGAAGGCAATGCTAAATCAAGAGCTGCTATACTCAATAGACACTCTTCTCTCAATGCTCTCTCTACGCCTATGGTATTGTCTCTTCAATACATTGATCTTATTGGATCTTAAGTTATGTTTCTTTGAGCTCATTTAGTTTGGTTTGAATTTGTGTTGCTGTCTCTTTAGGTTGGTCGTTTAAAGAGACTATATGAATCATGGGAAGAGAATCCAGCTATTTCGTTTGTTTTGATGAAGGTATGGTACTCTCTAGCTTCATTTGTGAGTTTTATTGTGTCCTTGAGCTGTATTGTATATGGGACAATCTCACTTAACTTAGTTATTGTTTTGATTTTTGTTCCTGAAGGGTAGCGGCAAAACGTTCTGTTCTGGTGCCGACGTCCTGTCTCTTTATCATTCGATCAGTGAAGGTCCATAACTTTCCATTATTAAAAACTTTGAAAGGTTTTTGCGTGTTTCAGCGCAGGCCATTGTATAGCTTGAAGTCGGTTTTTACCAAAGTTAATCTTGTGAAGTTATTTAGAAAGAGTTGCTAATTTCTTGTTGTTTTTCTTTGCACAGGGAATACTGAAGAATGTAAACACTTTTTCGAGGACTTGTACAAGTTTGTATACCTCCAAGGAACATACTTGAAACCAAATGTGAGTCTCTTGCTTATTTGTTTCCCACTCAATAGTTCTGTATATGAAGCTGATCTCGTAGATAAGATGCTAGTGTTGAAATAGTTTAAACTTTTGTTTCCTGCTTTTTTGTCTTAAGAGTTTTTTTTGTCTTACTGCAGATAGCTATAATGGATGGAGTAACCATGGGCTGTGGTGGTGGAATTTCAATTCCAGGGATGTTTCGCGTGGCAACAGATAAAACTGTATGTGTGCTCACCCTTGCCTTATTATTCGAATCGCTGATTTCTTATTTGTATAGCAAGCTGATAATAAAGGAAAACAAAAATCCTGTCTCTGTGTGGTTTCAAAACTATATTGTTTATGCAGGTGTTGGCCCATCCAGAGGTCCAAATTGGTTTTCATCCTGACGCAGGAGCTTCCTATTACCTTTCACGACTTCCTGGTTATTTAGGTTATCTTCAACTTTGGTTGATCTAGTCACTGAATTCATATTTTAGGCATTTCTGTAAAGTAAAACGAGACGTTAAGTAATAGCTTTGAATGTGATTGACGTACAAATTATGTTTTTTTGTTTTACTGTTCAGGGGAATACCTGGCTCTAACAGGGGAGAAGCTTAATGGTGTAGAAATGATGGCATGTGGCCTTGCTACTCACTACTGTTTAAACTCGGTTTGATGAATTTTCCTTACTTTTCTCCTGTGTTTTGTTTTCTCCTTTCAACCGCATTCCTTATGTCAGTTGTTGTGGCAGAGACTTGCGTTGATCGAAGAGAGGATTGGTAAACTTCTGAGTGATGATCCTACAGTCATTGAGGATTCTCTTTCTCAATATGGTGATCTTGTTTATCCTGACAGTAGCAGTATACTTCACAAGTAAATTTTCAGCCTTGTCCACATATGGTAACATCTCTGTAAACTATCTCACGAGGGTGTAACCAGAAAATTCTCTTGTCAGGATTGAGATGATTGATAAATATTTTGGGCTTGATACGGTCGAAGAAATCATCGAGGCTATGGTAAGAGATCTTTGCCTAGGATATGAATGTTCGATTTGGCGTAAGAATTTTATGATGTTATAACTTTCAACGTTTAATCATGGCTCAGGAGAACGAGGCGGCTAACTCTTGCAATGAATGGTGCAAGAAAACTCTCAAACAAATCAAAGAAGCTTCACCTTTGAGCTTAAAGATTACTTTACAATCCGTGAGTTATTATAGTCTTGTCTTCTCCTTTGTCGAAAAGCATTTCATCTTTCTGACTCCAGTAGTCTCCTTTCTTCTTAGATAAGAGAAGGTAGATTCCAAACTCTTGATCAATGTCTCACACGTGAGTACTGTATATCTCTTTGTGGAGTCTCAAAGACAGTCTCTGGCGACTTCTGCGAGGTAAAGACAATCAACAATATCACAGTCAAAGCATCACTATCTTTTATATATTGAAAATGTTTGTTGTTGATAGGGTATTCGAGCCCGCTTGGTGGACAAAGACTTTGCTCCAAAGGTGCATAAACCATAAACAAAAAGACCATCCTTGATAACTATACGTTTGCAACTCCATTTACTTATTGTTATGTTCCATGTTTTAGTCTCTTAAGATATGTGATTTGTTTCCTTCCAATAATTTGCAGTGGGATCCTCCACGACTGGAAGATGTGACCAAAGACATGGTTGATTGCTACTTCTCGCCAGCCAAAGAGCTCGATGGTTTAGATTCGGAGCTGAAGCTTCCAACAGCTCAAAGAGAGCCATACTTCTAAGGAAACTACTGAACACTATTGTCTGCAACAGAGAATTTGACTTTTGAATGCTTCAAATGAGATCGCTGCAATGATCTTTTGCAGGCAAACTCTGCTTTCTCTGAGAGTTTTATCTTCTGAATTAGAAGTGGCAAGTTTTTAATAGTCTTGTACTAATTATATTCATTTCAAATGTCATTTTTGGAGTTTTACTTCCTTTTAGCATCCAAACATTTAACTTCATTTCTTGGCAGTATAATAATCAGCCTTAAGAATTGGCATCAAGGGCAAAAAATACTGTGACATGTATTGTCATGACACTCTTGTCTACAATGTAAAGGAAAGAAGATTTCTATTGAATGAATATATGAGTTGCAACATGGAGTATATAATTAGGCAGTGCAAGAGAGCTGAGGAAGACATTTCTTTTGCCGGACAAGCTCGTGCATATCGTGAACTATCTTGAACACAGCTTCTGGTCTAGACAGCCTCAATGCATTCTGTGACATTACCTCCAACTCTTTCGATTTCGGTCCAAACCAATCCGATACAATCTTCGATATCTCTTTTGGTAGTTTCGAGAATCTCCCACATCCGTTCTCCACCACATAAGGCACATTCCCTGCCTCCTGCACTCAAAATCAAACCCTGAAAGATTGAGAACCTGAAGCCAAAAATAGATTGGGAGATTTAGACTTGTACTTACTTGACCAGCGATGTAACCGTTTAAGATTATTGGTAGCCCTCTTATCATAGCTTCAGCTATAGTGCCTGGACCAGCCTGTACAAACCCAAGTACCAAAACAGAAGTAAACACTCTAAAATCAATGCAGTTACCTGAGAGACTAGGAATGTTTCAACTATACATCGGTTTATATGGTTTCACGTTTTTCTGGTTCTGTTTCATTTACCTTTGTTATAATGCAATCACAAGCACCCATACATTCTTCCATTTTCGTTACAAACCCCTTCACCTGTTACAAAAAGTAACTAGTTCAGTGACTTATATCAATTTGAATCCCTAAGACTGCGATTTGGTTTGAAAGATGAGAACTGTGGAGTACCTGGACTGGAATTTTCCAATCTAAAGAGCTTAATTTGGTTTGGAGTTTCTTATTCCGTCCACATATTATAAGAACCTGACCAACTGCTTCACCAAGACTCTCATTGTACAAAGCATCTCCAAGCGCTTTTGCTGTTGCCTCGATAGGACCCATCCCTTCTCCACCTCCCATTAACAATACAGCTGGAAGATTCTCATCCATCCCTAGTTCCCTTCTTAGTTCAGCCTGTGATTTGTCGGAAAGATACTATTGAGTTTGGATTTGTGCAAAGAACTTGCAACCGTGAAAGAAAAGGAACTTTCAGAAACGACCTTTGGACGAACTGGTTTCACAAAGGAAGGTCGAACAGGAAGGCCGTAAACTTTGATTTGTGATGTTTCAAGTCCTGCTTTTTGCGCCCTTTTCGCCACTTCTGTTGATGGGCAATAGCACCTTGTCACAAGCTTATGAAACCTAAACATCAAGGCAAGTATTATGTAACCAAAATCTTTACAAAATAACCACAGAATCTCTACACATGAAATATTTTGTAAATAGACTAACCATGTAGGATGGCAAGTGCTCAAGTCTGTAATTACTGTAGTGAAGACAATTTTCTTAAGCAAGCCTTTTGATCTTAGTACACGAAGTGGGACATGTTGCATCAACGGATGAACACTAATTATAATATCTGGTTGATATTTCATCAAACCTTGGGCAATTTCCCTGTAAATGTTAAAACAACGATATCTTATTGGAGAAAAGAAAACATGAGAAGAGAAGCAAAGACCAAACACATCCTTAGCCTTAATCTTCTGCCCATCTATAACTATAATAGGTACACAGTTTGAAGTTGTAACCAAACAGTAGAGCATAACACTCACCTGGCAATAAAAGTCGAAGTTGCTGCAAAATTAGACTGATGAATAAGACGCGGAGCAGTACCATAATAAGTCATCTTCCACAGAGTTCCATGTTTCACAAGGAAATTGTAGCTCCTAGGAAGCTGGTTAAAAGGCCATGGCGTGTGATCCGTCCACAAATCCGTGATAAAAACCTGTACAACCACTCTTAATGCCACAGAACAAAACCAACAACATAATGTACAACAAAAATTAGACTTTCTATGCACAAATTCGATTGTCCTGTCTCCTTTTTACATTAAAAACTAGCACTACTACTACTACTACTACAACATATCCAATATAATCTAGTTAACTTCTAACATAGTGACTCAAAAACCGGTTTATATGTTGAAGAAAAACCTGATACTCATCACCAAACTCCTGGTTAAACGCAGCTCTAATAGCTTCAGCAGAAGCTCTATGACCACCACCAGTATCACTCATCAAAATCAAAACTTTCTTAGGCCTATCACCTTCTACGCCATTCAAAGGCAAGCCCTCTTCACCTAAACCCTCTACATTACCATCTCCTCCTCTAACACCATTCTCGCCGCTCAATAACACAGCCTCTCCTCCTCCTCCTCCTCCTTCTACGGAGGCAAAGCTCTCCGGAACAACTTTATCGCAATGAAACCTAATAAAGCTATTGAATTCGCTTATAAACCTACGCAGTCTCGAGCCCGCGCTGCTCTTAGCGTTGAAACTCAGCGAAGCTAGGGTTTTTCTCGACCTTTGTGACGGTAAACTCCGAAATCCATTGAAGAACAAGGCGTTAGAGGAAGATAGAGCGTACCCATCAGGATTCAAAAACGAAGATCGGTTCTTAGAAGCTAAACCGGTAAGCCTCGTGATGAAATCGAAAGCTGGGGATGCTGATTCATGGGTTGCTGTTGATGGGTTTTGCATATTCGATACGGAGAAGTAGACGAAGAAGAAGAAGATTCAGTTAGTGGAGGAACTAATCGCCATTAGTGAAGAGCTTGCATCGATAGGAGGATGATGATGAAGAAGAAGAAGAAGAAGGTTTGCTTTTGCGAAATCGAAAAACTTATCCGAATATTCTCTATAGAGAAAGAGAGTCCTACCAAAATCCAAGTAACCAATCAACCAATTTATGTCACAATGTAAATATCGTGTTACGCTTTTATTACATAGTTTTTAATTTTTAAAGAATCAACAAACGTTGGCTATTATCTTCTGGTCGTTTGTTTCACTCACATATGTTTAATGCCTTAAAACAATTTTCTCCACTCGTTTTCTGACAAAAGACCAATAAAAAACATATAAATGGGCTTTAAGGCCCAATAAGTAATATGGGCCTTAGACAGTTTTTATTGCGTCGTTTATTAACCGCCGATGATTGTTTCTTCCTCCTCGTTTTTGCGCCGCCGCCGCAGCCGTCGTCAGTTTTTACTCAACTCGTCTGCTTCTGTTGGGTCACTGTGGAGGAGAAAAAAAGATTATCGTTAGTTCGTATTCGTGAGAGATATCATATAACCGGTAAAGGTTCAATTTTGAAGCTGTGTGTCATTTGTTCATGAGGAATCGCATGTTTGATCGTAGTGATAATCCCCTTAGTAAGTAAGTATTGTCTTGTTTTAAGATGTAAATTTTTAGGAATGGTGTTGGAAATTTTTAAGCTTTGATGAAGAAATCCTCTTAATCCACTGTTGTTTGATTACTGTAAATATTGCTTATGGCACAATAATCATGTTTTTGATTTGGATTTGGAGTTTTACTTTCTTGTTTCATACAAGCTTTAACTATATTGGTGTCTTCTCATATTTCTGATCAAAATAGTTGTTCTTGTTCTAATTCAGGATCATGAAAGTTGATGTTGTATAATTTATGAGCCCTAGAATCCATAGAGAGAAAGATGAAGATTGCTATTGAAGGTTGTATGCATGGAGACCTTGACAATGTGTACAAGACAATTCAACATCATGAACAGATTCACAACACCAAAGTCGATCTCCTCCTTTGTTGTGGCGATTTCCAGGTAAAACCGTATGGTTTGGTGTGGCAATTTACGTTACGGTTTCTGCTTCTTTGGTGTGAAAAGTTTGTAATAGTTTTTTTTAACAAATTTAGGCTGTGAGAAATGAGAAAGACATGGATAGTCTTAATGTACCTAGAAAATACAGAGAGATAAAATCTTTCTGGAAGTATTATTCAGGCGAAGAAGTTGCCCCGATTCCAACTATATTCATCGGTGGGAATCACGAGGCTTCAAACTACTTATGGGAATTGTAAGTTTTCTACTTTTTAACGCTCTTTTGATTATGATATCGAGCTCAACGTGTGTTCTTCGTGGTTATTGGTTGTTTCTTTAGGTATTATGGTGGTTGGTCTGCCACCAATATTTACTTTCTAGGTTATGCCGGGGTTGTAAAGTTCGGTAATGTAAGAATTGGAGGCCTATCGGGTATATACAATGAGCGACATTACCGCTCAGGTTTGTTCAATTTCCTTCTTCTCAATTATCAGATTAAAAAAGCTAATTCTAGCTTTTGAAGTAGAAAGGACATGGACCTCTGAACTTGTGTCTTTATTGTGAGTTAGGACATTTTGAGCGGCCGCCATATAATGAGAGCACCATTAGATCAGTATATCATGTCCGCGAGTATGATGTCCAGAAGTTAATGCAACTTAAAGAGCCGCTCGATATATTTCTCTCACACGATTGGCCTGTTGGAATCACTGATTATGGAGACTCGGAATCACTTATTCGTCAAAAACCATACTTCCAAAAAGAGGTAAAAAGCGATAAACTTGAGTGAATCAACGAGTGTTTCTGCTTCTTCGTTTCGGCTTTGAGATGTTTACAAGTTAATTGCACCAAAATTCGTTACAGATCGCTGACAGGACTCTTGGAAGCAAACCAGCGGCGCTACTGCTAGAAAAACTCAAGCCAAAGTATTGGTTTTCAGCTCACTTACACTGTAAATTTGCTGCTGCTGTACAACACGGAGACGATGGCTCAGTAACAAAGTTTCTCGCACTCGATAAGTGTCTTCCAGGGAAAAAGTTTCTACAGGTTCTTCTTCCTACCTTTCCACTTTATGCTTTGATATGTCGAAACAAAGGATGTCTTTATAGTTAGCCCATGTAATTTCATTCTCCAGTTTTGGAGAGTAACTCTGTTCTTGCTTAATGAAAATCTTATTTGACAAAAAAAGGAGTCTTTATAGTTTCTTAGTATATGTTCATTAGATTATCGAAGTCGAATCAGAGCCTGGACCTTACGAGATCCTATACGATGAAGAGTGGTTATCAATAACAAGAAAGAATAACTCTTTTTTCCCGCTTACCAGCAGATACACAAATCTCAGGTATGCTAAATCTTGAGCAATCTAACTTACTAAGAAAATGTTTGTTTGCCACTTTACTTACGTTTTGTATTGCGAAAACAGCCGCGCTACTGCTGAAATGGATATGCAAGAGAGCCGCGAGTGGGTGAGGAAGAAGCTAGAAGAAAGACAATACAAACCTTTTGAGTTTGCAAGAACTGTTCCTTCATATAACCCGTCGCAACGCATCTTTGATCCCATACCTGGTAAAGTTAATAGTGTACAACAAAAAATATGTAAACATTAGACTAAAAAGTGTGTATTTCTCTTGTGGCATTATTGTTAGAGATGCCCCGGAATCCACAGACACTGTCTTTGTTAGAGATTCTTGGTCTACCATATCTTCTTGATTCATCACCAGAAAGAACTCAGGTCCATGCTGCTTCACTAGCTCCATCAGGTATATGAGTATATATGACCATGGCTTTGTTTAAACTCAGACATATGTTTACTACAATGTTATTAAAGAACTCAAAAACATGTTTTGTTGTGTGTGTATTTTGCAGATATTCCTACACATGATAGTGAAGAGATCCCACTCGATGACGACATTGATGATGATAATATAGAAGAGAACTAAAACCATTTGAATATTTTTTTAAAACTCTTTAAAGGTCAACTGTGTGTAAGACTTTCTTCCCTTGCTCGAAAATAGTTACATTTGACTTTTGTCAGATAATCGACCGTTGATTGCATCTGCATGGTTGCCACGTGTCGTAATCTCAGTATGATTTGACGTTTGATTCCATTTCTAACTTTTTGTTTCACCGAAAGGCCTATCCAAAAAAAAAAGACTATTTTCAGATACATTTAGGCCCACGAGATTTCTCTCTACTTAAGGATATTTTAATACACAATTATCTCACTGATTAGGTATTTAATTAATTATCATTAACTTAAATAATGATTAAAAAGGGGGAAAAGTAGATAATAATTGTATCAATCAATGAATATAGGCAGGAGGATGATTTTCAAACGGTAGCTTCTTCTTCTTCTCGAGATTGTCAAAGACGAAGACCAGAGAGATTCGTGGATCTCTGAATCTACATACAAATCTTGGCAGTGATCATCTTCAAATCTGATTTCTCCATCTTCTTCTTCTTCTGGTACGCCCAAAATTTTACTACTTCTCCTTAGATCGATTTTCGCGCGGCTTTAGATCGTGCTAGATCCGTAGCTAATTTTGAATTTATAGCTAAACAGGACTAGATTCAGCTTTTTCCTGCGGAGTAATTTGTTGATTCGGCGGAATAACGAAGCTGGATCAAGCTTTTATAATTGAATTCGATCTTTGATTTGAAGAAGAGAGGCTTGTTTGTGTTTTTGTGGAGAGGCTATGGGATATTTGAGCTCTGTGTTGTCTTCTTCGAGCCAAGTTCACGCGGACGATGGACCTGTTAGCGGCGGTGGCCTCAGGTTTTGCTTTTTCTCTGTTCTGAGGGTTTTTTTTTGTGTTGTAAAGATTTAGGAGTAAGAATTCAACAAGAAGTTATATATTATTGCTTTGAATCAAAACCGTGTTTAGCTTTGTGTAGTTTTGGTCTGATTTGAACCTTGTCTTGTCTCTGCTGGTTTCTTCTCGTAACGATGGTGTTTGTAGTTACATCTCTTTCGTTGTTGTTGGTGTGGGTTAGGGATTTCAAACATCTTGATAAACTAGAGCTTATTCTTCGTGTACATGTATGCACTGTGATTATATGTTTAAGGCATTGGCATTGTTCCTAGACTAACGTTTTAATAGTACGCTAACATCGTATGTAAAAGGTTTTTCCTGACTTTGAGTCTACGAAGGCATTGGCTGTAGATGCCATTGCTGCTTTAAAATTTGAATAAATATTGTAATTTGACGACTTTTTATCTTCTTAATATTTACAGTCAGAATGGGATGTTTAGCTATGGATATGCAAGCTCTCCCGGTAAAAGATCTTCAATGGAGGACTTTTATGAGACTAGAATTGATGGTGTTGAAGGGGAAATAGTTGGTCTATTTGGAGTCTTTGACGGTACGTATGTCTCTTTAATATACAAGACCTAATGTGTTTCTGACCACATTTCTATTCTAAGTTTCTAACATGCATAATTGTAAGTTACTTAACAATATACTGATGAAGCTAATGCTTATTTTCAGGACATGGAGGTGCACGTGCAGCTGAATATGTGAAGCAAAATCTGTTCAGTAACCTGATCAGGCATCCAAAGTTCATCTCTGATACCACAGCCGCCATAGGTAACTTTCACTCTTAATCTTGTTAGTGATGATTCATTAAATAGAACGCCTGTATCATCCTTCTGATTTTCTCATTTGTTTGCTTCCCATTTCAGCTGATGCATACAAACAAACAGATTCGGAGTTTCTGAATTCAGAAAACAGTCAGAATCGAGATGCCGGTTCAACGGCATCAACAGCCATCTTAGTTGGTGACCGTTTACTTGTTGCAAATGTAGGGGACTCTAGGGCTGTTATATGCAGAGGTGGAAATGGTAATGCCTGTTCTTTTTTACTTATCTCAAACACTATACGCTGTTCCTTGAGTCATTAGTTAGCCATGTAGTTACAATCACAGCCTAGCACTTGTTTGTGAAAAATTGCTATGCCTTGTAAGTTTGAGTCACGTTTTTATTTTCTGGTACTAATGTAATTTGATTCTTCTGTTTGTCAAAGCTATCGCTGTGTCCCGAGATCACAAGCCTGATCAAAGTGACGAGCGCCAACGGATTGAGGATGCAGGTGGATTTGTCATGTGGGCTGGTATTGTAACATCTAATGAGAAACTTTTCTTCTTATTTGTGTGTATGTCATTTACTTATACGAAATTATACGAAAAGGAACATGGAGAGTCGGAGGAGTTCTTGCGGTTTCTCGTGCATTTGGCGATAGGTTGTTGAAGCAGTATGTTGTTGCTGATCCAGAAATACAGGTAAATGGCTTTATCCTAAAATCTCCTCCCATAGATAAGAAGACAACACTTATTTGACCAATGTTGCCATCACTCTCTCGTGATTATGTATTGATGTAACAGGAGGTAAAAGTCGATAGCTCTCTCGAGTTTCTCATTCTTGCAAGTGATGGTCTCTGGGACGTTGTATCTAACGAGGTATGAACTATGAAGTATTGTTTGATTTAGATTTCCTAATCCTCGAACACCAAAAAAAACCCGTATATGTTCAAATATTGTATCATCAGGAAGCGGTAGGGATGATCAAGACGATAGAAGATCCCGAGGAAAGTGCAAAGAGACTGATGATGGAAGCTTACCAAAGAGGAAGTGCAGACAACATAACTTGTGTCGTTGTACGTTTCTACTCAGACCAAACAGGAGTAGGTTCAAGCAGCAACAGTATCGCAATCGATCAGCCTAACCGTAGCTCCGGTGACTCATCAGCCTAGTTTAAAACATCGGTAAAGTCCCTTTTAAAATCAAAACTAAACCAAAACTAAACCTTTTGAAATCAAAACTAAACCTTTTGAAATCAAAACTAAAAAGGCTGTTTTCAAGTTGTTGTTGTTGTTCTAATAGACTAAGCTCGTATACGAACGTTTTTTCTCGTCTCGTGTCTCCTTTGTTGTTATAATACATTGGTTACTTGATCATGTAGTGAAACATAATAACAAACTATGAATTTCAAGAAAACTCCATAATATTACTATTCTTTGTATTTTTGCTTAACATTCGGTAAATTAAAATTAAAGCCAAGTGTAATAAATGAATTTTAAAAGAAAAGGAAAAAGAAAAGAAAAGGAAGATAAATGTTTGGAACTTTCTTTAGTGGACGCAGCTACTCGAGGCATCGAAGGACAGAGATCAACGGTCTAGAAATGTCAAAACAGAATCTATTCTTTTTGCTATTAATTACTAAACCGATCCACTATGTGACACGTGTTAGCTTATGTTAACTCATTGACACAAACAAGATATGCTATAGATAATGTTTTGCTAACCTGTTTTCCTTTTGTTAATTACTTTACTTGCTTGTTGTTATTATTGGAAGATTTCGTAGACTTTTTACAATCCCCGAACCCATCGGTTTAATAATTTTTGTGAATTGTTATTCAAAAATTTGCAATTTAAGTCAAATAATTAAAATTACAAAGATTTATTTGAAGTAAGTAAACGATAGATATGTAGATCAAAACATTAACATGCATATGAGGTGTAATAAAATAAAAAGGCGACAACATATATTAGATATCGCTAGTACAAGGAAAAGTAAAAAAACAAGTAAATTAGCTTCACAAAAGTGTGAAAATGATTCCATCTTATCATCTAATAAAAAGCTTCTAATGTTTAGATTATTTGTTTATGCTTATTCATACGTTAATAATTAAACTCGAAATTTTTAATTTATTTCACATTCGAGTTTAGGCTAAAACATGTATTATATCTTCTTCTCTTTCATAATGTAAATTCTCTAATGGTAACTAGTACATGTGATCAAAACTTTATCCAAAATCACAAAAAATTGGTATTCAAGGATTTAATACATCAAAAGATAAAACATAAAACACAGACCTGTAAAAACCGTAATTGTTTTTTTTTAAACTAAAAAAAACCCTAATTGTTGCTCTAAAGTAAAATATACAATCCAAAAACCAAAAAAAAAAGAGAAAAAAATAATAAAAGTCAATGACTAGATGTTGTTTCTCCGGCTTCTTTCGCTTCCTCTAAGACAACACTATTCTTCTGAGAAATGACCATTTTACCCTCATGATCACCACACGTACACTTTTTCATCGCCGGCGTCGCAAGAAACCTAGGCAAGTCATCTCCGGCCATTATGACAATAAACTTCTCCTCGTAAGCTTCTTTCGCCTGTTTTTCTTTCTCTTCATCGTCCGCTCTTCCTCCTCCGTCGTCACCGTCTTCTTCGCCGGAGGAAGATAGCCGCATGTAAGAGCACGCGAGTATGAGAAGAGCGAATGATATGAGTCCAATCATCACCGCTAAACCGCCAAAAAGATAAGGAACCGGCGAACGCCACGGTGATTGCGGCGGCACACGGTGGCCATTCAAGAAGGATGCCGACGTGGCATTATTCGCCACGTCTTGTAGTTTAGATTTTACGCTCAATGGTCTCATTCTTTTTGTTTTTCTTTGATTTGTTGTTTTGTAGATAATATTATTTCTCTCAAGCTATATATGTATTCTCACTTGATAATAAAGAAAAAGAAAGTTTAGTAATGAAGCAAAGGAGAAGGTAACGAGAGTATTTATAAGTGTAATTATTAATTAAGCATATCCGGATAAGCAAATTAAATACAAAAGGAAGTGACACTACTTTTAAGTATTATCAACTCTTTTTAATTCTAGTGAACATCAATTCATTTATTTCTTAAACGTATTAATTGTACTAAACCATGGTAGTTTAATTGTTTAGGCTATAATATATTACCAATAAATAAATGTAGAGAATTTGTAAGAAAAATATACTATATCATATACATAGTCCGTACGGATAGAGGTATTTTTTTAATATATTTGTACTATATAAACTTATCATTCGCGGTTCACACATATAACTATAACGTATTTATCGTATAGTATAATGTACCAAATCAGGAGATAGTGAAAGAGCATATTATATTTGGGGTATAGTGGAATATGACGACGATGGCATGATTATAATAATAAGAGCGAATTAACTATTATGATTTGATAATGGAGTGAATATTGGCATTTGAATGATTCCATTTTTTGCATTGAGATGTGGATAAGATCATAATGTTTATAGGATCTCATGTTGTTTATGTGGGAAACCTTTATTTTTAATTATGATATTTGTAAATATATATTGGTTTAGTATTATTAGGTATATTATATATATATATAGCTATATAGTACTATAATATAATTATGTTGCAGATAGTAATTCATATTACAGTTTCAATTCTTGTTGTATATATATGTTTGTTTGTTGAATTTTGTCTTTTTCTTTTACTATGGAATTACTTTAATATCTACTGTAAATGTGAAAACTTGGTCCTTTAATTTGTCCCATAGTTTTCTTTAACTAGGGACACACCTTTATATAACTTTTTATTTAACACACTTCTCCACATCATTTTTTTTTGTCTGCCACACACATTTTTATTTATTTATTTTAACTATTTCCTAAAAGAGGTTATAACAAGTTACTTACGAAATTAATTAATTTAAAAAGAAGGATCCTTTTTAACAAAAAAAAAAAGAGAAATTCACAATACTACACCAATATCTCCCTTACTTTACAATTTTACACCCAATTTAAAATTTTCACAAAACTACACCTATTTACTTGAAAAGAGACCATTATACCCTTAAAAAATATCTAAAATCAAAATCCTTTTTTTCCTAATCGAAGAGACTCCAAAATCACCTCACCTTCGTTACCGTGAAGCTCGCCGTCGTCGTGGATTTCGGCTCAACATCGTCACCGTCGTGGTTCGTCTCAAGTTCACCGTCAAAATCTTCTGAAGCTCGTCGTTGAATTCCTCTCTTTTCCATACGTCTCTTTCGATTTATCCGTTCACAACAATCATCACAAACCTGTAATTTCTTCATCAAATTTATAGGCATTGTCGATACGTTCCTCACGTCGTTCCTCGCAGTCTCTAAATCTCCGAAATCGAAAGGTTCGTTGGTGCACGTAAGATGTTCGACGAAAGTCCCGCTTCGTTGAGAAGTGGAATTAGCCGTGGATGAGAATTGTGGAGAGAGATTAGAAGCTTGGAAAGAGGTTTTGGGTTCGTTACCGTGACGGCGGAGAAAGCGGCGCGAGATGATGCTGCGATGGCGGATGGTGTTGTTGTTCATATACGCTTCTCTTCCAAGGCCATCGGATGATTCAGGTCTAAGCTTCTCCTTCACTTAATTACTTGTATTGTGTACACACGTCTTGTTTTGCTCATATTGAGACTATGCTTTTGGAATTGATGATCATTGGATGAATTGTATTACAAGAATGATTTCACATGAATATATTCATAGAAAGGGAGAGCTAAAGTTAAAAAGACTTAGGCAGATTCTAAAGTACACACAATTCAGATAATATGGTGTCATGTTGTTGTTCATGAAGCATGTACAGATTCAAAAGACATGTGAAAAAACTTGTTATTTTGAGGTTTTGAGAATATTTGATGTTATGGTTCAATGCTCAAACTGTTTGGGTTTTGATGTTATGGTTCAATGATATTTGATGTTATGGTTCAATGTTATTTTGAGGTTTTGAGATCTGAAAGTAGCTTCTCAAATTTATAATTAAAGATAATTACTCCTCCTTTTCACGGTTTCTCCATGTGAATGAAATAGATTGAATAATTAAGAGATTAGGAGTATGAGCAGAAGCTTAGATTAGGTTCAATAACATTTTGCTGTCATACCTTTTTGATATATTATAAATTTCACAATCCTACTATTATAAGTATTATAAGTCTGAATTATTGTTTGATGTTGATAAGTAGTATTATAAGTACTATTGTTGATGCTTGAACCATTATTCTCTACATGGCGGATGCTTGATCTCTACTCGTGTTTGTGGGCGATGGAAGTCAAAAAATTCTTCTTGGGAATTTGTTATTGATGTTGATAGATGTGGTTCTCTTACCTCCATCGACCAAGATATGTCTTATGGATACTAGTTGTGTAGCTGCAATTTGATTTATTTTCACCATTTATGTGGTTCCATTCAATTTTTAATGCAAGACTTGTCATAATATACTAGTAAGACTTCCAAATGATTCAGATGTTATAACACTTATAACACTTATAATAAATGTTATGAATTTTATTAGCTTACTGTCTTTTACTTTCCACGTGTACATGTTTGTTACCCTATTTAATGCAAGACTTGTCATAAGATACTAGTAAGACTTCCAAATGATTCAGATTTTATAACACTTATAACACTTATAACACTTATAATAAATGTTATAAATTCCATTAGCTTACAGTCTTTTACTTTCCAGGTGTACATGTTTGTTGCCCTATTTAATGCAAGACTTGTCATGAGATACTCGTAAGAAGAGATGAATCTGTAAAGGAAACCGCCGTCGAAGAGAAACTCTAGATCTTTTGATGTTTTACGATATGGGCTCCGTTTATTATAAATATTATAAGTGTTATAATTCATTCTATCGTTTTAAAATGGGTTTCGTTTATTATAAGTGTTATAAGTGTTATAAATATTATAACGTTTGTTGTTTTTTTGTAATAAGTGTTATAGAACAAACTTCTCAAAAATATCAGATAAATGTTATAAGTGTTATAAGTGTTATAAACCAACAGTTGTTGAGATTTCAAAAAAGTTCAGACCTAATCAAGAAGAGAAAGCTCAGACATCAGATAAATGTTAAGATTTCAGCAAAAATATCTGATGCTAGTTTCTTCCTCAACTCCGATATCTTCGCATCCTTGAGCTTCAATAAGTAAGAGATCCTCATAGCAATGCATTCCAAGAGCTTCAGGGACACAATTCCTGAATCTGTCTGACAAACCTATCATATCCAAAAAACAAAAAAAAATACATTAAGTCAATCTGCCAAAAATATGTGAAAACAATTGAATCATTAAGTCACCAATGACTATTATATACGTTGATGTATCATAACTATCATATATAGTTTAATCATTAAGTCAAGTTAGGTTCAGAATTACACTTTATAACTAATACTTTATGATATTGTTACATTTGATTTTATACAACTTGTGGTTTATAATAGTTATAACACTCATAACACTTGTCATTAAAACGTTGTAACATATTAGTCGATGAAACGATTGAGTCATTAACACACACAAACCATCAATTTAAGGTATTATTCTTTTTATAACATTTATAACATTTTTACCTCTTTCTTGTTTCTTTCTTCCAAAAGATTATGGATGTTATCAATCCTAATGGTTAGGCTGGTAACAATATTGATAAATATATCTAGTTTTTCATTAACTAAATCTGCATTCATCTGCCAAAAAGTAAAATCCATTAAAACACATCAATTACTAAATGGGAAATCACTTATGTATCACTAATAACTCTTATAACTGAATAAAAAATCCATTAAACACATCAATCATGCTGAAGCGAGATCGAGAAGATGAAGCTAAGGTGAGATCTAGACGATGTAGCTACGACGAGATCCAGATCTAAACGACGATGAAGAAGACGGCGAGATCTAGATTATGAAGGCGATATCCAGATCTAGACGACGGAGAAGAGACGGCGAGATCTAGATTATTAATGTGAGATTCAGATCCAGATCTAGACGGCGAGATCGATACGGCGACGATGAAACGATGGAGAAATCGAGATCGAGATAGAAATCGAGAATAATACATAGGGTAATATTGTCTTTTAGTTATGAAAGAGGTGTAGAATTAAAAAGTCACTTTCAGAAGTTGTAGTTTTGTGAATTCACTTTTAAAAGGTGTAGTTTTGTGATTGTCCCAAAAAAAAAAAGGACCGAGCCATAAAATTGTTAAATTTCGTGGAATCAAAAAAGTTAAAACCAATCGATAACAAGTAAAATTGATATATACATGTAACTTGAAGACCTCCTAACATAAGATTATCAAATTTTGAGATATAAAGATACTAAACATGTAACTATATTATCCATTTTGTTTGTTAAAGGGCAAGTTTCGTATGAGGCAAAGCCACTTTATTTTATATATAATCAATATTATAAATTTATAGCATGCCAACCTTTATTCTTAAATCAAATCTCCAATATTTAATTGTGATTCATTCTAGTGGATAATCGGATTCCACTTTTTTATTTGCGCGGCCATTTGTTTTTTTATCGGTAACTTTCATTCATTTTTTAATGATTTAAATATATTTCAACTAACAAATAATATAATTATTTTTTGGTAATAATGCATAATATAGATAGTGGCGACCAATCACCAAAAGAGCTCGTTTATAATACATCCACGTCAAATCTTATTATATAAAAGAGAGCGCGTAAAATTATAACTCACTAGATCGTGATACGTGTCACATTTAATTTAGATCGTGACATTTATCGTGACATTTGTCATTTTTAAAATAAGTAATCTTCTTAAAAAAAGGAATAAAAGAAGAAGGAAAAATGAAAAATTTAAAAAATGAAAAATTTAAATAATTTTAAAAGAAGGAAAAAGAAGGAAAAAATCTTAAAAATGAAATTTAATAAAATGAAACTTTTTAGAAAGGAGAAAAAAAGAAACTAACCAATCTCTAATTAGTTTAGTAAAATTATAACTCACCAGATCGTGACACGTGTTACATTTAATTTAGATCGTGACATTTGTCATTTTTAAAATAAATAATCTTCTTAAAAAAGGAATAAAAGAAGAAGGAAAAATGGAAAATTTTAAAAATGGAAAATTTAAATAATTTTAAAAGAAGGAAAAAAGAAGGAAAAAACCTTAAAATGAAATTTAATAAAATAAAACTCATTATTTTTAGAAAGAATAAAAACAGAAACTAACCGATCGCTAATTAGTTAATTAGTATATAAAAAAGCAATTAAAACACATTACTCTAATTCGTTTTGTATATAAAAAAGGAAACATATTAAAAAATAATTAAGCCTTCAACGGGATTACGCGAGGACCCGCGTCAACCGAGAATCTTATTATATAAAAATGAGCGCGTTTAACGTGAGCTCGACACGTATGCAAAATTATAACTCACCAGATCGTAACATTTGTAATGGTTAGTTGAGATCGTGACATGTGTATTAAATTTGATACCTATACATTTTATAAAATGGAAACTTAACAATATTGAGACAAAACAGAAATAAGGAAAATAATCAAAAATAAAAAACTTAACATTAATTATCAAATAATTAAAAATAAAATAATCACAAATAAGGAAAATAACATAGAAAAAGAAAAATTTAACAATATTTTTTAAAAAATCAATAAAAACAAAATAATTAGAAATAAGAAAAAATACAAACGTAAAATTACTTGAAAAATAAAGAAAATCTCTATGATAACTTTTTGTTATCTTCATGGATCCACTATCTAATTATTAATTTAAAATAAAAAAATTTTCATGTAATAACAAAAGCAATGTTATAAACCAAAAAATGTGTTATTTTATTTCTTAATTGTTGGAAAAAGTAAAAATCAATTATTTACTATTACCTAATATGTTGTTGTAGGTCTTTTATATTATTTGTTAATAAAATAACGGATATAATATTAGTTTCCGTTTAAATCTAACTATAACTATATAAATTTAATAAAATTATTAATATATAATTATAAAATGTTTTTATGTAATTTGTCCGCGTATTACGCGGGATTTATCTAGTACATAATAAAATAAGCACATAATGTATTAATTATAAACGTACCTAGGTTATTGAAACTCATAGAATTCCTAAAACTCTTTGTGATACATAACATAATAATATTTATGGGAAGTACAAGTTTGTATGCATGCATGGATGTAATCCACTAGTATATAATAATCAACTACTTACTCATATTCCAATTATAGTATAAGTTAGTTAATCTCTAACTTTTACCCTATTTTTAGGTAAAATCTTATACACTTTTATACAAAGATAGTACAATTTTTTGATTTTTTCATCTCGCGATCTATGGTATTGTAGAATTGAAGACCTTCATGGTGCATGCAAACTTAATGGAACTAAACGACCGCATATATGTTATTAGTTTTGATTAGGAATCCTTTAAATTTTTAGTTTTATCGTTAGAAATCCTTTAAATTCTTGATTGCATGCATTCTCCACAATATTTACAAAAACATATTCAAATATTTTGTGATAGAATCAAATAAACACAATTTGATAATTTATATGGAAAGAAGCATAAAATTTGATTGATGTGATTTTTGTTTGTTAATATATGAAAAAATTACATATTTTAAAATTGGATTTGATTGATGACTTGATGTTATTGTTCAGGCCTACTTTCAGACCTATTTTCACTTTTTCAGTCATACAGTAAAATTAATCAGATAAGTTAAAAAATTACAGAGTAAAAACATCGTGCCGTTTAATTGTTTCAAATAGAGACATCAAGGCGTTTATACTAAAAATATCTTCGTCGATATTTAGTTAATGACAAAAAAATCAGTAAAATCTCATAATTAATTGATAATTAGTAACGGAATTTCGATTCTCAAGGAATGTTAAAACCCTTTCCTATAACGTATACCAATAATATCTCCACGAAACATCTTTCTTTTCTTTGAGCTGTTCAACAATGGCGGATCCTATCACAACCAAACCTTTCTTCGTCATAGATCTATCCGGACAAAGCTCAAATCCTGTACTCTCTCTCTCTGTTTCTCTCTGTTACAATGAATCAATATGTTCTTGATTTTCTTGATTTTCTTGTTCTTGCAGAAGATTCCAGATTCGTACATGATGAATCACTTTAAAATTGATTCAAAGAAAGTGAAACTTACTTCTGACGTTTCAGACAAGACATGGGAAGTGGGTTTGGTCGGAGGAAGATTCGCCGATGGATGGAGAGATTTCTCAGTCTCGCACCGTGTTAAAGACGACGACGTTTTGAGTTTCAGACACGACGGAGATTTGGTCTTCCACGTCACATCTTTAAGACGCAGTTTCTCTTCTTTACAAGTCATCTCTTCTTCTACATCTGATGAATATGATGATGATGATGATGATGGACACAATATCTTTGATGATGATGATGATGGTGAAGATGTTGTTGTTGGAGATGATGATGATAATGACTATTCGTTATCGGAAGAAGAGTTAAGTCCAGAGAAGATTTCGTCTAAGAAGAGATCAAGAACAGAGACAGGGACAGAGACAGAGTCTTTGTTTCTTGTGGTGCAAGTTACATCTTCAAGCCTAAGCAGAGATCATACAGTTACTATTACCACTACTATTCTTTAACAAGACTCTTCTCATTACATTCTATTTTGCTTCACTAATGTATATTGATTCTTGAGTTTTTTTTTTGCAGTGTCTTTTTAGCAATTTTGTGAGGTCTAATGGTTTAAACAGAAGAAACTGTGAGATTGTTCTAAAGGATGAAAAGAACAATTCTTGGACTCTGCAACTTGGATACAACAAAACAACTGGTCAAGCTTTTATGTGTGGAGGATGGAGAAACTTTTGTAAGAATAATGGATTCAAACCCAAATCTTTCTGTAGATTTAAGCTTGTCCAAGGAGGAGCAAAACCGGTGTTACGGTTATGTCCTAACACTTCTAACACTCCACAAGCAAACTCTTCAAAAGCTAAAGAAACAACAAACGTTTCCGAAAGCGATATTGAACCTGAAGAAATCACAGAGAGTGCTTCGAAGAATGATAACAAGATTGTGACATTAGACTTGAAACCTTACATGTTTAGGTCAAGTCAACTTGTAAGTTCCCAAAAAACAACTTTTTGTTTTTAGGGTTTCATCAAGTCTCTCATTGTCTTACTAATGAGTTGTGTAACTTGTATAGCGTCTCCCGAAGTCGTTTACAACAGAGAACGGTATTGATAAAGCAGGAGAGATCACCATAGTGAACAACAAAGGTGATGTAGAGTGGAAACCGCGTCTTGTTAGCATTAAGAGTAGAGGACAGTTTTACATTGGTAGTTGTAAAGCTTTTCTTGTAGCTAACGGCATCAAGAACATCGGCGATATCTTCACATTAGAGGTTGTTAAAGGAGGAACAAGCCCTACTCTAAAGCTTAGTTCCAAGGTTAAACACATAACCTATTACATTCCTTAAGATTTTGTTGTCTTGATGCTGTGAGACTTATGTGTTAAAACGACTTGTGTTTAGGTCAAGGAAGTGCCTTTTGATGGCTATAAGACTCCGGAGAGAAGAGGTCGAAGTTCGGCTCAAGCTCTACGGGCTGAAGAAACAGAGACTAGGGTCGAAAAGAGGGCTAGGGTTTCTACAGAAGAAGGTCCATCTCGTAATACTAGAGCATCAAACAATTCAAGTGCTGTTGATCCAGGAAGCTTGCAAAACAAGAAACCACTTAAGCCTTGTTCAATCTCCGACCAAGTGTTAAAGGTGAAACAGAGTATTGTGGATACTTTAACCTGTGTAAGAAGGTTTAGGTCGGAGCTTGAGGTAAAGGAGCAAACCCTAGAAGATTCATTGCTAGAAATCGATGTGTTAGGTATGATCACAATACACCATAAACAGCATTGGTTTTGTTTTTATTATTGTTCAGCAAAATAATGTTATTTTTGGAAAAAAAACAGGGGAGAAGATAATGGGGATCAGCAAAATCTTCAACACTAATCAAGTTTAAAGTTTGTAATGAAGATCAGAAAATGAACAAGTTACTATATGAAGTTTATCTTGTCTTTCAATTTTTGGTCGATCATGTTTTTTTTGTGAACTATCTCCAAATAATTTGGAAATAAATGCTAAGAGATGCTCAAGCTTAATGAACTTTCCTTGATTAAACATTCAATGAAGAATTCTTGGAAGCAAACTAAACCACTTAGAAAGTGAGCCATGTTTTGCAAGGATCAAATACAGAAAAAGAAACCTAATGCTTGTTAGGGAGAAGGAGTAAAAACTAAAAAAAGAAGAAACTAGTGGTACTTGTGAAACTAGTAAACTCCAATTTTAAACCATTCAAATATTACATAAAATTCTTGCAAAATCCTCTTTGTTTCTTCCTTACCACATCTTAAGTTCCACTTCCAACAAGAGTATTGTGGAAGATTTTGCCGATTCCAAATATCATCTCCCCTGTTTCATCAACAAAACGTTTGAAACATAACTAAACTATATTGATTCTCAAGTTCTCAACAAAAGAAGAAGAAGCAAGTAGATATTTACTTAGAAACATACCTAAAGCATCTATTTCTAGAAGTGAAGCTTCAAGATTCTGTTCTCTTGTCTCGAGCTCCACTCGGAACTGTCTTACAGTCTTCAAAGTCTCTACGATTCCCTTTTTCGCGTTAGCCAACTGATCAGACAATGAGCAAGAGTTTGGTTGCGTGCACTGCGGTTTTCTTGAGTGAGTATTGGTCCGACTTGAAGTCGAAGCGAAACCTCTCTTCTCATCTTCTTGATGAAATGGTCTTTTTCTTCTCTTACTTGCATGTCCCTCAGTTTCTACTCTTGGAGTCTTGTCAACACTCTCACAAGCTCTCCTCTTACGCGTTCTTTGAATTTCTTTACCTTTGTTTTCAATCTGAAAAAGAAACTCAAGAAACACTTAGCTTATTCAATACATTTAGCTATAAGTCTAAGTTGCAAATAGGTGGTTCACCTTAGAGAAAAACTTAAACATAGGATTTTCATCTTCCCATACAAGTTCAAGCATGAAAGAATCGTTCACTTTAACTCCATTCGCCTTGCACATCTCTCTCCAACCTCTTCTCAAGTAAAACCATCTGCTTCCTCTTGTTAGACACTGTGTTACTCGTAGATAAGATGACCATTTTCTTCCATCTTTGTCAAATAGAATCACCTCCCCGCACGTGTTAATACCGTTCTTTCTAGTGAACTCCAATGGAATAGACTAAACAAGGTTCAATCAGTAACGTCGAAAAACTCAACAAACACTCAAAAACATGATTGTATCCAAATCATAGTTATTGAACTTACTAGTGTCCCGCTTTTGTAACGGCTGTGTGAATAATTTATAGTCAACAATGGTGAAGAAGCATTCTTCTTCCCCCTCGAAGCTTCATTCACCGTGCTCTTCTCTTTGTTAGACCCTCCTACAGAACAATTCTTCACTGCTTCTACTTCTTGACCATTGTCAGAATCTCGTGGGCACAAACAAAGAACAGGCCTTTCTTCACTTTTCACAAGCTTGAACTTACAAAAGTCTCCTATGCTTAGCTCATTAGCAGAGCAGAAGTTACTCCACCCATGTCTGATATAAAACTTACCGCTTGACCTGTTTCTCGCAAGACGCAATGTCCATCTTCTTCCTTTCTCATTAACTAGATCTATCTCATGACGCTTCTTGTCTTTATCATCAAAAGACACAAGATTGAAATCTCTAGATAGATCCTTCACAAAACACATAAAACAATCAACAATGCATCATAGTAAGTCACAACACTCACACTACTACATAGTATATACTCATAGTAAAATGTTATAAGAGTGGAGTTATGTAATCACCAAACGATCTTCGTGAAGACTATAACGTGTAACACATGCAGTGATGCAACTAGAGTGTCCTGAAGAAGATTCGGCTTCTTGTCTCTTCTTCTTCTTCTTCTTCACTAAAATGCTCTCTATATACACAACAAACTTATCACTTACATAGTAACAAAACCATAGAAAATCAAACAAGAACATTGTTTTGTAATTTCATCGAACACCTTACCTGCGTTATCTTCTTCATCATCACCATCAGTATTGATGTAGCAAGGAGATGTGTGGTTTATGTCATTAGAGATGGATCGAGAGGAAACAGAGACATGAAAGCTCTCATCGCCGTCGTGTCTAAAAGTCAAAACATCGCCGTCTCTGAAATTATTAACGGCGGCGAAATCTTCCCATCCGCCGCCGAGTTTGCCGCCGTTTAATTTCACTTTCCATGTTCTGTCCGAATTTTCAGATCTTAACAACACTTTCGTGTGGTTACGTAAGAACTCATCACTGAGACTCTGTAAACAAAATACAAAAAGTTTCAGTTTTTGACGATGACAAAGAAAGTAAATTATAGAACAGAGAGAATGTACGAGAAATGGGTTGTTTCCGGTGATAAATTTTTGGTGAATCGGAGAGGAATGTGGAGGATCCGCCATTGTTAACGCTTCCACAATTCACAGAGATCACTTGAATTTTCAGGAGAGAGAGAGAGAGAGTGAGAGCAACAAAAAATGCTCTGTTTTTTTTTTTTTTTTTTTTGGTTGTGGACGTTACGTTGTTTTCTTTACGTTATAAGAAGAAAAGTGATGTGAAAGAAGAAAGACAACACTCTAAAAAATCCAAAATGAATAGTAAAAAACAACTTTAACTTTGGGTTTTGAAACAAATCTATCTGCAAAAGCTAACGTCCAATCATTGACAGTAGTCACTATTTGGTAACATAAACTTTTTCTATTTGTTGTATTTTCAAAGATTATCGCTAGATAACTAATAAATAATAATATTTTACCATCGGTCGTATTCACGTAAGAGTTACTTTTAGGCTTTTAAAGCCCAAACTGTTGAGATAAATCGAACTTAAAAGGCTTTCTTCGTCAAGAGTTACATTTTGGGCTTTTAAGGCCCAACTTGTTTGAGTAGAATCGTGCTTAAAGACTTTCTTCTTCTTCAACAAGAAGCTTAAGAAAGTAAGGAAACACACAAAGAGGAGAAAAAAAATCAAAGTAAAGTTAATCTCACTTTCTTCTCGAAATGCTTCTGAATCAAATTCATATCCCATATAGATAAGTGTTTCAATGGAGGTTCAAGCCGAAATGGAGCCTAGCTCCTCCATCAGGTAAAGCTCCTTTATATCATCTGTGCATTTAAGTTTCATGGGCATTCTAAATTTGTAAACTTTGATTAAATAACAGAGAATCAAACTTGTATAGAGAGTAATATTTGGTTTAAGTAAGCTTTGATTTATCTTTTTTGTCCTCTGTCGTAGTTTAGTCAACATATTTTAGGTGCTTGCTCAAGTTCAAGAAGAAAAGAAGGTAACAACATCAAAGCTGAGGAAGTTTTAAGGCATGACAAAGAAGCTCTTGTGTCGAAGCAGAAGCATGTTCAAGCTATTTAGAGATAGACAATCGTGTCGACGAACTTTTCTCAATCCAGGGAGATCAACCAAGTGAAGATGCTTCATAGCTGAAGAGTAGATATCAAGTAGAGGAGATGCTTCATAGCAGAAGAGCAGAGAAGAAAGCCGAAGCAAGTAGAGGAGATGCTTCATAGCAGAAGAGTAGAAAAGCAAGCCAAAGCATGTAGAGAAGATGCTTCATAGCAGAAGAGTAGAAAAGCAAGCCAAAGCAAGTAGAGAAACGTTTCATAGCAGAAGAAGAAGCAAGCCAAAGCAAGTAGAGAAGATGTATCATAGCAGAAGAGTAGAGAAGCAAGCAGATAAGCAGTGAAGTAGTAGACCCGAAGAAACCTCGTGGAGGTGAAGAGTAAGAATCAGAGAGTATTTTACCCATTGGCAGATACAAAACTACGTAGCAAGCTTTATCCAATCCATCCCACCTTAAACATGTTCTCTTACTGAAAATTCATAGATGATAGTAATTCCCCTTAGGCGATACTTAGGCCGTCTTTTATTCTCTTCAAAAGCTAAGTAGTACTTCATGTTCATCCCACAAACTCGTTAACCAGCATAAACTCTCAGCTCCGGCTTCTGCGAACATCTTTAAGCCCATTTCTGCAGATTCAAGAACAGAAGTTGAATAAGCCACATCCAATAGTAGAAGAACAAGAAAAATGCATATTCAAAAGAAGTTTTACCCATTAGCATAAGGCAGTTCATCACGTCTTCTGTATGGAGGCGGTGATCTGCTGTAGCTGCGACCACGAACAGGAGGAAGAGGACTGCGACCACGGACAAGAGGAAGAGGACTGCGACGCCTAGGTGGAGGAGGAGACCTTGCACGAGGGCTGTAACCCCTGAAGCCAGACAAATCACAAGGTTAACTAAACCGTTGAGAGAAGCTTACAAAAACAAGAAAAAATCAGCAATTAGCAGAGAATTAACCTCCGTTCATAGCTCGGACTCCTTCTGTATCTTGGACTGCGGCTTCTGCTACGACGCCTTCCTCCACCGCCACCACGGTTTCGGCATTCACGCGCAAAGTGTCCTGGCTCACCACACTCATAGCACTTCATATCAGAACCACCACGACCGCCTCCACCACCTCCTCCTACACGGTCACGATCACCACCACGACCGCCTCCACCACCACCACCACCTCGATTATGAGACTGTTCTACTCTCCAACCATTCTTGCCTAACAATTTTCACAAATTCATGTCAAATTCTAACTTATAGGTCCAATTCTTAAAGAGAAAGATAATTGCATTACCATCTAGCTCACGTATGGCGTCACGAGCATCCCTAGAATCATCGAAATCAAGAAAAGCATAGCCAGGTGGTCTCCGAGCAACCCAAACACTTCACATAACAAAAAATTAACCAATTTGAAATCAACATAAAAAAGATCCAAAATTGAAGTATGGGTTAGTCACTAGGATCGATAAGTAACCTCTTGATGACTCCATAGACACGAAACTCATCCTCGAGCTCACGCTCAGTGACTCTCGGGTCTAAATTCCCCACGTATACTCGCGACATTCCTTCTGTAACCTATCAAAAACATAAGAACAACGAATACAGAGTCTCCTAGATCAAAAACAAGAGACAAGTAAAATTTAACATAGAAAGAATTAAAAGTTAGGAGCGAGAAGAGAAGAAAGAAGCTTGACGTTACCTTACTTTCTCGAGCGGCTCTGAGAGAGAGGAGGAGAAGAGAGAAAAACAGAACGGTGAAACTTTCTTAGGGCTTCTAAATCCGAAATTAAGCGATTCAACTTTTTTATAAGACTAAAATTTGGGCTCTCTTAATCTTATTGGGCTCATCATTAAGCCCTTTTAGGAATAATTTAATTTAGTTATATGTTTTTTAACAGCCGTAAAATAAATTATTAGTTTTCTTATATAACCTTTTCGAAAATCGTAAAACTCTTTTTAATGAAACTTTGACTATGCTATCGATATAAAGCATTTCAAGAAAATCACTAACAATTTGTGAAAAACAAATAATCCGGAAGAGGAAGAATCCATTCAGGTACCATACCGGAAACTATACCGGTTAAGGAGTGATGATAAATGAATCTTTACATATAGTAAAAGCATATTCAACCAACAAAAAATTGCTCAACAGAGAAACGTACGCAACGTTGTCTTGACTCTCTTACCGTTCCAAGCCTGTAAGAATCCACCGTTTAAGACATAAGAGAAGAAGTTTTAAGTAAAGATGTAGTAATTATAAGCTTAACCTCAGCTACTACCCTTTTGTTTAAGGGTGATTTTGTCGCCAAGGCTTAGAGCAATCCCTTGCGTCTTGCTTCTTATCCTTATGTATCCATTTAGTGTTCCGTCGGTTTGTTTCTCGATACTCACATTCACTAGTGCATCCTCACCGAAAACACTTTTTGCGTATAAGTTTGCTGCAAGGAACCCACATTCTCCTTCTATCGCGGATCTGCTTATACATAGGCATTATTCAGTAAGAAAAGCTTCAGTTTATAAGGGAAGAACAAAGAATCTAAGCTTACGGGGCTGTGAGACACTTCATGTTTGTGGATTTGATAATGTGGTCGAGGAATTCTCTTTCGTTTTGAATAGCAGTGTTCACAGCAACCTGATATTGAAATGTTAGCATAAACCGAAAAAGAAGGTAAAAATTGTGACAGTGGATTTTACCTTGTTCTCCCATTCAAACTCTGCCCACATGGTTCTGAAAGCAACATCTGAGCAAACAGCAGGAGAGATATAGTCCATGATATCAATGTGTATGTCGTTAAGAACGATGACGTTTCGCTCCATTACATTTGATGTCTCATAGACGATGTTACCGAATATGACACCAGTTTCTGTGGAAGATACCTTGATGTTTGCTTTTATCTGCATGCTTGTTTCGGGTGCAAGACTATAGTTCTGAGGACGCTCAACAAGCTTGAGATCACCCATGGTTGCTAACTCCAAGCACAGATTCTGAAGGGTTTCCTTTGTGCGGTTGATAACAGTAACTTCGAGTGCAATGTCGTAATGATGGACAGTCACAAACGCTTCAGCATAGACTGGATCACTGAATCCTGTGAGTTGAAGAATGCGGTTGAGTTTGTTAGCATCGTTCTCATCCTTTGTGAATTCTCCGGTTGCACGCTTAAGATCATCTTGAACTTGGTCTTCCAGTTCAAGTTGACTCATTCCCTGAAAGAAACTTATCATCAGTTATTTGATCCAGTGACCGAAAAAACTGAACATGTTTTCAAGGAAACTCATAAGAAAAAGCAATAAAGCAAGATGTGGCTTAGAAAGTCATATTACCTTTCTGCTCTTTAGATGGAAGAAGTCAATGAGATCATCAGGTTGAGCATGAGTTGTTTGGGTCTTTGCCTTGAGTTCTTCCATCTCTCTAAGCTGTTTTTCAGAAATCATCTTGACAAAACTCTGGCGGCAGGATTCTAGCCATATATTTTTCATCTCATCATTCCTATGGCAAAGCAATTTTATGCACAACACAATCCTTTCATACGAATCATTATCAATAGGGTGTGGAGAAGCAGGAGATTGTCCGAGTTGCAACATAGAAACCATGACCAGCAAAGCCTGTGTGGCTGTCTTGTTCACTTCAGTTTTAGACGACTGAACCTCTTCCAACCTAAGAACAAGCTTAGCCAATGTGCAGGCAACCACTGCTCCTAGGAAAAAATCACCAGTCAGAAGCAGTGCTCTCAAATTTCCAGAAGCCAGTGATCCCTGAACAATTGTAGGAGTGGGGAATGTGGTTTCGGAGGCTGCGCTTTGGGTAGCATATGTTCCATCAGCCAGAATCACTGGTTTTCTAGAGGACACCATGGCAGAAGAGGTAGGCTGAATCTTGTTCGATGTCTCAGTTGACTCAGACTCCTCTGAAACAGAGTAAAACGGTAATTCACCAAGGCATTGTTGAATGGTTGATATGCCACTTTCAACTTCCGAAAGTGATAGGCAATATTCCCCAATAATCCAAAGAGCACAAGGGCAGACCTTTCCTGCGCGGATCTGATAGAACGTATCCAAAAGCCTGGTTATGATTGCAACTCTCAACTTGGGATTTGTTTCTATTATCTCTCTAACAAAAGAAACCACGTCGAGAGCTGAAGCGACATTGCTATCTCCCAAGAAATCCATTAGGAGATGGACCACAGTGCTTGCAACTTCTGGGAACTTAACTGCACAAGCATGGATTGCTTGAATAAGCATTTGTCTGTACTCTCCATTCTTCTCAAGCTCTCCACTCTGTGCCTTCACAACTTCTTTCTTCAACATTTGAACTACCTCATTAATATTGTGATGAGTGATTAAATCAAGGGCAATGTCAAGAGTCTTCCTGCGGATATCAAGGTTCGGGCTTGACAGTGCTCTGAGCACATCTATTATCAGTTCAACCATGATATCTCTGTGCAATAACTTAAGCTCACTCAACCGATCGAGCAATATAAGCTTCACATTGTTGTCACTCTGAGAAAGAAGCAGTTGGCAATAGGTGGTTGCAGCAGCCCTTATTGCAGTAGGAGCAGAAGAGAGAGAAACAAGTGTCCCGGCACATTCATAGATAACCGCAGAAGAAGTGGCACTTAACAGAGAAATAATAATCTTAATATACTTCCCCTTCTCTGTTGGTTTAGTCTTACACACACTACGAATCAACTCCAGCACCACCATCTGAAGTGATTCATTCCAGTCCGAAACCTTGTCAACATTGCTCAGAAGATAAATCACTGCTCGCTCTTCAGCACAGGTAAAGAGCATTAGAAATGCATTTCTCTTAGCAGATGGATCCTGTTCTGTTGATAACACTTTCTCAATCATTTCAGGTGCATCCACAAAAAGCTGCTCGCCTTGTGGAAGCTTATATATCGACATGATGGCCAGAATCGCATTCCTACGAACAAATGGATGGCGATGCTCCAGATTTTGCAACACCGATGGAGTCAAAGGCTCCACTATTTCAGTCTCCTTCAACCGGCAGAGAAACCTCAGTGTCACTCCACGGATGTACTCATTCGGATGAATAAGGTTATTGCGAAGATTCTGGCATATCAAAATCATTTCAGGCAGGACCTTCCCCTTAGAATCCGTCTTTTCAATCAGCTCCAGGTACAGCAACAAAAGCTTCTGGATAGTGTGGTCCTCAGAGGGAAGCACATATCGTATAATAGTTATGAAAAGCTGAGGAATGGTTTCACCATTTAGCAAAAGCATAACGGCTTTTTTCATGGCATCAACTTTTGCTTCAACGTCATTTCCTTCGAGAGCTTCTTTAATCTCTTTGGCAATTGCTGGAGTTCCTTTGTCATAGTGTACAAGCAAAGTACTAGATTTGTCCATTTTTTCCAATCCTGAACAAAAAATTGAAAGAGAAAACGAAACAAAGAAAACTTCTGAAGCTCAAATGAAACAAAAAATCAAACAAGAAACATGTATTATTGTAACATAAGAAAGATATAATGTGAACTCAAAATCAGACTTTCACATGGTTCTATGAGTAAACATCATAATCAAGGACAGAAATATACAAAACATTGACAAAAATTAATATCTACAGATCCAGAAACAAACATCAAATCACTAACATAAATCATTTATGAAAAAATAACATCACTAATATCAAAAACAGATGCAATCTCTATGGATTAGCTCTCCAGATTTGGAGAGCAACAATCAAATCTACATAGTTCGTAGCCTCACTAAGCTGCACAAACATAGATCTGATGAATATTCAACGAGATCAAGCAAAGAGAAGCTCAATAATATCGAACATTGTAGATTTTAGCAAATGAAAAATGCGAAAGTGAGATCGATCTCTATACAATCTGCGTTATTTGACGAAAGTTTAACAGAGAGACGAACCTTCAAGAGACGAGGAGGAGATCCACGGAGATACAAAGCTTTGGATCCAAGAGAGATTTTGGATCTCGTGAAGAAGAAAACACTCGCAGAAGAATGTACTTATGGGTGGATTCGTCTTTTTTGTTTACGTCGAAATCAGATTTTATTTTTAATTTTCCTTTTTTGTTTTGATATGGAAAGAGTCAAATCTAGCAAAGGCCCAAATATTAGTTGAAAAAGCCCAAACCCAATAGAAGTTTGTAAAATATAGCTCCCTATATTTTTATTATTTACAAATTTAACCCAAAACTTTAAAAGGTAAGATTTCGGTCAGATTTATAATTTGGATCATATCAGAATCTGTGTTGAAACTTGAAAGTAATCACTCTCTGATACAAATGAATGACAATTCAAACTTACAACAACATTAATAATTCATAAATAAACAGAAAAAACAGCGATACAATTTCTGACATAAACTCCACAAGACAAATCTTCCTACTAACACAAATACTACAATACCAAACATAATCCTAAAAGAGATGTCACATAGTCCTAAACCTCATCATACTCTCCTACTTGCATTGTTTTGTTGTCTACAGCTCTTCTTACAGATTATTTCGCTGCCCGTCCTTTGCCTCGACCTCCTCTTCCTCGGCCTCTGCCTCTTCCTCTTCCTCTTCTGGTGGATGCAAGAGACTTGCTAGTACCTGGACTGCTACTTGCTGAGTTTGAGTTTGGTAGAGATTGGTCTCCTGGGAGCCACTCTTCTTCATGCGTGCTTGCACTGTTTTGAGAGGCGCTCGAGCCGCTGTCGTTGTTTTCGCCATTCATCGCACCATCTAACCCATTCCCTAATGTGATATCATCACCTGGAGTTTCAGCTATAGACTGAGAAGCCACGTTTTCTTCAGATGGTTTGTGTTTTGGTTCACCTTCCATAGCCACTTGTGAACTGAAAAATGCAAAGCTTTGGTTAGTACAAAGTAATGTAATAATCTTTATGTCAAACTAGCCAGAAAGAGCTGTTTTCACCTTGGTGATGAAGATGGGAAACCGTTAGAAGTAGGAGGTTTTGTGCCTATTTCATCAGTTTCTTTTGATGTTTCAAACACATCTTTTGGGATACAGAAGTTCCCCATTGGATCCAAATTTGCCCCAAGAGCCAAGACAGCTGCATTGATAAGGGCACATGTAAATGAAGAGAACTCAACTAAACATCATCCAAAAGCAACGGAATTCAGAAATCTGATATGTTACCATTTGTGGTGACTCCAATAGTCGAGCTAGGCTGGATAAAGTCGTCAGCTACATCGGTTTCACTGTTGGATACAGTTGAGAAACTTAAGAGGGATTAACTCAAAAGTACTGTGTCCAGAATTTACAAGGTGTAATATGTGTTAATAGGATAAGCACGGTAGAAAACCTTTGAGGAGCGGTATTCGTATCTTCAGATGGCTTGACTCCTTGGGTGGAGACAATTGTGTCGTCCAAACCAACTCGGCCTAAGCAGAAAATGTTTAATCAATGAGACAGACAGAGTATATTACTTTGAGCTTCATCTCATGTTGTTGTTGTCTGTTACTGAAAACAAAAATTGCAACTATGAATAAAGAAATAAGCACCTTGGGCACCACAATCAACATTCAAAGATGCATCTAAAACATAGGTGCTGTGTTTAGGTTCCAGCTTGGCTACACTTCTGGGGGAGACACATTTAAGCATATCCTCTGTTGCTTTAGCTCTGACTTTGCGAATTTCATCATGGATATTCCATGACTGACTAGAACTGGATCTCCTTTTCAGCTGCATTTTAGTATCAAACGTCAGATTGAATAAGGAAATTATACACTGCGTAATATATCGGAAAACTTGAAATTCTATTATACCTTGGAAGAGGAAAAGTTTCCAGAACTATAAGGAAACGGCGTTCCTTCCTTAAAATGATGCGTCCCTGCCGGTGAGGGTGATCGAAACTTTGAATTATTCACAGCCGGAGATCCCCATTGATGTCGAGCTTGCATATATGATTTGGCCACGTCCACAGGCGATCCAACACCATCTTCAATTGCCTGGAGATTGAAACTAGTGGCTGAGATGGTGATCATTGTCTAAAAGAAAATGGATAGAAACTACAAATGACAAAATACTGTGAGGAGAAGCTAGCAGAAGGCAAACAAGTTCTTGTCAGGATAAATGTTGATCTAACACATTTTGGCGAAAAAGTAGGACATTCAGGATGTGGTCATACTCAAAATTCTTAACAACCTAAAGTCGCAAGAGAGCTCTACATTGCTAATCAGATTGAGAAAGCGTTGAAAAATCATAAGCAATAAGATTTAGAAAGCAAGTTTCCAAAACTTACTTTATACTTTGAACTCGATGCTGATTTCTTCTCCTCCAACCATTTTCTAGCTTCCATGACAGCTTTACTGGACATTTCACCCACGTTCACATCTAGAAAAAAGCGGAAATATGTTATTACATAGACTAATCCGGACTGTTTGTAAAGTCTACGATCAGTTACATACCGCTTGTCAATCCATTGTCACTATGTCTCCCCTCCTCAGCAGCGGAGAAACTGGGATGATCTACGACTCTAGCATTGATAAGATTTATTAATCTGTCACCCTCTTCCCTGAAAAAAACATACAAATAGATGTAACTTGTAAATACGCTACTTATTATGCCTAGAAAGGCGCATATTGAGAAATACCTTGCAAACGATTCTTGCATGAGAAGCTGCTCAATTACACGCTTAGAACCGAGTCGTTGGATGGTTGGCTGCTGGGCATTCACAATATCATATTCACACAAGCAAACATCAGATTCACTCAACATAAACTGAAAAATTGCTTCCATCAAAACACACTGTCGAAAAAATGTTAGAGCTTAACAAACTTTACTTCTACAAAATCAGGATCGTGGTGCAATTCATACACATGATAAAAAGGCGAAAAGGTAGCAAACACCAAAACAATCCACTATGATAAATCATTCAAAAAAGACCGTAGTCTCTAAAAAAATTTAAATTATCACAGAAGCCTATCACCAAAACTTTCTAAGGTGGTTAGTACACATACCATTGTTTCATCTTCAGTAAAATCTGTGATGTTATTCTCAACATCCTCATCACCATCAATGTCTGAAACAATGAGAAGAACATATAAAAACCTACTTTGAAATAGAGAGAGAAATAATACACAGAGCTGGCTGGTTTTTCTAAATCCGTACCTACATTTTATACAAAAAAACTAGACCTTTATAATTTATACGAAGATTACAGCTTCACTAATGGCTTCAGTCACTACTATTAAGTCCCATAATAAAAAAGGGTAGAGGAAAAAGGGGAAGCTTTAAATCAAATTCAAAACTTAAATGTGAAGTTAGGTTTCAGATTCGCCAAATCAACAAATCAAAATTTTCAAACAAGCAAATATACCTGAAGCAGAGTCGGAAGAAGACGAAGAAGACTCGGAGAAGACGACGGAAGATATAAATTTACCGGCTCCGGAGGCAATTAGAGTGGCCGGTTTGTAAACGAGCCTTGAGATCCAACTAGGGTTTTGCTGAGGAAGATCCTTAGATCTCGTAGCAGGACGGTCATAAGGCGTCCTTACGGCGGCGTTTCGCCGTTTTCGAACAATCTTGCCTCCGGATCTAGCCTGTCGTGCTCCGCCGTAACCGGCGACGGAATCCATGGAGGAGGAGGAGGAGTTCGTTGAAGGAAATAATCAAAAGCGTTAAGAGAAGAAAATATAGCCAAATAAGTAATTTCTCTTTTCATTTTTGTGTGTGAAGGTTAGTTTCCTAAATTACTGGGATGCGGTTGAAATTTGTTACCACTAACAAAATTAGTCAAAAAGTTAAAAAAAAAACTTAAATAATGGGCCACTAAAATTATAAATGTGTTAGATAATTATGATAGTAATTATCCATTTACTTTATTATTTGTTAATGTTATATTTATCTCTTTATTCACCGACTTTAACTTCTATATAAAGGAGTTAGTCCTTTCATTTGTAAAATGATCTGAAAAGTAACAAGAAAGAATTGTTACGTTCTCTCTCACATACAACACAACACATTCATATATTGTTATTATATTAATAGTTTATACCACGTTATCAGCACGAAGCTCTACCCGTTCATCCTGTTATACTTGAAGGTATAGTAAAAGAAAATGTCTAAGCTCGAGATCAAAGATGGGGATATCCGTTTGGCAGATAGTGCGACAACGCATACAATCCTCAAAGATAGAAAGTATTTTCCCGATCTCAAATTAACAAAGCTCCACCGAAGCGTGAGATCTTATATCCGGAAATGCAAAGATAATTATAGGCTCTGGAAGAGCTAGTTTTTCAATGCCAAAGGGGACACAATTTGAATTAAAAAATGTGTTATATTCCCAAAATCTAAAAGAAACTTGTTAAGTTTCAGAGATATCCGAGAGAGTGGATATCATGTAAAAACGGTGAGTAAAAATGGCACTGAATATCTTTGCATTACATCAGAGGATAAATATATATTGGAAGAGTTACCAATGTTATCCTCGAGTTTATATGCCACAACAATAAACAAAATTGAAACATATGTCATAGTAAACCCGAAGTTTACTAGTACGTTTAAAGTGTGGCATGAAAGACTCGGTCATCCTGGTTCGATGATGATGCGAAAGATTGTAGAAAACTCTAATGGCCATTCATTGAAAAACCGGAAGATTTTTCAATCGAACGAATTTTCATGTACTCGCGTGTTCTCAAGGAAAATTGATAACTCGGCCATCGATAACAAAAGTTGGGAATGAATCACCCGATTTTTTGGAAAGAATACATGGTGATATATGTGGACCTATACATCCACCGTGCGGGCCATTTCAATATTTCATGGTATTAATTGACGCATCCAAGTAGATGGTCGGATGTATGTCTATTGACAACACGAAATACGGCTTTCGCAAAATTTATTGCCCAAATAATAAAGTTAAGGGCTCAATTCCCGCATTATACCATAAAGAAAGTAAGGCTAGATAATGCCGGTGAATTTACTTCACAAGTATTTAATGAATATTGTATGTCATTGGGGATCGATGTTGAGCATCCGGTTCCCCACGTTCATACACAAAATGGCATGGTCGAGTCTTTAATAAAACGGTTGCAACTAATTGCAAGACCGTTAATATTGAGAACACAACTCCCAATCTCGGTTTGGGGACATGCTTGTCTTGCATGCAGCGAACGACTGGTACAAATACGACCAAGTGCCTATCATGTGTTTTCCCCGTTGGAATTAACATCTGGCCAGAAGCCGAATATTTCCCATCTCCGTGTATTCGGATGTGCGGTGTATGTACCCATAGCCCCACCGCAAAGAACAAAGATGGGACCACAAAGAAGATTGGGTATATATGTGGGATATACATCACCAAGTATAATTCGGTATTTGGAACCGAAAACTGGTGATATGTTTACGGCACGGTTTGCCGATTGCCACTTTAATGAGGATGAATTTCCAGCTTTAGGGGGAGGAATTCAGAAAATTCCGAAAGATGTTACATGGTATACATCTACATTATTACATTTGGATCCCCCTACTAAACAACGTGAACTTGAAGTTCAAAGAATAGTTCATCTACAAAATATGGCAAATCAAATTCCATATGCGTTTACAGATACGCGGAAAGTAACAAAATCATATATACCCGCATGACAAATGTCCCATCAAGAATCGATATTCCTAAAGAGAATAATGATGGGAGTAAAATAAATGAACCTAAGGTTCAATTGAAAAGGGGAAGACCTATTGGATCTAAGGATAAAAATCCTCGAAAGAAAAAGAAAGAGGTAGAAATAAATGAAAAGGTTCCAGAAGAATCAAACAACGAAAAATGTCCCGAAGACATATATGAAAATGTTCCGGAACAGAAAGAAAATGAGGAATGTCCTGAAGACGAATGTAACACAGAAAATTATGAGATTTCTATTAATTATGCCCATAATGGAAAAATGTGGCTTAGAAATGAAATTGATGATGATGATGTGATATTCTCATTTTCTGTGTCTAAAGAAATAGATGATGAAAATGATGACTTAGATCCAAAGTCTGTATCTGAATGCCAGAAAAGGCATGATTGGGAAAAATGGCAAATTGCCATGAAAACAGAGTTGATATGATATCTCTCAATAAAAGAGATGTTTTCGGACCCATTGTCATTACACCAGAAGATGTAGTGCCAGTTGGATGTAAATGGGTCTTCGTGCGGAAAAGAAATGAGAAAAATGAAATAACGAGATATAAAGCTCGTCTTGTAGCACAAGGTTTTTCTCAAAGACCGGGAATTGATTATGAAGAAACTTATTCCCCGGTTATGGATGCAATCACATTCAGGTACTTAATGAGCCTAACGGCATCCAAGAATTTGGAGATGTACCTTATGGATGTTGTGATCGCATATCTATATGGATCACTGGAAAATGATATATATATGAAAATCCCGGAAGGATTAAAGATCCTCGAAGGATCAAAGATGAATGATATATCAAGTGAATTATGTTCGGTCAAATTACAAAGATCACTTTACGGATTAAAACAATCCGGACGCATGTGGTATAATCGTTTAAACGATTTTCTGTTAAATAAGGGCTATGTAAATAATGAAATATGCCCTTGCGTCTTTATTAAGAAATCCCAGAATGGATTTGTGATCATTGCTCGTTTATGTTGACGACTCGAACATGATTGGGACTCAAAAGGATATTGATGATGCACGAACTCATATGAAAGAAGAGTTTGAAATGAAAGATCTCGGGCAAACAAAGTTTTGTCTTGGGCTCCAGATAGAGCATCTCCGAGACGGAATATTTGTGCATCAATCAAATTATACTCAAAGAGTTTTAAATCGGTTTAACATGGATAAATCAACTCCTTTGAGTACTCCAATGGAAAATAGGTCACTTGATATTGATAAAGATCCATTTCGACCTTGTGAAGATAGCGAGGAAGTGTTAGGTCCTGAAGTACCTTATATGAGTGCTATAGGCGCATTAATGTATCTTGCAAATTGCACAAGGCCGGATATAGCATTTGCTACTAATCCGCTTGCAAGATACAATTCATCTCCTACTCGCAGACACTGGAACGGAATAAAACATATATTCCGTTACCTCCAAGGTACAATTGATTTAGGACTATATTATCCTAAAAACTCGGTTTTCGTTTAGTTGGTTTCGCAGATGCCGGATATTTATCAGATCCGCATAAAGCTCGATCGCAAACCGGATATGTTTTCACAATGGGTGGAACTCGCGATCTCATGGCGTTCTCAAAAACGGACGTTAGTTGCTACTTCGTCAAATTATGCGGAGATAATCGCGCTTCATGAAGCTTGCAGAGAATGTGTATGGCTACGAGCCATGTCTAAACATATACAAGAAGCAAGCGGGTTAATCGTTGACAAAGAGCCAACACTACTTTTGGAAGACAACGCTGCATGTGTTGCTCAAATCAAGGAAGGATATATCAAGAGCGACAAAACTAAACATATTCCGCCAAGGTTCATATCTTATACTCAAGAACTTGAGAGGAACCAAGAAGTCAACATTCAATATGTTCGTTCAAGCGAAAACGCAGCAGACGTGTTTACAAAGGCGCTTCCCACTACGATGTTTAGAAAACATATACACAGCATCGGAATGCGTCATTTACGGGATCTTTAAAGTGAATGATATAGTTGACGCTTTCAGGGGGAGATTATGTTATTGTACTCTTTTTCCTTATTACGGTTTTTATCCCTATCGGGTTTTTCCGTAATAAAGGTTTTAACGAGGCAATATATAATCCAGCGTTGATGGATAGATAGACAAATACAAATGAATAATTAAGGGGGAGTGTTAGATAATTATGATAGTAATTATCCATTTACTTTATTATTTGTTAATGTTATATTTATCTCTTTATTCACCGACTTTAACTCCTATATAAAGGAGTTAGTCCTTTCATTTGTAAAATGATCTGAAAAGTAACAAGAAAGAATTGTTACGTTCTCTCACATACAACACAACACATTCATATATTGTTATTATATTAATAGTTTATACCAAAATGGGCTTAGTTTTTTAAAGTGGGTCTAATTAGTTATTACATAGACGCTTTTCAGACAAAAAATTGAATTGATGCACGAACGTTGACTTCCGATTTACTAATGTCTCTCTTCTCTGTTCAAACTTCAAAAGATTACATGTAAATAAAATTAACAAGAGACGACGCAAAAGGATACAATATCCAGACATAACTTTTATGTATGTACAACAAAAGCTGTGACTTCAAGTAATGTCACAAGAACAAACCTAAAACAAATTTTTTAAGTATGGAACTAACAAAGAAGAGAGAGGTCCAAAACGAACCAAGAACACAGCTGGCTACAAATAGATTGGTCTGTTTGATTTGCTTATCTTCTATTTCAATCCTAGCTGAGAAAGAAGAAAAAGCAGAGTCTTGAACTGACAAGAAGATGGAACCGAGAGAGCATAGATATAGCCTCGGTACCTAGTTTTCATAGAACCTGCGTGTTCGGCGCCTTCTTGAACTGTAAACCAAATAGAATCAGATTATGACATCAAGCTAACATAGTCTCTTTATGTAACCATCATACATAGCACAAGGAAGCTTTACTAAACCATAAGCCACTATTTCTGTATCATATGGACTTTGTTTAATCATCATAAACTACGAAATTGCGAATGTATGGCTAGCTACTATCAAGAGGAACTAAACCAATAGAAGATTCTGACCTTTGATGCATAATATCGTCGCTACTTCTGTTAGCTCCGCTTGTGCTGATGAGCTCATCGTCGATCTCATCTACTCCATGATCCGGGAACTCAGTAGACGCAACCGAGCTGTCATCAGAGTTTGAGTTTTCATATCTATAAATGCGACTACTACCTCTCCTACTCTCACTCATCCTCGATCTCCTCCTGTTTCTCGCCTTCCTTATATTATCAAACATCTGATAAAGTATACGAGAAGTCCACCAGCTTCTTTCATTACTAGAAACATCCTCAAACTCATCATCCCCTGTATCATCATCATCGTCATCACCGTATTCGATCACATAGTCACCCAAAACAACACCTCTAGGGACTTCCGAATGAATCGTGCTCAAAACATCGATAATCTCAGACGACTGCTGTAAACTCTCCCAGTCAAGCTTCCTCGCGGGATCGATCTCCGAGGGACGCGAATCAGGATGCTTCGAATTCGCATGTTCGCGAAGCTCACTGTAAGTACCGATAAACAAGCACCTTTCTTCCTCGCAGCAACGTCTCTTCTCGTCAAGACGAACACGAGCTTCTTCCACGACTAGCCAGCCTGTAACTTCTCCTCTACAAAGTGGACAGACTGGTTTACAGCTCTCTGCCAAAATCTTTGACCGTGGCTCATCATGAGCTTCTGCGCCGCAAGCGTCGATGAAACGGTTTAAACAGTTGGAGTGAAGATGATCTGTGTTGCATACAAAGGCACGACATCCGTTTTCGTAAGATGAGCATTGGAGAAGAACACCGTTGTGCGGCGAATCCAAACAAATGGGGCAGACCAAATCGTCAAAATCGAGAGTTATATGAAACTCTTTGCTTGATAGTGTCTTTGATTGAAGAAGCTTTTCAAAAACATGCTCTAAAGCCATCAAAATGGCCCAAACAGAAATTTCCTCGAAGATCCCAAAACAAGAAACAGATTAATTTCAATTACACTATAAGCATAGAGAGTGAATCGATTTTAGAAAACCCGAATTCAAACTTATAAGCAGAAACTGATCCAAAAACGGGAATTGATAGAACAGCGTGGAGCCGAATCAGAGGAAGATGAAGAAGAAGACCTGAGATTGCAAGTTACGAAGGAGTGGAGAAACGAGATGGGGTTTCTTGTGGGGGATAGTGGGCTCCTTTTTTACATTTTCATCATTTTTCCAATTTTTATGTATTTTATATTTTACTGAAGAATGTTCTTTTTATGACAACAAGAATGTTTCTTTTATTAATTTAAAATATTTTGTGACCACGACTAATTTAAAAGAAATATATATTGATATTATTATTTTTACTAAATTCTCAAATTAAACAACATTATAAATACATTATATAATATTTCTGATTATTAATTTATACTGACAAATTATATAGAAATTCAAATTTGAAACCGAAAAAATTTATTATTTTACTGAAATATTAATAAATTGAGTATTAATTTATAGAAGTTATACTTAATATTTGGCGTTAACCTCTGACTTTAAATAAAATACCATATAAATATGCGCAAATACACTAAAAAATCAAATTGAATAATTGGGAATGTTTATAAACTCTTTAACGTAATGTCTTAGACAAAACCATATAGTATGTCTCTGATATTAACGGTGAAGGCTTGAGATGGTAGGAATTACTACAACAATCTCATAAAACCAACATAAAAAAGAGGTTAAAGCCTAACAAGATTACTCAATTAACAATTAGTTCTCTAATGGCCAAGTCTTATTACATCCTATAAATAGAAGAGTAGACTTAGCTCACCACAAAGACTAGTTCAGATTTCAAACACTAACAAAAAGAGAAAATTTATCCTTTTTTTAACTATTCTTCTACAAAGTCCTCACATCTTATACAATAAATATCAAACCATTGAAGCACACATGAGGTTTTAACATTATACTATTAACAAACAGAACATCAAAGATGTGTCTCAATGCCTCTCTTTCTCTCTTCTCTCTCACCATCTTATTACTCGCCTTCTCGACCACGGTTAAAGCCGATAACATCACACACGCGTTTGAGAAATACTCAAACTTCAGCACCATGAGCAGCCTCTTGATCAAGACAAAGCTCATTGTACCATTCAGCAAATACCATACGTTAACTGTGCTCGCTGTTAGCAATGAAGCTATCACTACAATCTCTAACAAATCCGACATTGAGCTCAAGAGCATCCTCATGACACACATCATTCTTGATTACTACGACGAGCTCAAGCTTAATGGTATGAAAGAAAAGAGCATGATGCTAACTACTCTATACCAAACAACCGGTTTAGGCCAACAGATGAATGGTTTCTTAAACTGTACAAAGTCGAAAGGAAAGGTTTACTTTGGATCAGGAGTTAAAAACTCGCCTTTAAACGCAGAGTATGTCACGACGTTGTACCATAACCCATTTAACCTCTCTATAATCCAGATAAGTAGTCCCATTGTAGCTCCTGGACTCAGCTTTGTAGTGGATCCACCTTCACCACCGCCTCTTCCTTTAGCTCCGGCTCCATCTCCATCACCAATGAATGGTGCTCCAGCTCCGGGACCAGCTGGTGAAGACAATGGTTCGGATACTAGTGTCCCAAAAGCTACACCTGCAATAGAAACACCAGAGGCTGATTCTCCTGCTTCTGCTGCTGCTCCAAGCGCCGATGATGAGAAGATAGAAGCTGCGGATAAGACAGGACAATCCTCTTCTGCTTGTAAAGTTGGTTTGAGCATTGTTGTTGTTCTCTTGCTAGCTTTATTCGCTAGCCTTGCTGGTTGCTAAGGCGATGTGTGTTTGAAGACAATAATGTAGAGAGACACAACAAAACAAAAACTTTTTGCATATGTTTGCTTCATAGATCATTTTCTGGCAACCAAAACAATCATCCATTGCTGATACCGAAACGAGACAACCTAACAAATCTGACATTGATCTTGAAAGTCTTTAATAAGAATCATACTTGACTAAACAGATAAAAGGTTCAGCACAAACAAGCAAACAAACATCTTTCATTTGATTTTCTTGATGATGTTCTCGATGACTTCTTCCATATCAAGCGCCTTCATCGGAGCAAAAGGACGTTTCATCTCCTACATAATAATGAGATCAAACATTCATATTTTACCAAAAGTGAGACAAAATTACATTTTTTCCGATTAGAACCGAAACCTTACCAAAAGGCTGATGAATGTTTCGCCATCTTCCTCTCGGATCTCAAAGCAACCACGCCTTGGCTGTTAGAGCACATCAAAACAAAAGAATTAGTAATAGTATTACAAAAGACTTATTATCAAGCACAATCTGACAAACATGCTCTAACACAGTTTTTGAAAGAGTGAGAAATTCATGACAATATATTTATAAAAAGGAGTTACCTTTTCGGGATTGATAGTCACAGTGATGCCAGGAAAAGCTCCTTCTAGACTTTCCTTCACCTGAATAGCCCTTGTCTTGAAAGCATTGCATTGCTTACTTCAATAACATTAACACAAAAACATATAACTTCCGTAAGAAAACAAGACATAACTACCTCAAACAAATCATGTAAGCTTTTTGACAAAAAAACAAACAAATCATGTAAGCTATTCCTTGCAACTTAGCTTAAGCAATACAAGAAACAAACAGTAACAAGATTTAAGGGTTTCTTTAAAAAATGTAAACTTTCTTACTTACGAGTCACTCTAATATCTATGTAGAGATCGAAAAAGGTACTAACCAGTGCTCTATTACAATCTTAGGTTTAGTGTCGTCTCCAACCTCTGTCTCTTCCTCTTCCTTGTCTTCTCCCAAAGCTGTTTCCTTTTCCTTCTTACCTTTCTTTGCTTTTACAGTCTCAATATCTGTGGTCTTCCTCTTCGTCTTCTTAGGAGACGCAAGCTTGGTGACGGATTCAGCTGGTTTAGCACAGTTTCGCTGAGTCGTGCTCCGAGTCACTCGAGACGACGCCGTAGTAGTCAAAGGTTTCTCCTTTTTCTCCACATCTGCTTTGCTCTTCCTTGGCGCCATTGTACAGACAAGAAACAACAGTAGAAATCTAGGTTTTTTTGTTTTAAACCAAACTACTCTGTTTCAGACATTAAAAAAGCTTATGAAAGCTCTTTGCTGGTGATTGGATTTGAACGGACGGTGCAGATTACTTTTCTTTCATCTTGGAAAAGTAATCTTAATGAACGGTGGAGATTAAACAAGGAAGATTTACAAAAGTTTGACCAATGGTCAATAGTTTCAAAACTCCATGGCGTTTAGCTTTTATAGGCCACAACAACTACTTGCTGTTTTTGGATCCAAAAGAGATTTTTCTTGGTTATAGCAAAACCACAAAATAGTGCAATTTACTTTGATGATGACATTGTTAAAGCATTACTAAGAGTGTCTCTTCTTCTTCTTGCAGATCTTCTTCTTCTTACTTAGTTGTTTTTTGAGGTAATCTATGATCTCATCTTTCTCTTTGAGTTTATGCTTTAGTTCTTCGATTTCATTTATTACATCATTATCAAGTAGCTTCTCTGTTTTCTCCTCAGCATCATATTCTCTCTTCTGTCTCTTACAACTCTCCTTCTTCTCCTCCTCCTCTGTGTAACTTCTCTTAGTTTTATAGATTTCCTCATCTTCTTCGACAATTTTACGCATGTGAAAGTATAGTCTAGGCTCTGAGTGTGAACTTTTCTTTAGAAAGACCTGCTTTTGCGGCAAACCTGTTGAATCCTGTAAGAATAAAACAACAGAATATATAACTAATCTGTTTCATATAGCGAAAATGAAACTACAAGAAGTGATGCTACCTTTCCCAAGTCTCCATCAATGTTTTCAAAAGCTTGATTAGCTTCTGCTGGACTATTATAAACAGCAATCGCGCTGTAGTAGTTACTTCCTTCTCTTGTACATAGCTTCCTCATGCAAACAAACACATGAGAATATGATATTATGATTTGAAAAAAGTGTACATGTTATGGGATCCATACCTTGAGTTTTGGTGTGAACTTCGTGGATATAACTTTAGTCAAATCTTCAGATGAAACATTGTGAGGGATTCTGTGAAGATAGAGTTTTGACTTCTCTACTTCCAAAATCTGCAATGATGATTCGGAGACAAAAAGTATATGTTTTCAATTAGTTTTACATATACTAATATTCAAGTTTGTAATTAATCTGAGGCATACCTCTTTAGTTATTGGAATGGAGGTATCTACTCCAAGCTCTACTATTGCAAGTACAAGCTTCATAGCAGCTTCCGCGTCATCAACACAATTGTGAGCCACACCGTCTTTCTGCACTTCGTATCCTAATATACACTTGGAAAACAAGAAAAGAAAACAAAGTTATTTTATTACATAACTCTAGATTTGGTCTCTCATCAGGACATGGTTACTACCTTGCATAGATAATTCAAAGAAGGTCTTTTAAGTTTTCGAGGCTTTACTGCCCCGGGGTACTTGTATTTGAACACGAGTGAAGTATCGATTACTTTTGCATGATCTATCTTCAATACTGTAAGAAACCAAAAGTAAAACGATTAAGAAGAACGCAGAGCTAACAGAGACATTAGTTAGAAGCAACTTTTTGAGTTACCTTTCATATCATTGTTCAAACTTTGACCTACCAAAATAGTATCCTTGAAAATAAACATCTGCAATTTTTCCTACATAAAAATTATTCATAAAGATGGTGTCAGAGCAATCTGTTTAAACAGCAAGAAATCTATGTATATATATGCAATGAATACCTGTATATCTACAAGAGACAAAGTAGCTTCATTTTGAAGGATTTTAGCGGTAATCCCAGTAATATCGGTCCTATAGTCAACAACTTCTTGATCCGGTTTCACAAATTCATCAAGAATCACCTTTAAATCACGGTCAACAGCAGCGACTCTAACAACAGCTTCGTTCCCATCTTCACAAAGAACCATCTCACAGTCAATAGCAACCATCTCATCTCTATTTGATTTATTCGTCTTCTTCTTCTTCTTATCACTACCCACTACAACCCAATCCTGTTTTTCACAAATTCAAAAACCATAACTTTTTAATAATTAGCATCTCTCCAATCTACTTTAAAAGAAGAAGATTAAGCTAAGAAAACACAAACCTTCTGATCAGATGGGAACAAGTAGCATAAAGGATACTCATCATGTGTAACAGTCACTCTAACTAGCCTCTGCATTGCCATTACCAAACTCTCTGAATCACACAAACAACCAAAGACTAATGTTATAAACTCACAAAGTGTGTTACTTTGTTACCTGCTCAACAGTCTCATCTGGAGATTCCTCAGCAACATAAGGGGTTGGTTTAAGAAACGTAGCCAATAACTAAAAAGTAACAAAAAAAAACCCATTAATCAAACATTCAAAACAAGTGTGTTTTTGTCTTGATAAGAGCCTTTACCTGCAAATCCTGTTTCTTGACGAGTGTTGTAAGAAAAGCGACCAAGACATCTTTGGAACGTCTCGAAGGATCACTCAAGCTAGATCCTGCTTGTTTATCGTAAACATTGAGAAAATCTTTCCATCCTCCGTTTTCTCCTTCTATGCGTCGCTTCTGAACTAACTTCACCATATTTACGAGAACCTATGAAAAAATCCCCCAAAAAAGAACAAAAATTGAAAAAAATTATAACGAAATTGACCTTCGAAATCGAGAGGGTTTAGTCTAATTATTGAGGAAAAGGACTTACTTTCTTCTCTGCTGTGGCTAGAATTTGCTCCATCGTCGCCGATTTTTCAGAGACGGCGAGTAACGGGAAGAAGATGACCTAGTAACATAAAAAAGTTAGGGCTTTCGCGCGTATTTGAAATACCTATTAATATACAATTTTATTATTTTTGTTTTTTTTAAATGTAAAAGCCCAAAATGAACTAACAAGATTATTGGGCTTTTGCTTCAAAGCCTAGTTTCTTGGTCATATAATTTTAATTTATCAACTTGTAAATATCTTATATTATTAATACAGCGGAGAGTGAAAATTTTACGTGTCATCACGTGAGTAATTCTGGCCCCAAATCATTAAAAAATTTATTGGAAATTCATAAAAACCCAAAACAAAAAACCCAAAACAAAAGCCCAAATTTATCACAAAAATCTCTTAAACTAACATAATAAATGGATAATATATAAAAAGTGATTGAACAATCATAGAAAATATGTTTAAAATATTTAAAAAGCCTATAAAATATGATTTTAAAAACACATGAAACACACAATTTTATAATTTTCCTAATGTTTATATGTTATATTCTCGCACAAAACAATGATAAAACATATTGTTCATTTTATAAATATCAATATTATTTTGTAAAATTGTATTAAGCATCAAAGTCCATGTCAAATGGCAAAACTTGAACACAAAATTGACTTGAACCATCGGTTGACCCACCGGTTCCCGAAAATTCAGTGGTTTTATCTGAGTTTTAATAATCCGAGTTTTATGACAAATAGAGACCAGATTGACATACTTTTCATTGTTAAACGGGTCATATCATGGTTTCAAAACACTATATAGTTATTGTTTTTCAATGATAAATAGTAAATTATACGTAAAGGTAAATATTCAACATCGAAATAGCAATAATAATCTTTTTCGATGATAAATATTAAAATAGTAATAATAAATTTTTGTTAATAAAACATTATAAAAACAAAAATACAATATATTTTATATATAAACTTCAAATTAAACTCCGCGTTTAACGCGAATAACATGAATAACATGACATCTAAATTATTTTTATCTCATTTTATATTACACATTGTTTTTACCAATAAATATTTTTTCTTTTATTCCGTAAATTTTTATCCCGCACTTGGCGCGGATAACTTTCTAATCCTAAACTATTATGTAAAATAGCAAATCAGATCTTGAAAAAAGTGTATCAGAAAATCAGATCAAGCAAATGCAAAAGCAGGATCATATAAAACACAAAAAAAACAAATTGGACTGTGTTATGTATCATCATATAATATAAAGATTTTATATACTGGTTTTTAATAATCATCTAAAACCAATAATAATCTATATTAGTATTTTTGAAGTACTAATTTGAAATTTTCCAAAAAATCACACTAAATTACACATTATGCCATTGAGCATAAAAGGAAATGTTTTTGAACATTTAATTACGAAAAATCAAATAAGGAAATATTACAATTCTCTCCAAAAATAAATAAAAAATATTAAAGAAATTATGTAAAAAATATTTGAAAAACAAAATAAACATATGTAATTCACATAAATATATTAATACATAGTTTTTTTTATAAAAACTACCTTTAAAATTTTATTTAAATCAAAACAGGTTTAATTAATATTATTAAGAATTTAAAAACGAGTTGAAATTTTTTTTTGTTAAAAATATCAAACAATAAAAAACAAAATAGTTTGTTAACGAGTTTGATTTCCGGTTCGATTATAAAAAAAAAAAGAAATTGCAATTCTACTAAAATTTAAATCTTATATTACATATTTAGAATATGTTTACAACAATTATTTATATATATATATAATCAAAATAATTATAATTTTAAATAAATTTGGGTAAATCGCATAATATGATTTGTGTATTTTGATTCGGATTGTATTTTGAATTCGGGTATTTTCGAATCCTAAATATAATAAATAATAAATTATTGGTCTAATCAACTTACAAATTATATTAAATTTTTGCTATACGAAATATATAATAAAAATATATATATTATTATTTTTGAAGTACTTTTTTGAACTTTTCAAAAAAAACTCACTTAACTACATACTATGTCATTGGTTTTAAACTCACTTAAAGAGTTATGTGAAACTTACACACAAACATATCTCATTCTATATATATACTTTTTAAAATTGACTTAAATATCAACAAAAACAATAAAACCACACTAAATTAGTATTTTTGAAGTACTAATTTGAAATTTTCCAAAAAAATCACACTAAATTACACATTATGCCATTGAGCATAATAGGAAATGTTTTTGAACATTTAATTACGAAAAATCAAATAAGGAAATATTACAATTCTCTCCAAAAATAAATAAAAAATATTAAAGAAATTATGTAAAAAATATTTGAAAAACAAAATAAACATATGTAATTCACATAAATATATTATTACATAGTTTTTTTTATAAAAACTACCTTTAAAATTTTATTTAAATCAAAACAGGTTTAATTAATATTATTAAGAATTTAAAAACAAGTTGAAATTTTTTTTTGTTAAAAATATCAAACAATAAAAAACAAAATAGTTTGTTAACGAGTTTGATTTCCGGTTCGATTATAAAAAAAAAAGAAATTGCAATTCTACTAAAATTTAAATCTTATATTACATATTTAGAATATGTTTACAACAATTATTTATATATATATAATCAAAATAATTATAATTTTAAATAAATTTGGGTAAATCGCATAATATGATTTGTGTATTTTGATTCGGATTGTATTTTGAATTCGAGTATTTTCGAATCCTAAATATAATAAATAATAAATTATTGGTCTAATCAACTTACAAATTATATTAAATTTTTGTTATACGAAATATATAATAAAAATATATATATTATTATTTTTGAAGTACTTTTTTGAACTTTTCAAAAAAAACTCACTTAACTACATACTATGTCATTGGTTTTAAACTCACTTAAAGAGTTATGTGAAACTTACACACAAACATATCTCATTCTATATATATATTTTTTAAAATTGACTTAAATATCAACAAAAACAATAAAACCGATTTTCAACCACTAATTTCATATTTATGATATTTTGATATAATCTTTTTATTTTTCTTACGGTGGTCTATAAAAAAATTCAGAATATAAATATTTTTTAAAAAGTATATAGTTTAGTTTTTATATATAATCATTGTCCATATTATAATTTTCTATTTATATTAATATTTTAGATGTTAATAAACATCTATATTGAACATAGATAAAGTTTGTTTAAATCAATTAACATTAGCATAACAATTATTTATTAACGGGTTCAGTTTCTAGAAAAATTCTAGATAAATGACAAGAAGTTTGAAAATAATGATTAAACTTTATCATAAACAAATTTCGGGTAATTCGGGTTCAAATCTAGAAATTTGTTTTGGCTTCGGGTTTTCAGGTAGTAAATTTCTCAATTCGTTCGAGTTATTTATTTTTGGAACGGTTTCGGTTCTTTAATTTCGGTTTGGTTCCAATTATGTACTTCAAATATAATTATAACTATTATTATTTTAAATAATTTTTGGGTAGTTAGAGTAGTTTAGTTTAGTTCTACAAAATTGAGTTCGGTTCAGATTCGATTTCGGGTATTATGGTAGTAAATTTCCCTATACATTCGAGTTATTTGTTTTTAGAATCGGTATTGATTTGGGGATTTCGGTTTGATTTGAGTTCGGTATTTCGGATCCGGAAGTTTTGTCCATCCCTAATTTTTATAGTTTATAATAGTTTGGAATAAACACACTTACAAAATATATTAAGATTTTGCTATATAAAATATAATTCTCATTATATATTTATGGGAGAATCACAAAACTACACCATTTGAATTACATTTCACAAAACTACACCATTTCAAAAATATTTCACAAAACTACACCTAAACACTCAAAATTAAATCCAAATAAACCCTATCCACACAAACCTACCCCTTAATACTATACCATAAACACTAATTAGCGAACACAAATGAAAATATTTTAATTTTGGTAATTTTTAAAAGGGTAAATCAAGCTTTTAAAATTTTGAAAATGTGTAAATTTGTGAAAATATTGAATTAGGTGTAGTTTTGTGAAGGAAGAATTGAAAGGGTGTAGTTTTGTGAATTTCTCTATATTTATTTGCATAAACAATAAAAGAACAAAATACATTTTAGAAATTCTGAATATTTTTATTTATTTTACAAAATCAGAAAAAATATTACAAACTTCTAAATTAATTGTATATATATAAAACTATTTATAAAAAACATAAACCCGTGTTGTACAACGGGTTAAATCCTAGTGATGAAGTCATTATTGATTAGTGGCACGTAGAAAAAAATCAAGGAATATAAGCCAGCTAGTTTTACCAAATTTAATTAAATTCAATTTTTTTTTTCAATCATTCATGTAATTAGCTCAATCATTGAATTATGTTTTTTTGTTTCTTTATGGTGGTTAATACACTTAGAAACACGATTTTGTATTTAGTTCATTTAAAAAAAAAACATGAAGAAACGTACGGAATTATGATAAAAAAAATTACTTAGGGTTAAAATAATCATTTTTGGATTAAAATCTCATTTAATATAGGTAACGTATTAAACAAAAAAATATAATAACATGTTAATTATCTTATAAAATGTTTTCTTTATTCCCCGCTAGTTCATCACCAGAACATGCAATGCAACGATCGTCATTTAGCAGTCTGACCAAATCTTTAATGTTTAATAAGAATTCTTGTTTTTGTTGAAAAAATAATATATATTAGGTTTCTTGTTATATAAAATCGGCGTCAACTTTTGTATTATGTATTTTTCGTAATAATAAGCCGACTTTTATTGTTGTTGGTCATAAGAAATTCCACAAACTCATTTTACAAAAAAACAATAAAAAAACTCGAATATGTTTCTAAATATAAGAATTAGAGATCGTTGGAGCCAATCATTATTTTGCTTATATAATATTGATGAAGCAATGAGTTAAATACAAATGAAAGGACTAATTGTGTTTTACCCGTTTTTATACGATTTTTTTTTTATCTATTAAACGCAAATCCAACAAAAAGAATAAACAAATATGGTCTTAAAAGTAACTAATTAAATTAAGAAGAAAGTCAAACAAAAAGTGTTACCCCAAGTAGAGGTTTCAAGTTTGGTATTAATAAGACAACCAAAAGCATATGATTGGTTGAATATTTTAACATTTAATATCAAAAACTAATCTATAAATCAACAACTAATCTATAAAATCAATATACAATTAGATTCCTAAATGTAATCATCACCTTTATATATCTCCCTAATCTCCAAATCCCACCATGTCTCCAACATTACACAACACATAAATATAGACAAACACAAAACAACCAAAACCGTTTCTATACTTCCTCTTCTTTAGTTTCCACAATGGAAACAAAGAAGTCAAACAAAATCAAAGAGATAGTAAAGCTTCAACAAATACTCAAGAAATGGCGAAAACTCGCACACCAATCAAAACAAACCACCACCAACTACAACAAGATCTCTTGTTCAGAACACAACAACAACAACAATGAAAGCAAAGGCATCAAGTTTCTGAAGAGGACACTATCATTCACAGACACAACAACATCTATCCCTAAAGGCTACTTAGCTGTCTCTGTAGGTAAAGAAGAGAAGAGATACAAGATACCAACAGAATACCTAAGCCACCAAGCTTTCCATGTTCTGTTGCTTGAAGCAGAAGAAGAGTTTGGGTTTCAACAAGCTGGTGTGTTAAAGATTCCTTGTGAAGTAGCTATGTTCGAGACCATTTTAAAGATAATGGAGGATGATAACAACATGACAAGTCAAGAGTGTAGGTTCAATGTTACAACAACAGAGGAAGTTAGTTGTTATTTTTCATCCTTCACATTGTCCTAAGACACCATCTCATCAACATCATAGCCCAATGTGCATATAATACTTACTTTTTGTATTTTGATTTGTTGTCAATCATTTCTTCCTATTTAAACAATTTTGAATAAACGGAATGTACAAAAAAGGATAATTACTCTACTACCTCACACACACATATGGTTAAAGAATTGGTCAAAGTCAAAGATTAAGCAGTGAGATCTGATCCAACGTAAAGGCCACATAACATATAGAGAATTTTCATGTGTTATTGAAACAGCTAGTACTCGTTAGGACAAACAAACAAGAGTGTCACAAAGACAACAGAGTTCAAAACACACAAAAACATTACAAGTCTACTCAGAAAACAAAAAACAAACTCAGTTAAAGATAAGAAGCAAAGCAATCTGCTTTCACAGCAAATCTCACTTTGTGTCTTAAAGCCAACAAAGAAGACAAACTACAAGAGAGAGCTATATGGTAGTGGCAATAGCTTCTGGATGATGAGGAAGTATCTGATGAGCCGTGGGAACATTGCTCTTCGCCTTGTTAGCCACACGGCTCGCTCTTGCTTCCTTCACCGGTGTCACTACTTTCTTACCAATTGTCGAAGACTCTGCAAGAACTTTCCTCACCTCATTCGCTAGCTCTATAACATAATCTTCCTCATGCCCTGTGTCATAACCAAGAACTCAAAAACACTCTATACATTACAAACAATGTCTATGTTTGTTTTTAAAGAGTGGCTATCAATGTTCTATTACAGCGTAAAAGACTTTAAACCCGGGACCTATAGTTCCTAATCTTTGATAGTATTGGTTTTTCATAACAAAGGGAGTTTGGAACTAACCGATGTCGTGCATTGCTTTCTCGAGAAGAAAGAGATAATCTCTGTTGTTACCACATGGTCCATTTGCCGTCGCAATTTGTCTTTCAATATAAAAAAAACAAGAAGCTAGTGTTAAGACAAGAATCTTGCATATATGTCGTAACAACATAAGAAGTTGGTTTTGAAGACGAGTAAATGTCTTACCTTGCCATGTCTTCCAATGGCGCAGGTCCAAGGTAATACTTGTTAGAGACCTTGTCTGGAGTAGAAGTGAATCTGAAAAAGGGTATAAAGTGCATCCATAATGAATCACACAACACAAACACTTGTAGAAGCAACACAAAAGATACAACTCTATACAAAGAAATGAAATAGAAAGAAAAAATCAATAAACTTACACTATGACTCCGGTTACAAATGGCTTCAAGGGATCATCTTCCTGGTAAGTTAAGAAATAGAAACCTTTGAGGTCAACAAAAAAAGCACAAGAGAAAGGAAAAAGCTAATCGAAGAGTAGGGCATTGTAGTGACTTACCTTGTAAAAGTCTACACATGTCTTGAGATCATACTCACACTCTCTACGTTCCAAGTACTGTGTAATGATTGATTAAAATACAAGTAAAATGTGAGAGACCGATACATCAAGGGATCTAGTTTTAAGATTCAAGAACATACCTCCATAGCAAAACGTTCTTTTTCTGGTCCTCCACGGACACAAAATGCAGTGCCCCACTGTCAATAAAAATAGCGGATTGTTAGTAAGATAAAACCTCTATAAACATTTAAAGGTGTAAACATATCGACTACTAACGCATATGGCTTCATCATCTTTCTCGAGTGTGCAAGTTCTTGCAGGGTGTTCTGGTGTGCCTCTATGATCAATGCAAGCTACACAAGTAAAACCAAACACACAAGAATCAAACCATCAACACTTGAGAAGAAGAAGAAGAAGAGATAAGTTAAATCAAATAAGTAAAAATGAACAAAAATTTAATGGTGTTACCAAGATCAAAGACACGTTTATATCCCTTGATGAAACCTAACACTTTCTCATCATAGTGAAAGCCTGGGTTCCACACAAGAGATCCATATCCAAATACCCACATCACCATTTTCTTCTGCTGCCCCAAAAGAAGACAAGGTGTTAGTACTTTTTGATATCAAGAAGAAGAAGAAGACAAGTTACAAGATACACAAAATCATTATTTTTGTGGAGGATGAGAGAAAACAAGGTACAACATGTAAAGACAAGACAATAGCTTTAAGTAACACATGTGAGATGAATAATTAAGACAAATCACAATGGACCAGTGTTTTTTTTTACATGACAGCTCATAGAAAAGACAAAAACCCAAATCTTTATTTGTAAAGAACAATGAAAATCTAAAGGTAGATTATGAGTTTCAATGGAAGTGCAAGTAAAGAACATGAACCACCAAACTTGTAGAAATAAAGACAAAAGTCACAAAACCAAAGTAGACATATGTGATATGTTACTAATTCTAGAAAAGGGGTTAACTTTTTGTATCCAGATTAGGTGCAATAATCACTAACCAAACATTAAAGCCATTTTTTCACTTGGATTATTATAATAACTATAAACAGACATATGAAATTAACAAAAGCAAACATGAAGCTATTTAAACCACAATGGAGGAAGAAAACAAACATAAAAACCAAAACTTTACCTTAAAAGGACGATCTTCGTGAAGAGATAAGACAAGATCTCTGAGAAAAAGCTGAGAAATTCGCAGGGGGAGAGATTGCAGAGGATGGTAGAGAGAACGACGTCGTTTATCTTTGTGTATGGAGCTTGTAATGAGATCAATCAGCTCCTTCTCTCTCTCTCTCTCTCTCCACACTCTCTGAATCTCTCTCTTCTTTCTCTCTGGTTTTTAGGGACTTATTGAGAAGAGGAGGAGGCGATGTGGAGGAAGAAGAGCATTTATAGAGAGGTCAGAGAAAGAGAGAACCTTGTGTTAATGCCACGCATGTTGTTTTTCTTGAGTTCCGTCTGATTTGTTATTGTCTGTTCCGTTTTTCATTCGTCACGTGACAACCCCGTTATTAATGGCCTTTCCAAAATATTTTTCTTAATTAAAATTTTGGAAATGATTTCTTACTAATTGAAACCCATAATTATCCAAAATCTTTAAAAAGTAAAAAAAACGATGCAGATTTTTTTCTTAGGAGTATAAGAGCATCTTCAACTTATAAACCTACAAAATTTCTTAACTATTCATTGAGACCCATGAACAGTTGTTTTAAAATAAAATAAAAATAAAATAATTAAAAACGCATTAATCATATGTCGTCACGTATCCAAATGGCCCACTAAATAGTTAAGATCCGGATCTTAAATAAAAAATATAAGATCCATATCTTAACTATTTAACGGGTCCCACCTGCTAAGATTACAAAATAAACCAAGTATTTAATGAGTTTATCTACTTGTCAATTCTGAACTCTAAAGACAATAGGTGTCTTTTTGTTAGGTTTAAACGTATTTTTTTGTCAAACAATTTTAATGTTTGGCATAAACGAAGACACATTTCAAAAACACAAAAAGTCAGAATGTATATGTTACACAAATGCGTATATATACATTTTCCAATTTATCACCCATTTTAATTACTTAGTTATAAACTAGAAAGTTATCCGCGCCAACCGCGGGATAAATATTAACGAAATAAAAGAAAAAATGTTTATTGGTAAAAACAATGTGTCGTATAAAATGAGATAAAAAAGTTTAGATTTCATGTGATTCGCGTTTAACGCGGAGTTTAAATTTGAAGTATATATACAAAATATATATTATTTTGGTTTTTATAATGTTTTATTTACAAAAATTTATTAGTATTACTATTTTAATATTTTGGTTTTTAAAAGATTATCATTGTCATTTCGATATTGAATATTTACCATTACGTATAATTTATTATTTATCATTGAAAAACAATAACTACATAGTATTTTGAAACCATGATATGACCCGTTTAACAATGAAAAGTATGTCAATCCGGTCTCTATTCGACATAAAACTCGGACTATTAAAAACTCGGATAAAACCACTGAATTTTCGGGATGTTTAATCACTCTTTCATGTATAAACTTATCCGAAAATTCTTTGCTCAAATTTTGAGATGAGTCGTTAATTATGTGTTTATGTTTTGTCATTTGACATGAATTTTGGTGTTGAATACAATTTTACAAAATAATATTGTTATTTGTAAATGAACAATATGTTTTATTATTATTATGAACTTTATGTGATGAAATATAACATAAAAATATTATTGAGATATATTTGAAATTATAAATTGTGTTTCTTATGGATTTTTTGATATTATATTTTTATATTTTATGGGTTTTTCAAAATTTTCTAAATATATTATCCATTTATTATGTTTATTAAAGAGACTTTGTGATAAATTTGGGCTTTTTGTTTTGGACTTTTATAATTTTTCAACGAATTTTTTAATGATGTGAGACCAAAATTACTCAGGTGATGACACGTAAGATTTTCGAAATCATTTTCTCTATTGGTCTTATATAAACACTAGGTGGTTTGACCCGCGCCATGGCGCGGGTATTAATAGTTTTTGAACCAAAATACACAATAAAATATTAGTTTTTATATTTTTGAATAAATTGAATTGATAAAATAGTAAAAAAAAATATTTTTCTTCAATTGTTTTTATTTTTCCAATGAAATTGTTATATAAATCTCGATATAAAAATAAAAAGTAATCAAATTATAAAGAGTGACCAAATTAAAGAAGTCGATGAAAGAAAAACACTTCAAATTTAATTTTTAGTTTTTTATCATATATTATATTATCTGTATTAGTTTATAATATTAAGAGAAATTATTAAATTTATGATCATGTGCTCGTCATTATTAACGAAAATATAGAAAACCTATAAATGAGAAAAATATATATAAATTCTCTCTCCATAAAATCTTTTATCTTTATTTATTATATATGTAAAAAATACAATTTTAAAAAATAAATTTTTATAATTCTTAAGTTTTCTCGAATTGACACGTAAACTAAATTTTCAAATTCACTTTCCTGTAAAATTGAAAACTATATACCATTTACTGGAGTCAAAACCCTTTGTGTTGTGTAGTGGAACCAATCAGATAAGGTTAAGTAACTAGGTGATGGAATAAATTGAATATAGATAAACAAAATAGTTCTTAAATTATCTATAAATATATGAAAATAAAGTTTAAAAGTAATCCGTTAAAAATAAAAAATAAAGTTTGAAAATTTTACAAGAATATATGTTTTCTAGCATGTCTTTGTGATTCAAGATAAGTTTTTGTAGTACGTAAAAGGGAAAAGAATAGAGAAATACTTATTGATAAATGCTAATAGCTTTAAATCCTCAAATGTATAATGTTTTAAGATATGATATAAGAAGCTTTTTAAAATCACGTTTATAACCAAAAAACAATAATTATTAAAATATTAAGTTTATCATAATTGAATAAAAATAGATTTTATATAATAGTAATATTAGATAAACTTAAGTTGGTTTACGTGAATCATGTATACAAATATTATATACTCCATCCGTATCAATTTGATTGATTTTATAAGAAAAAAATTTCTATAAAAAATATTAATTTTCTCAACTTTAAATGTATTTTTAGCTATTAATTTATTAAATTGTAAATTTCAAGGGATATTAATTTAAATTATTGGAATATTACTGGTTGAAATATATTGAAAATTGTGTAATACAAAATATGTAATTATTAATATTATATACGATTTAATATTAAATAGGATAACAATGAAGAATAATTTTAAGTGAATAATAAAAAACGAAATTATGAATAAATTAAATATGATTTAATATTAAATAGGATAATCATGAATAATAATTTTCAGTAAATAATAAAAAACGAAATTAAAAATAAATTAAAAATAAATTTTCCTAAATTTACTCTCGTTGCGACACATAAGCCAAATTCCTTGCCTTTTATTATATATGATGATGATATGATATTTCTAATAAAATTTATAAAAAATTTAAATTTTGGTATATATGGTATTTTTGTTTGAAATTTATTTAGGCGCGCGGGTCAAAACATCTATATAATATAATTACTTGTCATTTATTGTATAGACCATTTGAATTACATTTCACAAAACTACACCATTTCAAAATAACTTCACAAAACTACACCTAAACACTAAAAATTAAATCCAAATAAACCATACCCATACAATCCTACTCCTTTAATACTATACCTTAAACACTAATTAGCGAACCCAAATGAAAAGATTTTAATTTTGATAATTTTTTAAAGGATAAATCAAACTTTTAAAATTTTGAAAGGGTGTAAATATGTGAAAAATTGAATTAGGTAGAGTTTTGTAAAGGAAGGGAAAAAGAGTGTAGTTTTGTGAATTCATGTGTATTATATATGAAACTATTAAATTAATTAAATATAAAACAATTTCCTTAATTTTCTCTAGTAATAAGTAAATATTTTAAATTATAATATAAATTAAAATATCAAAAAGACATCGTACACTTTTTAGTAAATTTCAATATATTAGTAATAATTAAATATTTGAAATTATAATATAAATTAAAATACCAAAAAGATATTGTACACTTTTTAGTAAATTTATTGAAATTTCGAAAATATAATATTAATAAATAATATATGATAAAATAAATTATGAGAAATAAAAGGGATAATTACAAACACTTTTCGAAAATATTAAATTAATTAAATATAAAAATATAAATTATGAGAAATAAAAGAGATAATTACAAACAATTTTTGAAAATATTAAATTTATTAAATATAAAATAATTTACTTATTTTTCTCTTTGGACGACACGTAGGCAAAACTTCTTCCTATTTATTATATATGATAATAAAGATGGTTTGGGCCTGTAGTCAACAAAAATGTGGGCTTTGACCAAAACCAATTATTTGGGCCTGAAGACAATTAAACTGTTTTGATTAAATTTTATCTAAATGGGCTTTTGGGCTTAAACTAAAATCAGATCTCAAAAACTCTCTTTCGTCATCGTCTTCTCTTCCGTCGTCATCGTCGTCGCTATCACAGTCTCTTGCTTTAGCTTTCCACTTTCCTTTTTTTCCCGAGAAAGCACTTTCATAACTATCTGGTAATATTCTCATCTCTCTACTTAAGTTTTTGAATCTTGAAAGGTCTCTTCAATGTCTGCATTATCTGCGATTTTGCCTGTGTTCAGTTCCTGAAATTGATTATCGTTACCCAATTTTTAGAAGTTTTTCAGTTTTCAGCTCCAAAATCAAATCAATGATGTCAAATATTTATGAATCTCTCACTGTTTTAGCTCAGATCTTGTATGCATTCCTTGAACACTCATATGCAAAAGGACACTCTCACTATATATATACATCTTCTTGTTCAATAGTGTTTATAAGTTTATGTTTAGATGATGATATCTAATGTGTATGTCTTTCTTGTTCAACAGTGTAGTGTTTGTGTTCCTAGTTATGCCTAGATTGATGATATTGAAGAGGATTGTAATCGAAAAATGCAGGTGGAATCAAGTAGATGGAGGAAGAGACTTCATGTGGTAGAAGAAGAACAAGGTCACAAGTTGCTCCGGATTGGACAGTGAAAGACTGTCTGATTCTCGTGAACGAGATCGCTGCGGTTGAATCGGATTGTTCTAACGCTTTGTCTAGCTTTCAGAAATGGACAATGATATCAGACAACTGTAAAGCCTTGGATGTGCACAGAACTCTTAACCAGTGCAGGAGGAAATGGGACTCGTTGGTGTCTGATTATAACAAGATCAAGCAATGGGAATCTCGGGATGGAGGCAGTGTTGGTTCGTCGTATTGGTCTTTGCGTAGTGAGAAGAGGAAGAAACTGAATCTCCCTGGGGATATCGGTGAAGAGCTTTTCGAAGCCATCAATGCGGTTGTTATGATTCAAGAGGATAAAGAAGGAACTGAGCCTGATAGTGACCCGGAAGCGCAGGACGGCTCTGACATGCTTGATGCCGTCACTGTTGAGTCAGGTACACATAACATTAGTCTTCTTTAACTGTATGTATAGTTCGATTAGGCGCAGACTTATGGTTAAGAATACTCTGCTTATGATTGTGAAACTCAGCTTTTGCAGGATCAAAAAGATCAAGACAGCAAGCTATGGTCGTCGCAAAGGAAAAAACGCCACATAAGACAAAGAAAGAAGAGGAGCCTCGGAGAAACCAAGTTCAAGAAAACACTCACGAGCAACTTGCAAAAACTACTCATCGCAACAAACTCATGGAAGAGAAGAATCCGGTGGAAGAAATCTCCGCAGATGATGAAGAAGGAGAAGAGAAGGAGGAGCCAGTGAACTTGGAAGAGGATAGGGAAGCTACGGAAGCGAAGCTAAGCGAGAAAACTGACTTGGTACACGCAATAGTTGGTAGGAATCTAGCAAAGGATAGTGAAACAGGAGACGATATTAGTATCCGCGACAAAATGAAGTTTGTAAGACAGCAAGGAGAGGAGCTAATAACATGCCTAAGTGAAATTGTTAGTGTCCTTAGTAAACTCCGCGAGGTTCCATAAGACATAAGACTGATCAGCTGTAAATGTTAACGTGTTTTGGTTGCTTCTGTGGAGTAAAATATGAAACTAATGCAGGGTAAGAATAATTTAACAGGTAAAAATTTGCTAAAGCAAATTAAAAAAATACGACTCCACTGGGGATCGAACCCAGAATCTCTGGTTTCGTAGACCAGCGCCTTATCCATTGGGCCATGGAGTCATTTTGTTTACTATATTGCTAAGATTTATTAAATTCATTTTCTATTATTGATTTTTTCACTTTCAGGTCTTTTTTGGAAATGAATATTTGTGTGCCTGTTTGGTATCATCTAGGGGTAAAAGAATGTCTTTTATTATCCATTTACTTATTCAACTTGTCCACTTTTTAATGAAGTGTTGAGATAAGCAAGAATATTACTTTAATGTTTTTCACAAGATTGTTTGCTTTAGCTAACATACTAATGTTGCAGATGGTATATTCTTTGAGGATATTTTGGTTTTACTCTTTTACTTGTTCCTCTTGATAGAGACCTTATATAAAAAAATAGTTCTCTGTTTTAAACATATATTTTTTTTACTTGTCCCCATGTGATTTTTCCTTTCCTTTATCCCCTTTTCTTGGAATTTACAAGCTTTTGATCAACAGAGAAGAATATCATTCAGAAATAGACCTGTTGTGAAAATCTTGTTATAATTCATATCTGTGGCTTTCCTCTTATCAAAAAGGTTATATAACCATTTCTCTGGTGTGTCAGGTATGTTAAGTTTTCTTTGTCATAGTTTACTATTGTCTGTAAGAACCTGCTATAAATGGTCTTATGTTTCACTTGTATGTTTCTTGGAGTTTTGTTCTGCGTGTCATATGTTTTTAATGTGTTCTTTGTGTTTCTTTATGTTTAACCATCTCATATGTTTATGAAGATGGACCTTAGGCTTATGATTTGTTAAGACACAAGTTCTTGATGAAACATGTTCTGTCATATTGGTTTAGGTCTTTGAGAATAATAAGAATAAAGATCATAGCAGTTTATATGGCAGTATCAGCAGATAACCAAGTCGAGTTTCATGAGAGTAGTGATCTTTACTCTATACTAGAGTCTCAAGGGATTGAGTTCCTCTTGTCACATAGTGGAGAGGTACTGATTATTCTGTCTCTTGATATGTTTTAATATGTTCATATATTCTCCTTTTTACTAAACTATGTGATTACTTCAATTAGGTACCACTTGAATATATTCATGGTAAGACGATTTGTCTCTTCTTCTCTGCAAACTGGTGCATGCCTTGTAAGGACTTCACTCCAGAGCTGTTGAAACTCTATCAGAATCTTCAACAACGGGGCGAAGAGATTGAGATAATCTTTGTGTCATTTGATCATGATATGACTTCATTTTATGAACACTTCTGGTCCATGCCATGGCTCGCGGTTCCCTTCGATTTAAGCCTGCGGAACAAACTAAGAGACAAGTACCGGATTGCTCGTATACCGTCTTTTGTTCCTATATATCCAAATGAAATATCTGTTGCTGAAGATGTGATTGGACTAATAGAAGACTATGGTCATGAAGCCTTTCCTTTTACCAACAAGAGAAAAGAAGAACTTAAGGACATTGATGATTCGAAACGCGTTGGAGGACAGTTAAAGAAGCTACTTACACATGAATCTCGCGATTATGTTGTTTCGAGAAATGGAAGTAAGGTAAAACAAAGAAAGCGATTTAATAGTATATGGTTTGGATCAAACGATTAGTTATGTGATTATTATATTTATGAACATTGATTAGGTACTAGTTTCTGAACTTGTGGGCAAGACCATAGGCTTATACTTTGGTGCATATTGGTGTCCGCCTTTTCGATCTTTCACTTCTCATCTTATAGATGTCTACAACGAGCTTTTCATGACCACAAAAGGCTCTTTTGAAGTCATCTTAGTCTCAACAGACAGAGACTTGAGTGAGTTTAACATCAACATGACTAATATGCCATGGCTCGCAATACCTTATGAAGACAGAACAAGACAAGATCTTTGTAGGATCTTCAACATCAAGCTCATACCTGCATTAGTCATCATAGGACCTGAAGAGAAAACGGTGAACACAAACGCGAGAGAGATGGTATCATTGTATGGATCAAGGAGTTTTCCGTTCACGGAAGCTAGGATCGTTGAGTTAAGAGCTTGTTTGAAGAAAGAAGGAGACGCGTTACCAAGGAAAGTGAAGGATAAGAAGCATGAACATGAGCTAAAAGTGGATATGGCGAAAGCGTATGTGTGTGATTTCTGTAAGAAGCAAGGCAGGTTTTGGGCTTTTTCTTGCTATGCTTGTGATTATGATCTTCATCCTACATGTGTTGAAGAGCAAGAAGCATTGTCTGTTAAGCAAAAGAGTGAGTCTCATGTTGTCTGAAAATATTTTGTAGTTTTAACAAAGAAAGAAGATATGTTATGTTCTTGCAAGGAAAATTAAGACTCGGAAGTCATTAGACCTATAAATAGTAAATACATTTCTGCATAATTATACTTTATCTTCTAGATTTCTTGGTAGGTAAATATATAACACACAATTGATAGAAAATTTGGGTAAAGAGAGGCGTAAAAGAAGGAGAAGCGCTCAAAAAACAGAGAGAGAGAGAAACAGAGTCAATGGATTTTTATAGAAACCTCTTTCTATCCTCTTCATACCTTTTTCACCTTCATAAAATTTACAGAACAAGAATAATCAAACAGATCTTTGTAAGAAAGACATACACATTAAAGAAAACAAGCCACATATTTGTCCATTGAAGCTCAAAAATCCTCTGTTTTAAGAGACTCTTATAAAGAGATATTTGGATGTCGAAACACGGTGGTGGAAGGAGAGATAGAGACGGAGGAGGAGCCAGCACAGATGGATTGGTTGCCGTGGCGATAGATAGAGACAAAAGCAGCCAAAATGCTTTGAAATGGGCTGTTGATAACTTGTTGCTGAAAGGACAAACCGTTGTACTCATCCATGTCAAGCCTAGAGCTTCCTCTTTGTCAACAAACCCTTCTAGTAATAACCCTCTCTTCTACTTCTTCTGTTGGTTATGCTCCTTTATGCTTCTTATATATGTATGATATGATGGGTTTGAATCTTTCAGAGACGGGCCAAGTAAACGGCGATTCTCCATTGGTGTGTGGAGATCCAGATGGCTCTTACAGACAGCTGTTCCTTCCTTTTCGTTGCCTATGTTCACGCAAAGATGTGAGTCTTTGAGTCTCCGAAATAGTTTTACCTGTGGGCTGTCTCTTTCTATGCTTATTGTGTGTTTCTTGAAATGGAACTTGTTAAGATCCAATGCAAAGATGTGTTGTTGGAGGAGTCAGATGTGGCGAAAGCTTTAGTCGAATATGCAACGCAGCTTGTCATTGAGGTATTGGTGGTTGGTTCCTCCTCAAAAGGTGGCTTCCTCAGGTGTGTTTTGACCTTTCGCAATCCGGTTTTGCTGTGAATGTTTTAGCCAAGAAATGGTGGATTAGATGTAACAAATATGTGTTAAAACCTCTGCAGGTTCAACAAACCAGTAGACATTCCAGGAACTATCACGAAGACTGCACCTGATTTCTGCACGGTTTATGTCATAACCAAAGGAAAGCTTTCGACGAAGAAAGCAGCCACTCGTGTTGCGCAATCTGTTTCTCCATTACGCATCCAGCTTCAACAGCCTAGCATAAAGCCACATCCACGTTTGCCTTCACCTGCAACTACTAACGGAAGAGGTTTAAAAATCAATATGGCTTTTCTAACTGATTCTTCGCATGTCAAAATACTAAAACTTTGAGTTTGCTTTTGTTTCTGGTAGCTGAAAGACAATCATTCGAGTCGCAGAATCGCAGGTCCATTGATGATCAATCATCAGAATCCTTCAGGTGCATATCACTCTTGTTTTTTTCTCATTTGGCACACACGAGGAATCATGACTATAAACTCTTAGACGATGAAGTTACTTGGTTGAAACAGGTCATCACCTTTCAATAGAAGAGGCCTGACAGGGAGATCATATGGAGACTTATCATTCGCAGATTCTGACATATCCTTTATCAGCTCTGGAAGACCAAGCACTGAGCGCAACTCTCTTTCGCTGTACGATAATTCTGATCCAAACAGGACTCCTCCAAGGCTATCAAATTTCTCAGACATGGACTATGGTAGCTTTGAGTCTATGACTTATGGAAGGATGTCACTGGATGTAAACTCACCAACAACTTTCTCAACAGGCTCATTTGAGAATGAAAGGTTTTCATCGGCATCCCAAGGAGGGGTAAGACTGCTCTGTGAATTCTTTTTCGGGTTGCATACTTGAAACTGCTACATTGCAAAAGGTCTTATGGATGACAATTGTAAGCAGGATGATGTAGAAGCTGAGATGAGGAGGCTTAAACTGGAGCTGAAACAAACAATGGAAATGTACAGTACAGCTTGCAAGGAAGCCCTCACAGCAAAAAATAAGGTATAATTCCCATGAAAATAGAGTAGAGTGTGGCTTCATTTTTTGTTTCTCGACTTCTAGAATATGGATTCAAAGTGAATTGCTGAACCTGCAGGCGACAGAGCTTCAACGCTGGAAGTTAACAGAAGAACGGAAATTCGAAGAGGCAAAGCTTGCAGAGGAAGCTGCTTTAGCCATTGCGGAGAAGGAGAAAGAAAAGTCCAAAGCAGCAATGGAAGCAGCTGAAGCAGCTAAAAGGATTGCTGAGATGGAGTCTCGAAAGAGAGTCAAGGCAGAGATGAAAGCTATTAAGGAATCTGAAGCGAGAACAAAAGCTAAAGCACACTCAGATGTCAGATACAGGAAGTACTCTATCGAGGAGATTGAGGATGCAACAGAATACTTTGATGACAAATACAAGATCGGAGAAGGCGGTTATGGACCTGTCTACAAATGTCATCTGGATCACACACATGTTGCTGTGAAAACATTGCACCCAGACGCATCTCAAGGAAAGTCACAGTTTCAGCAAGAGGTGAAGACTCCTAAAAAGTCTCTTTAAACCCCACATAATCTTTCTTGGAAGCTAACTTTAATTAAGTGTTGTTATCAACTAAACACAGGTCGAAGTTTTAAGCAACATAAGGCACCCTAACATGGTTCTTCTGCTTGGAGCATGCCCAGAAGGTGGATGCTTAGTGTATGAGTTCATGGCTAATGGGAGCTTAGAAGACCGTCTTTTCAGAAAAGGAGACAGCCCGCCCCTCACTTGGCAGACGAGATTCAGAATCGCTGCAGAAATCGGCACTGTACTTTTGTTCCTCCACCAGACTAAACCAGAACCACTGGTTCATCGTGATCTCAACCCTTCAAATATCTTACTAGACCGCAACTTTGTCAGCAAGGTTGCTGATGTTGGTTTGGCTAGGCTGGTCCCTCCATCTGTTGCAAACACAGTGACGCAATACCGCATGACATCCACAGCTGGCACATTTTGCTACATTGACCCAGAGTATCAGCAGACTGGTATGCTTGGCGTGAAATCCGACATTTATTCACTCGGTATTATGTTTCTGCAGTTAATAACAGGAAAAGCACCTATGGGACTAACTCATTATGTTCAAAGAGCCCTCGAGAAGGGAAATTTGAAAAGTCTGCTTGATCCATCTGTGTCTGATTGGCCTGTTGAAGACACCACAAAGTTTGCCAAGTTGGCTCTCAAATGTGCAGAGATAAGGCGAAAAGACAGACCTGATCTTTCCAAAGTTATATTGCCAGAGCTCAACAGACTAAGAGCGCTTGCTGAAGAATCAAATCAGTCGGCGGTAGTCATTAACAGCCCAGGACCAACTCCCACTGAAAGTCAAACTTCTTCCCCCAAGTGAGAATGGATATAACAATACGGAGATATGCATTTCAAACCCAAACTCCATTTACCCAACTCACACCTTCTTCTCTAATATACATTTCCAGGAATAGATGAATGATGTATCAGTCACTATACCTCAATAACATCTGAAGTCTCAAGTTTTGCTGCGATGAACAAAATGATCTGCACATAAGAAGAGACAAAGGTGATGCAAGTACTCAGCAATCCATGTTCCACCGGAAGTTACACTGCACCTGAAAATATATTTTACGTTCATGTCATGAGCAACTGAACTTTCATGGTCAATGTAGAATGCAGTAGTGTATATCCCTTGTAGAAACGTATTCAAACTGTACAGATGTTTATAGTTAACTTACCATCAAGATCAGGATGGAGAAGATTCAAAGATGAAGTCTTCTTGTCCTGACTCTTCTCTAACATAAGAGCAAATTCAAAGATGATGCAGTCACCAGTCCCTCAGAACAGAGAATACCACAGTTCATAAACATTAAAACTAATGAATATCATCATATCACTAACAAATGTGTTGTGGTTTTACAACAGTATCAAATTTCTTCCGTTTATTACTCTGATTACCAAAAAAATATTCAAATAATCTCCATCAAAGCTAATCCTCTTCTCTATCATGTAACCTCATGCACCAATTGTAAACTACCCGATGGCGTCATGTTGTGGATTAGATTAGACCGCCTCCACAACTTCTTCACCTCCTTCCTCTTCCTCATCAAGTTTTGGCTGCCTCCTTTTAGGTCTGCCACATAGTCTGACATTTTTGCCAGACAAGAGCTTCATTGCCTTCTCTAAAGTAACGTCACCTGGTTCCACATGCTGCCAAGTACCAAGTTGTCCTCAATAAAAACGACAATGCTATGAACTTATGCAATAACACATACAACAATAGATCTTAGCATATCGTGGATGCTCCTCCTATTCTACCTATATCATATTCTAAGGAGGAACCATATAACAGTGCATAAGTATACCTTTGGAACAGTAGCCATAGTGCGGCGATGTCGAATAGTAAAACCAGATTTACTAAGCTTCAAGAGAATAGGCTGTCCATCTTTAGGATGGGTTCCCTGGTCAGGAATCAGCAATACAAACTCGTCAGCGCTCCAAAATGTTGAAACAGCCAAGCCAGAAACGCAATAAACTTAACCTTTAAATCAGTCTTACCAGTGTCAGAGGATAGCGTAATAACTCAAGCGCACCTTCAAGCGTAATAGAGTTTAGATCTTTTATCTGAAAAAGGTTACACGAGATATCTCAGTAAATAAGTCAAGCATCATATCCCAAGATATTACAGGCACATATATGCACACTGAACATTTATTATGCATCCACTTATGTAAGAAGTGAAACATACAGATATTTTATTTTAATTGATAAAACTTCAGCTTACATGGGCTGCATTTGCTCGTTTTGGTAAATGGCCTTTTTTATCTTCACCGAGTTGTACATAATGCCCATAGGGACCACACTTTAAAATAACCTGAACAAAGCAATGGATTCAGCAAATTAAAGTTTTAAGAGAATTTTTTCAACAGAAAATAGTCAGAACAGTGAGACCTTCTCACTGGTATTGGGATGAAGACCCAGCAATCTGGGCTCTTCTACGCCGGTATTCTTGGGAGTATCATCCTCATCTTCATCCTCTCCATAAAGTGTTTTAGCAATGAACCTGTATATGAAGCACATAGCTCAAACTATATCAGTGGCCATGTTAATAACATGGATATATATAAAATCGTAAAAATTTGATAAATATAATCTGATGGAGAGACTCAACAGCCCGGGACTTACTTGCATGAAGGGTATTGATCACAGCCGATGAAATACCCTGTACCATACTTACTTACTTTGAAACTTAAGGTGCCTTCGGAACAACTGAAACATGGAAAGAATACAATTAGATGCCTTCTAATTTTGATTACGTGGGAAGGAAAATGGTATGCAGACCTTGGACATGTCCTGCTGGGATCAGGAAAGGAAGAAAATAGAAAGTCTTCATATTTCTTTTCCAACATTTTCTCCACCTGCAAATGTATGATAATGTAAGAAACTATCAAGAATAGTAGAGAAAGAAAATACACTTTCAGACTTCATTCTTATATGAAAGTACCTGTGGGATTTGAACAGTTTCAACACGTTTACAATAAGCGCTGAATCGTGTCCAGTAGTCTCTCAGGAGACCTTTCCACTCAGTTACACCACCAGAAACGTTATCAAGCTGAAAGGAAATCAATTATAAAGAAAGGGAAATTTATAGAATATGGAGAAATTGTTGTAGTGAATAGAAAGTTAAGTAAAGAACAAAACTAAATATCCACCTCAGTCTCCATATCAGCAGTAAAACTATAGTCTGTAACCTCAGTGAAGTAGTTGGTAAGGAAAGCTGAAACCTGGAAAAATAGTAAGAGGTTAGAAAGATATATTGTGATGGTTGGTGTACTAAATCATCATTTAGTGAGCTCGATTATCTAGGAAGGTACCATCCTCCCGCGGAACTCTGGATACAGTACACGGCTTTTTATTGTGACATACTTTCTGTCCTGTGAAAGAAATAAAAGGTGTCAGAATACTGCCAGTCCATGCCTCGATGAAAGGAGTATTGCTACTTTCAGGGACGTTATCAGTCCTAACGCGAGCACGTACCTGTAACACCCTAAATATAGACGCATATGTTGAGGGTCTACCTATCCCGAGCTCCTCTAGTTTCTTAATCTGAAACACAATGCAACATGTTTAACAAAATTTCTCTTGTGAAACCTGGCAGTAGTACAATAATAATACAAAACGTCTTGGCTAATATGTCTGAGCAACCACCAGATTCAGCACTAATACAGAAAGAACCCTCTTATCAGTTCGTGCTTAGCTAAAATCTGACTGAAACAAAGATTAACTACTGTTTCTAGATTAATTGACTCTTGGACTTGAGAAAAGTAAGTTAGATATGCATAAAAGAATCAAGGCAAAACTGAAATATTTTGGTTAACAAAATGTTGTTAGTATGGAGCTTCTTCTTCACTTGTAGAAAACTAATGTGACAGATAATTCCAAAAACAGCTTAGACTAATGAAAAACTTACCAGTGACCCCTCGGAATAGCGTGGTGGATGCTGAGTATGGTGCTGCTTGAGCTCCACTTGACCAATATCTATCGAATCCCCATCCTAAAAATAATGGGAAAACCTTTTAAATGTACAGTTTATTGTAGGAAGAAAAACATAACGACAGACACTGTACAATTATGCAGCTTAACAAATGCATGTGATATTAAATATGGTACCTTCAATAAGCTGAGAGTTTCAAAGGTTTCCTCCCGCTCACAAGACTTAGCATCATCTTTGTTTTTGATTGCCTTAGCTTCAGGGTCCTACAATATCATCAGCATAAAAAGACAAAACTACTTTAGCACATGTCTAAAGGAAAAGCACACTACACTTCATCAGATGACAAACAAAAGTAAGATCAAGAATACGTAAAAGGCAACAATATAATCCGGCAGAAGACACCGCGAAAGCAAAAAATGACAAAACTGCTCCTAGAAACAAACTCTAGAGAATCATCAGAAATCAAACAAAACAAAAAATAGGTTGTACCTCATAAACTGCTTGGTATCCAAGGAAGTCGACTTTTGAGCACGATGATCTGAAGATAATGGATTGAGAGGCACTCCCAATGTCAAGTTGTATCTGAAGAAGAAAAGAGTCAAGACAAAAACGGGAAATATGTTAAGCCTTGAACAATTCAATACTGTTATAAGTTTGATTTTAAAAAAAAAATAGCAGGAATTTTACCTGAGCAATGGAAGCAGGCTCCATCTGACATGCCATGGCTCTTGACCATATTAAGGTATACAATTTTAAAGAATCCGCATCAATCAGGCTAGCAACGGTTGCTGGAAATGCATACAAAATACGTTGAGGGTAACGATAAATAAATTGTATGGTAAAACAAATCCTCCTATCTTACGGGAGCATAGTAAATTATTTACTTACATGGTAATCTACGTATATCGGTAGGTCTGATAGCTTCATGGGCTTCCTGAGCGTTCTTAACCTTTTTAAAATATTTACGAGGACTGTCTGATGTAAAATTCCTCCCATACCTACAGATAAAAAGTAAATAGCTGTTAGATATTTCTCGAGTCAAACAGACTATTGGAGAATAACTTCACGGATGCAATTATATGTTTAACCTTTCTACCACTAAGGACTGTATATCTTTGAGGGCTTCATCAGCTATCTGATGGGTACATAAACAAATGAAAAGGGGATCAAATGAGTCAAGAAATATCAAAGTGAAGTGGTAACAGGGCAAGTTGAATCAGTAAGAAACTCAGAAAGTACCATTTTTTAAAATCAAAGTAAAAAATTCAATTACCATAGAGAAAATACACAAGTAAAGAGAACACTCACATGTAAACCATCTGTCCGCATGTATGTTATAAGACCAGTTGATTTACCATCAGACATTTGGACACCCTCGTATAGTTTTTGTGCAACCTGCAGAGCACAATTATCATAAATATGCACCCAATGAAAAGTCAACAAAAATTAAAGTATAAAAGGTATCAGTTTCTCTACCTTCATGGTATACCCTGTTGAAAAATGCAATTTGTTAGCAGCATCTTGCTGAAGGGTTGATGTTATGTATGGAGTCGGTGGATTTTTCCGAGTGGTACTTTTTTTAGCGCCCTTCACTAAAAAAACTTCTGATCTGATCCTTTGCTCAATGTCCTGTGCCTCTGCTTCAGAGCTGATAGAAAGTTGATTTAACTTTTTCGAATTAAGGCTGGTTAAGTGAGCTGAAAGAGTGGCTGAATCATCTTTCGGTTGCACTTTAACTTCTACAGTCCAGTACTCTTGTGGCTTAAATCCATCAATTTCACTTTCTCTATCACATATAAGAGCCAATGCAGCAGACTGGACTCGCCCAGCTGATGGGCAACCCGGGAGTTTCCTCCAAAGAAGTGGTGAAATATTAAATCCGATAAGGTAATCAAGAGCACGCCGTGCGAGATAAGCATGTACCAAGTCCCCGTCAATTTCACGTGGAGACTGAAGTGCATTTTTTATTGCTGACTCAGTTATCTCATGGAAAACAACCCTTGCTACTGTCATGTTTTCACTTAAGGCACCTTGCTGCTGCAACATCTCTATGATGTGCCAGGCAATTGCCTCTCCTTCACGATCTGGATCCGATGCAAGAATCAGATTTTCAGCTCTGAGGAATAAGGTAAACAGAATCAAATAAAGAAGTACAATAAGAAAAAGAGCCAAACAGAATTAGTTCGTCATATTAAGCTTGAAGCAGTCATATATCTACATGACTACATCCCAAGACAGTCCAATGACACACCCCAAATTTATTCTAAAACTACGGAATAGATGATGACAGTAAAACTGGGAAATTAGGGAAGATACCATACCCATTTAATGCGACCTTTATGCTCTTAATATGAGTCCAGGCGGAAGACGGAACCTCCCATACCATGCTAAAATCGTCATCTGGCCTCACTGAACCAGACCTTGAAGCCAAGTCCCTGATATGACCATAACTAGGCAAAACCTCATACATGTCACCAAGATAACCCTGAATAACTCTTGCTTTTGTAATTGATTCAACAACAATAACAGTTTTTCCACTTGCTGGATAAAGCGGTTTAGATGCATTTTGACCTCGATGTTCTATGCTGTTTTTCATTTGTTGAGGAATCAGCTTCTGTTTTGTTGCTTTGCTTGCTTTTGATGGAGCAGAACTTTTGGTCCCCTCCACAGTGGGAGTTTTTGCAACCTCCTTCTGAGAACTGTACTGTTAGATAAAACAAGCAAGGGTAAAGATTATTCTTTTCCAAATATTTCACTGTTTTAAATACCTTAGGAGATGATGACTTCCGATTTCCAGAACGTTTTGGCTTTGGAACACTCTTTGAACTCTCTTCTACAGAGACAGCCTCCAAGACTGGTACCACTGGTGAAGATTTATCTTCGACATTCTTGATCTTTGGCCGCCGTTTCTTTTTTAAAGTAGTAGCTAGCTTACCATTGGTAGTAGGTGAGGCTGCAGTTGATAGATCTACCTTGATGCCACTGCTAACATCTCCATTAACTGTTTCAGTAGAAGTCACCAATTCAGCCTCTGAGGAAGCCAAGACCTTATGCTGCTTCAGGTTATTCAAATTTCGTGAACCAGATTGTTTGGGTTTCGGTACACTCATCAAACTCTCTTCTACGAGGACCGTTTCCAAATCTGGCACAGCTGGAGAAGATTTATCTACGATTTTCTTACTCTTTGGCCGACGTTTTGTTTTGACATTAGAGGCTTGCTTCTCATTATTGGCAGGTGAAGCTGCAGTTGATATTTCCACCTTGACGCCATTGCTAACATCCGCAATAACTGGTTCAGTAGAAGCCACAAGTTCAGCTTCTTTGGTAGCCGAAACCTTATGCTTCTTCCGCTTCTTATTAAATTTCCTAAAACCTAATTTACACCCACCAGCCTTCTCATCAACACCACCACCAACAATGCTACTCTTGTTTCCATTACTAGAGACATGAGAGAAACACCTCCGCGTAAACGGTCTGAAACTATTTCCATAGGACAATGGAATCAAACTGCTCCATTGAGCTCCATAACTAACCGAACCGAAAAGGCTTAGATGCGAAGGAAGTCCACAAGCTAACTTAAAACAACTTTCATTATCTCTTCTAAACTTAAGCTGGCCAATATTTGTATATACTTTATCGACTCGAATTACACGAGAGGAAGAAGAGGATGCAGGGAAAATCTGAATCGCCCTGCACTGCAACTACATTGACCAAAACAAAATTAAACTCAATGAGTTACAATAACGAACTAAAAGTCAATTTTGAAGCACAATGAAACAAATTCGATGCTCTACTAGAAAAAACGAACGAAAGTAAAAGAGATTTAACCATAAAGGACGAAACTTTGAAATCGAAAGTCTTGAAATTAAGTCGAAACACAAACCTTAGCCATAAGGGGACGAAAAGACAGAACCGAAGTCGAAGAAGAAGACTTAGCAGCCGCAAGTGAGATTGTTCTTTGCATCGGGAAATACTCTGTTTATTTCGGAAAGTCTCAAATCGTGCAACGGTTGCTTCTTCCTTCGCTTTTCATAAATCAAGCAGAAGAAGAAGAAGAAGAAGAAGAAGAAAGAAGAAGTTTTTGCTAATGACGGAGATGTCTGGTGAAGATAATAATTCTTCCAAGGGTTTACTCAAATGAGGTTTATCTGCTTTAGCCTCTTTCGGGTCGGGTCGGGTCAATTAACGGGTCGGGTCGGGTATACGGGATCCAGATATGACTTTCGGATCCTAGTAGCACAGATTAAAAAAGGCATCTTCTCACTGTCTCTCTCGTTACTTCTTGTCTCATCTTCTTACTAAGTAGGATGATGTTTATACATCTTACAAGAAACACACAAGTACAAACTATCACAGAAACCATGAGTGTAAGATCTAGAGCATGGTCCCTGCTTTTTTTTTATCAACATAACAGAGCTTCTTCAAGACTTTAGTTTTACTTGGTAATGTGAATGTATATTAGTGACTTGTAAACAACTTTAATGTATATTAGTGACTTGCATAACTGTGCAGTCTGGCTTTAGCTTTGAGTTGAAAAAGAGATACTAAGGAGCGAGTCTTTGAGGGTCACGAGGGAAGAGCGATGTTTTGCGGATGTTATTGAGAGCACAAAAGAGCATCACCACTCTCTCCAGCCCTACTCCGAGCCCACCATGAGGAGGCGCACCGTACCTATTAACATTTATTTGTTGCTTTCAAAAAGTCTGATCACTTAAAATGTGGGAGGAAGAACTGGTTTAGTTTCTGATTTTACCTGAAAGAATCAATGTATGTGGATATGGTCTTGATATCAATGCCGCATTCCCCTGCCCGTTTTTCCAAGACTTCTGGGATGTGAACACGTTGAGCTCCTGATATGATCTCCTCACCTACACAGGAAACCACAAATTTAGTATTAAAATGTGTGGTGATATGATTGGTGAAAAGATTTGTAAGGTAAAAACCAATAAAAAAAACTCAAAGATGCACCTCTGATGAAGACATCGAAGGAGTTACTGTAGCGTGAATCATCCGCACAAGGCATAGTGTAGAACGGCCTAACTGCTGAAGGATATCGATGTAGTATGTAGAACTCTGTGTTGTACTTTTCCAATACGAGTTGACCAAGTTTTCTTTCAATCTCTGTATTTAGATCACCGAGAGGATTAACCTCCTCGCCAGCTTCCTGATAATACATCAAGAATACCAACTATTAGTCATCGCCCATTCAAATAACTCAGAGAATCAGAGTACAAAACATACCTGAAGCATTTGAATCCCTTCTGCGTAGGTTAGCCTCAACGTCTTTGGAAGAAACTGCAGTGTACTTCCAATTATCAGTTTCCAATCAATTACAAACCTAAGTCTCCTAATAATATTCATTACTCACATAGCATTATTACCTTCAAAGGTACAAAAGGGTATTGTTTTCTGACAGCTTCTAGTTCATTTTTACACCTTTCATTCAATTTAGTGAATATGAACACAAACAACTCGTCCACAAGATCCATTATCTGCACAACAATAATTATTAGCACAAGTTGCAGAATAAACGCACTTAGAGATGAAAATTATATTATTAAAAGAACAAACTTACCTCAGAATAGTGCGTTTGAATCTCCATCTCAACATCAAGACCAACAAATTCACACAAGTGTCTATGGGTGAACGAGTCTTCAGCTCTGAAAACAGGACCAACCTCAAAGACCCGTCGCAAGTCACCACATATAGCCATCTGCTTATGAAGCTGAGGAGACTGAGCCAGACAGGCAGGCTGCCCTTTGTAGTCCAACTTAAATACAGCAGAACCTCCTTCACTACTACCAGCCATCAATTTCGGTGTGTGGATTTCAACAAAACCCTTGGATAGTAAGAATTCTCTGAATGCCTAGAAAAAATTGTTAGCAATGTTAAACAAAAGCAAAATATCATACTAACTATAAAGATAGTTCTGATAACACATCTTAACGACAATACTATCTTAGCCTTGATGCATACACTAATAATGCACATACCTATTATTAACATATGAAAAAAGCAACACAGATCTATACTATCCTAGTCTTGATACCTATTATTAACAGATGAAAGAGGCAATAAAGATCAATACAAATGTTAATCCTTTTAAATAAGGCTTACTATTTGGACTTGGCACTGAATGCGAAATATGGCTTGGTTAGCCGGTGTTCTGATGTCAAGCACTCTATTATTCAAACGTGTGTCCTGAAGAACACGAACAGCTGGTTTTCCATCCTACACACAATCATTAACAAAAAAACAAGAGCTCTTATGAACATATAACCAAACCAACTCCAACTAATATCCAAATCTTAAAAACATGATTCTCTACCTTCTCGGATTTTTCGATCTCTGCTTCACTCCGCGCAGCATCTTCCACACTAAGTGGTAATATCGGCAATGCTTTGTTAATGCAAAACACTTTCCTCACTTGAATTTCAACCTGCAATACCACAAGTCAACACCTTTCAATGTCACAATTACATCACGAAAGAGAAGCAAAGTAAAACCCAATGTTAACCTGTTGTGTAGTTCCTGTAAGAGGCTTTACAGGGAGAGTAACAACACCGATAACATCAACAAAGGATTCACGACTTAGCCCCTTGAGAAACTTGATCATATTGATTCCAACTTTGTTCTCCACAGATTCAGAAGCAACGCATTGAACAGTGTGGCCACTTTGTCTCAACACAAGAAACGATTTGCTAGAGAATGTACGGTCTGTGTGTAAACGGCCTCTGATCAAAACCTCTGAATCAGCGATCTCTTTCACCAAATCGCTCACGTCGGTCCATTTTTTACCTTCTACGGCTTCTCTCCACTTTCCGGCTTTAGGATCCTCCGTTGATTGTAACTCCGTGAGAGTCACGTCTCCGTAGTTCGTGGAGAACGATTCGTCTTCGAGAGTAAGAGAAGATGACTTACGTGAGGATTCTTCTTGTTCCTGTTTGCGACGAAGCTTCTCGAGTTTGGCTGCTTCTTTCTTCGCCGCTTTCTTGCTGATTTTCTCTCCGGATTCCACCGTCGCGGCGGTGGATAACGACGACGAGAGATTTTCCGGCTCCGACGACATTGTGATTTATGAGGTCTAACAAAATCGGAGGGAACCCTAAATGTGTGTATATTGGTATCACAAATAAAAGGCCCAAGAAAAGCCCGTTAATAATATCCGTTAAGGCCCATTAACATAAATTTGGGTTAAAAGTTAAAACGGCCTTTTTCAAAGAAACCCATATTTATATTGTTTGGTGAGAATTACAAAACTACACCGTTTGAATTACATTTCACAAAATTACACCATTTCAAAAATACTTTACAAAACTATATCTAAATACTCAAAATTAAATTCAAATAAACCTTACCCACATAATTTTATCCCCTTAATAATATACCATAAACAATAATCAGCGAATCCAAATGAAAAAAATTTAATTTTGATAATTGTTAAAAAGGTAAATCAAGCTTTTAAAATTTTTAAAATATGTAAATATGTGGAAAAATTTAAATTATGTGTAGTTCTGTGAATGATAGATTGAAATGGAGTAGTTTTGTGAATTCCTCTATTCTTCTTTTTAGCTAATTGCTAAAAATGTCCGACGTGTATTTTTAATTTACTGATAAAACTAACATTACTATGTAAGTGATTTTTATAGACAAAAAATGGTAGTAATACATAATTCTTCAACCATTGTCACAAAGTACTAACTCCTAAGATTGGATTTTTTAGAAAACTTTATATGAGTTATAAAGAAAATATATTGCATTTGTTAACTCATAAGTATCAGAAGCATACTCTCTTTAATAAAAAAAAATCATATAATCAAATTATTTATAGATTTTATAGATAGCATATGAGATTTTTAAAAAAATGATTCTAATACAATAAGTAATCGAATATTAAATGTTTTAGAGGAAGACAAGCGTAGCTTTTAAGCTAACTACGCGCCGCCTCTCACGACGACGAATCATCGATCACGATACGACACGTGTGAATACGTTAAAGCGCGTGTGAAACACTTTTTCTTGTAGAGTGTGTGGCGCGTAAGCTGTCCCAAATAAATAAAGAAAAAAGAATTTGCCAGCAAAGGACGGACCATAATTAAAAATAAAAATAAAAATAATGAGAAGCGACGACTGACTCTTCTTCCTCATCTTCTTCTTCTTCTTTTTCCCTCTTTTCTTCTTCTTTCTGTGTTCTTAATTTTGATCGGAAAGTTAAGCTTTTTGAATTCGAAATTTAATTACTTTTGGTGGGTTTTGATCGGTGTAGGATCATTAGTGTTTTACTCTGTGAATCGTAAGTACACGAAGAAGAAGAAGAAGAAGACACATGTCTTCCTGCTCATATTCACTGGTTTTGAGGTCTGTGAAGCTTTAAGTAAGCCATGGTATCTTTGTTCTAAGCTTATCTTATCATCGATTCATCGGATCTGTGTCTGCTTTTTAGATTATTGGGTATTTCTCTAAACTCGTGTTTGATTCGTTATAAAGTTTCGATTTTTATGGTGAAGCTGATACTCAACGATCCGATTTTCAGCTAAATTTCACTAAATATTTGTTTTTTATATAGTTTCTAAATTTGTTGTTTTTTGAAGGTGCATGCTCAAGTGATAAGACAGTATATATATAAATCATTAACACGTAACAAGAGATTTGTTGGAAAAGATGCTTGAAGGTCCAAAGTATGATGTTGGAAACCACAACAACAACAATGACAACAATTACTATGCATTCACACAAGATTTCTACAAGAAACTCGGCGAAGAAGGTACAAACATGTCGATGGATAGTATGCAGACAAGTAATGCAGGAGGGTCTTTGTCAATGTCTATTGATAACAGTAGTGTTGATTCAAGTGATGCTCTTATTGGCCATCCCGGTTTGAAGCCTATGCGCCATCCTTACTCTCCATCACTTGGCCAAAGCGTGTATCGTCCCGGGAAAGTTACTCACGTGCTTAACGACGATGCTTTAGCACAGGCGTTGATGGATAGTAAGTATCCAACGGAGGGACTTTCGAACTACGAGGAGTGGACTATAGATTTGAGAAAGCTTCACATGGGTCCTGCTTTTGCTCAAGGGGCTTTTGGGAAGTTATACAGAGGGACTTACAATGGAGAGGATGTTGCGATTAAGCTGCTCGAGAGGCCAGCGAATAGCCCTGAGAAGGCACAGGCTCTCGAACAGCAGTTTCAGCAGGAGGTTTCTATGCTTGCGTTTTTGAAGCATCCCAACATCGTTAGGTTTATAGGCGCGTGTATTAAACCGATGGTGTGGTGCATCGTGACTGAATACGCAAAAGGAGGGTCGGTTAGACAGTTTTTGACTAAGAGACAAAACCGAGCCGTGCCTTTGAAGTTGGCTGTTATGCAAGCGCTGGATGTCGCGAGGGGTATGGCTTACGTCCATGAGCTCAACTTTATACACCGAGATCTAAAGTCAGATAACCTCCTCATATCAGCTGATCGGTCAATCAAGGTTGCTGATTTTGGCGTTGCAAGAATCGAAGTTCAAACCGAAGGGATGACTCCAGAGACCGGAACTTACAGATGGATGGCACCGTAAGTTTCTTGAATTATGAAATTATTTAACCATCATTGTGCTGCTCTTTATAACCTCAAGTCTCTGCAAGTTATACTATATCGAGAGAGACTATATTCTTGTTTGTTGATTTATGCAGAGAGATGATCCAGCATAGACCCTACACTCAAAAAGTAGACGTGTATAGCTTTGGAATCGTCCTATGGGAGTTGATAACAGGACTATTACCGTTCCAGAACATGACAGCGGTTCAAGCTGCATTTGCAGTGGTGAACCGAGGAGTCAGGCCAACGGTCCCAGCAGATTGTCTCCCTGTTCTTGGAGAGATCATGACGCGTTGCTGGGACGCGGACCCTGAAGTACGTCCTTGCTTTGCAGATATTGTCAAGCTCTTGGAGGCTGCTGAAACCGAGATCATGACCACTGTGAGAAAAGCCCGTTTTAGATGTTGCATTACACAACCAATGACTATTGATTAAGAGAGAAAGGCTTTAAAGATGATAACAGAGGAAGCAAGAAGGGCTTTAGATTTTTATATGTAAGTTTGTGTGTGTATTTATCTATCTATTTATATATAAAATTATAATACGATTGTATCTCTTTTCCCAAGATAGGAGGGAGAAGTAACCCAACCATTTTAGACTACTGATTTTCTAGATTTTTGTATTAAGAAAGAAGGAAGAAAAAAACACAAGTGCTTTTGACTATCTGAAATGTTTGGGTTAAGTATCCTTGACTTTGTTGTTGATGCATGCATGCATGCCTTCTTCTTTAGGATGTGTGACAAGAGAAATCATGATTCTGATCCTTTTTATAATTACTGATCATCAGATAAACATGTAACCTAACAAAGAAAAAATATATCCGAACTTGTCATCAAAACTTTAGATAGTGAGAATCCATCTTAATCTTCATCTTCTCCGTCATCATCATCCTCGCTATCGCTATTGCCATCTTCTTCATCCTCACTATCGCTCATAATCTCTAAGAAGGAACCATCTTGAAGGAGTATCGCTCCTTCATCTAAATCGCTCGCACTATCTTCATTGTCATCACTATCTCCACTGTCGCTATTGTCTTCATCTAGTCCCATTATCCGGTCCAGGTCATCTTCATCTTCATCATTCTCATCTTCATCCTCTGTCTCATCATCATCGTCCGGATCAGAGTCATCATCGGTTGGTCTCCGCCTACCAACCTCATACACCCTGGCCGAAGAATGCATGTCTTCTTCATCTTCCATTGTGATCAGGCCAATGTAAGAGTCAGTTGGTCCTGTAGCCAAGTCCAGGAGACATTTTTCCACAGGTATAGTGGCAATGTCTGAGTAGTTGATCGCATCAATTGTGCGGAAAGCAGAATACAACGGATGCTTCGCACGGCGTGTGTGAACAGCAGACATAACGTCTTCAATGTTTCTCCTCAGCATTGCGTATATAACGTCTCCCCTTGAGTTGAACGTAATAGATGTCTGGTCCAGTGATGGTACACTTCGAAGAAGCCTCATTGTCCTTAAATCCCAGACCTCTGAGTTTATGATCATCTGTAATGAACAACAACATATTAATAAGGCACGACACAACGAGTAAACTTGAGGATTGTATATAAAACATCATATATCTATGTTTTGGTTGGGCATTTAGTTGAGAGTTTAGCAGATTTCAAGTTGAAATGAAATATGGTTCATCCATTACCTCATTTCCAGATGGATGAAATCCACCACCCCCATAATCTGTAAATTGATCTAACCGTGTGATCTTGCCTGGTCCACGCATGTCAAAGAGAACGCCGTTCCACAACACCAGATCATCGCAAGGGCTGAAGTGCACAAGAGAATAGGGATGACTCCGCGAAGAAGTGATTGGGTCAGTGGTGAGTCTCAGAAACTCACTGGAGGTTTTTACGTCATATATAAGAACATCTTTCGTTGGTGCTTCTTCACAAGAGATCGCTGCGAAATGTAGCCCGGAGTTGCTGAATTTTGCAGCCTTGAGTTCATCAAACGAATGTCTAGGCCCATTGGTCATAGAAGACGCGTCCCACAACTGCACATCATTGGAGCTCGAAGAAAGCAACAACTGAGTATCACCAGAGACATATGGCTCAACAAGTGTAACCGGAGACTGGTGACCTGAGACACTCTCAAGCAAGCTACCACTGTCAGCCTCAAATATCTTGATATCTCCAGCGTGACTACCGACTGCTAAATGATTAGTACCTCCAATAAGTGAAATGCATGTCATGAGTGCATTCTCATCCCGGCAAGATCTCCAAGGTTTGAATCTGCTGAAAACAAATTGGCGGTCCCTGCAATTCCCATGGACTCCACCGTAGAAACTTTGGAGTTCACGGGTGCCAAGACGGTCAGTGATGTTTAGTGGAGCTTCAAGCAACCGTTTAGGTTCAGGACATACATGTGGATGTAGGAGAGACATAGGGGGAAGAGTTGTGATTGGAGCCAGACACTGTCTGTGTTGGTGTTTCAAATACTGAACCACAAGGGAGTCTAGTGATAATCGTTCCGGATTTGAAGGCTGGGAATCAATTGGATGCCTTAACTGAGAAAAAGGTGTGATCTGGCCTAGTCCAGAGCTCCCAGGTTGGTTAATATCTAAAGCTGAAGCTGGTGTTTGACAACCATCCGCCACAGTTGAATTCCCACGTAAGGAAGCCGTGGTTGGACAAGCTGAAGACTGTGATCCTAACTCACTCAAATTGATTCTCTTTCCCGAAACTGACATCTCTGGGCCTCTCTCCAACAATTTTCGTTTTTTAGGTAAGGAAATTGGGGTCTTAAACTGAACATTGGCGTCAAGGTCGTTCTTCGAAACTAATTCTGCAGCAGTTCCAGAAGTATCTACACAAGTAGACGAAGACTGAGCGTCATGGGAGGAAGGTAGCTTCCGTGACTGCAAACAAAAGCTAGGTGAGAATGTCAACTGTTTCTTCTTTGAGGATGGAGTTGCGCTAACTGTCGAACTAGGATCTTCATTACGTGCACAGACTTTGGGTTTGCTGGGGAAAAAACCAGTGTTAGAGCGGCCAGAGGGCCATTGTTGTTGTGATACTGGCGTGGACGTCTCCTGTGTGAAGGAATCCAAATGTTTCTTCTTGGCAGATTTAGCCACATTACATCTAGAATTAAGATCTTCGTCTTGTGTACAGACGAGTTTGCTGGTGAAAAACCCACTGTTACTACAGCCAGAGGGCCACTGAACCTGAGCTACAGGCGTAGACATCTCCTGTGTAGTGGAATATTCAATATAAGAAGGGGGAGCCAACGAAGGTAGAGGAGTTATCTGAGCCTCTTTTAACAGTGCTGAAGCAGTTTCACCAAGACCTGATGCATGTAGGTGCTCATGGATAAGGAGTAAAAGCTCTTTAGAATCATATGTTATAGGTGTTGCTGCTGCAATGGCAGCTCTTTCAATGCGCCGAAGTGTTGGAGTTGCAGCATCGCTGGCTGTTAGTGTAGTTGCATGGCCTGAATTTGTTACTATCTGCAAACACAATAAAAACAAAATTGAAATTCTGCAAAACTTTAACAAATAAATAAGAAATGATATAACCAATAATGACTTATGAACCACACAAAAAGAATCCATACATATGAAACTTGAAAATGAAATCAATTAAGATGATTACACCTATTAGCTCCCAGAGGGATACATTAAACACAAAAAATAAATCAAATCAGATAATTACCCCTATTAGCTCAAGCGCCACCTGAGCAAGTTCAGCCTGCCATCTGCTCTGATCTGTTCCACTTGACTGACCACCTGTATCCCGGATTAGTTCAGATAAACTCTTTCCCACCTAGAAATCATACTTGTCAAGTCAGTATCTATCACCTACGACGCCTACTCAACTTCATCAGATGTATCTCAGACATAATTTGAAAAAGAGAGATAATTGGGGAAGATAACTGCTATTCTACCTCAAGTTTAGTCAGTATTTGTGCAATTCTATCATCTCTAGCCAGACCAAGAAGTACCCTGCACGCCAGGGCTCGAAGACAATTTGGGGTAGCAGGAGGGTTCACATATATTCTGGGCTGAAGAAGTTTTAAGAGAACTTTTATACCATCATTCCCACGAACAGCTTCACGTGCTTGACAATAAACCTGTTCCAACTTAGCAGCAAAGCCAGCAGAACCAGTTCCTACTCCTAAGAAAATTCTTCGATCCCCAACCAAACCTGAAGGCGCTGGTGCAACAGGAGTTTGTAGAGCACTACCAGTGGACTGATTACCTGCAGCAACGTCAGTAGAAGGACGGGGAGTGTCTTGCCCAGGAGCAGAATGATGATTTTGTGCAATAGGTGACTTATTACTTAATGATGGTGGTGGACACACCAAGTTGATTAGGACATTTAGTGCAGGCTGTATGATCTTCAAGAAGACAAGTGTCAATGAGAAGCATAATAAGAAAGACCAAACCCATGTGAATAAAAGATAGAAGCGAACTGCTAACCTCAGGGTCCACTATGCTGTTGGAAATATTTGTTGCATCCAGAATGACAGCAATGCAAGCACGATTGTTGCTTAGGGTAGCATTCACAATTGCTTTGCGGCCATCAGGTATAGACGCAACTATGTGAAGTACACCAAAAGCATACTGAAGTAGATCATGCAGATGACGGTCTACTGGCGGAGTCTGCAAATGTGACCATAATGTAAATACATGGTAGAAAAAAGAAAGAACATGTGGGGAGTAAAATGCTACATTACCTGACATAGTTCCAACATGGTAACATGTCCAAAGGAGGCCAAAAAGTTATTGACAGCAGGCCATTGAGTTCTCACAAAGGTTGGACCCAACTTCCTATCCTTATGTAACTGCAGGAAGACAGCATCTACAGCTTCATTGCTGATGTCAAAGGGTTTATAGGCTGCCCTTAGATTAGGAACATTTCGTGCACCACCTCGGCTACTTCTGCTAGGACGAATTGAATCCACAAGCAAAAGAAGATGAGCTCTAAAATATTGGCGCAAAGCAATACAGGTATGGAACGCCATCTGCTTCTCTGCCGACGTCATGACTTCAGGAGCGGATAGATCAGAATTAGCACCAGTTCTAACCGAGGCTGCATGTCTAAGAATCGCAAGGAGTTTCTGTAAACCATCAAGAGCGTCAAATGCAACTAAAACTGCTCTAAAGACAAAAGCACCAGCAAAGAATAAGGCTGAACTTTTTCTGGCATGATCCTCGTTACACTCGAGTAATTCGATAGCTGATTTAACAAATTGATGTATGATATCTGATGGAAGTGCACACACACGCTCCATTATGCCCTGAGAAGAAAAAAATCCAGGTAATTAAGAAGATGCCGGAATATGATAAATCCATTGATAAAAGAATTCTGGTCAGAGATGATAAGTGGAAAAAGTTGCAACATAAGTTCTACGATTTTGGTGTTACTGTTACCTGAAGAGACCCTATGGTGTATAAGCAAGATGACAGACCATAAAAAGTCTTGGTAATCCGTGGAAACACAAGTAACTTTTGTATGCCACCCCGATCAACAAACATTGCAGAGAACTTCCGGTGTGCAGCCAAAGCGCAAATTAACTTCAGGACATCAGGTAACAGAGGAGACAAGGTAGAAGTACGTTCTAGCAGCATAATGCATACATCAACACCTTTTTCATGGAGTACAGGCCCGAGAACCTCGACATAATCTCCCAGTATTTGAAGACACCGGATGCAATATTTTTCTTGCAACTGAGCCAATACTTCGATATCAGGAAGTGAAACTTCTCCCACATCCTCATGCATTTCCTCACTGTTCATTCCTGTAGTCTGATAATATGTATTCCTGCCACCAACCAAATAGCAGAGGTAAAGGTAAAACAATCCGGAAAAAACAGAAACTATCATAAACGATGCACAACAATAATATTATCCACAGCAGCATAGGATGACTGACCGTGAAACCTCAGCAGCATCTATAACTGTAGTAGCTGCTCTGGTAGCAGCAGACACAGCAGCTTCTTCACTACCAGAGGACTTGAATTCCTGGATAATTTAAAAAGACATCATTATTGATATTGGGTCACATGTACAAGAGGATGATTAAGGAAATGAATTCACTAAGAGGTAATCAAAAGAAAAAAAACACACCTCCAAAGCAGCGGTTTTAACAAGCTCTGCTGCAGCATCGCCAGCTGCCTTAGCTGCTTCATCAGGAGCATCGGCTGCTTTAGCTTCGGCTTCAGCAGCTCCAACTGCTCTCTTTACTAGATACGTAATGTTCTTAGTTCCTATTATACAACCTTCAAAGCATTCATCATTCTCCTCTCTCTCGATCTCCATAATACCAGACCTCATTTTCTGCAGACATATGGTCTCTTCTGTACTTCTTACATCTGAAAATTTTGATAGATCCCTATCTCTGACAGCCAGACGACCTGTTCTAGGAGATGTTAAATAAACTTCTGCATCAGGTGCACCGTCATTAGCCCTTTCTCTCCCCCTGGATTTTGACCGGTTCAGTCTGTGTCTTGAAAGGTCGTCTCTTGCAATATTGTCATCTGCAGGTTTCAGTTTACAATCAACAAAAGATACATTACATCTTTCTCTGTCATCTATTTCAAATTCGTCTTCAGACAGAACATCAGATTCTCCCATCTCTCTGTCGGAGTCCATCTCAATAACATGGTCAACTTCAACTGCATCTACAACTCTTCGCACCCTACTTCGCCCTTCTTCTTTTGTTCTTAAGGACACATGCTTAGTCTCAGTTGAGTGAAGGGTATCTCTACGGCTTGTGCTTGGCTCTCCAATAACGCGTACTCGAAGATAATGCATAAGCTTAGCAGCTAGTCCTGATGACAAGACGTCTTCAACTAATTGACCACCACTTTTACAGGACAGACAACAAAAATTCAGTCAAAAATATTGCAAAAAAGATCGTAAATTGATAACAAGTTGAGAATCCTTGACAAACACCTCGCGAGAGAGACAGCAAGAAGTCCTGTAGAGTAAGTCTTTAACATTTCAGAATCTGAAGCTTCTCCCCTGCCAGAATCATCACCAGGAAACTTGACTGCCTCTTCCATCACCCAATTTTGAAAGTTTTTCGTAACAGCATCATCGAAAACATGAGGATACTGATACAAAAAAGGCTGTGTCATGAACCAACCAACTAGCTATAAACGCAGGAGGGGGGGGGAGAGCAAAAAGAACATCGTAAATTCTTACCGCCCAAGTAACCGAACTTTTCATCAACAACCTTGCACAGGCTGCCTTAACCGCGGTTGAGTAAGCATTCTCAGATAGATAAGTAGAAGATATCAATTCAAAGAACTCATCATTCTCCTACAAAAAAAAAACCAAGTAAACAAACATAAGAAGAAAGAACACATCCAAAGATAATAAAGACTAAACAATCTATAATAACAATAATAAAAAAACTTACTCTTACGAGATTACAAAGCATGCCACTAATATCCATCCCGCTTCCATTAGTGAAGTCACCATTCTCCTTTAAGACCCTACAAACACACAAAAACAAGTAAAAGCGTCACTACTATTGAACAAAAAATAAGCAAACAGATAGTGAAAATCGATACAGGAAGCGATAAAAAAAACAGATACTCTTGAGATTCAAGGATATGGCTAAGAGCGTGTAGGATATTAGGATTAGGGTTATTTGCAGCGGAAGTGATCATATCCATAAGATTCTGCGTCTTCTCTATAACATCTTCATCAACATTCCAATCCTCTTCTTCCCGTTCTCCTTCTTCTCCGCCGTTGGAAATTGCCGTCTCCGTCGTAATAACCGCCGGATCACGGACCTCTTCATGCCTTTGATCATCCATAATCAGTAAATAAACTAAATAAAGCGATAAATTCAAACGTTGGGATTGCGATAATTCGTAGTACAAGGAAGACGAAAGAAACGATTTTGAAAAATAAAAAAATAAAAACGAAAAAGCTTATAGGCAGTGGAAGTGAAGGACGCGGCAGAGGGAGTGGTGGTGGTATATGAAGACGACAATGTAGAACCGACTCAAATTATAACCCGGCCCGTTTTTAAACATAACAAACCCTAATTTTATATTTTTGTTAAATGGGCCTTATAAGGCTCATATTTTACTATTATATACGACGCCGTTTTTTGTTACCCTTGGCCCCATAAGCTACTTCACAAGTACTAGACAAGAAGATGATAATTTGGTCATTACAAACAAGAAAAGTCTAAAGGTATAAATCTCAATGTTTCTCCATAAAAAACAAAGTTTTGCAAAAGAAGAAATAAAAAAAAAAAAAAAGTAATAATCAAACACCATCAAAATTTATGAAGTGTTCACAAGACAATATACAGAAACATAGAGAAGAGAAGCAACATTGTCATTGATCTTGTTAAAGGTTTTATGGTACTTGCTTCAGTATCTGAAGAATCTGACTTGATCATTATCTTGAATCTGCAACTACCAAAAGAAGGATCCCTTGTACCGATCATGGACAGACCAGGGAACTTACACGCGCTGTCGAGCTGATTACTAACTTGGTAATAGCTATTGAACGCGTACGAAACGTTCTGCGCTAAGTTCAGGTTGCTACAAGATGAGCCATACCCGAGACTAGTGCAATCAGCATGATCACATGCGTAGCTCACGCTTGGTCCTAACTGCGGATCTTGAAGATTAGCCGTTGGCGCAAGAATACACCATTTCTTAGCCATGTAATGCACATCTTTAGCTGGTATTAGCCCGTTACCGTTGCCAAGGCTTAGCTGATACTTAGGCTGTCCATCAATGTAGAAAATACCCCAATGCCTTTCAAAGTTACCGGGGCGAATGCTTTTGGCGTCTTCGTCTATAAGACTAAACAAGTAAGCATCCATTGGTCCTGGTCTCATAGGTGTTCCTTTACCAGCCTTTTGACGGTTCATAAACCCTTGGTTATATCGCCTTGCGTACTGCATATTCGCGTTTTTGTCTCCATCTGTTGGCCAACCAACTTCCCCAACTATAATAGGCAAGTTCCCGAACCCGTTCTTCTGCAGAGACCACGCGAGTGTGTCATAGTTCGCGTCAAGAACATTGTCGTAGACTCTTCCATTGTCGTCTATAGGAGAACCCGTTCCATCGAAGAAAGCAAACTCCACGGGGAAATGAGGGTCGTTATAGAGACTTATGAAAGGATAAATGTTGATAGTGAATGGAGCTTGGTTATCACTAAGAAACTTGACGATATCTAACATGAGATCTCGGATCTCAAGCCTAAAATCTCCATCGGAAGGGAGATTAGACGCGCTCTGGTACACATCCGCGTTAAGAGGCACCGTGACTTTCACCTGATTAGCTAAACCGGCTTTGATGAGAGCTGATTGTATGTTCTTAAGAGCAGGAAGTGTTATACTCTCGAATGTTCCATTGAATGCCTTTAAGAAAGGCTCATTGCCAACAGCCACATACCTTAATCATAAACACAAATCAACAAAAGTTTGTATTCAATCTCTTTGCTTATCATCAAACTCATCTAAAGATTGAAACTTTAGGTTCTGCAAACATATAAAGATTGAAACTTTGGGTTCTACAGTCATCTCTTTAACAACTTCTCAAGCTCTTAATCAAAACAAAGAAAGAGTATACGCACAAAACTATAATCAAAAATCTTAAAGATTGAAACTTTGGCTTCCTAAGATCATCTCTATGCTCTGTTTCAAAAAGCACAAACCTGATATCAACGCCATTGGAGGAGACATGAGCAGAGACATTCTGAGAAACCCATCTCTCAGCAACAGCAACACTTGCAGCTATAGAAGCAAGCAAATCGTTTGGGATTCCGACCATAACTTGAATCCCAGACCGGCTTAAAGCTCTGAGAATCTCAGAGTCTGCTTCGAAAAGCTTCACTTTTTGGATACCGTTTTCGCGGAGGAGCCTCACCACTGTAGAAGGAGGAAGAGGATGACTCGCTTGTGAGCCCCAGTTCACACCAATCCCTTCTACTTCATGTAATAATGATAAGCTTCCGTACAACAAAGCCATTACGAAAGTGACAGTATAAACACTTTCCGACAACATCGTAATCGAAAGAGACAATGAAAAAAATCTAAACTTTATGATTAAAATGAAATTAGATGTAAATAATCTGTGAAGTAGGAAGCTTATTAGGTGTGAAAGAAGATACTATTCTGCGAGACTTGAGAATGTTTTTTTCTCATTTGCTTTTTCTTCAGATTTTGAACATAAGCAAAATTGGTTTTTTATTGTCTGAAATGTGTGTGTGTGTGTATGTATTGCTTGAATTAGCAGAGTATTTTGAAATTTTAAAAAATTGAAGTGAAGAAAACCTAAAACAGAAACATTAATGTGTTTTATATAGCCTTTTAGGTGTTGGTCTACTTTGTCAAAAAAAAAGAAGGTGTTGGTCTACTTTGAAGTTGTTGCTAATGACAGTACCACTTTAACTCATATAAAGTATGATTGTTTTGATGTAAGGCAGGGCATGTGGGTGGGTGTGATAAATATAAAGAGAAACACCCAAAAAGGAAGAATCTTTAAAAATTGAATGTAAAAATATAGTGAAACAGAGGTTGTCATGTAGGGTTGGTGAATATAATATTGATTCTCTTCTTTGTATCATAATCAAAATGTCCTGCTTTATTTCTTTTAAACCAAGATTATGTTTGTAAAGATGTGGATAGCTCTTTGTATATTTCAAAGCTGCTTTTTTTCATTACAGTATCACAAAGTCACATTAAAGATGTGGAAACAAAGCCTTTAATGTTATGATTTTGTATAAGCGTATCAATGTATAAACAAAATAATTAATTAAATATTATAGGAGAGCTTCTTCCGAATTTCTCTGTTAAATCAAAAATCTCCAGATTCTTCTCCTTCTTCCTATAACAATCGCTTAAGATTCTCTATTTAATCGAATTTTGAAATCACTGTGATTCGATTTAGCGTAGAAGAAGAAGGGGAAGAGAAAAAAACTATGGCGATTAGTATGAAACAAATGTCGTTGATCGTCTCTGCGTTTGGTGTATTATCTTTTGTTTTTGGAGTCATCGCTGAGAACAAGAAGGTTATTTCTCTTCATAGGCATACTTATATATCCTCTTTGTTCATGTTGTTGCTATGTACTCACAGGACAATCACTGATGCTTTTGTTTGTTGTTTTGTGTTATCTTTTGGTTCGTGAGTGTGTTAGGGAGATTTGTGTTTACTCACTGTGATAAATGGTAATGAAACAGTGATCGTGTGGCTCTAATCTTCATGGAGAAACCGATTTGTTTGATCTTAACTTTGGATAGTCTTACTCTTTATACACATTTGTTTAACCTCATTAGTAAACTACATTGTCAAAAATTTCTATGTCAAGAGCTTTTTCATATGGTTACAAGTGCTTATTGGCTTACTTTATTCATATATGTGTGTTATGTTCTTTGTGTATTTCGCGGTCTTAGCCTGCGTCTGGAACTCCGATAAGTGGAAAAGGAGTAGTTATATGCAAATACCCATCTGATCCGACCGTTGCCTTGGGTTACCTTTCCGCAGCCTTTCTTCTCGCCTGCACTGCAGCTGGATACAAATCCTTGTTCATCTCTTACAAAGGAAAATCTGTTCCTAACTCTGTCTTGTTCAAAAGCACTAGCTTCTCTGTCTTCTTCAACATCGCCTTGTAAGCAAAAACCAAACTCAAAACTCTGCTAATTGGTAGTACAAGAGTTGTTTTATGTGTTCTTGTTTTTGTCTTGTAGGATAACTTCTGGACTGGGATTGTCTCTATTGCTATGGCCAACCATTACTGAACAACTTCACCTGACCCGTAACGTTCACCGTAACTTAGAGACCGCTTGCCCCACGGCTAAGACTGGTCTTCTTGGTGGTGGCGCCTTTGTCTCGTTGGACTCGTGCCTGTTCTGGCTAGTTGCTCTAATGCTCGCTGATAACGCCCGCGAAGACCATTTGGATGAAGTTGAAAACAGAAACTTAGATGGTAACTCTTCCTCCATGAATGTTAATCTCAAGATCGATGCTTAAAACTCTTGAGAGAAACCGTATACAGTACTTATTGCCTATTGGGTTAAAATGTAATGAAGATATCCTTTTAGTTTCAATGGTTTATATATATTAGATCATACTTCTCTCGTGTGGTTTACATGAAAATTCCCTAAAATCAATCACAACTTAACATTCTATGAACATGAGTTACATGATCATAACAAAAGTTACTAAAATACACTTATTTAACAAGAACAAAACTTCATATCGAAACAAATGGGCCTACTTGTAGTGTATATTTAAAAGCCCATTTATTAAAGCCCAAGTTTTTAATCTACCGACACTAGCGAGGCCCAATATAAACTAAACAACGAGCCAAAAAAAAAATCAAAACCCTGTGAAGAAAAACCCTTTCGTCTCCGTCTCTCCGTCGTCGCCAGGAGATTCACTTGCATCTTCACTACTTTGTTTACTCACCAGAAACAAGAGAGAGAGAGAGAGAAGAAGATGCCGCTTGGAGAGAGAGCAGGATGGGAAAGATGCGAATCAAGATACTGCGGCGTGGAGACTGATTTCTCCGACGATGTACCTTCTCTTCTCTCGTTCCACATCTCCAATGGTGGTTTCGACTATGTCCTTGCTCCTCTGGTTTGTTTCTTTCTTTCTCGCGGTTTTAACCTAATTTTGTATAAGATTCACTGTGTAAAATAGCGGATTCGATTATTATTATTAACCTAATAACGGAGTTTCATTTTTGTTACGCAGATGAGTCCTTCGTATAGGCCGAGTTTTGTGGAAGGAAACAGTTCGGATACTCAGGTCCTTCCTGTTTCTGGATCTGACCTAGTCTTGGCACCGTCTCAGTGGAGCAGTCACGTTGTTGGTATGATCTTCTCTCTTTTTGCTTCTATTTTTGGGTCTTGGTTATGAATGTTGGGTTGTGATTAGTGGTGATATTCATTCTCTAGGTAAGATTAGTTCGTGGATTGACTTGGATTCTGAAGACGAGGTCTTGCGAATGGATTCAGAAACCACACTTAAGCAAGAAATAGCTTGGGCTACACACCTATCCTTACAGGTTACTTGTGAATCCATGGATTTGAGTCACAACCCTTTTCTTGCAGTTCTTATTCTATGTTAGATTGTTATGTTTTGAGGAGAAATTGTAATTTTTGTTTTGTTATATGTTGTAGGCCTGCCTTCTACCTACTCCTAAAGGGACATCTTGTGCCAACTATGCCAGATGTGTGAATCAGATTTTACAAGGGCTTACTAACTTGCAGGTGGTTTACGAATTTCTTGCTTTTTGTTTAGTTTTTTCATAATCGCCTTTCTCCTTACGAGAGTAGCTCTAGTCAAGCTCTAACATTCTTTCCCTTTATTTGTTTAAATGTCGTTCTATGATGAAGCTATGGCTGAGGGTACCACTGGTTAAGTCTGATGGTGATTCAGTGGATGCTACTTCGGATGGTCTGGTAAGACTTAGACTGAACTTGATCCAAACTTAAGATTGTTCTTTTTTTATGTGTTTTACTTGATGCTTCTTGTGTTTATAGGCTTTAAAAATCTAATTAATGCAAATAAATGTCCCTATGTGTGCACGTTTTTGTAGACTCTATGCCATGATGGATTTTAATATATACTCTCTTGTTTTGCAGAATGATTCTTGGGAGCAGTGGAATTTGTTTCGTCTTCTTTGTGAGCATGACAGTAAGCTGTCTGTTGCTCTGGATGTTATGTGAGTTGAGACTGAAGAAAAACTCTTGATTAGTTTTTGTTTACCCGGACTAAATCTTTTCTCCCTCCGCAAACATAAACATTATTTCCTTTATCTAGGAGTACACTGCCCTCTGAAACTTCAATAGGACGCTGGATGGGAGAGTCTGTGAGAGCAGTCATAGTAAGCACTGATGTAAGTGCCTCACCTTTTTACCACATTTGTTATAAACTCCATTTTGAAGTTTTGTTATTCACAAAATGCTCATAATTCATGTTTTCGCAGTCTTTCTTAACAAATGCTCGGGGTTATCCTTGCTTGTCAAAACGCCACCAAAAGTTAGTAGCAGGATTTTTTGATCATGCTGTACAGGTAAGCAACATATTAACTCTTTGAGATATAGAAAACTAAAATTGAATCATCTTTTGATTTGGAAAATATTAACTATCTATCTTGTAAGTACAGGTTGTAATTTCTGGAAAGCCTGTTCATAATGTTTCGAAGGCTTTGGATTCTAAACCGGAAAGTAATTTTTATAATTTTTTTTTGTCCTCATACAGAGTTACAGCTAGCTATTTTCTTCTGGGCTTTTTATTTTGTAGCTCATTTTATATTTTCCATTGTTTATAAGCATAATTGTTTCAGATTTTGAGCTAAATGGTTTGTATATAAATGGAACTCAGGTACACACAAACATCCTCTGCGGACATATTTGGACTATGTTGCTTTTCTGTTCCAAAAGATGGAACCACTGCCTGAGCAGGAACGCCTAGAGGTTGTTTTTGGTCCTTTTGTCTCGCTCTATCTCTTTTTTATCACCACATACAATGAGTTTGAAAAAACTCAATACTGACTGTTATACTCTTTTTACAGCTGAGTTACAGGGATTTTTTACAAGCACCTTTGCAGGTTAGCTTCTCTTCATGAGAAACACTGATTCCCGTTAGCTCATCATTATACTTTTCCCTGTCAAGAAAATTATGTATTCTTACTGTTATGAGCATCTATCTTTTTTAAATACAGCCTCTGATGGACAACCTCGAAGCCCAAACCTATGAAACGTTTGAGAGAGACTCTGTGAAATATAGCCAAGTATGTTCCAGATGCTAACATCTTAAATAACTTCCTTTCTTCTGTTTCTCTTTGATTAACCAAGGGGAGGGGACTGATGGATGAATCATATTGAACAATTCAGTATTGTACCAATATTTGACATTGTTGGTTTTTTAAATCATGCCTAACTTCTGCATATCTTTGTGTTTCAAGTATCAAAGGGCAATCACCAAAGCCTTGGTGGACAGGGTCTCTGAGGAAAAAGCGTCTGAGTTAACTACTGTATGTTACATGTCAATATTTTGCTTTCCTAGCTTACAAAGTGGCATTTTCATTTTTAACTTTTGCTTCTTGTATTCAATAGGACTAAAATCTTAAGTTTGCAGGTCTTGATGGTTGTGGGAGCAGGAAGAGGACCCCTTGTGAGGGTATCGTTACAGGTAAGTTCTGTTTAAATTTCTTCCAGGCACAAGCAGATATTGAAATTCATATTTTTCTTAATTTATTTTTATTCATTGGTTTTGTTTGCCAGGCAGCTAAAGAAACTGGTCGGAAGTTGAAAGTTTATGCTGTGGAAAAGAATCCTAATGCAGTTGTAACACTCCATGTGAGTTGTCAGCAATACTGTCAATTTAAGCATGTCTAAGTTTATGGTTATATATTTTAATGAACTCATAAGTCATTGTTATCCTTTCTGGCAGAATTTGGTTCAGATGGAAGGATGGGAAGACATTGTTACGATAATATCCTGTGACATGCGTTTTTGGAATGCTCCTGAGCAAGCTGATATATTGGTAAATATTTACTGATTTTGGTAGTTATTACACATGTCGACTTTAAACATCTCATATAATTCTCATTTTTTGCTTTGCAGGTTAGCGAACTGCTGGGCTCTTTTGGAGACAATGAACTCTCTCCTGAGTGTCTTGATGGAGCCCAAAGGTTTCTGAAGCCAGACGGGATTTCAATACCATCCTCGTATGTGTCCTTCACTTAATTGAATCTCCATAAGATACTCGTCGTTTCTTCTGTTTCTTTGAGTGGAGAATCCTCATAGTTACTTTTTCAGGTATACAAGTTTCATACAGCCTGTAACAGCTTCAAAGCTTTACAATGATGTAGGTTATTTTCGTTTTTGATGTCTACACTTTCTAACAAGAGAGAGTATTCAGATCAACTCAAAGTCTGTTTCATCTATTTGGCAGGTTAAGGCTCATAAAGATCTTGCACACTTTGAAACAGCTTATGTTGTCAAACTTCACAGTGTAGCAAAACTTGCTCCTTCCCAACCTGTGAGTCTCTCTCTCTCTCTATGCTTTCAGGATTACACAAATAGCTATGAAGAGTTTTCTTTGAATGGTTTGGTGTTAATTAGGTTTTCACATTTACTCATCCAAACTTCTCAACAAAAGCCAATAACCAACGCTATACAAAGCTTCATTTCAATCTACCAAGGGACGCTGGCTCAGCCTTGGTGCACGGTACATGCTTTTCTACTCTTTTATCTGTTAAAAATGGGAATTATAATCTCCAATTTTCCTAATCGACACTTAATCTACTGTGATCGTACATAACTAAAACAGGATTTGCTGGCTACTTTGATTCGGTTCTTTATAAAGATGTCCACCTTGGGATTGAGCCTACAACAGCAACCCCGAACATGTTCAGCTGGTAATTGCTCGTCCACGGTTGAAATGTGGGAGCACTTGAACTTGTACTACGTATAATTGTCTTGTTCGCTCCTTTGTAGGTTCCCGATCTTTTTCCCATTGAGGAAGCCTCTCGAGGTTCACCCTGATTCTCCAATGGAAGTACACTTTTGGAGGTGTTGTGGTTCTTCCAAGGTATAAAAAAAGCTTGTACAAAAATAACTGTCTTAAGAACCTTTATTGATTTTTGATGTTTTGGTGTAGGTTTGGTATGAATGGTCAGTGTCTTCACCTAATCCATCTCCAGTGCACAACACCAATGGCCGTTCTTACTGGGTTGGCCTTTAGGTATTTAGGATGCAGAGAAGAAGAAGAAGGTACTTGGGACTGTTTATGAAGAAGTGATGTAAACTCATTGTGCTGTAGTTTTCATGTCAAAACAAAGACTAAAGTTTGCAAGTGAATCGTATCCCTGCTCACGAATGTTATGTTTGTACTTCAACAGTGATAGTGTTACCTCTTTTTCACTCTTGGTATAGATCTGTCATGTCACCACCACATCCTATAGATCCAACATAAGCACATGATGCAGCTTTGTAAAGTAAGTTTCTTATTTACTAGCAAAATACCAAAATCATTCAACACTGTGTTAATACATTAACAAGAAGCACAGAAACAATCTGTAAACATACCAATCGTATAAAAAATCATAGTAGTATCATATATACCTCCCCCGAAACCCTATAGGAGCATCAGACAAAAACCAAAACTGTAAGCAGCTTGCATCTACACACACAATCCCTCTCTCAAGCACAAACTCAAAAAAACCTTCTACTGACCTTGCTGGATCTTCCTCAGCTCGGTGTTTCGGTCTCAGTAGTGGCAGCCTCTTCTTGTATCTCTGGAGTGGGGCTATTCCCACGTTCACTAGACGAGCTGCTGCTATTTACCACTTCACTGGTTTCAGTCAATGTTGAAGACTCTGTGATAAGTGGACCAGAAACGGGAGGAAGGAGTGTGCTATCATCTGAAATCTTCGGTTTGTTCAGAGCGTTACAGTGAGGGCAATAGTATGTAATGTACGCGAAATCCTCTTTCCGAGCAAGTCCTGAAGGAATGATAAAACACATTTTGCATCATGTTAGAAACCAGAATATAACATACGGGACAGGTAACACATATGATGCTTAGAGATTTATTCACCGTTGTGCATATGACAATTCCCACAAATGAGTGCATATGACTGCGTGGGGTCTTCGCCCACAAGTAGAGCCGCCATGCGTGAGATCCAACTGTTATCATGAGCCGCAATTCCCTGAGGATTGTAATGCTCGACCAACATCTGCTGATTTTGCTCTGTGGTGCCTGGAAATCTCTCGCTAGTTCCAGAATGGTGAGACTGAGACTCATCATCAGAATGTTGTGCTGAAGTGCTTCCAGAAGTGAGGGGTCTAGGCTTTTGTTTTCTTCGATTTCTCAACCCGCGTGATTGGTTAACCTCCAAGTCATTGCTCTTACCCGAGGATGGATCGAGCTGGGATTCGTCTCCTAAAAATACTTTCAACCCTGAATCGGCTCCCAATTTGGATGCCAGGACAGTGGCAGCAGCTGCCTTTGCAGCAGGGTCGGGGTCATATCTCTGCATCATAAGGCTTATGTTAACACCACCTTTACTTGAACTAGTCAATCTCCTCAAGTCATAGTGACAAGCATAGCTTCCTCGCTTTCAAGTTATTGAAAATATTGTACGGCTATACCATACCTACAGGTACTAGACTAGTTTACGTCCTTCTCTTGCTATATTCAGCCATGGATACTTATCACCATGGCAATAAACACATGCTTACAAGGAAGTGAACCTAATCTAATCCAAAATGCTCTTGTGTAAACCAGACACACTCACAAAATTCTACTTATCTTACCTGAATCAATTGTTGTGTGGTGTAATAATTGGTCCTTTCTTTAAGCTCATTGATTTTAGCCAGCCTTTCTGCTCGAAGACTCTCCAAGGTCTTTTGATCTCTCCGGTCGACTACACAGACAAAAACGATTAAGAACACACCAAACATCTTACATTAAACAATGAGAAAACACAAGACTCACACATCTGTGAGAAGCTAACGATAGAGGAATAAGCAAGAGCAGAAACAGCAGGCAAGAGAAACATAGGCAAAATCCTAAAACTCCTCATTCTCCAATCCAAATCTTCTGTCCTAGTCGTCATAATCGCATAACACACTGCAATTATCTGAAAAAGACAAGAACTTTCTCAAACCCATTTCATCAAAATCTATTTCACCAGCTAAATATGCATAAATTAGCTAAAAAAACAATCAAAAATATTCATGGCTTACCTCGAAAATTACAGAGGAAACGATGATGTTTCTAGCGAATCTCCTCCACGTGATCGATCTATGCTTTATCCTCGACACAATAGTAGCTTCTTCCTTCGAGATGTATTGTAATCTCTTCTCGAAATCGTCTCCTTTAACACGAAATAACCCATTCCATATACGAGAAAACAATCCTTTCCGCTTCGTCTTCACCGTATCGGAAGTCGCGTTTGCGGCCACGTCAGCGACGGCGGGATCGCTTTGCTCGCCGCCGCTATCAACCACCGCTCCTTCTTGTTCCTGAGCCATATACGATAATCGCACGCTTGCCTGATCTCTAGAGACGAAGGATTTTTTGAATTATCTCTCTAATGGGTGATTATTGGCTTCTTCCTCTTCCTTCGAAATTGCGGAGAAAGTCGCGATCCACCGGTAACAACCACCTAGTCGCTAACGCACGTGACTACCACGTGCTTCTTCTGTATCTGTAAACGGCCCAATAATAGCCCATTAACTTCTATCACGGCCCATTAAACAGAAAGTGTCATAAAACAACCAAAAGACTTTTCATGTAGACAAGATCTTTATGTTCATGACATTACAAGAATGTTACAAAGATTGCACAACTTTTTGTCCTTAACAACACTTTGTTTTTAGCATTACAACATTCTGAAAGTCTTATCTTTCATAAAAATCAAGATCTTGCGATGTTTGCTTTTCGATTCGAACATGAAAAACTTTGCAGAATTCATTTAGTAAAGACTCGTGAGCTATCTTAATCAACCTCGAATCATCGGTCTCTCCGTGTTCTTCATATCCAAGCAAGCCTTTGACGCTACCAACTTTCCGATCTCTGATCCCACACGGGACTATGGAGTCGAATGGTGTTAGATCCGTTGTTACATTAAGAGCTAGACCATGATATGTTATCCATTTCGACACACGAATACCTAAAGCCGCCACTTTTTGATTGCCTAGAGAAAGAGATCAATCACTACAAACATACTAAGAATCTAAAGACTAAATGTTGAAGAGACATACCAACCCAAACTCCGGTTAAACCATCGATACGAGAAGCTTTGATTGAGAAACTTGACGAAAGCACACGGATAACTACCTCTTCGAGTGTCCTAAGATACCAATGAAGATCCATCTCGTGGTTTCGGAGATTCAATATAGGATACATAACTAGCTACATTTTCAAAAATACCACATTCTTTGACAATTCTTTAGCTTACAAGAACACAATAATACACTTTGAATGTTATTGTTGTTATTGACATTGTTACCTGACCAGGACCATGGTAAGTGACTTCCCCGCCACGTTCAGTCCGATAAACATCGAAAGGAGAGTCCTTTATGTCGAAATTGAGATAATCCTCTGTACTGTTAGTTCCCATTGTGTAAACAGGAGAGTGTTGTAATAAAATCACTGTGTCTGAACAGTCTTGGTCTCTATCAATCAATGCTTTCTTCTCCTCGACAATGGACTTTTGCCACGACCAAGCTTTCTTGTATGGAATTAATTGGTCGTAGAGATCAAAACACTGACACCTGCAAATAGTTTATAAACTAATGGTATTGCACAGAAGATGTTCGTTATAATGCCTAAAAGAACAAAAAAAAAAGGAAAACTTTACTTTCTGGGGATTTCATTGTTCCTAGAGTTTAAGATCTTCACAGATCTTGATACTCTGTTAGTGTTAAGATGATGACGATGAAATTTAAGCCCACAAATTAGTGTGTCTACTCGTTGCAGTGATTCCATAACACTGATATTTTTGTAAGTAGTGAGATATTTTTACTTCTAGTGTAAAAATATGAAACCGAAAAAGGAATGTTATGGATAACACAGATATTTATACATGTTTAGCAAAATAAAGTGTCATTATTTATCATCTAGTCCATCATCATCATCCACTTCTTTCTTCCTCTCTGTAAATTTCTGGGAAGAACCCTAAAAACTTATCCTTTAAAGGCTTCTTCTTCACTCGATTTCTTGTTTAGGGATTGTAAAAGTTGTTGAATTTACAGAGAAACATGTGGGTTTATGTGGGTTTCGTTAAAGAATCTGTCTTGTTGACCTAAATCACAGTCCAAACAATGTTGGGTTTGATTCATGTCCTTGATGAGCTCGTCAATGGTCTTATGTCACTGTTTATCATTCACTAGCCAAAACCCACTTCTTAAATCATCACCATCATCTCTGTGTTATAACCCCTCTTACTCGATTTCGTTGCGTGGTAAGAGAAGAAAGAGCCTTCGGAGATTTGTTCTTAGCGCGGAGAATAAGAGTAAGAGGAGAAGAGGAAGCTGGTGGCAAAGGTTTTTCTTTGATGATGATGGGGATTGGTTTGGTTTGAGAGACGAAGACATTGTTGATGAGGCATCTCAGCTTGCTAAAGATGATGAGATGTCTGAACAAGAGAAGTTTGATACTTGGAAGAGACGAGCAGAGGCCATCGTTGAGCTACGTGATGATAATGATGATGGTGATGTGAGAAAGAAGTGGGAGGATTGGATTGTGGATTCAGATGATAGTTTAGTTGAATCTTGGAGCAGAGACTCTCCTGGTAATGAAGAAAAAGCAGAGCTCGATGAAGCCAAGATTACACAAGGAGAAGGGTTGGTTAGAATTGTGAGGGATATGGTTTTAGGAGCAGAAGAGGAAGACGACATTTTATACGAAGACCGTGTTTTTCGTTATGCATCTTCGAAATCTGTGAGCTAATGAGATAGTTTCACTATGCTTTTGTGTTGATTCTTAGTTCACATGTGTTACTGATTGTAATGTTCATTGACATTGTAACTCTTTCACAGGCAAAGTTTTTGACGGTATTAATCCTTATTCCATGGGCATTAGACTTTTTGGTTCATGATTATGTACTTATGCCCTTCTTAGACAGGTTGATTACTTAATTATTTGATGTGAATTCCTCAGAATATGTCTCTGTTTACATTGTGTATGCGCTTTTACTTGTAGATATGTGAAGATTGTACCGCTTGCTGCGCAGACGCTTGATGTAAGAAGAAACCAGAAGCTAGAAATGGTAAAGGAACTTAATAGAGAAAAAGCTAGGTACCGTCTTGAAGTCGAGATTGGCAAATCTCCGCCTCTTTCTGATGATGATTTATGGTGGGAGTTGCGGGGTAAAGCGTAAGACTCAACACCATATTTCTAGTTTATTTTCATGTTAAACTGCTGCAAAACTCATTTGATATGTCTCAACTGATTTTCCTTGCTATCCATTGGTTTCTTCAATAGCTTGGAACTGCGAGATGAGTGGAGATTAGAGAACAGGAAAGCATTTGCCAACATATTGTCTGATATGGTATTTGGAATCTCGGTGTTCGTTCTTTTGTATGCCAACCAGGGTAGAGTAAGTCTCTGTGAAATTAACCGACTTAAAATGTTATTTTAAGCTTCGTTCCAAGCTACTAGCTGATGAACCAATGTTGTTTTCAGGTAGCCTTGTTGAAATTTACAGGATACAAAATCATAAACAATATTTCGGACACAGGAAAGGCGTTTCTCATAATCCTTATAACCGATATTTTCTTGGGGTAGACACCCTAACTTTTGCTTTGATAAAGATTTAAGAGCAATGACCTGATACTAGTCGCCCACAAAGAGGGTATGTAACTTTTAATGTTTCACTCTTTCTAGGTACCATTCTGCATCTGGATGGGAAACATTGTTAGAGATAATAATGGAACATTATGGTCTAGAAGTTGAGCAATCTACCATCACGATTTTTATCTGCCTAGTTCCTGTTGTTATCGACGCTTGTGTTAAGCTCTGGGTATCTTTCTCTATATTCCTACTCTCGTTTTCTGTCTTTCGTCTTCGTATATTCATCGTCTTTGCTCATTTGAGAACTTTCTTTCCTCTTTTTGCAGCTGTTTAAGTTCCTTCCAAGACTGTCTCCAGGAGTTTCCAACATTTTCCAGGAGATGAAACGTCATTAAGTGTAGTATCCACCATTGAACCCTTTCACTCAGTTATGTGTTTCAATCACACAAAACCATTCTTCAGCTTTGTTGACATACTTTCATATAGATACATAAGAGAAACATAGGCTATTTTTGTCGATCACCTTATTTGTCTTTGTTGTGTGTTTTGGTGAAAGCATTGGGAGATTACAATCTGTTGGCTCTCTCAACAGCTTGTTGTCTATACACAGTAAACAAACTTTTAGTTTGCTATGCTTCTTAACAAAAGAGAGAAGCAAGTTAAAGTAAATGGTATAATGAACAATTTGTTATATATATATATATATATGAAAGAAAGCAATACAAGGCAAAGAAGAAGCCTTTCTTTAGCTACATTTCAATCCTATAGAGCAAAGACAGTGGAAGATAGGACTTGGCCTTCACTGTATAGTCAGAAGTCGAACAAGTTTACTCGCCTTCCCAGCCCGATTGCCGAGCTCTCTTCTCCCACAAAGTAGTGATCTTCCTCTCCTTGATCAACAAAGCTTCAGCTCTCTCTCTAGCCGATTCGCAAATCTCAGTGGCGGCGTTGCACTTCTCGGCCTCCTTTTGGTACTGAGAAGCAACTCTTTTAGCTTCCGCGAGTGTCACATTCATATGACGGCTATGTTCCTCTGAAACTGCTTCTTGCAGCTTAAGCTCCTCTGTCAAAAGGTCCACAAATTGCTTCTCCATCTCTTGTTTCAACTCCGGATCGTCTCTTCCACAATCTGTGTACACAACACCAAAAGAAAGAAACAATCAAGAGTGTGTAAAAGGCCATGGCTTTAAGAGTTAAAGTGACAAGCTTTGTTATGCCATCAAGTTTCTTTGGTGATTGAAAATGGCTATTGTACACATAGCAGCTAAACAAAAGTCAAGCGTAAGGATTGTGAATCTAACCTGTGATAGAGAGATTTACAAGACCTGCAAAAAAAAATTGTAAACTTGTTAAAAACCCATTACAAAGATCAGATTTTTATCAAAGAAAGATCCAAAAATATAGATTTTTACCAGGAGAAAGCTTGAGGAGAGACACAGGAGGTGGGCAATCACATAAGCAAGGAGGGCAAAGAGTGTTCGCACGTGTGGATCCAACGAAACCCTTGTTGAATCTCCAATATAGAGCAGGACCACACACGATCAAAGCGGACACGACCGCGAATATCACCAGACATCTCATGCAATCTCCTGACCTACGCGCCATCTCTGTGTAAGAAGAACACAACAATTCTCGATTCCAATCCAAAGAATCAGTGTAGAAGTTATAGCAACAATGGCGATTTGTTGAGAGAAGAAACTATAAACACAGAGCTTGAAAGTGTTGATGGGCCAAACAAGGAAGAAGCTTACACAAAAACGACAGCGTTTTAATGTGTCCGGTTTAGATGTCGGTGGTTTTTAATTATTTCCGGCTTAAAACATTTCGATTTCAGAATATTTTCGAAAAAGGACCCTATACTTTCATTTATTTCTCAATTCGCGCACTACTTTTAACTAATTTAAGTTTCATCAGATTAGTAAGTGGGGCCCATGATTCATGTGATTACCGTTCGTTGGATGATATAGATATTGTCGTGTAATCCAACGGCCAATATTTCGTGAAAGATAATTGGTTTAGTTAAATCATTTTTTTACTTGGATGATAATATTTGGGCCGTAAAAGCCCAATTATAATGAACTCTACAACAACGAGAACTTTTTGAAATTTTATAATACGATGCTATTAATATTAAGAATTAACACTACGTCACATGCTAAGCTTACCAACAACCTAAATTTCCTCAGGTGTCTACGAATTACACAGTGAATCTAATCATAGAATTATAAAACATCTATTATTAGTCTAATAATTAAAAAAAATAAACACGAAATTTAGCAACGAACCAAATAAAAAGTTAAAGTAAACAGAATACGTCAAAGAATTGACTTTAACGGAGGGGGTGTTATTAACGCAGAAATAAACGGAGTTTGTTATCTTCAGTCAAAAAGACATTTATACCCCCTTCTTTAATTCTCTTTAGCATCTTTTTCTTTTTCACTTTAAAGCAGAGTGAAAGCATAAGAAGAGACCAAAACGCAGCGTTTTTCGTCCCTCTGTTCTCCATAGAATCTGTTCTCCGACAAGACCAGAGACTGGAAGTGAAAAGAGAATCGTCCATGACGAACACGTGTAGCAACGAAGCTGATGTGAAGACTATCACGAAGGAGATAGAGAAAGTGGAATCGGAGAAGGAGGAGCTCAGTAACGGCGACGATGATGAACTGAGTCAACACGGAGACGAAGAAGAATCACTTGTTATTACCGATCCGGTTTCGCAAGATTTAGACGATGATTCTGTAAGAGAAACCTTAACAAAGGATCTGGATGAAGGTAACGGTTAATTATGAGAAAAAAATTTGATTTTTAATATAATTATTGACTAAAAATTGATGTTTGTGTTTACAAGGTGTTCGAGAAAATTCCTCAGTGAAATCAGATGGTGAAGATTTAGGAGAAGTGAAGGTAAGTTGCTGGAGACTGTAAATTACTTTAATCACTAAGAGCTTAGATTCTCTCACCGACATTGATTGTGCTGGAAAATGTATAAATTGAAGTTTTTGGTGGTCAATATCATCTATGGCTACACTACATTGTTTAAGTGTGTATGGTACACGATGCTTGCTACGAATTTAGTGGTCCTGTAAGTACATAGGAAGAGTAGTAATCATAAAGGTTTAACCTTTGACTTATACCAACTTGTATTAGTTTGGTAGTTATGCCCCCCCCCCCCCAAGTTTCCTTCATTCATTAAGTGATTTCAAAGTGTTTTCAAGTGACAAATCTATTTTTTCTTGTGGCGGCGCATTGGCAGGAGGGAGATGTCGTCAAGGAGATAGCCATATCTGCAATTGTGCCGTTTGATGAAGTGGTGGTAGAAAACCGTGAGGTAGAAACATCGCCTTGTTTGGCTGCACTGTCGGATTCATCAGCGGTAGAACCATCTCTATCTTTGGATCCTTCAGCTGCAAAATGTCTATCATTGGTTTCGGTTCCAAGTAAACAAGAACAAATATCTGATTTGCGGGGTGTTACTGTTACCAACTTATCGGTTTCTCCGGTTTTGAGGACACCGCCTGTTCGTGATGGTTACAACTGGAGAAAATACGGGCAGAAGCAGGTTAAGAGTCCCAAGGGTTCGAGAAGCTACTACAGGTGTACGTATTCCGATTGTTGTGCTAAGAAAATCGAATGCTCCAATGATTCAGGAAACATGATAGAGATTGTTAACAAAGGTTTGCATAGCCATGAGCCTCTACGGAGAGAGATTAGAGCAATATCAACTATTCCACCGCCTGTTTCAAAGGACAATACAATAGTCCAAGAGCTAGCAATAGTCCCTGGTGGTTCAGATCCGTCCGCTTCTACTAAAGACATCGGTTCAAACATCTATGAATCGCAAACAATCCTTGAACGGAAGAGACATTTTGAGAATGAAGCTGTGGAGGAACCAGATCAAAAACGAAGGCAAGTTTTGTAGAATTTTATACTAACTACTAAGCTAGAGATATGAAATTAAATTGACTTTGTCTATTCATTGTATTCTTGTGTATTGCAGACTGAAAAATGAGAACTCGCATAGTTCTGACTCAGTCTCTAAATCCGGAAAGAAACATAAAGTCGTAGTACACGCAGCTGGTGATGTCGGGATCTCTGGTGATGGATACAGATGGCGTAAATACGGTCAGAAAATGGTGAAAGGAAATCCCAATCCAAGGTTCTAAACATTACACACTTATTTAGTTTCTTTCGCAGTTCCGGCCATAATTGACTTGTTCTGTTCCAATCATTCAGGAACTATTACCGATGTACTTCTGCAGGATGTCCTGTCCGTAAACACATTGAGACAGCAGTAGATAACACATCAGCTGTAATAATCACATATAAAGGAGTACACAACCACGACACACCGGTACCAAAGAAACGTCACGGTCCTCCTAGCTCCGTGCTGGTGGCCGCAGCCGCTCCAACCTCCATGAGAACCACCAGGCCAGATGATCAGGTCAACATTCCTACCTCAAGCCAGGTCTCCGTGGGACGAGGAAGCGAGAAGAAGCAGGGCAGTGAAGCAATGGATGGTGGTGGCGAGAAAGCCATGGAATCGGCTCGGACTTTGTTGAGCATTGGTTTCGAAATCAAGCAATGCTGATTTTATATATTGTATAATGTATTTAATGAGTTAGAGTGAGTGTTCATCTTCTCTATTTTTCGCCCTCTCGTTGTTCTTTGTTATATAATAAAAAAAAAAACATGAAGATATCTATAATCTATAGTTATTAATTAGTAACTTATAATAAGCAAAATTATATTATTTCACTAGTATTGTAACCATTACAATAGCAGATTTTATTGAGTTCATAGCAAATCTCCAAAACACAATCCCTTAAGCTCTTCATCTCTGGTCTAAAAAATGTCATGGCACAATGTAACCTACAACACAGAAAATTTAACAAAAAATTAGTTTAAAAACCATAAACTAAAAAAATCAAGTTTCTTGATGAAATTAAGTAGACTTACTTCCACACTTAGTACCATGAGCAAGAGGCTTTCCACAAAAAGAAGTAACATGAACAACTTTGCCCATATCTATCATTTTAAGCACAGAGGCAGTGATACGACCACATGCACAAGTTATGTCTGATCTCTTAATAACTCTGCAACAAGCTGCAGATGGGTTTACCTTTGGTCCTGGACGTTGCACATAGACAGCACATTCTTTCATAAGACCTTCTATGTCTCCTTGACATGTCCCTTTAGTAGAAACTAGTAGTGTTCCTGTGATTACAAGGATCATTGTTAGACCAAACAAAACTCTAGAACTTGTAGACATTGTTTCTTTTTTTAGCTCTTTGAATATAAGAAGTTGTGTTAGGGGTTTATATATAATGGCTTAGGTGTTGCATGTGAGTTTTCTTATTGGTTTCATGTGACATAATAAGACTTTAAATTTTCTGAGAGATTCTGAATAGTAATCTCGGAAATACAAGTACTACATAACCAATGCATGAACTTGTTTATAAAATGTTGTCAAAAAAAAAGAACTTATTTATAACTCATAAAAATGTAAATTATATGGAAGTATACTTTTTTACATATTTTCATGTTTTTTTGCTAATTTTCTTGAGTTTTGAATCTTTTGATCAATTTTGCATCTATCACTAAAGTTCCTTATGAAAAATAACAAAAAAAAAACTAAAAAAAGTAATAAATTTATGTTAAGAAGAGAGGTTTAGGATTAGTGATGGGACAATACAATACTAATCACTTATTTATAGTCTCTGAACCAAACAGAGTCTCTTGACTAGCCAGGTCATCATATCATTAAATGTTAACTTTAACCGGCGTATTTTAGCCGGAACCCCAATTTTTGAAAATTCACACAAAGGAAACGCCTAAAAGAAGCGATTTTTCGATTTCTCAGGCACAAACCAAAGATCAAGCAAGCCTTCTCCGTAACGAGATATCTGCTGATCTCCTCATGGATGACGCGAGAAGGGTTTTGTGTTCAGAGAATCAAGGCTTAGCGGATTATGTGTTGAAGAAGAAGAGAGAACACGAAGATAAGCCAAAGGGTTTGTCTGAAAATCTGGAGAGGACATTTATAAAGGGTTATAGAAATGTCTGCGACGCGAAGGAACCCATTAACACACTTAAAGACTTGTCGAAGATAAAGTATGTTTTCTTTGCTTTCTTTTTACTTGTCCTTTTTCTCCAATGTGTGAATGTCGAAAAGTTGTTCAATTTTTCAGTATTGATTGAGTAGTTTAATGGTTCAGTGACTAAGAATGTAATGATACGCTCTTAGGTTGTGTATTTGTCCTTTTGTATTAACATTGCTGATTATTGTTAATTTTAGGTTTTAGCTAAGGGGTTTGTGTTTGTTTTACCTGATGTTGAAGTGATGAAGATTGAATCGATTTCTTATCGTTTTTACTGATTTCAAAGTGTTTCTTTGTTTCAAGAAAAAAAGTGTTTGTTTATATCTGTTTTAAGCTTTCTGTAAGGAAAATAGATCTGATAAGTGGTTTTAGTTGCTTGTATCCAACCAAGTGTTTGTTTGCTGGATTTATTACCAAGGGGCTTTGGTAAATGGATGATTAAGCTCATGCAAGGATATTTTGATACTGGAGCTGGAGGTTCCGAGCAAGAAGATTTACCCGAAAACCGTGCTGGTAATGGTCTCTGCTGTATCTGATATGACGTTGCTCACATGAAATATCGATGTTATGTGTTTATGTATTGGTGGTTTCTATTATGTTCAGGGAAAAAAGCCAAGAAGAATGATGGATACTTACCGCGAATAAATTCAGTGTCTTACGCATTACTAATAACGTTGCACAGGTTTGTGTACATGTTTATTATCCTCACAGTATACTCTTTCTTTACCCTCCTTAAACTCTTCCTTCTGACCGTTATGTTTTCTATTCAACAGAAGGACTGCAAATGGAAAAGAATTCATGCGTAAACAAGAGCTTATCGATGCTGCTGAAGCGAGTGGGCTCTCACATGTTCCTATTGGGTATGAATCGATCACTTTCTCAATCTCTAATTTGTTGGTTTTGTACCCAATCTTTGTTGTATGTTTGATTCTTCCATTCTTGTGACTAGGCCCGAGAAAGGGAAAGGTAAAGCAGGACTTGGTAACTCTAAGAAGGAGTGGTATAGTGGATGGACCTGTATGGGGAAACTTATAGAGAAGGGATTAGTGGTGAAATCTAGCAACCCTGCAAAGTAAAAACTCTTTCCCCAGACTCTGCCTTGTTGTAGAGAAGTAGACCTTACCTTAAGACATTGTTGTTTCTTTTCTTAGGTACATGCTGACAGATGAGGGTCGAAAAATAGCAAATGACTGTATCGTGCGATCTGGATTACCTACTTCAGTGGACATCTTATCTGATGAGGAAACTGAGCCTGTACAGCAAGCTAAGAAAACATCTAATCAAGCTTCCACCTCTTCTTTTACCATGAGCGAAGAACAGCCATATGCCAATCCAAGTTCTAAGGCACAATTAGCCATTCCAAGTGATATTCTTGAAAAGGTATCTTTGGTAATGATATTTGGAGATTCAGTTTGCATTTCTGATACAGTGTTAGTTGATGGTTTGGTGACAATATTTAGTTTTTGGTGTTAATTTTATGTTTACTCTATGGTTTTCTTCAATAGTTTACACGCTGTGGTTATTCTGAGGAACAAGCAGCTGCTGCAATCATAGAGGTTTCAGATGGATCTCAGGGCAAAGATCCATCAACTCTCTGGCTAACTGCTTTGTGCCATCTTCGTGAAGCAGAACTTTATAACTCCGGCACGAACTGTCGAAACAAAAGAAAAGATTCAGCAGGACCTTCTAGACCACAAACATGTACGGTCTTTAGCAATCATATGATATACTATCACTGGTGTTGTGTCTGTTAAAATTTGGATGTTTCATGTAATGAAGAAGCAAAAATATTACAGGTCAAGTTGATCTTGATGGACCTCGTGCTAAGAAGCTCCGCTCTTGCAGTGATAAAAACACCTTAAAATCTTGTTCGTCCGGTTCGAGTCATCCCTTGAAAGCCTGCTCATCTTCTGTATGTAACCATTTGAGAACAGTAGATTAATAGCTATATTTTTCATGATCAGCAGCTACTGGATTGTTAATAAGCATTAGTTTGTTATGTATTGTTTTCTGGTTACAAAGTTAGCGTCAGATAGAACCGAAGGTGTAACAAATGCTTCACGTCTGCCCCCGCTTACATTTGGAGAAACGTTTGAAGATGCATATAATGTGATCTTGATACTGGATGATCGAGAACAGTTTACCAATAAAGGGTTTGTGCAACATTTAATCTTCCCTATTCGATATTTGAGTTTTTTATGGTCTAGTTATGAAAATGTGATAGTATTCTATCTACTTTGATAATGCTAACTCTTCACTTTTTACTCACAGTTCGCGATCCAGGAACATAGTTGATGACATATGCGTTGAATTCAAGATCAAGATTGAGGTTTGCACTTGGTTTCCTGAATTGATGTCAACAGTCTCCAAAATTAGACTAATTAACTGTAAAAATTATGTCGAATCTGTAGGTTAGACGATTACCAGTTGGGGACTGTATCTGGATTGCTCGGCATAAGCACAATGCAACTGAATATGTTCTGGACTTTATTGTTGAGAGGAAGAATGTTGATGATATGCGCTCATCCATCAGAGATAATCGTTACAGGGACCAAAAACTTAGACTTCAGGTGTGTGTATGTTCTCATTTTCATGTTAATTTTCAGTGACGGTTGTTTCTCAGTTTCTTCTTTAAATATTCAAAATAGAGATCTGGATTCAAGAAGCTGATGTACATTCTTGAAGGGGACCCAAACCAGTCTGATGCAGCAGAAAGTATCAAAACGGCGTAAGTGCTTCTTTAACATAAGATTTTGTTGGTTTTGCATTTTTATTTGATCTTCATAATCAAAGTCTGTTTACATCTATACATCTAGTTGTTTCACAACGGAGATTCTGGAGGGATTTGATGTGATGAGGACTGAAGGGCTGGGTGGGACTTTAAGAAAATACGGTTATCTCACCAAATCAATATACCAATACTACAAGACACAGGTGAACGGCGATAACCAGAACAAAGTCACGGCCACGTGTCCATCGTTTGATAGTTTTGTCAAAAGGTGTCAAGATCTTGATAAAATGACAATCAGCGATGTATTTGCCATTCAGCTTATGCAGGTATTGAGTTCTGCTAAGCCTTTATTCGGTTAACAAGTGCTGTTGGTGTTCTCTGCGACTTTCCTAAACTCTTGGGTGCAGGTTCCGCAGGTTACAGAGGAAATTGCCATAGCGGTGCTTGATATGTATCCAACACTTCTTTCTCTAGTTTCTGCATATTCTCGTATAGTAAGCCTTTTACTATTTGAAGGAATTCTCAAAGTCTTGTACTGCTTTAAAACACCGATGACTTCTGGTCTTGTACTACAAACAGTATCTCCATTGTTTTGCAGGAAGGGAATGTCTCAGTGCAAGAAGAGATGTTGAGAAATCAAAGCAACAATGTAATCTGTGCTTCAGCTAGTAAGAATATATTCAAGTTAGTTTGGAGTGACTGACTTTTACTCTTGTGTTTCCCTTTTGGCATTTTGTTTTTTAAAGAGAGAGTCATCTGAAACTGTTCAAGTGCATATATATAAGCTAGTTGCACTATTAGATCTTGAACGGGGTAAGTAGAAATCGATCTTGTAACTGAAGCTTAGGCTAACAAATATAAAACTGTTTAAAGAATGTGGTTTTTACATTAGTATATTGTGGTTTTTGTATGAATAATGAGGTTACAATGTTATAAAAGACAACTCAGCAGAGTTTACAACAGACTGTGGTTTTTGCATGAATGATGATTATAGAAAAGTGTTTACAGGTATTTCTGAAGTTTGTTGAAGCTAATCTTGCTGCGACTTATGGGGGTGAGGCACTCTTCGGCGTTTCGCACCCCAAGTCGCAACAAAAGTGTTGCTTTCTTTCTTCTTAGTACCAAGAAAGCCTTGACAGTTTGCAGAACCACAATGACACTTTACTTCAGGACCAAACTGCACAAATCTGCTAGAAGTAGACAACAAAATGAAGCCAACATATTAAACAGCATCTCATTTGGTTTAAGCCAAGGATCAGAACACTAAGCTGAATAAAGCAATGATCTACAAGTTGACCTGTAATTATATGTAAGTGGCTCCCCTGCTTCAATGCGACGACAGGCAAATATACCAATTCGTAGCTCACCTTCTACTTGCCTGATGCAACAACAACACAGGTACAAGAATTAAACTACCTCTTTGTCTCTCTATTGAGCATCATTGGACATTTTGTATGTTATAATGTGTTCTTTACCACTTCTCCAGTATACAGTTAGGATTGCAACTGTGATTCAGAAAGCGAGAAATGTTCCCTTTGAAGGTGGCATCAATAGTGAGGTCTTTTTGAATCTCACACATGTAGAAATCGCTTATGCCTTTGTCCTTCATATCCCAAAACCTTTCCTCGCATTGAGCATCATTGATCACTGTGGATAAAGTGAGAATATTCACTAAACAGTCTGTTTTTTACAGCATGACCATAATACTTAAATACCGGAGCAATATAGTTTACCTTCACCGATGTATTCAACAATGAACTCTTCTGTGTCAATAGATTCTTCAGCCTCTACACCCCACCCGCAGAGTTCAGTCTGTAAGAAAATGGCATTGCAATGTCAAGAGACAAGAAGTTTGTAATGCATGAAACATAAAATAGACACTAGTACCTTGACAAGTTTAATCTTCTTCGCCTCGCGGAATGGTCTGTTTCCACAAGTGTCAGGGCAACCACATGCCTCAGAACAGCTTACGCATTGACTCCTGAGAGAATTTATAACAAAACAGAAGCCATTCAACAAAGTTCCGTTTATTGTAAACAGAGAAGGTTGGTTTATTCATTAGTCAACAAGATAATTACCTGCAAACACAGCTTCTACAGCAAGTAGGTCCACAGTTTTTGCAACCTTCCCCGTCATTAGCATCATCGCGCTGCTTCTTCACAAGGTAAATATCTTTACCACAATCAAGGAGAGACAAACATATGAAGTGAGAAATGATATTCATGTACTTAAATAGTAATACTAAATCTATAAGAAAGTCATGTTTATGTGAAGAAAGCTATGAAGGATACTGCGCTTGATATGCACATAACGAGGCGGCTCATCGTTTGGAACAGGATCTTTCCTTGTCAAGTCAAGGCTAAACTCCTCATCAACATATGGCAAAGGCAACTGACTAAAGATTGCCTACATTTGAAACCATTCTCATTGATTCTCGAGTAACAATCATATTTCATTGACTAGGCTGTCTAAATTTTAAAGAAGAATGTGGCAAAAGAAACACTTACCTCAATATCACTCTGAGGAACTGCATGCTGCTCAACAAACATATATATAATCAGTCCTGTGTGTAAGTGAGTGTGTATGAGAATACATATCCTATGAAATAGCTTCAGATAGGATACTGTGAAAAGAGACAACCAACCTTATTGTCTAGCCTCCAATTCACTGGATGTCTCCAACAGATAGCCTTTCCTGGTTGGTCTTTAAGCAGAGTTACTTCTTCTGACCATGGAGAATGCTTATCATGAGTAGCCATAGGGCACCTAACACACTTCCATTCAGGCCTTCTGTTACAGACAAAACATTCCTGCATACACCGTTCTATCAGATTCACAAGAATGACAACACAAAATCAAGCTTATCCAACTTCATTTCACTACAACCTCTGTTACTTAGAACTAATTCGACTATGTCCTATCTTTTCCTTGCGCATTTCTACCAGTAAAAGGCAAAGATTCATTACACATCTTTGGTATGTTCTAAACAATAAATGATGATCTTACATGGTGAGGGCACTTGAATTTCTTCGCCTTTGAGAAACCGATACTCTTTTTCGCGCAGATAGAGTGATAAACGCCTTGACAGCTACGAACAGAACACAATATCTCTTCTCCAGGGTAAACCAATTTATGGCAAACAAGACAATCAACCTAACAACAAAACCACACATACTCACTTATTTCAATAATTTTACAAAACAAAATCTTCACAAGTCACTAATCAATACTCAAAAAAACATCTAAATGATCCTAAGATAAAAATAACTTGCAATGATTCAATACAAAACCTAACAGATTAATCCAAATAACGGCAAAATTCACATCAAATATGTTCAGACAAAACAAAAATAGAAACAAAAATTAAAGAATTCATGACTAAATTAAACAGAAAAAGAACAAAAATACCATCTTTTTAGCACCAACAAGAAAAGGAAGAACACATTTCGACTCAGAAACTCCGGAATCGACTCTTCTCTTTACCCAATCTTTAACATGATCATCCAAAAACAACCCTTTCTTGCTTCGTCCAGACAAAACCTGTTTCCCGCCAAAACCATTGGCGGTTCCATTGCAATTGCTACTTTCAGCGACATCTCCCTTAAAAGGAACCATCTGTGTATGTTCACCGGCGAGTTTCGCCGGAGAATTGATCGATTTGGCTAATTCCGGCTCTGTAGACACCGGAAGAGAAACAGGACAACACGTGGGTGACGAAGATGGAGACACCGACTTATTGTCGTTGTCTAACATCTTTAACACGTGAGAGAAGTCAAGAGGAAGAAGAAGAAGAAAAACAGTTGCTTTTTTTTTATCTGTGCGAGAAGGCGCAAAGGGAAGAGACGCGAAACAGATTTGGAAATATGGAGGGAAACTTAAGGCGGGAGATTTGTAGAGGCGTCTTTAAGGATTGTCGTTGTCGTTGTCCTTTGAAATTTATTTAAAAGGTTTCGTATTTTTGGATATTTGCGTATATGCCCCAAACTAATTTTAATTGAAACTTTATGAAATACTAATAACTAAAAAAATCCCTACTTTGGCATTATTTTCTCTTCTGTAGAGAGGAGAAGAAGGCGAAAGGGTTTGTTCTCCTGAGATAAATTCATCGACTTTGAGAGTCTTTGACACTCTTCTCTTCACACAATCTTCTTCGTTTCTCATATCGCGTCTTCTAGCGTTTGCGTTTGCGTTTTTGACTATGTGAACGATATAACTTCTGGGTTTTGCTTAAACTTAGAAAAATTGATGATCTTTGGTGGTGGGTACTTGTGAAACCAACCGTTAATCTACTTTAAGATTCTGATTTTATTGTCTCTCATGTTCGTTATCTGGTATTGATTCAAAAGCTTAGATATTTGACAAGGGGTTTTGCTTCTTCTGTGTTTTGTTCCTAATTGATTTGGTGTAGTCACCTTCCTTAATTTGAAGAGTTTGTATGTGTGTTTGTGGCTAAGATGAGCTCAAGCTTTACTGAGAGTTTCGCCGATGATGGCAAGCTTCTTCTCTGTCTAGCTGAGAATGGCCACTCGTTTGAGTTTGAGTGTAGCGAGACTACTTCAGTTGATTTTGTGATGCGTTTCGTCGAATCTGCCTCTGGTATTGGCCTCACCGATCAGCTTCTTCTTTCGTTGGACATGAAACTCGAGCCACAAAAACCGCTATCCGCTTTCAAACTTCCCGCTAGTGACAGAGAAGTGTTTATTTTCAACAAGTCTAAGTTGCAAAGTAACTCTCATCCGCCATTACCAGAAGATGTGGACTTGCAAGATGTTTCTGAAGCTTTACCGCCTGTTTCATCACATGACCATCATCCCTTGGACGATGCACTAGATCCGGCTTTAAAGGCTTTACCTTTGTATGAGAGGCAGTTTCGGTATCATTTTAGTAAAGGCCGAGCCATCTACAATTGTACTGTTGTGAAGCTTGAAAACTGCGAGAGGTTAACGAGAGAGCAAAAGGTACAACAGCGAGCTGTTGATGTTGCTACGCGGAATCTGGAACAGTATTACAGGGTGATCTATCAGAGCTTTCTTGAGTTCATGAAGCGTTATAATCATCAACACCACCTACACGCTGATCTGCTGATGAATTTTGGAAGGGATATTGAGAAGTTGAGGTCAGCTAAGATTCATCCTTATCTGCAAACTGATTCGAGGAAATGCTTATTGGACTTTGTCGAGGAAGATAACTTCAAAAAGGCTGTGGAAAATTGTGCAAGCTCTCATAGACAGTTTGAGAATAAAATTGCACAGTTCCAGCAGATGTTTGTCGATGTCAAGAGCAAGGTAGAGGAGTTGTTGGCTTGTAAGGCTTCTTTATCAATGAAGAACTTAGAAGTGACTATTAAGGATCATTTACGTTTTATTAATGAGCAAAAGAGCATTATGCAATCTCTCAGGTTTGTTCATTTTCATAAACTGAGAATACCTTTTCATTTTTCTCCTTTTACTCAATAGAAGTTCTGCTATCTGATGGTGTTGTATGAATGTTGAAACAGCAAAGATGTCAATACGGTTAAGAAGCTTGTGGATGAGTACATGTCTAGTCAATTGTCTTCATCTCTCCGACCTCATGATGCTGTTTCAGCGCTGGGTCCTATGTACGAAGTGCATGACAAGAACCACCTTCCCCAAATGCAGGCTTGCTCTAACTCCATTTCAGAATTAGTGGATTTCTGCAAGAACAAGAAGAATGAGATGAATAACTTTGTACACAGCTACATGCAAAAGATAACATATGTCACATACATCATCAAAGATGCTAAGCTACAGTTTCCTGTTTTTCGAGAGGCAATGCTACATCAGGATGACTTATTTGCAGACTTGAAGCTAGTCCGTGGTGTTGGTCCTGCCTATAGGGCCTGCCTTGCAGAAGTGGTGAGAAGAAAAGCATCTATGAAACTTTACATGGGCATGGCTGGGCAATTGGCAGAGCAAATTGCTATGAAGAGGGAAACAGAGGTAAGGAGACGTGAGGAGTTTCTTAAAACACATGGTTCCTTTGTACCTCGTGACGTGTTGGCTTCAATGGGTTTAAATGATACTCCCACTCAATGTGATGTCAATCTCGCTCCCTATGATACTAGTTTGCTCAATATTGAAATTACAGATGTTGATCGATATGCTCCTGAGTATCTAGTTGGGTTACATTCTAAAGTTGCATCCTCACGGAGTTCACTGGCCATGTCTAGTGATAGCTCGCTTTCCACTGAGTCTGAGGAGATAGGTATAGGCACTTTGGAAAAAGAAAACTTTGATGATATCCTAGCAGCCTCTGAATTAGTAGAGATAGCTGGTACCAGCAAGATGGAAGTTGAGAACGCAAAACTAAAAGCTGACCTTGCTTCTGCAATCTCTCGGATTTGTTCATTAGGCCGTCATGTAGAATATGAGGTACTGGATGAAAGTGAAGTAGAGAATTTGTTGAAAAACGCTGCAGAGAAGACAGAAGAGGCATTGCAGGCCAAAGATGAGTATGAGAAACATCTCCTAACTATGCTCAAGGAAAAACAAATGCATTGTGATTCATACGAGAAGCGCATCCGTGAACTAGAACAACGTCTCTCTGATGAGTATCTTCAGGGACAGAGACATGTCAATAATAAGGATGCATCTCGCTACAACCTTATGCACACAAAGGTTGGTGAGTGCAAAGCAGAAGCTTCAGGTGACATGGAAGGCAATAAAACTCATGTATCTGGTTCAGATCCCATGGATGAGGTCTCTTGTATAACAAATTTGTCTAGCAAGCAGCCATGTAAAGCCAGGGAAGGTATGGATGAGAATATGGTGGATTCCTCACAGGTGCTCAATCATCCCCTTGACTCATCGATGCTGGAAAGCCAACAAAACAACGAAAAAGGTGGAAAGAATAATGTGGTGGGAGAAATGGGTGGGTTTCTAAGTAACAGTTCGACAGCTGAGAGCCCACCCAAATCTTTGGATGATAATATGGCAACTGATAGAGGTTCAGAAGCAAAACACAAAGATGATATTATCTTGGAACTTAAAAATGAGCTGATGGAAAAGTCCAATAAACTTAGTGAAACGGAGTCCAAGCTAAATGGTGCTATGGAAGAGGTAGCCGGTTTGAGCAGAGAGATGGAAACGAGTCAGAAGCTTCTCAAAGAATCCCAGGTATTAGTTTTATCTTAGCCGTATGTCTATATGTTAGTATCAATGGTGCTGGTATCAGGAACATTTTATGTGATCTTCAATGGGTAATGAAGCCAACCAGTTCCCGGAGCCACATATCAGTGCCTCACGAGATATTGGTTTCCTCTAAGTATTCCCTATTGATGTGATAAATATTGCTATCTTGTTTGTAGATGAATTCTGCGCATTTGGAGAACTGCTTGCATGAAGCAAGAGAAGAAGCCCAGACCCATCTTTGTACAGCTGATCGTAAAACTTCCCAGTATGATGCACTTCGTACATCAACTGTGAAAATGCGAGGTCTCTATGAAAGATTCCGGAGCTCTGTCTGTGCCGGTGGTGGGGTTGCTGGTTTTGCTGACTCCTTGCGTACTTTGGCTCAAGCTTTAGCCAAGTAAGTTGATGTCTATACTGTTGCTTTCCAAAAACATAACCTTAGTCCTTTCTAGCTATTGTTTCTGAATAGCTTTTCTGAATTTACGTTTCTCCTGCTTGGGAAATTTCACAGCTCCAGTAATGGCAATGAAGATGATGGTATTGCTGAGTTCCGGAAGTGTATCAAAGTCCTGGCAGACAAAGTGAGCTTCTTGTCCAAGCAGCGGGAGGAATTACTTGAGAAATGCCGTAAACTTGAAGCTACAAGTGAACAGACAAGAAAGGACTTGGAGGAAAAGAAAGAGTTGGTGAAAACGCTGTACACTAAACACCAACTTGAAAAGCAGGTAGAATCATGTTATCTCTAGTAACGGTAGTGTCCTTGAAGCAAATTCGTTTGTTGTTTAATTGCTGTGTTGCATTTGGATTGCTTGGTTACGAATGAGAAAGTTTGTGAACTTGTGGACAGGCAAATAAGGAAAAAATATCGTTTGGCCGTCTTGAAGTCCACGAGATAGTAGCATTTGTGCTAAACCAAGCAGGGCATTACGAGGCAATCAACAAGAACTTCCCAAACTACTACTTATCTTCTGAATCCGAGGCGTTGTTTACAGATAACCTCCCAAACCGGCCTATATACGTCGTTGGACAGATTGTTCACATCGAGCGCCAAACAGTGAAACTGCCATCACAACTTTCAGCTTCTGCATTTCCTGAGGCGTGTAAGACAGGTCACCTTGGCTCAGACCAGAGCTCGAGAACTCTGGCATCAAGTTCAACATCATCTTCAGCAACAAGATCAAACCCTTATGGTCTCTCTTCAGGATGTGAATACTTCATTGTGACAATAGCAATGCTTCCTGACACTGCTATTCATCAACAAGCTTCTTGATCCTTTTGCTTGTTTTCAAGGCAGATAGATATGATGGAAGAAATCTCTCACCCAGGAAAAAGATTGTCAAATACTTTTCACTACTTTTAATTCAAACTAACAGTCAAAAACCAAACAGCCCCTTGTATGATTCATGTGTGTTGGGTTTCATTTGTCTTTTCTTTCATATCTTTCTTCTTTCCGTACAGTTTATGATCACTAATCCTAATTTAGTCTTATAACATTGTACATACTCTGCCTTGCTTTAAATGTTATAATAAAAGAACATGATAAAGATGATATGCAGAAAATCATTATGAAAACATGTTACTTCAAATCCCTGTAGGGTTTTATATTTTGGATTTACATGGTAAACCGAAAAGCTACTAGATTTCATATTCCTATACTTGCCAAATCCGGAAAAAAGAAAGAGCAGAATCTATAAATTATCTATTATATGCATCACCATCTTCTTCTGAAATGTTGGACAAGAACTTTGGCAAAGATGTAATCCGGGGAAGGTGCAATAGCAAATCACTGAAAGAGTCTTTTCTTGGCATACCCTGTGGTTTGCTGCTTGAAGCTGGATCGTGAACTCTGTTATCAGACACAAACCCCTTCATGTCGTTGGCTTCAGATTTTGATCCCATCGAGATTTCGGTATTGGCATGTGAGTTTGCAGCCGCGTTGGGGTCCTTGTACAAGAGGTTGAACAAAGAATTAACCCTTGGCATGAGAGACTTCTCATCTGGTGCATCGAACTGGATATTATCACTCAGCAGCTGTTGTTTCATGGTCTCGAATCTCTCTTGATGTTCCTGATGATTTCCAACAGCGGAATCAGAGAACAGTTCAACGAAGTCGCTCACTGACATAGATTGCTGTAGTCCAGGTACTTTTATCTGACTCGAATCCGTTATGTTTCTTGAATCAGATAACAGTGCAATGAAATCACTCACTGACATAGATTGGTGTACTCCAGCTACGTCTTCATGATGGCTTGGATCCGTTGGGTTTGAATCAGAGAGAATTGAAAGGAAATCACTCAGTGACATAGATTGGTGTAGTCCAGGTACTTTGTTCTGACCACATTCCATTGTGTTTCTTGAATTAACTGCTTGAGCACTCCCAATTCCTTCATTTGCACGAGCATCTATGACTAGACACGAATGAGGCAAACACGAGGAAAAAGAACACACTTACTCTTAATTAGTCTGAATAGGAGTAAAAGAAAACTTTAAGTAAATGAGCATTTATTACAATACCTGAGCTAGGCGACGGTGCTTCATGGGAGGGATACATATGTTCAGATGATGACTGAGGCTCGATAGGAGATGCTAAATTCTGAGTTCCAGAGATTGAAGGACGCGTGCTAAGATTCAAATTCCCAAAAGGCTGGCCTTTTGATTCACTTGGATGCTCAAAAATAGATTGTCGTGCATCAAAGTAGGGAGAGTCCATTATTATCTCTGGCTGTTGGCTTAAATGGAATAGGCGATGATCACATTGAACGAGCTTCTCAAAATGTTTGTTCATTATCCCTTGAGCACATTGCAGAAAATGTTGCCTAACAAATCACATGAAGACTATTGTTAGCAGAAGCTAGTACACACAAAAATAATTGTTCACTTACATAAAAATATTGCTTCATAAGTGCAAAGGACACAAGCACTGCATGTACCTGTTCGAGCTAGCTTGGCCATCGGTAAAATCTGAAGTTGCTTGCCACAAAGTATGTTTTCTGGGCTGTGGGTTTGTTTCCCGGAAAAACAAGGGCTGTCTAGCAAGCTGAAACATAAAGACACCAGAGATTAACGATGACGAGAGAATAGGGTTTTGCAAAGGAAAAGAACATGAGTGAATCTCGTACCACGAGGGTCAATGTTCCAGGTCCATCTTCAGGACAATTTGCTTTCAAACCCATAATATCTGACCATTGTATCTCGATTTTACTCTTGAGACCTTGTTCCAGCACTTCCCAAACAAGTTTGTGTTTTGCAAAGTAACACTTTGCCACCAAATCACCTTCATACCTCGATTTATACTGCCAAAAAGAAAAACAGCCATGCCAAGTCAGATTTTGAAAGCACCACAAAGCACATATCGAAAACGAAACATCTTCTCAGGGCTCACCTCCCACTTTCCAATCTTTAAAAGAGAAGCAGGAAAGTTTGAAGCTTTAAGCTTCTCAATACTTCCAGGAGCCATCGTAGCTCCAGAAGATGCAGCAGCAATGCTTTTACATTCTTTCTTAACACCAGAGCCAACAGCTTTCTCACCATTAGAGTCACCAGCTTGTGTTATCCTCATCTGAATCAACTCCAACAAAGATGGACTCTTCCTAAGACTAAGTCCAAGAGGACTCGGCTCATCAAGTGGGTTATACTTAGCCGGTGACATAACCGATGAGCTTGTCCCAGAGCTCCATAACTAAAATTCAAATTCAACAAAAAAGAGACACACATCAATAATTTAACAAATCCGCTTAGAAAATAAAAATTTGGAGCGAATCTGAAATTAGAAGAGAAAAAAGGAGAACAAACCCTAGATCGCTTGTTGAGAGGACCGTTCTCATCTTCAAAATCATCTTCCACGATCTCAAGCTTCACCGGCGATTCATTCCGGCGCTTCGCCGACAATTCAGACTCAGATCTCATACCTCCTAATTTCTTCCTCTCCACCATCCAAAAAACGAAACCTTCTCTTCTTCACCGAATAATCACAAAATCAAAAATTCGAATAATTCGCAAAACGAAAATCGCGAAAACAAACAACAAAACAAATCTCTGAGATTTTGAAAAACGAGAGAGAATCAAGCAAACCCTAGAAATTAGAGTAACAAATAGATCTCTTTCTCTTCGATTAAAAGGAAGAAGAGGATTCTCCTGGCGGCTTTAATCGACGCGTGTGTCTCGCGATTGTACAGACACGCGCTATCGTAATTTGACTAAAGGAGTACTGCGAAATTCCCGAATTATCCAACACGTTAACACCAATGAACTAAGGGTAATAATGTCATTTACATGCTTCGCTGGCGAACAACCAATAGTTATGGATATAGTGGTGGGTCCCATATTTGCCTTTTTCTCATGACGGCTATAGATAGAAGATTTGCCACGTGTTACTTTGTCTTCCGTAATTAATTGTATTTATTTACTTTCTTGTGTAGTCAATAGTCAACTATGTTTTTCTGAAGCCCACTTATGGTAATTAAATATTAATTAAATTCAACCTTTTTTATAAATTCAACCTTTTTTATAAATTCAACCTTATCTTAATCCTACACGAACGAAATCTACTTATTGCAAACTAAAATTGGCAAAAAGTTGAAATACATGAAAAGTAATATGCTTAAGATAATAATATTCCCATGAAGATGTTTCTGAAAAGAGAAATTCACAAAAATACATCATTTCTACTTTTTATTACAAAAACTATATCTAATTTAGTATTTTAACATATCTATATTTTTCAAAAAAAATAAAAGTTGATTTATCATTTAAAAATTAGGAAAATTAAAATATTTTTATTTGGGTTCGCTAATTAGTGTTTGGATATGGTTTATTTGGTTTTAGTTTTGAATATATAGGTGTAATTTTGAAAATTAACTATGAAATGGTGTAGTTTTGTAAAATACAATTCAAATGATGTAGTTTTATAATTCCCCCTACAAAAATATGTATGTTTTATAGCAAAAAAAGGTTTTAATTTCAAGTTTTGTAAAATGATTTAATATTTTGTGATCACCTATATTTTATAGTCTTTTATGATTGTTTGAAACTTTGAAAAATATTTTCCTAATTAACATTGTCGTTTTATTTAAAAAAACAAGTATTCCGGAACAATATATAAACTTCTGATTAATTAAAATTGCAAATAAAATACTGAAAATAATTTAATTAAACGATACTCAATGTGTAATAGTTCCTGTATCTACGGAGGTCCCTCTCCTATGGAATGACACAAAAAGAGGATAAAAATGACTATATACTATTCTTGTCAAATTATAAGTCAAAACACACATTTAAACACACATAGATCTTCTTCCTCATTTGTTATTTTCTACGTGTGGGATTGATTCTTTTTTCAACCTATCAAACTAAAAAAACAACACCAAAAAATTTGTAAGAAGAAAGAAAACAAGAAAAAAACAATTTTGTACATGGAGGTTGATATAGTAACTTGAAACATTTTTCTTTTGATCCTTCTTCATCTTTTTGAGATTGATCTTTTTCATTACAAGAATATAAATATATATATATATATAATATGCCTGTGCCAGATCCAGGAGCGGGAAGAACATTCATATGTCTAATTACATGTTTTCTCTTCCTATCAATATTTGCTGGAGGTGGTTGTCTCATTGCCTACACAATCCAACCTTACCCACCAATATGGTTAGCTTACCTTGGCATCTTCTTTGTTTGTCTCCCTTGGTTCTTTTGGTTCTTGACCTTTGCCTACCGTATCGTTTCGCGTACTTTTGGATTTAGAATGGTCATTGGATCAAGTGGTAATGCAGAGGCAATGCCACGCGATCTTGACCCTCCTCCTGATCATCAAACCTTAGATGAGTCTAGTCCTCAAGAGAAAATAGCACAACAACCACAAGGAGAAGTTTTAGTTTCTATTAATGAAGGGAACCAATCGAAGAAACGAATGTCTACTTCTAGTATTGGTTCACATGAAAGTGAGATGCCTCTAGCCATTTCTATGGCCTCATGATGATGATAATGTTATACTATATGTTTTGATATATAGAGAGAGTTTTTGCCATAAAGAGACCATCATGATCATGGAGATGCTAACAAGATGCTTGAGCCTCATGACGATAAGGGATTTTTTTTATTTTAATTTTGTATGTTATACAAATAGATTTGTAGATTCAACACAAATGAAAGTTTTTCCTAAAATTGTTGACATGATTTTTTAGTTAATTTTATGTTTTTAAAGTCAAGAGAATGTTTGTAACAAAGGGTGTATAGTTTTTAACTTTCTATAAGTTTCTTGTGTAATGCAATTTTTTATAGGCTAGATCAATATTTAAGATTCTTGAAAGTTATATAATTTTTGTATATATATTTGTAACTAGTTTGTTTGGTAATATAAAGTCTCTTGGAAAGCCTTCAATTTTAGGGCTAACACTTGGTCTTGGATTTGGATGTAACTAACTTAACAAAATTAAAACCAAACAAAAGACTTTTAAAAGTATATTTTTTGTATTTAGGACCAAAAAAATACAAAATAAAATGGAACCGGTTTAGTCATCAATTATAATAACCGGACTCTGGACAAATTTCAATTTCAAACGATAGGATAACAACTCATTTTTGAGACAAAAGCTTTCTCAGCTTTTAAGCTTTCTCTTACAATGTCTCTCTTGCAAACAAATTTCCTCGCTTATTCATTTCCCAAATCAAGCCACGACTTGTGGAATCCTTATCCTAAATCGGTACTCTCTTATCCTCGTCTCCAAACACACCTGATTCTCTGTGCTGCCAAGCGAACAGGGAAGCGAAGATACCCTTCAGAGAGGAAGAAGCTGAGAACGGAGCAGAAAGAAGCCGTTTCTAAGGTTAAGAACAAGCTCGAAGGAGTTTGGCGTCTCTCTAAGCTTGGTGTCCCTGTAGGAGATGACCCAGGAAAAGATTCTCTTGGAATCTCTCATGGCTTGCTTCAAGCCATAGCTAAAGTTATCGAGTTTCCTGTGAGTTTTCAGTGAAAAGCTTGAAACTTTATGTTAGTATACGAAATTGGAGTTTTTGGGTTGGTTATGTTTATCTTTGATTTGAGAAATTTTGATTGAAAGTTTGAAACTTTCTTTGTGGGTTTTTTTCAGGTTGCTTCAATGTTGCCTGAAGAAGCATTTTCAGTGATTAGGAAGTCTTTTGATGCTAGGAAGGTAAGGTTTTGTTTTTATTTGATTTCATATGTTATTATTGTTAGCTTATGTGAGTGAAAGATTTCATCTTTATGTGTTAAGATTCTTAAAGAAGCCAAGTTTGTGTATACTGTGGACTTGGATGTGAAGACACTTCTACACTTAGAGCCTCGTGCTCATGATTTCATTTTTCGGTTAGAGCCTAAGATTGGGCTTATCGAACATATGTTGTCTCCGGAGAAGATTGTTTTGGGTGACTTAATCAGTGTAGTAAACGGATGTAAGAAGATCGATAGTGATACATTATCAGGAGAAGATGAACCTCAGATTATCAATGGCTCTAAAGATCCACACAAGCATGGAGGAAGAAGCAAACCGAAAATTGCGGTTGTTGGTGGTGGTCCGTCTGGTTTGTTTGCATCTCTTGTTCTTGCGGAGTTTGGTGCAGATGTGACATTGATCGAAAGAGGGCAAGCGGTAGAGGAAAGGGGGCGTGATATAGGTGCATTAGTAGTTCGTAAGATTTTGGATATAGAGAGTAACTTCTGCTTTGGCGAGGTGAAAAAACCTCCTTCTCTTTAACTAACTTGTCATAAGTACTTTCAGACTTCTTTTTGCTAGCTTTTCTCTTCTTGTTTGCTATTGTCAAAAGTTATATTTTAGCCACTTATGCATCGCAGGGTGGTGCAGGTACTTGGAGTGATGGAAAGCTTGTTACTCGGATAGGAAAGAACAGTGCCACCGTTTTAGCGGTTAGTATTTCAAGACTCTCGTGTTTGAGTAGAAAGGAAAAAGTGTGAGCATTGCTTTATTTTGTGCAGGTGTTGAAAACCTTGGTTCGTTTTGGAGCACCTGATAATATATTGGTCAATGGAAAGCCTCATCTAGGAACGGATAAGCTAGTTCCACTACTTCGTAATTTCAGACAATATCTTCAAAGCGCGGGAGTAAGTCTAAAACAAGAGATAAATTTTTAGGTCTCTTTTAACTTTTTGATGCCTTTGTGCTATTCTTCTTCTCCATTTGAGCTCCTCTTTAATACATTATACTTAATTAGGTGACTATTAAGTTCGGGACTCGTGTTGATGATCTCCTGGTAGAGGATTCTCGTGTAGTTGGAGTCAAGGTTTCAAATTCAACAAACCAATCGCAGAGTAAATCCGAGAATTTAAAGTTTGATGCAGTTGTTCTTGCAGTTGGTCACTCGGCACGTGACACTTATGAGATGCTTCATTCTCGTAATGTCGAATTGACACCAAAAGATTTTGCTGTAAGTTCCATCTATATATATATATGTGTGTGTGTGTGTGTGTTACGAGTTTGTTTTTCTCTGGCTTTGTATTATCATCTGATCTTTATTGGTTTCGGTGGACAAGGTTGGTTTGCGCATTGAGCATCCTCAGGAGCTAATTAACAGTATACAGGTCAGTTCCATTACCTAAACACCATCTATCTTGAGTCTTGATCTTTACATGATCTTGTAATGGTCTTACTTTGCAGTACTCGGATATGGCTAGTGAAGTTATGAAAGGACGAGGTAAAGTACCAGTAGCGGATTATAAGGTTGTTCAATATGTGAATGACAAAGCCGATGATGACCTCTCGGAGTCTTCATTCAAACGTAGTTGCTACTCCTTCTGCATGTGTCCTGGTGGTCAGGTTGTTCTCACCAGCACAAACCCAACAGAACTATGCATCAATGGCATGTCCTTTTCTCGCCGTTCATCCAAATGGGCTAATGCTGCACTCGTCGTCACAGTGTCAGCAAAAGACTTTGATGATCTAAATCTTAAAGGACCCTTAGCTGGTATTGAGTTTCAGGTAATAATCTGAAAGTATATTAGTGCTACTACTCTCAAGTCATATTCAATATCATCTTCTTTGACTATTTTGTTTCTCTAGAGAGAGTTTGAAAGAAGAGCAGCTATAATGGGTGGTGGTGATTTCACAGTTCCAGTACAAAGGGTTACTGATTTTCTACAAAACAAGTTATCAGGTAAATAACATTTTCATTAGTATACTCAGTTCTATCATACTAATGTCATAACTTTCTCTTTATCGATTTTTGGACATTCTTGTGCTGTTTAAACAGAAACACCTTTACCTTCATCAAGCTATAGATTAGGAGTGAAATCTGCCAACTTGCATGAACTGTTTCCTGCTCATATCACAGACTCTCTTCGAAAATCTCTCTCTATGTTTGAAAAAGAGGTTGGTTCTATACCAATGCATTAACCTGTAAGCTTCTGTTTTTCCTTCTAAAGTCTTGAACTTTGTCAGCTACCGGGATTCATCTCAGAGGAAGCACTCCTCCACGGCGTAGAGGTAAGTTTTATAGTCTTCCTTGTCCTGAATCAGTAGTTTACTCTTCAGACAAGAGATAACATCTGTTTCATTTTCTTTAGACAAGAACAAGCTCCCCTGTTCGTATACCACGAAGCAATGAGACGTACGAGAGCACGAGCTTGAAAGGTCTATACCCAGTTGGTGAAGGAGCTGGTTATGCTGGTGGCATTGTAAGTGCTGCAGTGGATGGTATGTTCTCAGGATTTGCTGTTGCAAAGAGCTTTGATCTCTTTGATGGAACCATTGAGTCAGTTATTGGAAAGGCTCAAGGTGCTGGACTTGTAAAGTACTAATGATTATTATGATCATAATGATGATGATGATGATGAAGAAGGCTTATAATAACTCAAAACAGAAGCTGAAAGCATCACTGCATCATTGACCAACCAGAAAACAAAGTTTTGCCTTGGTTATATGTGACTAACCCAAAACATTATTACTTAATGACTTGTTGTTTTTCATAATTCTTTTGATATATTTTTGATAAGTATTATTATTTTTTTGTATTTTACTTCATGAATTTTAGAAAAGAATACTATACTTACTTCAAGAAGACGACAAGCTTTAGACAAAAGAAAGAAACATGGGCAAGACATGACATAAATAACTATTTAGTTTATAGACTTATAGTGGTGGTCAATATAATTGTCTTAAGCACGTGAACATCCATCATTTGGTTATTGCTTATTTCATACTTAATTAATCACACCAAGAAAATTAATTAATCACACCAAGAAACCAACATTTATCTTCCATTTTTTACATAATAGTAGCTTTATAACAGTAACCAATGGTGTTTAGCTAATTTTGGCATAACTCAATGAAACGTTACTCTTAAGCTTTGTGGAGAATTTGAAGCCACGAAGCAAGATTGTAGATTTATATCATCAATATATATACATGTTTTAACATTAAAAACCAAAATAAATATATATATATATATGCATGTGTTGATGTATGTGTGCTAGGTTCAATGATTCTAAGAAAATTTTGACGGTACGTACACATGTGTAGCCTATATAAAAGAAAATATAACAAAATATTCTCCACATAACAATATAAAAATTGAATTAATAAACTTCAAGAGAGAGTGTATAAAGTTTGGACCAAGACTCCACAAGGTAAGGGACACACAAGAAAGAGAGACAAATGTCTTATGCTTAAGATCATATGATATGTCCTAATCATTTTCATGTGGGGCAAATTTTTCCAAGTAAAAAATTGCGTTTAATTTGTCTTACAATTTTGATAATTTTACGAGAAATTCACAAAACTACACCTTCTATTTTTTCATTTACAAAATTTTATCTAATTCAATTTTTTCACATATCTACACCTTTTCAAAATTTTAAAAGCTTGATTTACCCTTTAAAAAATTATCAAATTTTTTTTTTTTTTCATTTGGGTTCGCTAATTAGTGTTTATGGTATAGTATTAAAGAGTAGGATTGTGTGGGTAGAGTTTATTTGGATTTAATTTTGAATGTTTAGATGTAATTTTGTGAAGTAATTTTGAAATGGTGTAATTTTGTGAAATGTAATTCAAATGACTTAGTTTTGTAATTATCCCTAATTTTATTGGTAGTTTAATTCGGTTTCGACTTTTTCCATTGAATTGAAGAAGAAAAAAGTCAATATTATAATTAGTTTAGACAATTTTCTATTAGTATACAATATTATATTTTTGGTCTACATTGTTTTGTAGTAGTGACCTCTACGAGCAAAAAGGCTATAAAGTAATATTGGTTCTTATAATTACAAAAAATAAAACTCTTATAATTATTAAAATTAGGTGGCGCGAAAATAACGCCCTTTCTCTCTCTCTGATTTTTCACCTTCCCTTAAATCGCCGCGATCAAATCCTAATCTCCGGCGTTATCTTCTCTCCACGAGCATCCTTCATCGCCGTCGAAAGATTTTTCCACCGCCTCCAGCTTCCGTCGATTAGCTCCGATCACGTTTAGATCTCGAGATTTTCGCGACGATTCTTCACATTGTGAAATCAAAGGGCTATTCATAAGCGTATCGATTTTTCCAGGTAAGATTTTCTATTACCCAACCTTAGATTCATCGGATCTCTGTTCTTCTAGCTTCGCATTGGTTATATCGATTTCAATTTTATTTTTTCGTAAGAACCCTAGATGTATCTGGGTATTGAGATTCGTGAGCTAAGAACCCTAGATTTTGCTTGATTGTTTTGAATAGATGCTATGAATCTTGTTTTGTATGTGGTGTCCTGTGTTTTTTGAGGATTTTTGCAGAGAATTTTTTTCTTTAGGAAAGTTACTAAATTTGATTGATTTTTTTACAATAGGTCTGTGTCATGAGGGACACAAGTCGTGTCAGTAAAAGACAGATTTGCCTTTTGGATTCTTTGGAAAAACATATAAAGGTGATGATTTTCAATCTGGAAATCTTGTTGTTTATGGTGATTCTAGCTTTTCATTAGTCACTTTCCCAAGAAAATGTTTCAGTGTTTTCTCAAAATTGGTCAAATTTTGAGGAAAACTAGAGGAATCATCACTGTTGTTATACTGCAATTTCATCATTTCTTTATGTCTACACCTCTCTCCCTCTCTGTGAACTGCTCTATCACTCATTGTTTTAGTCCGAGAGTGGGCACCGTTTTCGTTCTTATGCGTGGTCCCATATTTTTCGAGAAACACCAAAAATCTGTCAAATGTCAATGTTGCTAGTTGTTTGATAAGTTACTTATACATAATCACATGAATCATTTCTCAAGCTGCTAGTTTTGTAAGTTTATTGTGTGCTAGAAGGTAAAGTAAGCTTCTTTTGTTATCCTAATGCTCTTTGAAATGTTACCACTTCCGACCAAGCTGTTTCCTTTCTTCTCTTTTAGTATATCTCTTTTTTTGACCATTGTTTTCTTCAGCTTTACATTTTTTACCTATCCCTTCTACGGCCAGTTCTCAGCACTTTCTTGATACAGTTTTGATTTCTTCGTGGAAAAGTTGATGAAATCATATTAGTTTGTTCCCATATTGAATTTGGTAGTATTTTAGGATTTGAGTCTCCGTTGTAAAGGTAGAATCTTTTTATACTCTTCTTTATATGTGCTGTTCAATATCCTTTGCTCTTTTTCTGCATTGCCTATCTGTAAAACCAAAGGGTTGTTTGGGTTGCTTGCAGACTTTTTAGGTATCTTACTTTTTCTTCTGGATTTTGGGTTGCTTGGAGACTTCCTTTACATAAAGTGGGGGTATTGTTACAGTTTACCTGAAATTCAGATTCAAACCAAAGGCATGCACTGCCGAGTCCAATCAATGCAAGTATTTTTTTGCTAGCTTAAATGGATGTCGCAACAGATATTGCAAGACGGCGTCTTGTTCCATCAGAGAAGAACAATTCAGTCGCTGCCACTCGCCGTCCTCGAACAACAGAGATTAGTTCAAGATACAGATCACCGACACCAACCAAAACAGGGAGATGCCCTTCCCCAAGCGTCACACGGCCAACATTGTCTTCGAGCTCTCAATCCATGGCCGCGAAAAGAGCAGTTTCAGCAGAGAGAAAGCGTCCTTCAACACCACCATCTCCGGCTAGTCCATCCACACCACTACGGGAAACGTCTATAGACTTACCGGCTTCATCTAGGAGGTTATCTACAGGTCGTTTACCTGAAAGCTTATGGCCATCCACTATGAGAAGTCTCAGTGCTTCGTTTCAGTCAGATTCAGTGTCAATCCCTGTTAGTAAAAAAGAGAAACCGGTTAGAAGTTCTTCTGTTGATCGAACGTTAAGACCCTCGTCGAATATATCTCAAAAAAAGAAGGCTGAAACGACCCCTATATCGAGGAAACCTATGCCAGAAAGAAAAGGAAGTCCTTTGAAAGGGAAGAATAATGCGTCTGATCTTTCAGAGAATTCGAAACCTGGGGATGGTCCTCATAGTCGGTTAATAGAACAGCATCGGTGGCCTAGTAGAATTGGTGGAAAGATCAACTCGAATTCTTTAAACAGAAGCTTGGATCTTGGCGACAGGGCTTCAAGGGGTCTATCAACTTCAGGGCCTGGAATGGGGTCGTCTCTTAGGAGAATGTCACTACCTTTGTCCAGCAGTTCGAAACCCTTGCATAAAACTTCTAGTAACGCATCTAGTAATGGTGTAGTGTCTCCAACAAAATCTGAGGATAATAACATAGCTCTAACATCTGGGACTCAAAGACTTTTGTCTGCAAGTTCGCTAGATAGAGCAACCTTAGCAACGGCTGTAGGTAGGTTATATCCATTGCCTGCTCCTGGATCTCGCCCTGCTTCACCAAGTAGAACATCATTTTCATCTTCATCGTCTATTTCCCGAGGCATGAGTGCTTCCAGAGGAGTAAGCCCTGCAAGAGGGTTAAGCCCTGCTAGAGGGTTAAGCCCTGCTAGAGGGTTAAGCCCTGCTAGAGGGTTAAGCCCTGCTAGAGGGTTAAGCCCGGCAAGAGGGTTAAGTCCTTCGCGTGTCACAAATTCCTCCTCTTTTGCAAGACCATCGACTCCACCATCAAGAGGGGTAAGTCCTTCACGGATAAGACAAACCAGCACTTGCACACAATCCAGTACCACGAGTTCAGTTCTCAGTTTCATCACGGATGTCAAGAAAGGGAAAAAAGCAAACTACATCGAAGATGTTCATCAACTACGCCTGCTCCACAATAGATATTTACAGTGGCGGCTTGCAATTGCAAGAGCTGAAGCTGTAATGTATATTCAAAGATTAACTTCCGAGGTACATAACACTTTCATCCTCTATAGCATGATCATTGCTTGAACTGATTTTGAAAGACGCGTGAAAATTCAAGTTTTGACATTTCAGGAAACTTTATTCAACGTGTGGCATGCGATATCAGAACTACAGGATGATGTGACCAGCCAAAGGATTGGCCTGCAACAGCTAAAGCTAGAGATCAAACTCAATTCACTGTTAGCTAATCAAGTAGGTTCCCTCTCTCTTGTATACTGACTTTGCATTCATCAGATGATCCCATGCTTATGTGTGTTATATGCGCACAGATGGTGAGTCTTGAAGATTGGGCCACACTCGAAAGAGACCATGTTAGTTCTTTAGTTGGAGCCATATCAGATTTAGAAGCAAATACTCTTCGCCTTCCAGCGAGTGGAGGAACAAAGGTATGTTTCTTTTGCTTTAGTCACGGATTTAAATTCAGAACATCAAGAATATAGTTATCATTTAGAACTTTCGTTCATACAGGCGGACGTTGAATCTTTGAAAGCAGCTATGTCCTCGGCCCTCGATGTAATGCAGGCTATGGGATCGTCCATTTCGTCTTTACTTTCAAAGGTGAGTCATTTTCGGAATATATTTTCCAAATTTATTATCTTGACATGAGTCTCAAGCGCGTACACCTTTCTGACTCTATGTGCAGGTGGAGGAGATGAATAAAATGGTCTCGGAACTCGCTGTTGTAGTTAGTAAAGAGAGTTCTATGCAAGGAAAATGTGAAGATCTTCTGGCCTCAACTGCGACAATGCAGGTAACAAATACAGTCCAATGAAATTTACTGATAAGTGATTCTTTGTAAAGTGAATCAGAAGTGAGTTTTGTTTGCATGAAACAGATAAAAGAATGTAGCCTAAGGACTCATCTGATACAACAAACTAAGCAAGGAGAAGATAGTGAACAAGATACTCCATTGTTGCCAACAAGCAAGTTTCCATGGCCATAGATAACCACACGCCCAACACTGCTCACATGTACATTGCTCTTTGATTCCCACATTTTCTTGTTGAGATCTTTTTTGATCTTTGCTTGTTGAAGTTTCCTTTTTTTGGTATGAAACATTAGTATAGGAGAAAAAAGAAGAGAAAGAGAGAAAAGCCTTAGGATTATATAAGGGAAATTTAATTCTTCACATGTTAGCTTTGTGATGTGAAGTTTAATTACAGTCTCAATTAGTTTAGTAATCATAACAAATATTAACTTAGGATCATCTTCTTCATTACAGTTGTTTCTTTTTCGCTTTTACTAAAGAAAAAGTGTTCAAGTAGATCATCTTCTTCATTCATATAATCTATTTCTATGGTTACATATACATGAGAATGCATAAGAAGCATATTATAAAAGAAACTATACAGAAACTTTATCATACTCACTGTCCTGACCAGATAATATAATTACATGTTCAGACAATTTTGCCTGGAGCTCCCAGAGTCCATACCCAATGTGTAGACAATTGTTGTGCATCATAGTATCTTACGTTGCGGTTATACTTGCTGCTGAAACTTCATCATCCACTGGGTTTATCTTCTTTTTGGGAGGTGGTTCTTGCACTTTCCGAATAACTTCCTTGTTCGGCACCAAGACAATGAACAAGTTTCTGTCTCGAAAGTTCTTACTTTCCTCAGTCGCAAGCTGCGGATACTCGCAAGTTTCAGGCGCGGTTCACGTGCAATAACCAAATACAACACTTTCTACAGAAAAAAAGTGAGGAGAAGAGAACATCACATACCTCTCCTATTTCATTTTGAAACCGTCGAAGGAGCTCAACAGCAATATTTCTGAATTCGTTTTCCCGGCCTTTCATATTCACAATCACTTTAACCTGAGTGTAGGCAGCAAACTATAATCAGTACAGACACAACTCGTCCACATAATATGTTCACAAACTAACCACAAACAATAAAATGGGAAAACAACCTTGTCACCGTCTTGCAAGAACTTTCGAGCTGCTCTCATGCGTACAGAGTAATCATGCTGGTCTATGTTATAACTATCAAAAAGATAACAAAATAAGCAGTAACCTTATGAGAGGAAGCAGTTCTAAACAACATAAGAGAGTAAGAAGAGCAGATATTTACCCCATCTTAAGCTCCTTCAAGTCCATGCGAGTAGCTAACAAAACAAAGGAACAACCTTATTGTCATAAAACGCATAAGCTCAAGTTAAAAAGCAAAGCAAAAGAATGATCAAAGTTATTACTTTTCTTCTGCTGTTCTTTTTTCCTCTTTTGCTGTTCATATCTATATTTACTGATATAAACCATAAACAAAAACCATAAGAATCATCATCATCATCATCATCCTCTAAAACACAAATCCACACTATACAAAAGCATCAATCTTTACATAACTTACCTATAATCCATCATTCTCACAACAGGAGGATCTGCATCAGGAGATAGAATCACCTGAAAACAAAACCCAAAAACCAAAATCAAGCTCTAAGCTATTGAACAAACATAAGATTAAGACACAAACCAGATCAAGCTCAGCTTCTTCAGATCTTCTAACAGCTTCATCTTTAGAAACTATACCAATCTACAACACATTACAAAAAAAAAATTCAACTTTTAAAGTTTACCAAATTTCTACAGAGAATCGAACAAAAAAAGTTACAAACTTTGAGAAGCTTTCTTCACCATGTTCTGTTGCCCATCAATAAGCCTAACAGTGGCTGATCTTATAGCAGAGATATCAAGCGAATCATCATTGTCTTCTTCTGATTCCTTTTGTCTACCTCTTCTACCTCCTGAGAATCTAGACCCACCTCCTCCTCCTCCTCCTCCTCCGTAACGGCACGTGACGGCGGAGCAACGGCGAGGATAGAGAGTAATGATTGATACATCGGAGAGATAGAGTTTGAAACCAAAGAGGTTAGATTTATGAGAGAGTGTTTTATGATGCGACGCCGTTTTGGTGAGAATTGGGTTGAACCGGACGGTGCTGGTTTTGGTTATCATAGCCATGGCTTGTTTCAGAGCCAAAAGACTGACTTTTGCTAAGAATCTGACAAATCAGAAAACAAATAAATAAATAAATAAAAGAATCTTATCCACAAGAAGTGAAATTATTATATCATTATTAGGATTTTATCCAGGTTACGCCGGGCAATATAATTTTAGGAAACAAAAATTATTGATTGTTTTTTAAATTTATATGTACAAAATTAAAAATAATTAATTATATAATTGTTTTGTATTGAAATATAGTAATTTGTCAATGATAATTTTTCAAATGACTCTTTTCAATAATTTTTCCATGACTTTAGTAAATAAAATCACGTAAAATAATAATGGTAAAATTTTTGTTAAAAGGGTTTTCTATTGAAATTGCAAGATATGACTATAAATAGCCACATAGTTTGAAAAAGTACAAAATATGACTAAATGAGTCACATAGCACAACGATTCAATAATGGTAAAATTGGTACCATAATTTTAGGAAACTTGGATGATAATTATTATTTCATGAATTTTTTTGTTAAAAAAAATTGAAAAAAAACATTATAAGACACAAACCACTTGCCAGAATTTTATTGGCCGCTTTATAATATAAGGGATTATATGACAAAAAGATATGTCATTTTTAATTTTTTTAAAAGTTCATACATTATATCAAGAAAATAAATTATTTTAAAAATTGATGTGATTATAAGCAGTAAACAGTGATCAGCAACTACTCCATTTGGATAACTACGATTATTTTAGCGGATAAAATTTTGAAAAAATAAGAAATTTGAAAAATTTGGATAGCTACGATTATATTCCAAACTTTTAATAATTTCATTTAAGGTAACAAACGTATAAATTGATTCAATTAATAAGTGGGCCTTAAAAGGCCTCTGATCATGTAATTGCTCTCTACCCTAAAGGTTTTATTATAATTTATAACTAGGATTTAACCCGTGGTACACCACGGGTCTATGGTTTAAAAAAATGAATATTTATAATTTAACAATTTATATTTTTTTATTTGTAGCATTTTAAAAAATATAAATAATTAACATAGGAAAATAAAGTAACAAATATACGTATATATAGTATATATATATGAGAATAAATCGTACAGATGATGTTTTTGGCATTTTTTGTTATTATATAATAATATTGTAGTAGATATGTATATAACAACATGAGAATAATCTTTAGATGAAACGAATAATAGTAGTAATAATCTTTAAATTTTTAGTCTTTTAACTATAATATATTATATAATAACAAACGGGTTTATGTTGTTTTCATTTAAACCTTTGGTGTAGAATCCGTTAAATATAAACTCATGGTGTATCACCCGTTATGTATATAAATATATAAAAAATTGAAATAATATAAATTTGTGTTGTACCACCCATCAAACTTTAGTGTTTTATATTTATACTCGTTGTGTATCACCCGCCATTGTGTTTTGTACATGCGTAAATCACGGAGGAGTGCAGAGGTGGCAACCATTGATTTTATGAATTTTTGTTGATAGGTTTTAGTTGTTGCGTGTTTTGTGATTTTTGAGTTGGTAAAAATATACTATATATAAGGGATTAAGTGATAATTTTAACTAAAGTTTAGGGTTTTGAAAACCTTGATGGGCAAGTTTTTTTCAGTTTTGGAAACAGATATTACTAAGAATTTTAAATGCGAAAATTCTGAATGATTTACATGTCTTATTTAAATTTGTGAAATATTTTATTGCCTAATGTTAGAAGATTAGAAAACATATTTTTGGTAACCTATTGATTTAAAAAATTAATTGTTGAAATTAACATTTACATATTTGCCTTTTTATTTTCGAAATAAATCAATATGATATTTGAATATATGGTATTGATTCTCAATGAATATTTGGTCCCCATTTTCGTAAATTTGTTTGGTCACTATTTTTTTAAAAGTTACCGTACTTGTTTAGTCTTTGATCTTTATCACTTTTTGTATTTAATGCGTAATTATTTAGTAAAAACGAAAATAAATATGTTTGGGTGTAAATTTATCTTTTAATTTTTAAACTTTATATTAGTGATATATATTATTTTTAATAACCTTTTTTAATATCTATTTTTATTTAAATAGTTTCATTGGTTATATAGTCTTTGCTTTTTATCATTTTTTTGTATTTTATGTGTAATTATTTAGGAAAAAAGAAAACTTAATATGTTTGAGGGTAAATTTAAAATTTATCTTTTAATTTTAAAATAACCAATATATTAGTGATATATGGTCTTTTAATATCCTTTTTAATATATATTTTTATTTAAATAATTTTTTAGTTATTTAATATTTGCTTGATAAAAATTTTTTTTTGTATTTTTGTGTAATGAGTTAACAAAAACGAAAATTATAACATGTTTGGGTTTAAGTTTATAATTATTCTCTTTTGTTATTGTTATCCAAGGCAAGGATAAAACTATCATTTAATAGGTTTGTTTGTATTTTTGGAATTTATTGTTTTGTCCTTTTTAAAAATCAAAATCATTTGAAAAACCAATGACATGAGATGTAAATAAGTAGGTTTTTTTGGAAAAATTCAAATTAGTACTTCAAAAATAATAATATAGATCAAAAAATAGCAAAGGCCTTTTGGCCCATAACAATAACATTAGGCCCATCAGCTTATAGGTTAAAACGCAGCGTTTTAACAGTTGCCGCCGCGTTGGAATTTCTATGCGTGTTGTTGTGTGCTAAAAACCGACCATAAGAAAAGTCAACTTTCGTTTAATTCGTTTATAAAATCTCAAAATTTCAGTATCTGATTTAGTCTTTTTCCTATACAAATAGGCTTTGCTAATTGCTATGCTAAATTCTCGTTTTTTTTTTTATAAAAACCGTATTTCAAAAACTAAGGGACTACAAAAATTACCAAGTAGGAGAAAGCATTAAATTTCTAGGGATCATTGACTAAAAATAAATTATTTTCTCCACGAGAAAAAAAAACATTAAACCTCTTTTTTTATTTGTTTATATATATCGTCGTCGTCTTCTTCTCTTGCCTTGTAAAAAAGTTACAATTTTTATTTTTGTTCAATCAACGACACGATTCCAGGTTTGTAATCATCTTCTCTCTATCTCCACGATTTCAATTTTCTCTTCGATCTCAATCTCGTCTCTTTCGTTGTTGTTGTTGTCTGCTTTCTGGGTTTCTCAGATTTGTAAACCTAAGATCTATGTTCTGTCTCAATTCCTTTCAGATCCAAAAACGATCATCGTCTCTTAGATCTTAGGTTCTTGTAATTGTAATTACCTCTTTAGGATCTAAAGGTTTTGTCTTTATGATTTTTTGGTTTTATTCAATCGAAAGGTTACACCTTTATAATTTGATTTTGTTTCTCTCTTAGGTTTCAAGAATTTGAAGATCTAAGATGTTAGAACAGCTTTTGATCTTTACAAGAGGTGGTTTAATCCTATGGACATGTAAAGAGATTGGTAATGCTCTTAAAGGATCACCTATAGACACTCTGATCAGGTCCTGTCTCCTTGAGGAACGTTCTGGTGCTGTCTCTTTTAACTACGATGCTCCTGGGGCTTCCTACACTCTCAAGTGGACTTTCCACAACGATCTCGGGCTCGTCTTCGTCGCTGTTTATCAGCGGATTCTACACTTGCTCTATGTCGATGATTTGCTTTCTGTTGTTAAGCAAAGCTTTGCAGAGGTTTATGATCCTAAGAAGATGGTTTATGATCATTTCGACGAGACTTTTAGGCAGCTTAGGATGGAAGCCGAAGCTCGTGCAGAGGAGTTGAGAAAGACAAAGCAAGTTAGTAAGCCTGCGATGATGATGAATGGTGGTAAGAAGCAAGGAGGGCAGGTCTCAAAAGGTGGTCTTGAAGTAGGGAATAAAAGGAACAGCGAAAGCGGGGCGAAGAAAGATGATGGAGATGCTGATAAAGACACAAATGGTCATTCTAATGAGAATCATAAGATGCAAGATGATTCAGAGAAGAGTGATCTCGCTAACGGTAAAGAAAATACGGGTTCTAATGTCGCTTTAGATTTAAGTAAACTTCAGAAACTAAGGAGTAAAGGTGTAAGAGGTAGAGGAGGTGTGAGGAAAGCTGACAGTATAGTTAACAAGGGTTCCAAGGTAGCCGCTGTGGAACCGCCTAAAAAGGCGACAAAGAAAAATCGAGTTTGGGATGATGCGGCTCCAAAGCATGGGAAGTTGGACTTCACGGATTCTGTTGAAGAAAACGGGAACAATGATCATGTAGATGTCGTGGCTGCTGACCAAGGAGAAAGTATGATGGACAAGGAAGAGGTTTTTAGCAGTGATGATGAAAGTGAAAGTGATGATGACGAAGGACCAGGAAGCGTTGAGAAGCCTGAGGCTAAGAAGAAGGGCTGGTTTTCTTCTGTTTTCCAGAGGTTAGTGTTTCTCTTGCTGAATATGTTTGCTAATTTAGTATAATCTAATCTTATTCAAGTCATCCTTTGATTTTGTGTTTAGTATTACTGGAAAGGCGAATCTTGAAAAGACGGACCTTGAACCGGCTTTGAAAGCTCTGAAGGAGCGGCTCATGACCAAGAATGTGGTATGTGTTTAGACAATGCATTGTTTCTTATGTTTGGTATTTGGCTATTCGCTATATGGCTTACGTGAGCTTGTGTGTTTATATTATATTCACAGGCTGAAGAGATTGCTGAGAAGCTGTGTGAATCTGTGGCAGCTAGTCTCGAAGGAAAGAAGTTAGGATCGTTCACTAGGATCTCTTCCACCGTTCAGGTTTCGTGCTTTATCCTTGTATCTCTTAAACTATATGTAGGAGAAAATTTCACTCTGCAATCTGAAACATGGCTTAAATTGTGGTGAAACGTATATGATTTTCAGGCAGCGATGGAAGATGCCCTGGTTCGTATACTGACTCCAAGACGCTCCATTGACATATTGAGAGACGTTCATGCTGCCAAAGAACAGAGGAAACCTTACGTGGTTGTGTTTGTTGGAGTCAATGGTGTTGGAAAATCCACCAATCTTGCCAAAGTGGCGTATTGGCTTCTGCAGCATAAGGTCAATGTAATGATGGCTGCTTGTGACACTTTCCGTGCTGGAGCTGTTGAGCAGTTAAGGACTCATGCTCGTAGACTCCAGGTAATGATTGAGATATCTCTATTGTCCGCATATTCAAATAATAACCGAAATAGTGTTTGTTAATAGTACTGGTTTTAATGGTGTTTGGCAATAGATACCGATATTTGAGAAAGGTTACGAGAAGGATCCAGCAGTAGTTGCTAAAGAAGCCATACAAGAAGCAACTCGAAATGGATCGGATGTCATCCTTGTTGACACGGCTGGTCGTATGCAGGACAATGAGCCATTGATGAGAGCTCTCTCAAAGCTCATTAACCTCAACAGTCCTGACTTGGTCTTGTTTGTTGGTGAAGCTCTTGTTGGAAACGATGCAGTAGACCAGCTCTCAAAGTTCAATCAGGTTCGGTTTCTCACCTTTTTCGTATTAGCCTCATGTTTCGATGTAACATTGCTTATATGTTGTTTCTTTGAAATTTTAGAAACTTTCGGATCTTTCGACTTCCGGGAACCCGAGATTGATAGATGGGATCTTGCTTACAAAGTTCGATACCATTGACGATAAGGTACATAGCTAAAGGTTTACACATTGGTTTGATCTTTAGAAATGATGTGTATGAATTGTGTGTGAAAGAGAGTGTGTTTGGGACTTTGGTATGTAGGTTGGAGCGGCTTTGTCGATGGTTTACATATCAGGATCACCGGTTATGTTTGTGGGTTGTGGCCAGTCTTACACTGACCTTAAGAAGCTTAATGTCAAAGCCATTGTCAAGACACTCATCAAGTGAGCCCATCAACATCATCATCACCATCATCATCATCATCATCACCATCACCATCATCTATAAGTGTCTTCTTATCCATCATACTTTGTTCTTCAAGACTGGTTTTCTCTTTGTCTGTGTGGTGTTTGTTTTTCTTAAAACTCAAAAAGACCATTTTGAAATATTCACATGACATGACTTTGTATTATACAACTTCTGCTTTGAAATAAGTTCCCTTTGTTTTTACAAGTATAGACTAATTAATCATCATCTTAGTTTCATATCTCTAGTTTGGTCCGAATTTTAAGTTTTTTTTTAGTCTAGCTTTTAACTAATTTGGACAAAAATAAATTGGTTCGGTATGATTTTTGTGAGATTTGATTCTCTAACAAAATCTACATTTGGATAAGTTATACAGTTTATTTTACATTGAAAATTATATTTTCAATAGTTAATTTCAAAATTAAATCCAAAAGCTATTAAAGCAATTACTGCGTGAGACGAAAGACGTTTTTTGTGTTAGTGTAAAAAATCTTGACATCTTAATTATCAATGATGTTACAAACCGTATTGCAATAATGTTAGCCATTTCTTTTCAATTTAATATATAAACCTTTTAAATATGTTTTGTTTAATTCTTTTTTATCAAAAAAAAATGTTTAATTTTCGACCACAACGGCTCTTATTTTTGTAATTCGTAATTATCATTAATATAACCCCAGAAGATTTGTATGCCTTAAGTAATGTACGTTACTGTAATTTTATTTTGCTTTTAAAAAAAAAGAACTATTTGTAATAACTAATAAGTAATTTAGACGTTAAATTGACTTGACCAAAAAAAATGGCTACGACAAAGAAAATATATATACGTTAAACTGGTAAATATGTGTGTTTTTATATATTAAATTCTAGTATAGGAAAATTATTTGGAATGATAATTTGAAACCTTTCCGACTTTAAAAAATAATGTTAATTTCATATATATATTAATATTCCTTTTCACTAAGTAACACCTAATTTTTTTTGGACAACTCATTATATAGCTATTTATTTTTGACAGAAAGAAATTATAACGTGGATTTGATAAAATAAAAAAATGGATAACTATGAACAGAAACTAGAAAGAAAAATTGAGAAAAGTTGTCAACGTTCAATTTTCTCGTTTTTCCGTCTTTAGCTTTTTTTCCTCTCGTGTTTAACCTTTCTTGTTTTGTTGCAATATTCCTATCTTTAAAAAATGTATCTTAAAGATAATATTCCTAATTGATTTTCTCTCTTATTTTATTTTATTTAATTCAAAACAAAATATTCAAAACCTTTTATCTTAATAATTGAAAAACTAAAAGATAAATTCACTAAAAAAAATTAAAAAAACATTCTAAAACGTATTTTGTAAGAAAATTATAATTAAAACTGACATTTATTTAATATTTTTTCACAAAAAAAATAAACTTTAATAATATTTAAGACCTTATTTTAAAAGCTAGGTTCACACAATCTCCAACCTGGCTCCAGACAACAATGACTATATATACAACACCCACCAACTTCATTTCTCATTCACCTACATAACACACAAACACAAACTAGAGAAATAGTAGATTTATATTACAAGTCCAAAAAAAAAAAAACATGAGAAGTATAGTAGTTACAGTTTTGGCTTTGGTCTTGATGTTATTTACAACAGTGGCCAATGCTGACACAAAGCCAAGGTTGATACTTGTTGGAGGATCTGTCGGGTCATGGAATGTTCCAAATTCTCCCAACAACAACAACACTCTCAATCTTTGGGCTGAGAACAATCGTTTCAAAGTTGGTGACATTCTAGGTAATTAAACCAAACTAATAAAATAAAATATACTATATATTATTAATTTAGTTTAATTTATTTTATAAAATATTATCATATGATTTGTTAATTGATCTTTGTTTATACATTTTGTGGATATATATATATTTATACATGTAGTGTGGAAGTATGATTTGAAAGTAGATTCGGTGTTACAAGTAACAAAAGAAGATTATGAGTGTTGTAACACATCAAATCCAATCAAACAATACAATAATGGAGACACCAAATTTGAGCTTGAAAAATCAGGACCTTACTACTTCATTAGTGGTGCTCCTGGTAATTGCGATAAAGGCGAAAAAATAGTTATTGTTGTTTTGTCTGAACGCAATTCTGGTGGTGGTGGTGGTGGTGGCAACGGCGGTGATACTCCTAATAGTCCTCCGAGTCCAATTCCAACTCCGGCTCCAACCGCAACGCATAACGCTGCTGCGGTTGGATTGGCGGTTGCAAACGGTTTGTGGATTGCGTTTGTAATTGGTTTGGTGGCTATGGCTTAGAAGGAATGATTTGAGAGAATGTTTTAGTTTGTAGTAAGATTTAGTTTATTTCCAAATTCAAGATTGTTAAAGTTTGCTTTGTTACTTTTAATTTATTTTCTTGTGTTATGTATTTGGGATTCATTCTCAAAGTCTAGAGCTTTTAATCAATACTCTTTTTCATTTTTAATCAATAGTTTATTCTTGAGAGTTATTTTTCAAACCTTTATATATGAATTTATTTACGTTTTTTTAATAAAATATCAAAAATATGAATTTGTCAATTCAATGTTTGATACAAATGGATTTGAATATTAATGGCTAATAGATATTATAGAAACTGGCTAAAATGACCGTTATGATAGTGCTAATTAACACATCAAATGTCTCCTTATAGAAAAAGAAATTACGTTACGAAATTAACACGTTATATCTTCTATTATATTGTCTTTTTATGTATTATTGATTTCAAAAGCACATGCAAAAACAATAATGGGATTTTTTTTTGTTTAATTTATTTTATTATGGGTACAACACATAACGTCTGTCACGCTGAGAATAATACGTTATACATATCATACATTGAATAAGAACAAAGCAAGATCACAATACATTGAATAAGAACAAAGCAAGATCACAATAAAAATGCATGCATAGAAGTACTTTCAATATAACAAAGGAGCCAAATAAAGATTAATTTGGGATTTAAAATTTTAAATTAATTAGTAGGAACTCTTCCTTTGAGAAAATTCTTGCAAACTTTCTCCCAAAACTCTCTGTCTGCTCCTCTATTCTCCATTGTTGCCTTTGCTGCATCCGCAAATTCCTGCTGCATTTTCAATTTTTTTTAAGAAAATCAATATATAACTATTACAAATAGTTAAAATTTAATAAAAAGTACTCCAAATTTTATCATCTTTTTTTTGAATTTATCTGATTCCAAATAATTTAATAAATAACTCATAGTAGCATTAAAAGACAAACATAAAGACAAACATCACCCACATGTTACATAAAATGGAATATATGATTCAATATGTGTACTTGACACACTAACAACAACACTAACACAAAACCAATAAACTATGTCTTAATCAAACATTTTGACAACTAAGTACTAGTAAGTAACCATTATTAGGTGTAAATAACACTAAATCAACACACACACACACACTATAATTCATGAATAATCTCCTAAATCATAACAATTGTTACTACTAGCTAATCCATGTTCTTGTGTTGCACATTTTATATGATATAAGTAAGGGGAAAAAAAGCAAACCTTGACGTAGCCAAGAGCAAGAACACGATCAACAATCTCAAAGAGAATCTGTTTGTTATATTCAGGATGTCCTTGAATACAAAAGAAATGTTCTTCAATACAAAACATCTCAACCTCGTAATTTTCTGAATAAGCCAACACTTTAGCTGTTTCAGGCAACACCAACACTTCGTCTTGGTGACATTTTATGATCGCTATAGTCGCCGGAATCTCGTCTCCGAAGTAACTTCCCGGTTTAATCGCATCTTTCACGACGGTTATGTCGCCTAGTTTAAGTTCTGGTCCTTTTCTTGCTCTTCCTACCGTTCCTCCTCTGATTCTTGCTATGATCTAATTAAAAAAATAAAAGATTAATAAATGTTTACATTATAATCTTTTAATTATCTTAATTCTGAGTCATTATTATGTGACATGCATGTTGGATACTCCAACATTATGATTTACTTTTGATAATTTCATATTTTGAAGGAAATAACTAAAATTTATTATTTGGAATTTATCTACTAACTAAAATTCAAATTTTCACTAAACGGGCATAGCTAGATTTTTCAGTCGATATTATGCTAAAAAAATCAGTTCAATATTACGGTTTTTCTAGGAAAAAAATAACAAAAAAAAATACGAAATTAAAACAGAGGATGTTTAACTAATTAAAAAAATGCAGTAAAATTCTCCTAAGCAAAAGGGTATCTAAATTTGATAAATTTCCGTCTAAAAACTATTCAATTAAAAACCGATAATTAAACTTTAATTAGTAAAAAAAAATGAAAAAAAAAACAGGGGAAAATAGTAAAAAACCTGATGACCAAAGCAAATACCAAGAACTTTCTTCTTCATAACATCAAGTTTCTTAACAAGATCACACAGCTTAAGAATCCAATCATGATTCTCGAAAGCATCATGAGAGCTTCCACTTATAACAAAACCATCGTATTTTTCAAGATCTTTCTCATCGGGAAACTCGCCGTCGACGACTCTAAAAGAGTCCCAAAGCTCTCCTTCGTCGCCGAAAGTAGACACGAACACGTTATGATAACCACCGTATGTCTTTATCACAAACTCTGAGTCTGGTGTCGCTAGTAACAGTGCATATCTCTTTTGCTCCACCATTTTTTTTTAGAGAGAGAGAGAGAGGAAAGTATTTTGTTAAGAAAATAGATATGTATGTTTATGTGTGTATGTGTATTTATATGAGATTAGATTTGGTTGTACCTACTAAGGTTTTTTATTTTCCACGTTTTATGGTAAAGTTTTAGTTTTTTTTTAATTATTTTTATTTGGAAAAGTATATAAATATATTAATTGATTAATGGGTTTTAGTCAAAAAGTGGAAAGCTAACCATTGTTGACCATTATGTATAGACCCACATTATTTGACATCTCTATATTGATATTTGAGATGTCATTTTTAAAAAATAATATAAATATTAGATGTAATGGCATTATAAATAGAAGACAATGATTAAGTTTTTAAAAACAATACAATTGTCTTTAAAATAGTTTGATAAGATAAATTATAGAACAAAATGATTATTCCATTATCATATTATTTAATACTAGAAATATATATATATATTCCTATAATTAATATAAACAAATCATGGAAAAAAATCTATAAATACTAATTTTTAATTATTAATAAAATCCAATTTTTATAAACTAATTCAATAAAAGCAGATATTTTATTACTAATGATTATTTTTTCATTTTACTGTTTGTATAAGGAAGTCGAATACTTGTATGATTTAAAATATAATCTGAAATCATTTATGAAAATAAGTTATGAATTAAATCTATTAAGATCATGAATATTTATTTACCTTTATCCTTTTTTCTTGTAACGTTCATGCTTATTAACGTGTGTCCAAAATAATTTTTATAGATTTCATATAGAACAAAACCAAAAGTAAAAGAATGGTGTTGTTTCTACATTTGTGATCTTCTAAATGGGCCTCATTTATTATTTGACAAAATGGGTCTTCAAAATTTTTGTAAGTTAAACCATACGCTACAAAACTTTTTAAAAATCATGTTATTGCCCAAACACAATGAAATAGAAAAATGTGTGTTTAAGAGTTTGGTGGTGCTTGTCTCGATAAAATAAAATCTAAAGCCTCGAGTAAAGAAGCACATGTTTTTTGTCAGACTATTTTCAAGCTTGTATTATTTTAATTAATATATTTAAATCAATATCGGTTTGCTAATCAATCCCACTTTAAAACAAAATTAGTTTAATTAGAAGTAGCCTACACATAACATTGTTATTTTTGTCATAATAAAACAGTAAAGTATGTTGACAAAAGAGACCAAGCCTATAAAATATTAAATTAAAAAACACCTAATAAATTTCATTGTTGATTAAAAGACACGTTTAAACAACAGAACACTCGTCAAAATTGGTGTCAATATTTACATGCATTCTTTCTACCAATAATAAAATAAAATAAAATTACATGAATTATAATGCCGAATCTTTCAATATATTTAACACACATCATTTGGAATAATAATGTTACATTCATAAACTTTATGCTATTATAATCACAAATGCGAAATGCACTTGACACATGCTTACATCTAATTTATAATTATTTAAATAATAAAATGTCTAAAAATTCTTAAAGTAAGTACCAAATTTTTTATTTTTGCTAAACAAAAGTATTTTATGACGAACCATATTTGGGTTGTGCCCACAGAAATAATAACATCAGAAATAAAGAGAGAGCGAAGGTAAAAAAAAAGGCTTACAAGAGAGAAGGCTTCTCTTCTCTCAGACGAAACGAATAAAAAACCCCAAAAAAACAAAACAAAAAAGCAGAGAAGAATCCATAAAAAAGGTTAATAAATCAATTATCTTACTATATTTTTTTATCTCATCTTGTCATTAAATTAACACTCCATTCTTCTTCTTCTTCTTCTTTATCAATAATATCTACTCTTATATCTCTTTGTTTCTTTCTCACTTGTGATAATCTTTAGCTTTTCTTGATTTTTTTTGTGTATGGTAGAAACAAATAATGGAGAGTAGTGAGTATTAAGTACAAGAATGGTTTCATGAAGGGCTATTAAAGATGAAGAAGAAGAAATAAAGAGTTTCAAGTGTCTTTAATGTCACACTAATCAGATTCATTTTTCGTTATTATGTTTTTAATTTGTTAGTTTTATTTTTTTAGGAAATTAGAGTAACGTTATGAGAAGTAATTAGTGATATTGGCGGAAATGGCTCAATCTCCTTGTCACAATTTATCACTTTTATTATGCTCTATGATTCTTATTAACTAACTTTATTTATTAATCAAGCAAATTTATGAATGATTACATATTTATATTTGTGTATTTTTTGTGATGATATTTTTGCATGATGTGTGTTTTCGTAGAAGACGACATGACAAAGGAAAAAGCACAGAGGTTTCTTGGTTTTTACTTTTTACAATTGTTACTATTCTCGGAAAATGTGCCTTTCACAAATTCTGATTATTTGCTTACTCTTTATGTTGATTTGATTATGTAGGGTGTCTACTCTCGATTAGTACTATTTTTTTACAATCATTTTAGTAATTTTTTTATGTTAAAACATTAGGCAATTAAGTAGAATGTTTCACAAAAGAAGTGACTAATTTACTTTGTATAATTATTGTTAACAATTAGTATTTTAGGTGTTTGCTACAATCTTCTTGGGGAAATGTTTGGAACTCTCTTTCTCTTGTGGGGTCTCTTATGTTATCAAAGCCCAAAAAGACAAAAAAGTCACAATCACATGGGTCTTCGTGTAATAACTATTTACTAAAAGCAAGACAAAAAAAACACATCTTCTATACGCAAACAAAACCCAAAAATATCAATGCATCAAGAAACACAACACCTTGCAACTTTTTAATACCAATGAATCAAGATCATACAACACATTACAATACTAAACTCATTGTTGTTACTAAACATTAAGACAAACTAAAATATATAGTGATTCAGTTCTGGAAAGAAAAAGAGTAGGAGCCAGTGTTTGGGTCTTTAACAGCTTTAAAGTTGTCCACACTCATCCCAAACTTACCCAATATCGAGTTTCCCATCTCCTTTAGCTTAGCTACAAAACACACACACACATTATATATATATATTTTGGTTACATCAACATTTTGATCTTCTATGAAAAGGAGACTAGGAGAGATCCACAGTGTCATGGCACAAAACTTACTTATAGCTTCTTCTTTCATCTTTTCTCGCTTTTCGGTAGCAAGAGGTTCAAGGCGTCGAATCCCTTTCCTAGCTACATCATTCGAAGGATTAACTTCTAAGATCTTCTTCAAGTCTGCAAATGTGAATAGAGATTTAGTGTTTATTTTTCCACTAAGCCTATTCAATAACCAAAAAGAAGAAACTAAACATAAAACTCCTTGTAACTCTGTAGTGAAGTGGTTACATTGCCCGCATAAATATTATATACTTATGATGAACTAACCCGTGACAGCTTCTTCGAAGTGTTCAAGCTTCTCGTGCGCTTCTGCTCTTCGAACCAAGGCCTTAGTGTAAGTAGTATTTAGCTCCAATGCTTTTGTGCATTCCTTGATAGTTTCTTCATATTTCCCCTAACAGACATTTCAAAAGACAATCTTCTTCAACACCATCAAAACAACTACACTTATATAGAATCGAAAAATTCAAAGAGACCAAGATGTAATTAAACAATGATGATAAAGAACATACCAACTTGAGAAAACATACACCTCTGTTTAAATAACATATGGATCGAATCTCAATAGACTCAGGACACTCATGAACAAGCTCTAAAGCATGTACATACTTTGATAACGCCTCTTCGTAAAAGCCATTTACGAATAATTTGTTTCCTTCTGCTTTTGCCTCGTTAGCTTCTTCCATGGCTTTCTCCTTCCAAATAAACAAAAGACACATAGCTCTAAGCATCATCTACTAATTACATCTAAAGATTCAAACTTTACACAAACCCTGATTCTATTGAGAATTTGCTAATGGACCCATAAACCCTTAAGATGAATGTAACTAAGATCAACACTAAAGCATGGATTCGCACCTTATTTGGTTCATCGTAAGCTATGCTCTCTACTTCTCTCGTTTGCTGAATCTGATCTTTCTTCTTCTCCGAGTGCTGTGTCTCCTCCTGATTCGTCACTGCGTCGTCGCTTTCGTATACTTCTTCTTCGCTGATTTCTCTTTCGCTGGCAGTCTCGAATCCGTCGAAATCGTCTCCGTTGACTGGTTTCGTCTCCGTCGCAGACATTGTAACGGGTTGCTGTGATGATGAAGAAGACGATGGCTTTGATTCGTCTTTGATTATGATCTCTTCTTCATTCGATTCGATCAACACCATCTTCGATTTTAGGGTTTGGCTTATAGGCTTCTCTGAGAAATCAGAATTAAGGAAGACGAAGGTTTAAGATGCACCTTTTAAAAAACGGCAGCGTTTTGGTAAATAAATAAAAGGCTTTATTTGGCCCATTTAAATATAAAAAAGTTACTTTTATTAGGCTTTCATTGACATTTAATTTGTCTACGAAGTATGGAATTGTATTTAATTTATGGAGCCTAATTGATTAACAAAACTTTTAAGAAACAACCAAAATAAATATAATGATTTGAACAAGTGTCATTTTTTTGACATAAAATCTCTCTATCTAAAAGGAGGCTTCTAGAGCTCCTGGAGTTGCCACCTCAGCATTTTAAGTGCCCGTATGATTGCCACCTAATTCCTTCTAACGGATCAGGCCCATTTGCTTTGTATTATGCTTTATCATATCTAATAAGCCCACCTAATAACCTAGAACGAGTAATGTTGGCACCATCTTCTTCGTTGCAATTTCAACGACGGCCGCTTCGTCTTCAACTCCGCGACGATCTTTAATTATAAGCGTTTTCCATTGATTTGCGCTAACCAATCGCTCCACCTTCCTCATAACTCCCATCTCCTCCTCTATAAAAAGTACTCACCGAAACTGCTAACAAAACCACATGAATCCGCAAAAAAATCAAGCTTCCACTACACACCAAAATGGCTCTCCATCGTTCCTTCTCTTCCATCGAGGGTGACTTCTGCAGAGAACCGGTCGTCGCCAGGCTTCTTCATTCGTGGGAGGCGCGGAACTTTCGACGCGGTAACGCCCTCATGGGACTCGAGCTTCTGTTAATCGATCTTAAGGTTAGGTTGTCTTCTTATCCCACTCCTATGGGTTACAGTGTTATTATACCATTCTTCCGTACCCGAATATTTCCTTAATTATGCGGCCCGACTTTGTGATCAAATATTAGTTTTGTCGCATGCTTTGGAAATCTTTCATTATTAATGGTATTTTTGAAAAACAAAGTTCTCATATTAGTTACTTTTGTGGACTTTTTGGTGATATACTTATGTTTGGTAACCTTTCAAGTTGGTAATTTCAAAGCTTACAAAATAGTGGCAATTTCAATCTTTTAGCATATTGTTACAAAAACAAGGTTTTCCCAGGTTGGTTACTTTTGTAGAATTTTGGTAAAATACTAACGTTTTCTAATTTTTCGCGTAGGTGATTACGAAATTTCAGTTATTTTAATGCATCTTTGTTATGTTAATCAATTTAGTGGCCACGCGCTTAAACTTTTTATGTTTGCTTAAAAAAAACATTCACATTTTTGTCATGTGTTTTAGGGGGCGACGATGCAAGGCTTCGTCGCAGCGTCCCGCATCTTCCAAAGTTTTATAATAGGAGCTGTTTGGAGCCCCTGAGAGCCTCCAACTCTGCAAAAAAAAGGGTCTAAAACGTTGACAAGTAAGTTTTGATGAATATCTTCGTGCTAATAAACATTTTAACCTTCAGAATTCTTAATTATTGCTTATGTTCTTTCTTCTTCCTCAAACGGATAATAATTTTCAAGATCTCATAAAGTCGTGAACTGATTATAATTTAGTTCCTCTTTCCCTTCTCACAGATCTAATAACGTGAAAAAACGAAACGATGCCTATCTTGATACCTATATAAATTAGCGAACAAATTTCTGGGAAAGGTAGTGTACGTGATATTACGAAATGCAGAGCAAAAACACGAGATTGTGCCGTAAAATCATAGCATAAGCATCTAGATCCTCCTTCAAGAAAGGGATCCTTTTAGAGTAGAGGTACGAGCTTTTTATCCACAAAGCAATCTCATCTTATTATAAAATTTCACTTTCTTAATCGATTTGAGTGATTTTAAATTTCAGGAATAGGGATTAATTAGCGTTTTAAACTTAGATTTGGAGTAAATTAAATCACAGTTTATGATATAGAATATGTGCATGCTGGTAGTTGATTCGTTTATTGGCTGCTACGGAATCGGTCATCCGAAACTGTGGGTCGTTCAATAGGGTGTTTGTTTTGACCATATTGCAGAAAGCAAAGGAAAAGGAAAGATATTGCTGCGGTGGTGGTGGTGGAGCTTACTATGAGGGTGGATACAGTGGAGTTTTTTGAGGTAGTTGTGCTGGTTTCGGAAGCTTCCTAGGTGGACAAAGTGATGGCGAAGGTGGTGGCTACGGTGGAAAACTTTGTAGTGGTTGGTCTTTGGATTAAATTGAGATTATAACCACTCTCCTTTGGATTTTCTCGTGTTTGTTTTTTTCCTTCCGTTTCATGGCTTCTTTTATGATCTAAAGAGTGTTGAGTTGAATTCTTTTTTCGGGATGAGCCCGGGAAGCAAGTGAGCAAACACATGTAGCGTTTAAGGTATGTTGACTTAGCCGAGAATGGGTAAAAATTAGTTTATAATGTGCTCGAATATGTCATCAAATCTCTAAGAGTTAAAATTCTTAATCTTTTTTTTTTTTTTTTGGTTATGAGAAGCGAGCAAGTTGTTCGTATCGGTTTTCGCCTATTTGGATTCCAACTTTCAAAGCATTCACATGTTTTGTTTGTGATTTAAGATGTATGTAACTTCAAAAGATTGGCCGAGGCGAGTGAGGAGTTGTAACAATAAGTAGAATGAGGGCAATGATGTAAGATCCGAATTCATATGTGTTCAGTTTTCTAGCAAAATACGGCTTAAAGTTCATAATCATAATGACTAAAGGAAGGTTCCCAAAAATAGGAGTTAGGTGGAGAGGAGTATTAGAAAAAGGTATAACATCAATTCTCATGTATATGGATTGGTGTGGCAAAGACCAGTTTGGATCCATTAGAAAATTATAATTGAAAAAATTATATCTACTTTTTTGAAGAGACAAAACTAACACTATTATAAAAATAATTTGAAAATCAATATGTTGTTTCAACAAAAATATATAAAAATATCCATCTATTAGACAAGTATTTGATATGAAGGTAAACAGTACATCAACAGTAAACATAAACCAAAATCATTATAAGATTGCAATCATGTCGAATTTTTTGTCCAAGTGATCCATGAAGGAAAAAAGAGATATAAAGAGGGACAAATAGAGAGAAATATATAGAGGGACAAATAGAGAGAAATATATAGAGGGAGACAAAGAAATGGTATCTAACACTTTTGGTTTTGTTTTTTTGTTTTTTGTCAAAAACATTTTTTTTTTTTGTCAAAAACACTTTTGGTTTTGTAACTTTTAAGTTATTTGATTATTTTTAACTATTTTATAAGAAAAGTTTCAAAAACTTTAGAATAGAAAAATAAATGCAGTTTCTTAGATGATTTTTTTGGTTGTATTAAGACAAAAAACTTTTTTTTAAACCCCATAGATTTATTTTCATACACAAGTTTTTCCATAAAAATAGTTTTATGATATAATACTAAAGAGATATGATTGTGTGGGTATGATTTATTGAATTTAATTTTGAGTGTTAGACGTAGTTTTGTAAAATGCAATTCAAAAGATATAGTTTTGTTATTGTCCCTAAAAAGAGTTTTCATATGAATATATTTATCAAACATGAAAACATTAACCATTATTAATGAAGACATATAGGAAATTAGAATGTAATTTAATTTTCTTAAAATTTCAAAAAGTTATAAATTATATTTGAAAACTACAACAAAATATAATAAAATGCATGCCCGCGCGTAGCGCGGGCCAAATCCCTAGTGTTTTAAAAATGAAGAGATGCTTGTCTGAATTATAGTAAACAATTACAATCATACTACACATTTCTATTAAAATCAAAAGCTAGAGCGTTGAGATATCTAACTAATCAATAAGTACTGGTTCAAGTGAAAATGTTTTTGTTAGTGACAAGCAAAATGAATTTAGTGATTAATTTTTAATATATTATATTTTAGGGGTAAACAATCATTATGGGTCATTCATAGTAATAAAAACATAAGCCAATGTGAACGGATAATATAGAAATTGAAGCACGTGTAATAGGTTAATTTGAACTATATATAGTCTATAGATTAGTGACCATATATATTAGAGTGATTCGTTGGTTTAAGCGTGCATAATCCACTACCAAAATCTCCACTCAACTTAGTGGACCGTCGAGTCCTAGTGGGTTTGGTAGTAGCAACACGATATATGATAATGCACACATCACATGCATTCACAAGTTTTTTAAAAATATGCACTAATTAACCGTTTATATTATCCTTGAAAGTTTTTGTTACAACCTTGGTATGATCGATATAGTTCTTTGGCTAGTGCAACTATAATGAGTAAAATATGACCAAAGAAATATGATAACGTTGTCGAACGAATTGAATTTGGGTGATATACACGTAATGTCTCACTCTATTTACAAGAGCTTCTATAAATACACTAACATGTTATTAATTATATCTTTGTATCAAATTAGGTCATATATTTACAACAAAAAAACTCAAAAGACACTAAGTAAGTAACAAGTATATACAAAAATGGCAAGGGTCCAAGGTCTAGTTATAATTATTGGTTTATTAGTAACATCAAGTTTAGTTATGTTCACCGAAAGCCGAGTTGCACGAAAAGACTTGGGGCTTGACCTTGGTGGGCTTGGAATTGGTTTAGGTGTTGGTTTGGGTATAGGTCTTGGTGGCGGGTCAGGCTCTGGTTCTGGCTCGGGCTCCGGTTCGGGTTCAAGATCATCATCTAGCTCTAGCTCATCTTCGAGTTCGAGTTCCCATGGCTCGGGTGGTTCCGGGTCAGAAGCCGGTTCATCTGCTGGTTCGTTTGCTGGATCTAGAGCTAGGTCAGGATCTGGTAACTAAATAATCTTAAAATGTGAGGCTAAAAGTGTGTTTTATATTGTTGGTTTTGTCTATAGTTAAAATACTTAGTATTGTGTGTATGAATAAAATGTTACCATGAGTTGTGTGATATGTTTAAGTGTGTGTCCAAGCGTAAAATAAATTTGTCACTAACTCCACATCATCACCAGAGGTCCATTCTGTCTCAGTCACTTCTTTACCTTCTTCTTCAACCATTGGCCCAGCATCTGGTACATTTCATCCCTCTATCCTTTGTTCTTTTACTGGTGCTGCTAGGCCTTATGTCTGTTCATTAGATAGCAATATTTCTGCTATTAATGCTTGGGTGATTGATTCTGGAGCCACAAATCACATATCCCATGAAAAATCCTCTTTCATATCTTTCAAACCTATCCTCAATACCACTGTTAACTTACCTAATGGGATTCTAGTGAGCATTGTTGGAATAGGTTCTATACAATTGGGTAGTGACTTAACTCTTTCTGATGTTTTATACATTCCTCAATTCAAATTCAATCTTCTTAGTGTCAGTTCTTTAACTAAATCCATGGGTTGTCGTGTTTGTTTTGACAAATTCTCCTGTGAAATTCAGGATCATACACGGGAATTAACGATTGGAATGGGTAGACAAATTGCTAATCTCTATTTCTTGGATATAGACTCTCTATCTAGTCCGGGTAACACTTTCTCTCGTTGTTGCTTCGTTTCTAGTTCAGCTTTATGGCATAAACGTCTAGGTCACCCTTCTATGTCTAAACTGCAACCTATGAAATCCATTTTATCTTTGTCTAAGATTCACTCTGATTCAGATCATCATTGTAGAGTGTGTCATCTTTCCAAACAAAAACATTTACCTTTTGTATCTCATAATAAAAGAAGTTCAACACCTTTTGATCTAGTTCATATTGATACATGGGGTCCATTTACTGTTCCTACTCATGATGGTTTCAAATATTTTTTAACCATTGTTGATGATTGCTCTAGAGCCACTTGGGTATATCTCCTTAAACACAAATCTGATGTTCTTCATGTTTTTCCTAATTTCATTACTATGGTAGAAACTCAGTTTCAAAAGAAAATTAAGGGGGTTAGATCCGACAATGCTCCTGAACTCAACTTCACTTCTCTCTATCAATCTAAAGGCATTGCTTCCTATCATTCTTGTCCTGAAACACCTCAACAAAATTCCGTTGTGGAAAGGAAACATCGACACATTTTAAATGTTGCAAGATCTCTTTTCTTTCAATCTCAAATTCCACTTCCTTATTGGGGTGATTGCATCTTGACATCGAGTGCATCTTATCAATCGTTTACCCGCTCTTATTCCGGAAAATAAAAGTCCTTTTGAAGTTCTCACCAAAAAGTCGCCTACATATTCCGATCTTAAAGTCTTTGGTCGCCTTTGCTACACTTCTACTTCACCCAAAAACAGACATAAATTTGACCCAAGAGCTAGAGCTTGTGCCTTCCTTGGTTATCCTAATGGATACAAAGGTTATAAGCTTCTTGATATTGAAACTAATGCTATCATTGTCTCTAGACATGTAGTATTTCATGAAATGCTCTTTCCTTTTGTTGGTTCTGAAGTATCTAAGGATTCAGATCACTATTTTCCTTTTGAATCTTCAGAAACAACACCTCCTGTGTCTCTTAATATTCCTAATGATGTTCCTTCGATTCATCATTGTCCATAGATGCTCAACCTTCTGTTGAACCTCTAATAGATGTCCCCGAACCTTCCGTTCAAACATCACACAGGAGTACCAAAAACAAAAAGCCTCTTTATCTTCAAGACTACTATTGTCATTCGAGTAGAGTCTTCAACCATTCACCAAATCTCTCAATTTCTTTCTTATGATAAAGTTTCTCCTCTTTATCTTTCTTTTTTGGTTTCCATTGACAAAGAAAAAGAACCCCAAACCTATGCTGAGGCAAAACAGATTCTGGTATGGCGTGGAGCCATGGATGATGAAATTGATGCTTTGGAAGGTTCTGATACTTGGTCAATCTGTACTCTACCTCCTGATAAGACTCCAATTGGTTGCAAGTGGGTCTTCAAGGTAAAGTTTCTTGCAGATGGTTCCATTGAAAGGTATAAGGCTAGATTGGTTGCTAAGGGTTACACTCAACAAGAAGGAATAGACTATAATGAGACTTTCTCTCCTGTGGTAAAGCTCACTACTGTCAAACTCATTCTTGCCTTATCTGCAATTCATGGTTTTTCTCTTACTCAACTTGATATCTCTAATGCCTTCTTAAATGGAGATTTGGATGAGGAAATCTACATGAAATTACCCCCAAGATATGCAGACAGAAAGGGTGTTTCCTTACCACCTAATGCTGTGTGTAAACTTCAGAAATCCTTATATGGGCTTAAACAAGCTTCACGGCAATGGTTTCTGAAGTTCTCTACAACTCTCAAGTCCTTGGGATTCACTCAGACATATGCTGATCATACTTGTTTTCTCAAAATTACTAACACTCTCTTCTTATGTGTGTTAGTATATGTTGATGATATCATCATTGCAAGTAATAATGATGCAGAAGTGGTTCTCCTTAAGGCACAGTTACACTCTCACTTCAAGTTAAGAGATCTTGGTCCTTTGAAGTATTTTCTTGGTCTTGAGATTGCAAGATCTTCAGCAGGTATTCACATTTGTCAGCGAAAGTATGCTCTTGATTTACTTGTTGAGACTGGTCAGATTGGTTGCAAGCCATCCACTATCCCTATGGATCCTCATGTCAAGTTCTCAAAAGATTCAAGAGGTGATTTTGTTGATGTTGAATCTTATAGACGTCTCATAGGCAAGCTGATGTATCTTAACATCACTCGTCCTGATATAACCTTTGCTGTTAATAAACTGAGTCAGTACTCTCAAGCTCCAAGGAAATCTCATCAACATGCCGCTATCAAAATTCCGCAATACATCAAAGGTACTATTGGTCAAGGCCTTTTCTACTCTGCAAAATCCGTACTTCGACTTCAAATGTTTGCGGATGCAAATTATTCGACTTGCAAAGACACTAGAAGATCAACTTCGGTTTCGCTTGTTCCTTGGTACGTCTCTTCCGTCATGGAAGTCAAAGAAACAAGAAGTGGTATCTAAAAGCACCACCGAAGCGGAATATAGTGTCTATTTCGTGGCCACCGATGAATTGGTTTGGATCACTAATTTCTTCAAGAACCGCATATTCCTTTGGAGAAGCCAACTCTCTTATTCTCGTGATAATACCTCTGCCATCAACCTTGCTAATAATCGGGTTTTTCATGAACGCACTAAGCATATTGAGAATGATTGTCATAAGCATTCGTGAGCAGCATTGGTTACGGTTTATTCCAATTGTTTCATGTTCGGACAAAGTTTCAATTGGTCGATCCTTTCACCAAACCGTTATATCCGATAGCAGTTCAAAGAAGCTTATTGGCAAGATGGGTCTTTTGAATATTTTCGTCCCATCTTGAGGGACTTATTAAGTATATATTAAGTATACTTAGTCTATTGAATATTGTACAGTCATCATAATCTAATATGATAGTGTATATAAACTCATCTTGTATTCATTTATTCATTAACAGAAAGTTTATATTTGGTAATAGAGATCAATCTCTATGTATGATTTATAGACGTCGTGCGCATATAAAAATTTATAAAATGTTGTGTTAAAGTTTTTGTTGATACAATGAATATAGCTTTATAATGAATATGGACTTCTTTTTTAAAAAATAGTTGTATTTGTATTAAATAGACACGTTCACTAAACAAGTTGACATGTTTGTTGTAGTCCCCAAGTAAATAAAATACAATTAACTTAAGCATGCAAGTTTTCAATACAAAGACTAATAAAAAATGGTTAACTATAGTGCTATGCATCTAAAACTCACACATAATTTGTAAATCAAGAAGGATCTCGCAAATCTTTTCTTGATTCAATAAAAACTTATACATAGAATATCTCCGTATAATAATAGAAAATGTATATAACCATATAGACGACATTTTCTGGTTAACAAAAAACGACACTTTCATAAATGAATAAAATAAAATATCAAATAACGAATGGACTACAATGACATGGAAATAAATGAAACGGTCTTTATACAATTACAAATGATATTTTTGACAAAATGGAAAGTATACCAAATATAAAATCACCGTCATAACTAAAACTAAATTAACAAATCATATATTAAGTCACGCATTAACATAGCATAATGAGCTCGATATCGTATAAGTGATACTACTTATTTAAAGTAAACTATAATATTTTTTTAATTTTGTAGGAAAAGAGAAGAAGCAAAGAAGGAATATACCAAAAATAAATAGTAAGCATAGTATAAAAAACACAACCAAATCACCGGGTATTACCGGTTTCCGGAAATAACTGGTCCATACTTTTTCTCTTTTCGTGATGAACCCGTGACTTGTGTAAGCGGTAATGTTAGGGATTCGTGGAAACGGCACGTAGTTTCTTTTAAATAAAAAGTAATTAATTAATGTTTCTTCTCTCATCTCTTTTCTCAAACAGCCAATGGTGTAAATGTTATGGTCCTCACGTCCTCTCTACATTATCCTCTTTCTTTATTACCATTCCCATTTTTTTTTTATAGTCGGTCACATTTTAGTAATTCCACAATAATTAATAAAATACACTAATTTTGATTAGATATAACTTGTGTTTATTGTTGAATTAGTGAATCTGATGATTTATTAGTCTACAAGAAATGTTTGTTTCTTGGATAATAAAAACATAACAACAACTTAAGTGAACTAAGTGAGTTCACATAATGTTGTTGTCTGTATCAAATCAAAACAACTAATCTCTCTCACCATTTAGTATATCACATAACAACAAAAATGTTGTAATTAATAAGTTTTTGATTAGAGCGATCCACTACTTTCTTCTAGTTCACAAAAAAAAATTTATTTCTCTCGTTTTATTAATTTTATTTTTAGATTATTATTGGGTTTTTTTCGAATTATTGCGTAGATTAAGGTATATATTAAAATATTTACATCGTATTTAATAATTAATTAATGAAAATTACTAGAGTAGTATTCTTCGTTTCTGTAGACAATCTGGCAAAATCATATTTAACGCGTCTTCTTTGTCACACCCTTACGCGTCTCTATATTATTATTATTCTGTATATATATATATACTCTCCGTTTATTCCTTTTCTCTTTAGCAGATTGCAAACAAAAAAAATAAAACACCCAAAATAAAATATAAAAAAAATCTGCATCTGTCTATTTTTGTATCCTCTAAATTTACAAAATCCATTTACAAAAAAAAACTCCCTATATATTTTCATAAATCTTCAAAGAGAATTTTTAGGAAGAGAAGCCACAAAAAATAAAAACAAATAATAATCACAAATCATAATAATAATGCCTTCGATAGAAGATGAGCTGTTTCCGTCAACGCCGGGAAAATTCAAAGTTGACCGGTCAAACCGGCAGCTTAACCGTTGCTTCGCTTCAACGAGCACAATGTTTCTCTGGGCTCTCTTCCTCATCGCTCTAACCGCTTCTTACCTCTCTTTCCAAAGCTTCGTTGATTCCGGCAGCCGTTACATAACCGCTTCCTGGGGCGGAATCCAATGGGAAAAACAAGTCAGAACCTCCGCTCAGATCCACCGCTCCGGCGGTATCTCCGTCTTAGTCACCGGCGCCACCGGTTTCGTCGGCAGCCACGTGTCCCTCGCGCTGCGCAAACGGGGCGACGGAGTCGTAGGCCTCGACAATTTCAACAACTACTACGACCCTTCCCTAAAACGCGCGAGGAGATCTCTCTTGTCGACACGTGGCGTGTTCGTAGTGGAGGGTGATTTAAACGACGGGAAATTGCTAGCCAAGCTTTTCGACGTCGTGGCTTTCACGCACGTGATGCATCTCGCGGCGCAAGCCGGAGTCAGATACGCCTTGGAGAATCCGCAGTCGTATATACACAGCAACATAGCCGGGCTCGTGAATCTCCTCGAGATCTGCAAATCGGCGAATCCTCAGCCGGCGATAGTCTGGGCTTCGTCGAGCTCCGTATACGGATTAAACCAAAAAGCTCCGTTCTCGGAATCGGATCGGACAGATCAGCCGGCGAGTCTCTACGCGGCGACGAAGAAAGCCGGAGAAGAAATCACCCACACTTACAATCATATTTACGGTCTTGCCATTACCGGTTTAAGATTCTTCACGGTTTACGGGCCATGGGGTAGACCGGACATGGCTTACTTTTCATTTACAAGAAATATCTTACAAGGTAAACCGATAACGATATACCGGGGCAAAAACCGGGTCGATTTGGCCCGGGATTTCACTTACATAGACGATATAGTTAAAGGATGTTTAGGTTCGTTGGATTCGTCGGGGAAAAGCACAGGCTCGGGTGGTAAAAAACGTGGTTCGGCTCCGTACCGGATATTTAACCTAGGGAACACGTCGCCTGTTACGGTGCCGACACTTGTCGATATATTGGAGAAGCATTTGAAAGTAAAGGCTAAAAGGAATTATATCGAGATGCCTGGAAACGGCGACGTTCCGTTCACGCACGCGAATATAAGTTCCGCACGTGACGAATTTGGGTATAAACCGACGACCGATTTGGAAGCCGGTTTGAAAAAATTCGTTAGGTGGTATCTTTCTTATTACGGTTACAATACTAAATCTAAGCTTGTTGTACATTAAACGTTTTGGAAAAAAATTAATTTTATATTAAATTATTTTTTTTCCGATTCGCTATTTTTTTTTTGTTATTGTGGAGGAAGAGGTGTTGTTATATTAATATTAGAATAATATAAATCTAAATATTACAAGCAAAACACGTATAAAGAAAGATTATTATAATCGATATTATTGATTATTGTAAATTTGTAATGATTTTTGTGGCTTTGTTTACATGAAGAAAGGAAAGATTGTGTTAACAGTCTTGAGAATATTTTATCAAATATTTTGTTGATATTAGCAAATAATTTCTTACCAAAAGCGTTTTACGAATTAGTGATAATTTTTGGGAAATAATAAATGTTACAAAATAGGAATAAATCGACAGCAAGAAGATTGAGACAGCAGAGAAAAGCTGTGAGTTTTAGTGGTGGGTGGGGTCCACTGAACTTTACGGTGACCGTTGGATCCGCTTAATTTATTATCAGTTGTTGTCTTTTACGGTCCAGCTGTTAAAAGACTCATTGCCACGTTATCTTTCTCCACCGACACTCCAAGTAAGTATAATTAATGTTTTTAAAACCATACACTACCACCATTTGTATTTTGGACATATGAAATAGAAAATGGGTGTAAAAATATATAATGTCTTAATTAATGATTATATTTTTAAGAGTTAACAATCCATATAATTATTGGTGAAAAAATTACATCTCAAGCAATTTAGATCATTTTTTGCGAATATAATAAGCTTTACAAAATATTCATTTATTACATTATAGAGTTGATACAAATATTTTTATTTTAGTTTAGGAGTATCAAGTATGTTAGAGTATGTTTATCAAAGGTGCTTATGTAGAGTGTTTGTGTATTTTTTTGTGTATTTTTTGTGTATTTGAGTATTAAATTAAATTAAAACATGTATTATTAATAAGAACTCTACAAAAAGGGGAGCTTAAAATGCTTAATTAAGCACTTTTCATTATAGGTGTTTATTAATAATACATGTTTTGATTTAATTTAATACTCAAATACACAAAAAATACACAAAAAAATACACAAGTACTCTACATAAGCACCTTTGATAAACATGGTCTTAGCTTCTTCAAGCTATAATTTGAATTTTTTTATTAATAAATTTACTTTAACTAAAGCAAAACTTTTAATTTCTTTTTGTGATAATGATCTTTCAAAATTTAAGAAACATAAGAATACAAGAATCTTGAAGTATTAGTTTAGTTCTTGTTGTGTGTGGATCTCTTCTGTTGACTTTTCTTTAGACAAAAGTGGACTCTTTAGATCTCTATTACATATTGTTGTTGTGTTTAAATTATCTTCAATCTCAATCTTTACTTCTGATGATGAGTTCTTTGTATTATCTTTGTTTTCTTGATTCATCATTACATCTTTTGCTTTACCCCAAAGCACAATGTAAAGTCCCATTATCACACCTAATCCTCCAATTAAACTGTTACCAAAAACATAAAAGTTATAAATTGTAGTTATCTAAATGTAAAAGATAGTATTATATATATTAACAAGTAATTTTGCACCTTCCCGTGTAAATCTCTTCTTGAAAGAACAGAGCAGCCAAGATTGTGACAATTACTGTACATAGAGGATTAAACATGGCAGAGAACACAGGACCTTTCTTTGATATAGCCCAAGCTTGTACCGTAAACGAAACTGCAGATGCACCAACACCCTAAACAAACTCGTTTTAGGGTTAGGGTTTAATGTTAAATCTTTCGAATAATCACACACAAAAACAATGAACATAGCAATGTTTGTATGTGCTTACCGCGTAGAGACATGTCGCGAACTCGGAGTATGAATGGAGAATCCAAGCATTTGGATCTTTCTCTAAGAAGAAAGTGAGGATAGCACATTGTATTGTCCCGAATAAACACATCCATGCTGATAAAGAGAGGTGATCCGGGTAATAGGCAGAGATTGGTACCTAGGGTTTTGTATTTGACTTTTCTTGTAAGGCAAGTAAAAAAAAACTTAAAGTTTATGATGATCTTTGTTATGTGTTTACCTGAATTGTAAGCCAAAAAGACCAGCAAAGAGTGCTAGAGAACAAGAACAAACAACCAAACAGCCACAAGTTCTGGTCCTTTATATCGCCGAATATCGATTTAGCTATTGGTAAGGTGGATTCTAAGTTGAGTATCTTTGGTCCACGAAGTAGAGTCATGGTGGTTGCTCCTAAAACACATAGGATTGTCCCTGAAACCTTAGCTAGTCCTCTTAAACTCTTGATATTCACTTTCTCATATCTAAAAAAACATCACCATGCAATAATTAGTAACACACACATAAATCTTATTTTTTTCACAATTTATACACAAAGAAATATCAATTGTGTACAATTTACCCGACAAGAAATGAGACTAAGAAGGTTATAGCAGGGATGATATTACCCACTGCACTTCCCATGGATGATGAAGCTAAGTAAAGACCTTCAAGATATAGATTTTGATTGATTGTAATGCTACAAAAAAACCAATATGGTCCAAGATTTATCAACTTTTAGTTTCTTAAGAAAATAAATAGAATAAGATATATTTACATATAAGCTTAATTACCCTATAAGAGAGACCAAGAATATTAAAGAAAAGCTCTTTAGATCCAAAGAAGATATGGCCGGTTTTCGCCTATAAAATCCAAAACTTGTAATTAAGCAAGAACTAATTACAAAAATTTACATTTATCATTTGAGTAAGATGTGTGATATGGACTTATATACCTAGTGAAGTAGATAAATGGGAAGATAAAAATGGTAGCAAAGGCTTGACGGTATAGGATAAAAACGCGAGGGCTTAAGCCATGAACCAAAGTGGCTCTAGCCGAAAGAGTCACCCCTGCGTAACACAACTGAATCCCGGTCATAGCCATTACAGGCTTGTACTCCTCTAACATCCCCATGATCTCCTTGTGAATCTCACACTTTCTCTATGTCTCTCTTTGCTTTATATGCTTATGTCAAGTGTTAATTAGTACTAATTGTTAAGACATTCTTGTCATGTTTGTATAAACTATTACTAATCACCGATCTCAATAATAGACTATATATGTTAAAAAGAATAATAGCATGGGGAAATGATTCCGTTGGTTAGTATATATACTTCTTTGTCGTAATCGAAATTGGATGTATTATTCTACATCTATTGACTATTGTTTTTGGATTTAACAAACAATTTTTGAAAGATTTTAAACCATTTTAAAAGGAGTTTATTTGGTGTTAAATATATAATATATGGACAATTGTGGCTAAATTAATCAACCCCCCTAATGCAATATCTTATTTTGATTTAGTATGATTAATTAGCATTTGCATTATTTAGTATCACTACTTGAAACTGTCTACACCAATTACGAAGAGTATATGAATTTATTTATTTTTTGTTAATCTAGCTTTTATAAATTTAGCATTTTTCTAATATTTCTTTCTGGAACCATTTTAAATCTTTGATTTTTTTCTAAAATTGAATTAAACTTCATATCATATAGCATATGCAAGAGATCTGACCATCAGTAATACAGTTTATTATTATTTTTTTCTTAATTATATTATTGTTTGATCAAAGGGCAAACATTATTTTAATTATACTTCTATCTAATGATTATATTTGCTAATTCAGATCTAGAGATGAACTAAACACAACACTCAAATTCAACCTCTATTTTACATATCTTTATAAGATTCATCTTTTGTGTGGAAGCGATATTTACTTTCTATGTAAAGATTTTTTGCTTTCTTTTTCAAATTAACTTTTTTTTGGTGGTTTAAACTTTAATGTTTTAACGAACTCTTTTCACACCCGCCAAAAACGGTTAAGTAGACATCATGGTAATTACATCTTTCTCCTTATTATTTCTTACTATTAAAGAATTTTTTATTTTGATAATTCATGGGTAATCCAAGACTTATGGAAAGATCCGGACTAATCCCTTGGGAAGAGGAAAGCCCATAGATAGACGCTCTCTCCAGTTTTTCTAATGACCCGAAAGCAAGGGCATATATCCATGTTAATGTCCAAATAAATGTGACTTAGTTTCGCATAGTCGGATGATCGAACTTGAAACGTGGTAGCGTCTCAAACCCGTCCCAGACCACTTGACCACAAGCATTTGGACCACTATTAAAGAATTGTAGCTTTGTGCATTTACTACAACTTCAACATACATATGTTTAGCGCCATTTTAACACTATTGGACTATAATACACATCCATATGGATAATTCTATTATTATGGGCTTTTAGTATAACTGTTTATTAAAACATAGACAAATAACATAAAGAGACCCACAAGTTGGTTGGACTCTCATAATATATCTCCAATTTTGAAATAAATGGTTATGTAACTTTCACAACGGTTATAAAGAAGATTGTATTAAATGAATTGAATATCTACTAACCAAAATTAAAAGATTTATTAAATATGAAACACTGACAGTCTGACATAGCCAACTTGTTTATTAGCTGTCTTTTTTTTTACCCTTTTTACTGTCTTAACAGACGCGACTAGTAGCATTTATTATTAGTATATCAAGAAAATATAATTATTAAGATTTTGTTTCCATTTTTTCACTTTTCGAAATAAGTTGTTACAAAAAGGATTATTGACATCAATAGTTGTTCTATTTTTAAATTTCTGTAGAGATTTTTAAATTTGATCACGAATTTTGAAGACTTTCAAAGTGGCAAATAGGTAAATACATTGTGTTTCATATGGTTAGTTTTGTAAAGTAATAAAGAAAAGTCAAAAAAATAAACTTTTCGGGAAAAATAAAAAGAAAATCCACACGTTGTCGAAAATTATAAAAATCTACACATTTAAATATGCACTACGCACACCAATATGATTTTTGCTCTTTCTTCGAAAACAAATCTTCACCAAAAAAATTAAATAAAAAAACCAAAGCTTATACTTACTGTCTCTCTATTGAATTGTCGCCGGAAGCAAAAAAAAAAGACTCAATTCACGATTTTGATCATCTGGGCTTATACTATTCCGATCACCGGAATAAACAATGGAGACGCCGAGATCAGTCGGCGAAGCATCGACGACTAATTTCGTGGCGGCGCGACCGTCGGCGACCACCGACGCCGTAAAATCAAGAGGATGCGGCTTCGCTAGCTTCTCTTGGGTCGGTATAGACAAAGACGAGCTTCGTCGGAGACTAGCCATGCCTGAGTATCTCCGTCTCGCCATGAGAGATTGCATCAAGCGTAAAGACTCCACCTTTATCTCCGAACACTTTCTACTTCCCGGCGTCGGCGGCGCCGCCGCCGTAGATATAGCTCCTGAGACGGCGATGATTGTGTTTATTAACCCGAAAAGCGGTGGTCGTCATGGACCTGTTCTTAAACAGAGGCTTCAACAATTGATTAGCGAAGAACAGGTCCTTTAAATTTTACTTTTTATTGACTTTTCGTTGCTAATAAATTAATACAATATTAGTATTTTTTGGATTAGTTGATGTTAAAAGTTGTATTGGTAGTGGAAAAATAAAAACTTTTTAAAATGGGTCTTTTGTGAGATCAAGTTTTGTACTTGTGAGCTTATGTTGATTCTGTTATTACAGGTGTTTGATCTTACAGAAGTGAAGCCACATGAGTTTGTGAAGTATGGTTTGTCTTGTTTAGAGACATTAGCAGCTAAAGGAGATGAATGTGCAAGAGAGTGTAGACAAAGAATAAGGATTATGGTGAGTGTATAATGTTGTTTCTCTACCTTTTCCTAGCAAATGAGATTGGATTCGATTATGTAACCGCGATGTTATGATAGGTAGCAGGTGGTGATGGTACTGTTGGTTGGGTTCTTGGATGTCTCGGTGAGCTTCACAATGACGGTAAATCGCATATTCCTCCTGTTGGAGTTATCCCTCTCGGCACCGGCAATGACCTCTCAAGGAGTTTTAGTTGGGTTAGTCTAGTAACGTCTCTCTTAGTGCGAAACCGCTCTTTAGATTATGGTTTTGAGTAACTTTCTCTTGTTCTCTAGGGTGGTGCATTCCCTTTTGCTTGGAAATCTGCAATGAAAAGTACATTACATCGAGCAACGATGGGCCCCGTTGCTCGATTAGACAGCTGGAAGATTGTAGTGTCGATGCCATATGAAGTAGTCGTTGATCCTCCTTACTCTTTGAAGCATACAGAGGAAGTTGCACTTGATCAGGGTTTAGATGGCGAAGGAGATGTAACTTTTAAAGCAAAGTCTTACGAAGGCGTGTTCTACAACTACTTTAGCATAGGTATGGATGCTCAAGTTGCGTATGGATTCCACCATCTTCGCAATGAGAAACCGTATCTAGCTCAAGGTCCCATTATAAATAAGGTTGTTATCTCTCTTTAAAACTAAAATCTTACCTTCATTCTTGTCTACGTTACACTCGTTTTAGCCCGTTTTTTTCGGTTTTGGCAGATGATTTATTCGAGTTATAGTTGTACACAAGGTTGGTTTTGCACGCCTTGTGTGAGTAACCCCGGTTTAAGGTCAGCTTCTCTCTTCTTTATCCGAGTTTTACTTTTACTCCTATCTCTTGTTGTGTTGATATGTTATGGTAAGATGAAATTTGCAGGGGACTAAGAAACATAATGAAAATACACATTAAAAAGACAGATTGTTCTGAGTGGGAAGAGATCCCGGTCCCTAAAGGGTAAGGCAAAAATCTAATCAAATCATCGGTTACGTAAAAAAGACGATCATTCACTTACAATCTCTCTATTTTTTTGGTATAGCGTGAGATCGATTGTTTTATTGAATCTTTATAACTATGGAAGTGGAAGACATCCATGGGGTCATCTCAAACCAAACTATCTTGAAAAGGTAATGTCTTTATTCGCTACAACTACGCTAATATTCTCTTTCGTCGCTTTTACAAAGTTTCGGTTTTTAAACAGAGAGGATTTGTGGAGGCACATTGCGACGATGGGCTAATAGAGATATTCGGATTAAAGCAAGGCTGGCACGCGTCGTTTGTAATGGCGGAACTCATCTCAGCTAAGCACATTGCTCAGGTTTTAGTACTCGAAACCAAACTGTTCTGTTATGTTATATGTCTATATAGAAAGGCTTTAGTTTTAAACTTTGGTTTTGATATTTTTAAAACCGTTTTAACCGTTTTTTTTTTAAAGGCGGCTGCGGTTAGATTTGAACTAAGAGGAGGTGATTGGAGAAATGCGTTTTTGCAAATGGATGGTGAGCCATGGAAACAACCTATCAACATTGATTGTTCAACTTTTGTTGAGATTAACAAAGTTCCTTTTCAATCGTTAATGATCAATGGCTAATAAAAATGTGTATTAGAGAAGTTGATTAAATTAGTCAAAATTAGTGAACTATGTTCAGCTTATGCTGTTGTTGTTGTTGTGCTAATGAAGCATTTATCTTTGTGTTTTTTTAAAAAAATTAAAAAACGATTATAATTTAAGGTAATGTTTCAATAAATTTCTTTAACCAAACGTAAATCAGTTTTTCTACTTTAATATGTCTAGAACATTACATTATAAATCACGAAATAATTTAGTTTTGATATTATTAAATTACCTAAATTTTATTTTATTTGTTTTGATTCTAATCACAATGGAAACCACATGCCAAAGATGCTCAATTATACGAATTGATTGGCTAATTACCGGCTGAATTCTTTCAATAGAAATATTCATAATTTTGTGCTTTTAATAATTGATAGAAATTTAACCAAAGACAACATTCTAACATTTTTAGCTAATTTTTTCCATATATTATAAATTCCAAAAAAAATTTCATTGAATGGTTTCTATCTTTTTTTAAAAAAAGATAAACACAATGGAGATATAAAACTCTAATTTTTACGTTAACATTTAAATCTGTATTGTGTTATTGTTGTCACACGGGTGGTTGGGGTCAATAAAACCCTAAACGGTGCTCAAAAATCAAAGCCGCGTTGAAATATCAAAACACTAGAAACGGGAAAATTGTCATTTAAATCATGAATTTTCAAATTTCCCCAAAATAAAATCTGAACTTTCTCTTGGACCATTTTAAGCATATATTTTTCATTGACTGACTCTTAAAATCATAAACTTATTTTGATCGAGACAAATAGAGCACGACGTTAAATATGTAAACGTAACTATTTGACATCGTTAAACATCCGTTTTGTTTTTCCGTTAACAACAAAACGACGTCGTTTTGGACTGTAAACACTTAAAGACTTAAAAAACAAAAAAAACCTAAATCGACATTTCATCTCTATCTCTCATCTCATCTCTATCTCTCATCTCATCTCTATGTCGACAAAAAAACCCTAGATTTCTCTTTGTTTATCTCGACAATGGTGAGAACGAAGAATCAAGCAAGGCGTGTAGTTCATGATGTGCCAGGCATCGTAATTTTTCCTTCGATGGTTCGTGAAAAATCTGCGGTGGCCGTAGAACAGACGGTGGCCGTAGAACAGACGGTGGTTGGTGAAGAACAGACGGTGGCCGTAGAACGGACTGGTGGTTGGTGAAGAACAGAGCGGTGGTCGGTGGAGAACATGCGGTGGTCGGTGAAGATCTCGAAGGAGAAGAAGTCGAAGTCGAAGTAGATAGTGAGGAAGATTGTGCGGTGGTTAGTGATGAGAAGGATTCATCTCTTACCAAATCAGTCCAAATCGAGAAGGAAGAAGAAAAAGGGATGAGAGAAATTTTGTGAAGTAATTTAGGGTTCTTAAGAGGGAAGAACAATTTGGGAATTTTTGGGATGAGAGAATGTCGATTTAGGTTTTTTTTTGTTTTTAAGTCTAATTTTTTACAGTCCAAAACGTCGTCGTTTTGTTGTTAACGGAAAAACATAACGGATGTTTAACAGTGTCAAATAATTCCGTTTACAGATTTAACGTCGTGCCCTATTTGTCTCAGTCAAAATAAGTTTATGCTTTTAAAAGTCAGTCAATGAAAAATATATGCTTAAAATGGTCCAAGAGAAAGTTCATGCTTTATTTTAGGGAAATTTGAAAGTTCATGATTTAAATGACAATTTTCACCACTAGAAACCAAACATTATTTTCGGTTTACAACAATAAAGTAAAATTATATTATATAATTTTTATTTGGATTTGCTTTGTAATAGGTAACAAAAGAATCATATAATTCAACACACATAATATTATTTGTAAAAGCTGTGACCAACAAGACAAAAGCACATGCACCATTATAATAAATATCAACACCATGTTCCATGAACTTTCCATCACTTCCTTAACATCTATATATAAACTAAACTAAACTAAACATACTTCAATATTCCATCAACAATAAACATCTGAAATCACAAAACCCTACTTAAAAGATGAAGCTTTCTTGCAATACAAGTTACACATTCTTGATTCTCTTTCTCTTTGCATCACAATGTGTGAGTATCTATGCTGGTAGCTTTCACAAAGATGTTCAAATACATTGGGGTGATGGTCGCGGAAAAGTTCGCGACAACGAAGGGAAGCTTCTTTCTCTTTCTCTAGACAAATCCTCTGGCTCCGGCTTTCAATCTAACCAAGAGTTTCTCTATGGCAAAGCCGAAGTTCAAATGAAACTTGTCCCGGGAAATTCTGCCGGAACCGTCACAACATTCTATGTAAGTAAACATATAGTACTACTTCAAAATGTTATTACCAATCTTTAGCTATTATTTGTTTAAGTAGTTTTAAACTAATTTTGGTTTATGATGATGGTTTTTGTGTAGTTGAAATCTGAGGGAACAACTTGGGATGAGATAGATTTTGAGTTCTTGGGGAATATAAGTGGACATCCTTATACATTACATACTAATGTTTACACAAAAGGGTCAGGAGACAAAGAACAACAATTTCATCTTTGGTTTGACCCAACCGTTGACTTTCATACTTATTGCATCACATGGAATCCTCAAAGGATTATGTAAGTGGCATCTTTTGATACTATTTACATGATATAATAAAATAAACTCTATAAACTAATAATATTGAAGCTACAATAATATCTTACTAATCTCTAACTACTTATATGATTATATCCATAGTTACTAAAATACTAATTTAAGATCATATAAACTTGTTGATTTATAGAATGTTAATTTATAGACTACAAATTGATGAACCAACATTTTTTATATTTTTTATATTTTCCAGTTTTACTGTTGATGGTATTCCGATTAGAGAGTTCAAAAACTCCGAATCAATTGGTATTCCGTTCCCAAAGATCCAACCAATGAGGCTATACGCGAGTCTTTGGGAAGCAGAGCATTGGGCAACAAGGGGAGGGTTAGAGAAAACGGATTGGTCTAAAGCTCCTTTCATTGCTTTCTATAGAAACTACAATGTGGAAGGATGTGTATGGGCTAATGGCAAATCATCTTGCCCGGCGAATTCACCGTGGTTCACTCAAAAACTCGATTTGGAAGGCGACAAAAAGATGAAATGGGCACAAAGTAAGTACATGGTTTATAACTATTGTACTGATAAAGCAAGGTTTCCTAAAGGTGTTCCTTCGGTGTGTACTTAAACTATATATTGATTCTTTGATTCGTTAATAAACTATTTGACATGGTTTTTTTGTAACCCCAATAAATGATTCCTATGTATTATTTTCATTCATTTGTTGCTGATATATATATATTTGTTGTCTATGTAAGATTTTTCAAATAATAAGTTATGGAAATGATGGATTTAAAGAACGAATATCAGTATTTATGACGAGGAAAAAGAAAAACTAGTGGTTATAATTCAAAATCAATTACTAATAAAAACTAATTAGCGAGAGGAGCCATTTTATACATAAGAAAATATCTTAAAGAACTTAATTGGAAAAAATAAAAATAAAAAATGAGGTCAAAGGTCAACACTTAACAATGATATATTTGATATGTCATGGGTTTTGAAATCAAGATAGTGTTTTTATTAGGTAACCCGTTGCTTTACCTAATTATAACTCGTTTTTGAAATATGTTTGGTAAAATACAGTACTTGTTTATGAAAATGATACCACATGAATTTGCCAAATTTCCCTCTACAAATAGCTATTTAACCAATTTACCCAATTTTGAATATATCATGCTTTTTCCATAGATTAATGGTGTGGAATTTTAAATAAAATATCGATGAACCAAAAAATTCTTATCAAATATTCACAAAACTAATAAACTTATAACATTGTATTCTGATTATATTTAGGATTTTAAATAATTATGTTATATATATACTTCAATTCAATCAAGAACGTGGTAGTCAAAAAAGCAAGAGAACTCGCCGCCGCTTTCATTCTTCTCCTCTCCGGTGAAGGCGCGTCGTCGCCGGATCTGTGAGAGGAGTGGGAGATAAAAAAATTTGTGTGTTCTTTCGTAGTTGATGAATCCATCGGTGTTGAAAATGGTGATTGTATTGCTTCAAGTTTTTTTCCAGATCTAGACTCATATCTCTCTTTCTTCTTTCCTCTCCGGACCTCCTTACTCCTATTTAAGATCTTCCATCGTCTCCTTTAGAATCGCATACATGTATCATCTTTTCTCTTTTGTGGCTTGGGTCAAGTACAGTTGAGGATGGGTTTGGTCTGTTCGTGGTTTAGACGTGGTTGTGTTCGGGTTGGGTTTATCTTAGGTGAGTCATCGGTTAAAGAGATTGTGGAAAGTGTTGAGGTATTGGGAGAAAAAGGTGTAGTTTAATGAGTAATGCTGAAAGATGTCTCTTAAGTTCGGTTTTTGTGGTTTAATCGCTTAGCTTTTTATCATTCGGAATCGTCGGGTCTCTCCGTGGTCCATAGGTTGAGGCTTCCGTGGTTGGGTCCTATGATCGGAAATTAAAATCCTTGGAAGAACTAGTTTAGCAACTTTCTACGGTGGAAATGTCTCAAGAAGCGGTTATCAACCATTTCGAGAACCCGAGTCTTTCAGAATCTCCGGTAAAAGGTCAACAGGTGTCAGCGACTTTGTCGTCATCCTGCTTAAACTATTTCTTTGCTCTTTTTCTTCCTAGGCTTTTCAATCATTGAGTTTTGACTTGGTGTTCCTCTCATCTTGTAACATTCGGTTTGTCTTTCGGGTTTCGGTTATGGCTTCATCTACTTATGCGGTCCTCTCGTCTTCTTCTCTGTCAAAGTTGTTAGTGTTTGTCGGGTATGATCTTCCTTCAGGTGGTGGCGCCTTCGAAGAGGTTACTAATAATTTGGATCTATCCAAGGTTCTTTGGTTCAACTTGGCGTCGTATTCAATGGATAAGGGATGGACTTGCTTTAGTTTCTGAAGTTTGGTCTTCGTGTTGGGCATTTTAGCGATTAAACTCTTGGATTCTTTCTTGAGGTTGTCTTTTATGTTTCTCCAATGTTTTGGAGCTTTTGTTTCCGAGGGTAGTCTTTTAAACTCGTCGGCTTTGCTTCCGGAAGGACGTTTGTTGTCCTTGTCGGCTTTGTTTTTGGAAAGACGTTTGTTGCCGGCTTTGGTTATTAGAATTGTATTCAAACTGTGTAATCCTTTTCGGTATGAATAGAACACCAGATGACAAAAAAATACTTCAATTCAATCATACGAATATATATAAAAGGTAGACATATTAAAATAAAAAATATTTATATTCGAACTCTCTATGCGGCGGAGAGGGTTTTCGCTGATGTCAAAAGTCAAAGCCGCGTTGACAATAATTTCAAAAACCGTGGGACCAACATGTCATATAATAACAAAAATATACATTATTTTCTCCATTTCATAACAATAATAAACGAGTAATAAAATTATATTTTATTTCATTCAAATTATAACAACTAACAATAGGTCGAATAAGCCAACTAAAATACAGCACATGATCAATAATCAAAACCCATGAAACTTCCTTACCACTTTCCCCCTTTGACACTTTTCTAGCAACTATATAAACTATTTGTCACATATCACAATTTTTCATCAACAAATACAATCTTATACATCAATACAACACATCTCTAGAAAATATATACTAAAAAATGAAGCTTTCTTGCGATACAAGGTTCGCTTTCTTGATTCTCTTTCTTTTCGCGGTACAATCGTTGGTTGTTTACGCGGGTAACTTCCACAAAGATGTTCAAATTCATTGGGGTGATGGCCGCGGAAAGATTCGTGATAGAGATGGGAAGCTTCTATCTCTTTCGCTCGACAAATCCTCTGGCTCGGGTTTTCAATCTAACCAAGAGTTTCTTTATGGCAAAGCCGAGGTCCAAATGAAACTTGTCCCGGGTAATTCTGCCGGAACCGTCACGACTTTCTATGTAAGTAACATATAATACTACTTCAAAATGTTATTACTATCTTTAGATATTCACTTGATGTTATACTTTTAAGCTAATTTTGGTTTATGATGATGGTTTTTAATTGTGTAGTTGAAATCTGAGGGAACAACTTGGGATGAGATCGATTTCGAGTTCTTGGGGAACATAAGTGGTCATCCTTATACACTACATACTAATGTTTACACACAAGGCTCCGGAGACAAAGAACAACAATTTCATCTTTGGTTTGATCCAACACGTAACTTTCACACTTACACCATTACATGGAATCCACAAAGGATTATGTAAGTGCATTTTTTTAATTCCATATACATATGGTTTAATTTTATATATGCTATAAAAATAAGTTCATGACCCATATTGTTGTGAATTGTTAAATTGTATGGGTTCCTTATATACTATTCTAACTCTCATGACATTTTTGATATGGAATAACTAATAATTATATTATTTTTTTGTTATTTTAGTTTAACGGTTGATGGCATTCCTATTAGAGAGTTCAAAAACTCCGAATCGATTGGAGTTCTATTCCCAAAGAAGCAACCGATGAGGCTTTACGCGAGTCTATGGGAAGCCGAACATTGGGCAACAAGGGGAGGGTTAGAGAAAACGGATTGGTCTAAAGCTCCTTTCACCGCTTTCTACAGAAACTACAATGTGGAAGGATGTGTATGGGCTAATGGTAAATCATCTTGCCCGGCGAATTCACCGTGGTTTACTCAACAACTCGATTCGGAGGGCGACAAGAAAATGAAATGGGCACAAGGCAAGTACATGGTCTACAACTATTGTACCGATAAAGCAAGGTTTCCTAAAGGTGTTCCTGCCGTTTGCACTTAAAATCATATATTCTTTGATTCATTAATAAGCTACTTAGCATTGTCTTTGTAATTCAAATAATTTTATATCTTATTTTTCATTCATTTGTTGCTCATGTGTCTATGTAAGAACATTCTTTTAAGAAATAACGAACAATAAATTGTGGAAACAAGAGTTTTCTTTATACTACAACTTAAATGCAAATGTAGAGAAATGGGCTTAAGTTAATAATTAGCATTATGGGTCAAATAATGTATATGTTTAAGTTGGGCTTTGACTTTTTGTGCCATTAAATTCATATTTCAAAGTACTTAGTCGGATTAAAAACTCTGACATCAAATTTACTTAAGGAAGCGAATGAGCAAGTGGCCCAATGATAGTCACCTCTGCATCTAATCGCATAACCCGGGGTTCGAACCTCGACGTTCTCAGTTGGGACACTAGGTGGAAAAAAAATTTTACTTAAGGGAATGGAAAAATTAGATTGAATATTGATTAGGTGTGCGTCGGTTACATTGAAAATGTGGCATCACCTTAGTTTAATTTTCTTAAAATGTATCTTTTCTATTTTGAGATATTTTGTTAAGTGAACATTGTCTTAGTGGGGATTATTATATCTCAACTATGATCATTATCATTAACAAAATTTTTAACTATCATGATTAATTCTTTGTCGGCATCCTACTTTTAGCATTGTTACTTTCTGCTAAAAGTGGCCAGAACATGAACTATATTCTTAGTATGCATGTATGTGTATATAATGCATTTTTTGTTTACTATTTATGATTTATGGAATACGATTATCAAACACTAATTTCATTTATTTTTGTTAGTTTTTTGCATATAATGTGCTAATTAATTCAGATGTTTTCAGAACACGGCATGCCGACAAAATTTTAGGACCGACAAAATTTAGCAAACCAAATATCTAAACGAATCATGCTTTCTAAAATAAATATGATTTACGGTCAATATAGCCGGAAAGTCTATATATTTAGCAATCTTTACGATATATTATAAACTTATGAACCAATGAGAAAACAACACGTGGACTTCCATAAACTATGAACCCCTTTTAAACCTATATATATACTAACGATCCCTTGCCTATATTTTCTCATCAACAAACCATCTAAACATATATTATCTTTTGAACAATCTTATAAAAACATGAAGTATTCATCATTTGCTACAACGTTCTTGATCATGTTTCTCTTTGAGACACAATGTGTTAGCGTCTATGCGAGTAGCTTTCACAATGATGTTAAGATACATTGGGGTGATGGTCGTGGCAAGATTCTTGATAATGCAGGAAACCTTCTTTCTCTTTCTCTAGACAAATTCTCTGGCTCTGGCTTTCAATCAAATCAAGAGTTTCTCTATGGCAAAGCCGAAGTTCAAATGAAGCTTGTCCCGGGTAATTCTGCCGGAACCGTCACAACTTTCTATGTAAGTATAGCATGCATGTAGTTTTACACCATTCTTGTTATGTAAGTAACATGTAAGTTTAAGACTTTCTCGTTATGTTTTTCTTATGTTAATTAATTACATGTAGTTAAATGAGTATGTTTTGGTGTTTTATGATGACTTTTGTTGTAGTTGAAATCGCCCGGAACTACTTGGGATGAGATAGATTTTGAGTTCTTGGGTAACATAAGTGGTCATCCATATATATTACATACTAATGTTTACACCAAAGGGACAGGAGACAAAGAACAACAATTTCATCTTTGGTTTGACCCAACCGTTGACTTTCACACTTATTGCATCACATGGAATCCTCATAGAGTTATGTAAGTGTAGTCTTTGAGTAAATGTTGATCCTTTGTGTAGTATGTACAATTTCATATGATTTGAGAGGATGTGAGTTTATGAACCAACATATTCTTTTTATATTTCAGTTTTACAATTGATGGTATTCCTATTAGAGAGTTCAAGAACTCCGAGTCGCTTGGAGTTCCGTTCCCAAAGGACCAACCAATGAGGCTTTACGCGAGTCTTTGGGAAGCCGAACATTGGGCCACAAGAGGAGGATTAGAGAAAACGGATTGGTCTAAAGCTCCTTTCACCGCGTTTTATAGAAACTACAATGTGGATGGGTGTGTATGGGCTAATGGTAAGTCATCTTGCTCAAGTAGTAGTCGCTCATGGTTCACTCAAGAACTAGATTTCAAAGGCAAGAATAGAGTGAAATGGGCGCAGAGAAAATACATGGTTTACAACTATTGCACTGATAAAACTAGGTTTCCTAGAGGATCTCCTCCAGAGTGTAGTTAAATTACTTTTGTTGTAATTTGATTCTTGAATAATTAAGTTACTTGGCGTTATTGTCTTTGTAACTTAAAATGTTTTTTTTTTGTTATCTATATGTGCATTTGATTTACGTGCATGTTAATTACTCTCAATTAGTAAGTTTTTTTCCCTTTTCTATTTATGTTGGTTTTGTATAATTTATTTTGTCTTTGTGTGTTTGATTTGCATTTGAGTTAACTAATCACTTATTTCTTTAACTTTGTGTTATTCTTCAAAATTTGTCTTACAATTACAACTTGTCAAATATGAAAAAATGAATAATGGTAAAGATAGTTTTTGAATTGTATTATGTCAAAAAATTAGTGTAAACTTGTGAGCTTTCCTTGTTGGCTTGTACATACAAGATTGTGAGTTTCTCTTGTGGCATTTGCTCCAAATTTTGATTTCTTAGGCTAAGGAAGTTGTAGATTTGTCTCCATGAACCACTTCAATGTGTTCAGATTTTGATATATCTCATAGAATTGATTTGATGAGCAAACAAACAAGAAACACATATAATGCTTTCTTATTTGTAATGTTGAAGTCTAGTGATATTTGTTTGAAACTGGCCCGTTTTGAATCCGTTTAACTTTGAGCCCGCGAACGTTTTTTCGACATGTTGGGTATGTTTAAGAAAATATTCTTTAAATTATTTTTTTAAGTTTGAAATATAATTTATAAAAATAATATTTTAATTTTCAAAAAAATGATGTTTAAATATGTGTGAATATATATTATCACTTTTCAAAAATATAAACAAAATTGCTCAATATTTACTAAGAATAAACATATTTATGACAAACAATACAAACCTCATATATGTATCATCTTATTAATTCATGCTTATCAGAAAATGGGTCCAAAAGATATTTTTATATATTTTAAACACTAAACCCAATAAAATTAAAATTTTGCCGTTGTATTGAAACGTTGAAAGTGTTGGTCTGTTAAATTTACTTAAAAAGTCATTGGTCGTATTTAATTCAAAAGTCTTCTAGAGCATGTTCTTGTTGATGTTTATCCAATAAAATCATTTTCTTTTTTTATGCCTACATGAAAATGGTTATTTAAAACATGTGGATAATAACATTACTTTGTGAGGATTAGTTCAGAGAGGTAATCATAGTAACATTCCTTAATTAAACATATTATTTTTTGGCAATAACCAATATTGAAAAAGTTAGAATACCTAAAGGACAAACCAAAATAATTGATACCAAGTAGTACTAATTACGCTTATCCATTGATGTGTATGCATGCATACTAGTTTATATATGAAAATGACATTCAACCAATTATATTAGGGAAAAAATAATACATACATATAAATTTATTTCGTTAGCTAGGCATGATTTGCTATGTAACAAATTGTCTATAAACAATTTAATTTATTTGTACTAGATATTCGTGTGGTTGTGTGGTGAGACTACGACTCTTTTAATTTATTTATTAATTTTTCCATGCATTGACAAATCCATCGTCACTAGTCTCTTCTCTCATGACTTTTATCTTCTATGATACTTTGACTAATCTTATTTATTTTGGTTAATTATGTTTCAATATTTTCAAAAAATGCTAGTTATTAGTAACTCTTAAATATCATACTATTATAACTGTATATAACGTTCTAAAATATTGTGAAAAATATAATCATATTGTGGTGACAAAAGTTCTAAAACACACAAAAGTTTGTTATTTTCATAATTACAAAAATTGATTGTGTTTAAATCGAATAATTACAACTATATATAGACAATTATATTAGCCTTTTCAAATTATGATTTAGGATATAATTTCATTTGGTGATAACACACTTTCAGAAGAAGAAATAAAAACATCCGGAAAGATATGGTTACCCACAAAATTAAATTTACACGAATTCAATAAATAATATAAACACTAGTATAAGTTTAGGAATATAATATGACCTGTAACATTTAATAAGCCCGAAATTGACAAGACCAGACTTAGTTGTCTCCAAGCTGATATGGTTTCATTACAATGAAAAATATAAAATGGTTGAATCAATAATGAGATTAGGCCACTGATTAACATTTTCACCAAGAGAAAAGATTGTTGATGAGCCATTAGACTAATATTAATTAAATTTTTTGTAATTAATGACAGCTATAAAAGTTAGTGGGACCAAGTTGAAGTTTTGTTAGGCAGTCCAAATCAAAGTTTCCGTGTCAAGAAAATTCATCCAATGAAATCATATTTGTAAAAGTATATAACTTCTAGTAATTACGTAACTATCTCATATTATGGTCCATACTATTTCTTACTCATCAAAAGTATAATTACTTTTTTTTTAAACCATACTGTCTTGTGAACTTATCATAATGAAATATGTTAAATTGTGACACTGATGATATTCCTGCTTAATATTGCAAAATTATATACAAGCGTACGTACTTTAATTCTTTTTATGATTAGTATGGCATATAATAATTACTCAAAAGAAAAGTTCATTAAGTTTTGTGTCATTCATATAATCTCTCGTTTTACAGAATTTGAGGATATTAGTCTTCGAACTATATATTAAACCAATTATTCAAACGTTAGGATAGAAAAATAGCATTTTTGAATATTTTATAGTTTTATGATGATATTAGGAAATGATGTGAAAACTCAATATAAATTTCTGATAAGACTTAGACCACATATTAGTACTTTTGGCATGAAAAGAGAAGACAAAAATAGCAAAAATTTGGAAATATTAAACGTTGCTTGTTCCTTTATAGATACAATAAGGATGAAAATAAATATCGTGCTTGAAAAAATAGCCTTTGAGTTTTGGACCACTCATATTCATTAGTCATTTCCAATAAATATTAATAGTTGTCCATATAGACAATATTCAATTTCTTTTACTAGTGGTTTCCTCTATTTTAATTTACCTTATTTTATTTGTCAAATGTGTATACAAAATCGTGATTTCTTGTAGTGATATAATCAACAAAAGAAAACGTTTTGTCATAATACTATTGGATTCATGCAAAAATTTATGAATATATAGTTATAGAGAATACATTATTTTACCATATTGATGTCCCTAGGTTCCATTTTTATGATAAACAATACAAACTTAACGTAGATAATTAAGTTTTACTTTTTGATTAATATAGCATTTTATAGAATATATAAAAGTTGGACCTAGCTATAAAGTATGGTTCCACATATTGATTATTGTTTAAATTTTGAAATGAAAAAAATATCTTTATGGACTCCCATCATTAATTAGTGACCAACCAAAAGAAATTGACATTTTCATTTACAAAAAAAATAAAATAAAAGAGAAAGCGTGTTTGTTTTGCTACTTGCACACTTTGCTAACGCAATCAAATCTTATAAACCCATACACTAATCTCAATACTTTTCTTCGTTGCTTCTTTACTCAATTCACATAACTACTTTTTAATCACATCATAACTATATTGTAAATAATAAAAAAATATTGTTAAATGCCCATAGAAAAGTTTAAGCGCGAGTTTTTTTTTTTTTTTTTTTTTTTTGTTAAAATTTTAGTTTAAGCGCGAGTTAAAAGAAAAGCTGTTTTATTCTATAAATATGGTCCAGTTACGACCCAAATAATTGGATGCATACAAACCTTTAAGAAAAAAAAGAATATCACATTAAAATTTAAAGAAAAATATATAATATTAACAAGAAATATTCTCCTCAAATTTTAAACCAAATTTTGAGAATTTGAAGTCGAACAACTCCACACGTAACGCCTATCTAGACCGCTAAAATTTTGTTCTAAGTAGTGATTTAAAATATTTAAGGACTATTAATTTTATGTTAAAAAGCATGCAACCAATTATATAACCAAAAGATTATTTTATTTCTTAAAACCAAAAAGTCAAAATCATCCCCTTAAAACTATGACATAATTCTTTAAAAAATACTATAACCAAAGGGAAAGTTCATAGCAATTATATAAACAAGAATTTCAAGAAAATACATAAACTTATATTTTTGTTAAAAAATAACATATATACCTATGTTTATACATATATAATTTATAGTTTTTTCCAAAAAAAAAAAAAGTATTAGTCAAAAAAATATAATCTGCTTACCAAATTGATCAAGAAGTACATGAGATTCCAGCTGTAACACATCTTTGCATGCAATGTCTTGATATACTTAAGCCTCCTTTTGTTTACCCACTCTCCTCTCAAATTTTAATTTATTTATTTATTTTATTAATCAAAACTCTCACTATATATACATCTCTTCTTTCTTCTCATATTCCTCACCAAACCCTCCCAAAACACACGTACACACACACACAAAACAAACAAGAGATGTCTCTTTTCAATACCTTCTTCTTCACGGCACTTTTTGCCGCGGCCGCGTTTACTTTCTCCTCCGCTGATTTCAACACCGACGTCAACGTTGCTTGGGGAAACGGCCGTGGCAAAGTACTAAACAACGGACAGCTTCTTACTCTCTCTTTAGACAGATCCTCTGGTTCTGGTTTTCAATCCAAAACAGAGTATTTGTTCGGTAAAATCGATATGCAGATCAAGCTTGTGCCCGGTAACTCTGCAGGAACCGTCACAACTTTCTACGTAAGCATATATAAACACACATCTTCTTGAATACTTCTTGAATCTTTATGTGTCTTTTGTGTTGAACAAATCTTGATAATCTTGTTCTTTTGTGTAGCTAAAATCAGAAGGAACAACATGGGATGAAATTGATTTTGAGTTCTTGGGTAATATGAGTGGAGATCCTTACACTTTACATACAAATGTTTACACACAAGGCAAAGGAGACAAAGAGCAACAGTTTCATCTTTGGTTCGACCCAACCGCGAATTTTCACACTTACTCAATCCTATGGAACCCTCAAAGAATCATGTAAAAAAATCATCAAAAATCTAACCTTTCTTTCTTCACAAGTAAACTCATACAAAACCCTAATTAGGGTTAGGGTTAGGTTTTTTCAGCAAACCTAATATTTTCTGTTTTTTTTCGCAGATTAACCGTTGATGATACACCGATAAGAGAGTTTAAAAACTCCGAATCAATCGGTGTTTTGTTCCCCAAGAGCAAACCAATGAGGATGTACGCGAGTCTATGGAACGCAGACGATTGGGCAACGAGAGGTGGTCTGGTTAAAACAGATTGGTCTAAAGCACCATTCATGGCTTCTTACAGAAACATAAAGATAGATGGTTGTGTTCATACCAATGGAAGATCTTCTTGTAGCTCGAGACCAAACTCTAATTGGTACACTCAAGAAATGGATTTAACAAGCCAAGCTAGACTCAAATGGGTTCAAAAGAACTATATGATTTATAACTATTGTACTGATCACAAGAGGTTTCCACAAGGAACCCCTCGTGAATGTGTTTAAATATTATAAAGTTATGTTTTTTTAATTATTTAATCTTTGTGTTTGATATGCTCTGTTTCTTGTGTGTTTATATATGTTTGATAAATATTTTTTTTCCTTTTATGGGTTTGATTCTTCCTCCAATGAAAGAAATATATGTGTGTGTTTACTCATGAAATATATATAAGAGATGTCTTTGTTTTATAAAAATGCTTATGAAAATGATAGTTCTTTCTTTGTTTGAGTTGAAAATAGTTTAATTTACTAACATCGTAAAGAAATATGAGAAACGTGTTAAATGTCTCTTTTATTTAAATTCAGTTATTGAAGTGAAGTTTATTTAAATTTCATTTACTTGACTAATGTATAAGAATATTACATTCAATGAATTTCATAGTATAACAATGAATGGTCTAATTTCACCTCTAAAACGACATCGTTACACGTGTACACATATAAACCCAAAACGACATCGTTACACACTAAAACTTCAACGGCGTCGTTTCACATCCACATATCATTTAAAACAAAACGGCGTCGTTTTACGTGACTTTGTTATTTTTCTTCAGATCTGATAAAATCATCATCATCGTCTTCAAAAATCAATCACAGAATCGTCTCAAAATAAAATAAAAAATCATCGGAATCTGCGAGAAATCAAAGAAGAAGAAGAAGAAGAAAATGTCTCACAACGATACGATTCCTCTTTACCAATCATCGCAATCGGACATAGACGAGATCGAGAACATGATCAACGACACTTACCAATCAGGTCCAGCCACCGTCCTCGCCGCTCGTCCGTCGATACCAGTTTCATCTTCGCCGTTCGTTCAATCGAATCTACCACCGCTTGCTCCGCCGTCGAATCATAAAGCGACGGTGATTCCCGTTTCATCCCCTCTTCCTCCTCCTCCTCCTCCTGTAGCTAACTTTAGCAGCTTAGAAGGGGCAAAGACGACGAGCATAGGAGGAAGCGGGTTTGGATCTCCACCGAATACATTGACGGAGCCTGTTTGGGATACTGTGAAGAGAGATCTGTCACGGATCGTGAGTAATCTGAAGCTTGTTGTGTTTCCGAATCCTAATAGAGAAGATCCTGGGAAGGCGCTTAGGGATTGGGATCTATGGGGACCTTTCTTCTTTATTGTGTTCTTGGGTCTTACTCTTTCATGGTCTGCTTCTGTTAAGAAGGTAAAAGCTCATAGCTTTTTTGAGTAACTTTTGGTGATATACATTTTAGCTTTTTCAGCCTTTGTGATGAAATTAAAAGTCTTAGCTTTAGTGTGTGCATTTGAATTGTGAGCATTCCTTGTTGGCTTGTACTTGGATTGTGAGTTATGCAATTTAGCTTTTGTGATGAATGTATGAAGCTAAAAGTCTTAGCTCTAGTGTGTGCTGTTGAATTGTGAGTGTGAGCTTTCCTTGTTGGCTTGGTACATAGAATCATAGATTGAGAGTTTCTCTTGTGGCATGGCATTGCTCCTAATTTGATTTCTTAGGCTAGGGAAGCTGTAGATTTTTCTTGATGAACCACTTCACTGCACTCAGATTTTGATCAACTTATAGAATTGACTTGACGAGCAAACAAGTAACACATATGGTTGCTTTCTTTCTTGTAATCTTGAGTTTATTTGATCTACCCTGTCTTGCATCAGCAGCATCTAATGTCTAGTACCCCATATAGGATTTTACCGTGTTAGACATTTCAACATTGAACAGATGTTGCCAAAACGGGTGGTGTGTCGTGGCCGGATTCCTGCTAAAATATGTGTTTTGATTTTCCATCTAAAATCTTCTTTTACTTGTATATGCATACGGTGTTATCAAGGCTTGAATGCAGAACCGTTCTCTATCTATTGCAATTTTGCCTTTTGGTCTTAATCTTTTTCCCTGAAACTTTACAGTCCCAAGTATTTGCTGTGGCATTTGCACTACTTGCAGCTGGGGCCGTGATCCTCACACTCAATGTGCTTCTCCTGGTAAGTACACATATACTTTTATAGCTTTCTGTTTACAAAGTTTTGATTTTTAAAAACATTTCATACCAATGCAATTTTCAGGGAGGACATATAATATTTTTCCAAAGCCTAAGCCTTCTTGGTTACTGTCTGTTTCCGCTGGACGTCGGAGCAGTGATATGCATGTTGAAGGACAATGTGATACTCAAAATGGTTGTTGTTTGCGTGACCCTCGCGTGGAGCTCATGGGCTGCTTATCCTTTCATGAGCGCCGCAGTTAACCCGAGAAGAAAAGCTCTCGCGCTTTATCCGGTGTTTCTCATGTATGTCTCTGTTGGCTTCTTGATCATTGCCATTGATTGATTCGACCATGTAAGAGATTATGTTTCTTCTTTGATTGTGTTTCGAAAATCATTTGGTACAAAGTAGATAGAGAAATCTCCATCCGCAAACTAATCTTTGAGTTCTAATGAGATCATCATATGTATAATGTGTTCTTTTATCCTTTTTTTGGTTGATTTACTCTACTTTATATGTTCTTGCTTAATATTAATATGTATTAATCTGACAATACTTTTTCTATATATATATAACTAGGATTTTAATTTTGGTAATTTGGGTAATTTTTTAATAAAGGAATTCACAAAAACTACACTCTTTCAACCCCTCTTTCACAAAACTACACCTAATTTAATTTTTTCACAAAATTACACCTTTTCAAAATTTTAAAAACTTGATTTACCTTTTAAAAATTACCAAAATTAAATTTTTTTCATTTGGGTTCGCTAATTAGTGTTTAGGGTATAGTATTAAGGGGTAAGATTGTGTGGGTAGGGTTATTTGTCTACTTTTTTAAAAAAGAACCATGACTATTACTTAATATTGAAGCCAAGATTTTCACTCTTGATAAAAAAAAAAGTCTTAAAGACACTAACTCACTTGTGGGGTTTGATTTTGGAACTTGCACTTGTTACTCCCATGAGGTTTCGCTATGAGGTAAGAGTCTCTCTAATCCTAGATGGCGCCATGCCTACAAAAACCGTGGCCTCAGGATTCGTAGTCACTAGCCATTGGTTTGGACTAAGTTATGATCCACATTCTTCAAATGTGGGTAAATGGTTTGGACTAAGTTAATGTGTGCGAAGTTAGTTTTATGACTACATATGTTTTGAATTAAGTTATATAAATTTAGTACTATATGCGTCCTTTTTCTTCAATCATGCCTTTATAGTTGTGCTTACCGTACCATTCTCAACTACCAAAAGCTTCAAGCATTGGCCAAATTTACATGTAGTAAAGGCCACTAGATTACTTTATAATTATGGGAGTTTAGTTATAGTGACATGCTTTGATTCATGAATATTCATATCACAAGGTACATATACATTTGTATATAACATAATTTGTTCACAAATACCCTCATCACATCTTATTCATGATTTTTTTTTTTTGTGTGTAGGGATCTATATATATAACAAGAGTTGAAAAAATATTTGTCCGAATATATAAAATACATAAACTAAATTAATAATGGAGACGGAGACAAATAAAGGGAGGTTCATTTCCTCTTTGATGTAGTAATTTCTATACCGTATATATAATATATAAAGTACACAAGTGAATGAATGTGGTGGACTGGTGGGTGCTTTAATAGTTTCCTTACCATACATCTCTTAGATATCTTCCACTTATTTGCAGATTCTTTACAAAGCTCTCTGCTTTTGTGGAATCCATTGGTCCCTGCAAACAAGACAAGACATAAGTTAAAAACCAACCCCATCACTGTCTGTTTGATTCATCTTTACTTTAATCAGGAAAGATTGGTCTTAAACCTGTTCTTGAGCTATTGTGTGGAGAGATCTGTGAACGTCTCTTGCCATGCCTTTCGCGTCACCACAAACATATACATAAGCTCCTTCGGAGATCATCTTCCACATATCAGATGCCTGCATTCCCGAAAAAATTTGTCAATAAAAGAATCTGTATCTGAATCTGAAGAACTGAGTTTTTGATTGTATTAAGCTGAGAAAATAGACATACCTTGTCCATCATCTTGTGTTGTACATATTCTTTTGTAGGTCCTTCGCGAGAGAAGGCAACGCTCAGCTCGGAGAGTGCACCACTCTGAAGAAACCGCTGGAGCTCTTCCTCGTAGATGAAATCCTGCAACATATATTTTAAAGACTTTTGAGAAATCGGTCTTAGACGTCATTGAGAGTTTTGAGAAATGGCTTTATTTACCGTTCTACGGTTTCTGCATCCAAAGAACAAAACAGACTGTCCAAGTTCAACACCGGATTCTACCAACGCGTGTCTTTCTTGAAGAAAACCTCGGAAAGGAGCCAATCCAGTCCCTGGACCGATCATGATGATCGGTACCTTAGTATCAGAAGGAAGCTTGAAGTTGGACTGTCTAACAAATATCGGTGCCGAGCAACAGTTTTCACTTTTCTCATAAGGCACAGCACTCTGTTATTACAAAACAGACAAGAGAACCCAAATTTCAATTCAACAATTCAATATGTGATAAGATTGCAAGAAACTGTCTCATTTTTTCGGGTTTTATACCTTCATCCAAGTTGAACACACACCCTTATGAATCCTACCAGTTGGCATCTTCTCATAAACCAGTGCACATGTGACATGAATTCTAGTTTCAGCAATCCTACAAAAGTAAAAAAGAAACAAGATAAGTCTCAAAGAGAAAAACTTGACCACAAAAGAACAAGACAGTGAAAGGTACTTACTTGGGAGATGATGATATCGAATAGAACCTAGGCTGCAACCTTGGAGCAACTGCAGCGAAGAAGACACCAAGTGACGGCTTGGCTGAAGGAAACTCAGCCATTACTTCGAGCAGACTTCTTTGACTCTCTACTACCCACTTTGAATATTCATCCTATTGTTAAAAGGATTATAAAATATACTTGTCAGAGAAAATATTACAATGGAAAATAAAGAACAGAAGCCAAGAAAGAGTTCAGACACAAACCTTTCCAGCAGGTGACGCTAAGTGTTTCAATCGCTCTGCTTCCGCTGGGTCAGAAGCATGAGCTGCCAACGCAACTAAAGCAGACTGCAAGAAAACAATTGAATTTTAAAATCTCTATGATGAAACTAATCATAACCAGCTGGATGAAAAATTAGACTTGATCGAACCAACCTTCTTAGGAGAGCTCAACAGACATGCATATCGTGTAAGCGCTGTTCTCAAGTTGCAAGTTGGGAATGGAGGAGGAAGCGAGCTGTTGATTGGTGTGCCATCTTCTTTATCAGAGTGAAGGGAGAAGTAAGTATCAGGTGACATATCCAGCAACCTAAGCGCTTCCTCTACTGTTTCATTTAAGTTATCACTAAGTACACCAACATGATCTCCAGTTTCATACCTGACAGACAAGATAAAGACCATACATTACATTCATGTTATTCTTCAAGAATATTTCCTTTGTACGCGTTTTAAAAAGCAGTAAAACTCACGTAAGCCCACTTCCGGCAATGTCAAACTCGAGATGGGTGCAAGAACGGTCAGACTCTGGAGTATGAAGCTCTCTTCTCACAGCAACATTTGCTCTATAAAGCACCAAAACAAAGCACGGATTTGATCAACTAATAAGACAAGATTATCAAAAAGAGAAAAAGTAAGAAGACTACTTGCACACCTGTAAGGATGTTGAGCATCAAACACGACATGACCATTACCGTTGGCCAAGTTTTTCTCGCTCAATTTTGCATCTCCGGAGTCATAAATAGAAACTCTGTATTCTAACACAGCAGCAGTGTATGGTGTGGCAACAGCTGTATCACCCTCTTCCCTCAGAATTGTATCCAGCTCGGGCCACAATGCTTCTCGCCTGTAAGGAGATTTCAAATTAAGCTACTACAAATGTCAAAAGGTAAGAAGCCAAGAGAGGAGAAAAAGTAGATACCAAGCGGTGAAATCATCTTCAATACATTGGTCATCATCTCCAAGACCAACATGTACGAGACGCTGTGCACCTGAACAAACCATTCATGAAGTTAGGGAAAACAATACATGCTAATACAACATATCAAAACAGAGATCCAAAATGAATGATGAAATAAATAAATAAAACAAACCTTGCTCGACAAGGATGTCATCTACAACTTTGGCAACCTGCAACACCATTTTCACAACCAATTCAAATATTAGCTCAGTCCCAATTATTTGAGTGAAACCAGGATAGTAAAACAAAGTGATAGGAGAAAGCCCGTAAAACAAGGTTCGATTTTTAAACCTTATTAAAATGTTCATATTGTCTGTTTCCTAATCCAAACACTCCGTACTTCAAGTTCTTGAGCCATTCTCCTCTATCATTCCCCTGTAAACACACATGTTACAACTTCATAAACAAGAAAACATAAAACACACGTTACCCACAACTAAACTAAGCCAAGCAAAAGACTCACCTCTGTAAACCATTTGTAGAATCTGGCTGCATTATCCGTAGGCTCACCGTCGCCATATCTACACCGATATCACAAAACCAAGATCAACCACAAAGAACAAAACAAAACAAACTCTTTTAAGACTAAAACTTCCAAACAAAAGTTAAGATACACAGCTAAAAAAAGACTAACGTGGCCAAGAAGAAGAAAGCTACATCCTCTTTCTTCAACTTCTCCTCATATTCATCATCATCCGCCGCATAATCGTCCTGTAAGCAAAAATCAAAATCAAAATCTCTACTTTATAACAACAACAACAACAACAAAGAGCATATAGCCTCTTTAATTTACCAAATCAACGATTTTGAATCTAGTCTTCTCATATCTTGCCTTAGCTTCGTCTCCTAAAGCCTATAAACAACCAATAAAGAATCAAATTAACTTCAATTTTCGAAAAATCACACACCATTGTAGAAGATGATAATAATCCTAACCTTAGCAAAACCTTCTGCAGTGCCAGTCTGTGTCCCAAAGAAGATCGTGACCTTGTTAAGCCCATCGTCTTCGATCTCTTCCTCACGTGGCTTGATCACCAAGGGCTTAAGCGTTGCGACGTTTCTAGGGTTTTCTGAGCTGGATCTACGCCATAGAAGCATGACGATGCAGCCTATTAGAACGGCTATTGAAGTGGTTACGACCATTGCGAATTGGCGATTCTCGATGAGCATGGTGGTTAATTCGGCGGCGACGGATTCGTAAGCTGAGGCGTTGGCTGGGTCGGAAACAATCAGAGGCTCTCCTTTGATTATTGCCGACATTAGATCGAAAGGTGATGATATCTTCATGGATGTTGGTGAAGAAGAAGAAGAAGAGGACATGGCGTATCGATGAAGAAGACAAAGAAGAAGATCTCTCTCTCTCTGTGAATCGGAGGGTTTGGTTAGGTGTTGTGTAGGTGAGAGAGAGACTCTTTATAATTGAGACAGAAATATAAATTTTAAGAAGAGAGGCAATAATATATAATCGTTGATTTTTAAATTATTTTATTATTAATATTATTTTATTAATAGCGCTCACCAAACCAGACCGGTCAAACCAACAAAGCGCGTTTTGCTTTTTAACCAATGGTTAATTATAACATTTTTAGTATAATCTACCTTAAGTAAATATTTTTTTCCAAATATTTATATTTCTTAAGAAACCTAACAGTATTTCCGAGAAAAAAAAAACCTAACAGTATTTTGTTATTTCCCTTTCATTATTTGGTATTATATATAGAGGAATATATATTGTTATTTATTAAATCTAAAATGCAAAAAGCAAGTTATATTAGTTTTTAACTAAGGGTTAATTATACAGGCCGTGGGTGTTATATAATTAAAGGAATATATCCACCATTAGAGAAGGTCAAGCCTGAGGGATTAGTTGGTCAAATATGGATGGAACTTAGCAAATCACTTTATGTAATAAATTACGACATCAAAAAAAAAAAAAATGTATACACTAGATACTATATTATAATATATATTGTCCAAAAAAAGACAAAGCCATACTTAATGTTTCAAAAAATACAGTTTACTAAGACCATCTCCAAAAAGGAACCTTAAATATATTTTATTTAATTTGAGGTTTCATGTGTTTCTCTCCAAAAGAAAAACCTCAAACTTAATTTTACATATTGCATTTAAGTCCTTACTATTTTTCACAATTAAATAAATCTCTTAATTTTTGTAGATAATATAAAATATACCTCAAATAATTATTAAACCAATAAATAATTACTAAATTAATATTTTTTATTTTAATTTAAAGTCTTTCTTTTAGTTTAACATGTGAAAATTAAGTTTATATTTACAAAATATAATTTTTTATGTACTAAAATGATGAAATTAAAAAGTTAATAAAGATATTTGTGAAATATTATTAATTGAAGGGAAAATGCAAAATAAAGATGAAACCTCAAATTTGAGGTTTTGAGATTTTTTTTGGAAAACAAAAAACCTAATATATTTGAGGTTATGAGGTTTCTTTTGGAGATGCCTAAGAAAGTTCCTTGTCGCAGACATGTTGCTGTATGAAGGATGGTCAGACGTTGACTTGCATGTCAAAGTTGTCTTAAAAATATTTTGGTCGAGTTATTTAAATTTGGTAGTAACGTTTCATTCCAAAAAAATATGATAAAATTGCCTTAAAAACCTATTTTTCACTTTACAAAAACATAGTCTCCCAAAGTAAATCAAAAGTGCAATGTGTGAACTTTTTTTTTTTGTCATCTATTGTTTTCATTCAAAGAAAATTTCCAGATGGGTTACAGTCAGATATTGTGTACATACTAAGCATTCACTACAAAAGGCCATCTACAAAAAATGATATAAGAGGCTCACAATTCTACAAACTAGTTAAAACTTCACCGACCAAAAAGCTAATGAGAATGTACTCGATCTTCACTCTCAAAAGAAGAAGCTAGCCAACTTGGATACCCCACTTGAACATAAGACTGGACCATGTTCTTTTGAATAACACTTTTGGCTATAAGGGAAGCACATTTGTTAGCAGATGGGTTGATTCCTCTGCATTTCCAACTTGGCAACCTCTTACATGTCTCTTAAGATTTCGAAGTTGAATACCTAAAAGAGGGCCACGCCTTTGGTCCGTTGATCGCGTTCACCGGCTCTTTAGCCTTCCAACTCAAAAATAACAAGATTAAACCCGTGAGTAACCATGCTCGTCTACGACCCATAAGATACCTTTCAATTGAGCTTCACGTAATGTATTCAACTCAAAGAAAGCTCTTCTGCTATGGAGCTTTGTTAGCCTCTTGAATCTCTCACTACCCAAGACGCTCCCAACAATTTCTTTTCCTTGCACCAGGCCAATCCTATATTGCATTTCACCCACGGATCAGGTGGTAAGCTCCATTTCTTCAATATTTTTGACTTTTCCTTTAAAGCCACATCAGGTTCTTTTTTATTGATTTTTTGAGCTTCAAACCATAAGAATGCTTCTTCTTTAATCTTCTTTGAAGTTTCCAGAGAATCAAAAACTTTTCCTTCGAAAATTAAATTGTTTCTATTCTTCCAAAGATACCATATTACCCAAGGCCACACTCTTCTAGTTTCTATTGAGAAATCTTTCGTATTTCCCATAGATAGCAAGTAGAAGAAATTGACATAGATAGAAGTATTATGAAAACCTTGACCTGGCATAGGAGGGAAGGAAAGGGACCATATTTGTCTTGCTAAAGAACAAGTAAAGAGGACATGGTTTATGGACTCTCCATCTAACCCACATGCTTGACATCTTTGATCAATTTTCATGCCACGAGAAGCTATAAGGCCGACCACCGAATTGCTTGATTTATAGCTCTCCATAAGAAAGACTTGATTTTGGGTGATGTTTGAACTTTCCAAATCAAATTCTTCAGCTCTGTAGAGAAGGTCTCACCGTTGCCACCTCAATTAAGGATTTCTTACTAATCTGATTTGCCAACCAATACCCAGATTTGAAAATGTACTCCCCACTTCTATTATGTTGCCATACCCAAAAATCCTCTCGATCTACCACCGGATTGTCCTTTAAGATTAAGCTAACATCTTCGGGATAGAAGTTCTCCTCAAGTTTATCTCCGTCCCACTTCCTAGCCGACGAATCAATCAAATCAGAAACCTTCAAGTTCAGATCAATTAGTGGATGCTTCATCAAAGGAGGTCTTCTCCTGCCATGATCATAGAGCCACGTATCCACCCATACACTTGTAGATAATCCATTACCAATCATTTTTTTTAAACCTCGAGTGAGTAGATCTCCGCCATGAATTATGCTTCTCCACCCAAAAGACGGTCGCCTCCCTATCTCAGCATGTAAGAAATCAGAGAATTCAAAGTATCTACTTTTCAAAACTCTTGCACAAAGACTATTAGGCTCTTGTAGTATTCTCCATGCCTGTTTTGCAAGGAGGTCTTGGTTAAAACAAGTCAAATCCCTAAACCCCAAACCACCTTGTTCCTTGGAAAGACACAGATTCTCCCATCCAATCCAATGCGTCTTTCTTTTACCTTCCACCGCATTCCACCAAAAGCTTGACATAGCCGTAGTAATCTTTTTACAAGTTGCTTTCGGCAACCTGAAACAACTCATAGCATATACTGGCATCGCCATTGCCACTGCCTTCAGAAGAACTTCTTTCCCTCCTTGAGATAAAGTTCTAGCAAACCACCCTGATAATCTTGAACTCAATCTCTCTCCAATATACGCAAGCAATTCTGTTTTGGATTGGCTAAAACATTCAGGTAAGCCTAGATATGTCCCTGCTCCGCCTTCATTGGAAATACCTGTAATCTCTTTAATCTCCTTACAAACATCTTCTTCAACTTTGGCTCCAAATGTGATAGAAGACTTGTTTAGATTGATAACTTGACCAGAGGCTTTCCCATAGGTACACAAAATTCCATTAAGAACACTTGCTTGTTGAGCTGAGGCTTTACACATAAATAGACTATCGTCCGCAAAAAGAAGGTGATGGATAGTAGGCCCTGATTCACCAAAACTGATCCCTTCCAGCACACCTTCCTCTTCAGCTCTATTTAACAAATGGATTAAACCTTCTGTGCACAAAACAAAGAGGAAAGGAGAAATTGGGTCCCCTTGACGCAAACCTCTTTCTGGCCTAATTAACCCATGAGGTTGATCATTAATCAGGACGGAAAAGGAGGTTGTAGTCACACAGAACATAATCCAGTCTATCCATTTTCTCCTAAAACCCAAAGCTGACAAGAGGACTCTCAAATAGCTCCATTCAACTCTATCGTAAGCTTTAGACATATCAGACTTTATCGCCATGAACTCTTTACTCACTCTATCATGAGTTCTCAAACCGTGAACTACTTCATGAGCAATCAAAATGTTGTCTGATATAAGTCTCTCAGCCACAAAGGTTGATTGAGTAGGAGAAACAATCAGGGGCAGCAGTGGTTTCAACCTAGCTGAGATAATTTTTGAGACTATCTTATAAATAACTGAACAAAGACTGATGGGTCTTAAGTCAGACATCAAAACAGGGTCAACAATCTTAGGGATCAGACATAGATGCGTGTAGTTCCATTCCTTAGGAAAAGCTCCTGTCTCAAAAAATTTCTTCACTTCCTCTATTACCTTGTCTCCAATGATGTACCAATACTTTTGGAAGAACAAGGCTGTCATGCCATCCGGTCCAGGAGCAGCTGATGGTCTAATAGAAAAGACCACATCTCTAACTTCTTCCTCAGTGACACATTTAGTCAACTCTATGTTCATTTCCTCACTTACTCTAGGTTGAAAGTTGAGGAACATCTCTTGGAACCTCTCCGGATCCGAGGACTTGAACAGATTTTGAAAGTACCTTACAACCACTTCCCCTTTAGCCGCATCTGATTTTTGCAAGACCCCTTTCTCATCCAAAATCTTATCAATTCTCTTTCTACCTCTGCTATCTTTAACCGATGCATGAAAGAACTTGGTATTTAGATCTCCTTCATTCAACCATTTGTCCCTGCTTTTCTGTTTCCAATAAGACTCTTCCTCCTTATAAGCTTTGAGGAGATCTTTCTTCATTGAGTGAGTAAGACATAGATCAGGACAACTAGATGATTCTTCAAATTCTAGCGCTCTTTCAATCTGCAAGATCTTATCACCTGAATGACTTTGATTTTGAAGTTTCCACTTACTTAGAGCTTTTCTGCATCTCCTTATTCTATCAGAAACTGAATTGAACAGGTTTGGACACGATTGGCCCCAAGCTTTGATTAAGGTTTCTTTCACCAAAGGTTTATCCATACATCTTCTATCAAATCTGAAACAACCCTTATAGGGTTCATTTGAAGCAGTCATCCTAATCATTATAGGTCTATGATCTGAACCTCTCTTGTCCAAGAAGGTTTGATTAGAGCTAGGGTAATTCTTCCTCCAACTTTTATTCCCAAAGCATCTATCTAACTTACATTGGATATACAATTCTCCTCTCTTACCTCCCCAAGTAAAGCTGTTCCCAGCTGATTCTAAGTCTACCATTTCACAGACTTTGAGCATCTCATTAAAATCAGAGAAAAAATTATCACTTCTTGAAGGTCCCCCAATCTTTTCTCCATTATGTAAGATAGCATTGAAATCTCCCATCATGCACCAATCTTCTTTCCTATGTGAACTTTAAAAGCATATAATTTACACCTATGTTTCTTTTTTTCTGGGGTCATCAATATTTTAGTTTTTTGCTATTTATTCGTATAATTGCACTGGTTTTATAAATGTGAAAACAATAAATAGACTTAGTTGGAGTTATATTGGACCCAATTAAGGAGATAATGGCAATGAAAAAGCCCACGTCGTTGAACAATTATGTTTTAGTTGGTCAATATGAAAAATTATGTGAACACGACATTTTCCACGTGGACAAACATTAACCACTTTGTTTATCCATGTCATTATCAAATTTTATGATAGATTTTATAAATAAAATATTTTCTTATGTTTTTTTTTGCTGTTAATTAGTCAAAAAATCTTATAAACACAACATATTTGTACTTTTTTTTATTGACTCAAAACAAAACGCTCTTGGTCTTATTACAAAATTTCTAAGTGGACTTGAGATCTATATTTTTCTATAAATTGTTACAATGTTTTATATATTTTTTGAAAACTAATGTTTTTATATTATCTTTTTAAATGACTATAAGAGGTGTGAGTTGAACTTGACCACACCATTTTTGTTCGATTGTTTGATTGAGCCAAGACTTTAATTTGGGTTTTGGACACAAGAAAAAGGTCTCAAACGTCAATAATTTGTTTTTATTCAACCAAAAAATTATAAAAGTTCCAATCCTTCACAATTTTAATTATAATTTTTGACACCATTGGACATGTCATAAACTTGTCTTTACATTTTTGTTTTCTCACGTGCTTAGAATAAGTTAATTTGGGCCGTTTGTGCCTAAATTTGTCAAATAAAGTAGCCAATAAATTCCGAAAGGTCTCAATACAAGGCCTTATCTGCTTAGCAACACGGTTTAAGATTAAGTAAGACACTAATAATTATGCAATCAATAGTAGAAAACACCTAAATAAGTAAATTGTGGAATGGATATTCACTAAAGCAATTTTACACCTTTTTTAATTGAGGAATTCACAAAACTACACCTTTCAATCTTTCCTCCACAAAACTACATATAATTACATATAATTCAAAATTTTCACATATTTACGCCCTTTCAAAATTTTAAAAGCTTGATTTACCTTTTTAAAAATTACCAAAATTAAAATATTTTCATTTGGGTTCGCTAATTAGTGTTTAGGGTATAGTATTAAGGGGGTAGGATTGTGTGGGTAAGGTTTATTTAGATTTAATTTTAAGTGTTTAAGTGTAGTTTTGTGAAGTATTTTTGAAATAGTGTAATTTTGTGAAATATAATTTAAATGGTGTAGTTTTGTGATTCTCCCTTTTTAATTTTTAAGTTGGAGTTGTAAGATAATCCAAAATATGGATTCATGCTCTAAAAGAGCTTATTGAAAATACTAAAATATGAAATAGAAATAGCTCATAGAGCTTTATTATAAAGAAACTAAAAAAGAGATTATTTGTGTTTGTCACAAAGAATCAAAGTGTTTTGAAATGTTATATTATAAGATGAAAGAGAGAGTTTTGCAACTCTCAAAGGTTAAGTTTCTCAATCACATTACATAAGATACTAGGATTTAACCCGTGAAGTACCACGGGTTTATGTTTTTTATAAATAATTTTATATATATACAGTTAATTTAGAAGTTTGTAATATTTTTTCTGATTTTGTAAAATAAATAAAAATATTCAGAATTTCTAAAGAGTATTTTGTTCTTTTATTGTTTATGCAAATAAATATAGAGAAATTCACAAAACTACACCCTTTCAATCATTCCTTCACAAAACTACTCCTAATTCAATATTTTCACAAATTTACACCCTTTCAAAATTTTAAAAGCTTGATTTACCCTTTTAAAAATTACCAAAATTAAAATATTTTCATTTGTGTTCGCTAATTAGTGTTTAGAAATAGTATTAAGGGGTATGATTGTGTGGATAGGGTTTATTTGAATTTAATTTTGAGTGTTTAGATGTAGTTTTGTGAAATATTTTTGAAATGGTGTAGTTTTGTGAAATGTAATTCAAATGGTGTAGTTTTGTGATTCTCCCATAAATATATAATGAGAATTATATTTTATATAGCAAAATCTTAATATAATTTGTAAGTGTGTTTATTCCAAACTATTATAAACTATAAAAATTAAGGATGGGCAAAACTTTCGGATCCGAAATACCTAACCCAAACCAAACCGAAATCCCCAAATCAATACCGATTCTAAAAACAAATAACTCGAATGTATAGGGAAATTTACTACCATAATACCCGAAATCGAATCTTAACCGAACTCAATTTTGTAGAACTAAACTAAACTACTCTAACTACCCAAAAATTATTTAAAATAATAATAGTTATAATTATATTTGAAGTACATAATTGGAACCAAACCGAAATTAAAGAACCGAAACCGTTCCAAAAATAAATAACCCGAACGAATTGAGAAATTTACTACCCGAAAACCCGAAGCCAAAACAAATTTCTAGATTTGAACCCGAATTACCCGAAATTTGTTTATGATAAAGTTTAATCATTATTTTCAAACTTCTTGTCATTTATCTAGAATTTTTCTAGAAACTGAACCCGTTAATAAATAATTGTTATGCTTAGTGTTAATTGATTTAAACAAACTTTATCTATGTTCAATATAGATGTTTATTAACATCTAAAATATTAATATAAATAGAAAATTATAATATGGGCAATGATTATATATAAAAACTAAACTATATACTTTTTAAAAAATATTTATATTCTGAAATTTTTTATAGACCTCCAGTAAGAAAAATAAAAAGATTATATCAAAAATATCATAAATATGAAATTAGTGGTTGATTTTATGTTAAAATCGGTTTTATTGTTTTTGTTTATATTTAAGTCAATTTTAAAAAGTGTATATATAGAATGAGATATGTTTGTGTGTAAGTTTCACATAACTCTTTAAGTGAGTTTAAAACCAATGACATAGTATGTAGTTAAGTGAGTTTTTTTGGAAAAGTTCAAAAAAGTACTTCAAAAATAATAATATATATATTTTTATTATATATTTCGTATAGCAAAAATTTAATATAATTTATAAGTTGATTAGACCAATAATTTATTATTTATTATATTTAGGATTCGAAAATACCCGAATTCAAAATACAAACCGAATCAAAATACACAAATCATATTATGCGATTTACCCAAATTTATTTAAAATTATAATTATTTTGATTATATATATATAAATAATTGTTGTAAACATATTCTAAATATGTAATATAAGATTTAAATTTTAGTAGAATTGCAATTTCTTCTTTTTTGTTTATAATCGAACCGGAAATCAAACTCGTTAACAAACTATTTTGATTTTTATTGTTTGATATTTTTAACAAAAAAAATTTTCAAATCGTTTTTAAATTCTTAATAATATTAATTAAACCTGTTTGTAGGGCTGGGCGTTCGGCATTAACCGAATAAACCGAACCGACCGAACCGAATTATTCGGTTTTCGGCATTAATTCGGTTATTAAGTGTAAACCGATCGGCTAAAGTTTAATTAGATTCCGGTTCTCGGTTCGGTTCGGTTCGGCAGGCGATAACCGATCGGTTCTCTCGGTTTAAGAGAAATAACATATATATACTAAAAACCCTACTTGTATTATATCATCTTTTTGACCTCTGCCTCTTTTCTTCTTCAAGCCGCCTATAAACGAGATGAGACTAAGTGGACGGTTTCTTTTCTTCCCTTCATCATCGATTTATCACTCCCATTGATTCATCACTTTCATCGATTTATCATCTAGAGGAGAAGAAAATCCAACGAATCCCTGTTACAAACCTCACCGCAAAATCTAAAAGGTTAGTTCTTCTTCTTCATTTGTTTGATCTCTTCTTTTATTTCTAAGGTTTATGATTTGATTTAAACACTTAAATTGTGTTCTTATTTTTTTGTTCTTCTCAAATCCGTTGTGGTGTTAGTGTATGTTTGATTGTTTGTTATAGTTTTCTAGTAGGTTATCATATCTGTTTGTTATGATTTTCCACTGATTAGTTTAGTTGTGTATCAAATTTTCTCATTTGATTCTTTGAACATATATATTTACTTTGAATCTAATATTATATTGTGTATGTTGTTGTTGTAAGGCAACTCTCTTGAAAGAAGATGGAAGGATTAAAGGGTCGCATATCACCGTCGCAGCAACTTCCACGGCGTCGGAGCCAACGACGGCGCAACCACTTCGATGGTTAAGAGTCACTTGATCAGAACCCTAATTGTATTCGAATTGCATTTATTGTAATTGGGCTTTTAGTGGGTTTTTGTTTATAAACTTGTAAATTTAGGCCCATTTTGTTTTTTGGGTCTAATTCGGTTCAAAATAACCGAATTAGAAAAATTTCGGTTTATTTTCGGAATAAAAAAAAAAGCTGCTAACCGAACCGTTTAACCCGATTACCGAACCGAACCGAACCGAAAATTTGCTCGGTTTAATTCGGCTGATTTTTTTTCTACCGAATAACCCGATTACCGATTTAACCGACCCGGTTTACTCCGAACAACCCGTTTGCCCAGGCCTACCTGTTTGTTTTGATTTAAATAAAATTTTAATGGTAGTTTTTATAAAAAAAAAACTATGTAATAATGTATTTATGTGAATTACATATGTTTATTTTGTTTTTCAAATATTTTTTACATAATTTCTTTAATATTTTTTATTTATTTTTGGAGAGAATTATAATATTTCCTTATTTGATTTTTCGTAATTAAATGTTCAAAAATATTTCCTTTTATGCCCAATGGCATAATGTGTAATTTAGTGTGATTTTTTGGAAAATTTCAAATTAGTACTTCAAAAATACTAATATAGATTTATATGAAAATATTTGATAGAAACCCTAATACACAATGGACCTAATATGACATTCTACCACTTGGGCTTTACTTCCCTTAATACGAGTAACTTACTCAAAAGACTAAATATTATGAAATATATGTAAATGATATTTTTCTCATATTTCTTTTCGTACTTACCCCATGCAATGATTTATGTTTTTTTGGGGGTAAAGTCATCACGACTCAACAAACCCTTTAGGGGGCCACATGAGATTATATAACATTAAAAATTGTTATATTTTAATGTTTTTCTTTTGTGGTATGTTGCGACCACTTGCGAAATCCCATCGTATTTAATCCCATCACCATTTAAGTCCAACAATTTTCTTGTATATATATATAAGTTTATTTATCATATTATCAATATCCGTAATACATATATATACTAAAAAGTATAATAGAAAATTTAAATTTATAATTAACATGTATGTTAAAACAGGGTTCGGTCTTAGGACCGAACTGAGATAATAAAAATTGAGGAAGGTCGGAAAACTCGTTAAATGATAACTAGAACGAACATGTAGAACTGAAGTGAAATAGGTGTTAATCATAAGATGTCGAACGGAAAATGTGATTAAGAACTCGAAGTTCGTTTATTGACAGATTAATTGTTTGATACAATAACGAAGTGAAATGATATGTTTGTGATAGTTTCTCTCTGTAGATTCTCTCTCTAAAATTCAGATCCTTTGCTTCTGAGAAGGAATCCTCTATTTATAGGGAAAATCTTTGATCCTTGGCGGACTTTTGCTCCTTGGCGGGATCACTTCGGCGCATGCCCGACATACGGAAAGCTGTTTTGTCGAACACGCATTTGCATTAAATGCTGTTGTCGAACGTGCCTTTGCATTAAATGTTAATTCGGCTGACTCCTGCGTCTTGCAGGTTCGTACTGACACATTTGTTAACCGAGCCACGACGCCGTACAGGCGTCACCTGTGTCAGTCCTGACAGGTCTGTACCGACGTCACCATGTCGGGCATGCTTCCTTCCGACGATGGGCTTCGGCTTTGTTGGGCCTTGCCTCTGGTGGGCCTTTAGGCCGAATTCCAAATAAAGCTCACCAAACTCTCCTCCTGGTGATTTCCGAAATGGGTCAGACCTGATTGGGGTTTGGCCCACCCTTAACGAAGTATGTTAATATGATATATGTTTTGACAGCTTTTAGTGTGGCATAGATGCTTTCTAGCTAGGTTAGGTGAAGATGCAACAACAACAAATTAAATGATAATTTTTAACAAAAAAAAAACAAATTAAATGATAAGAAAGATGCATGCATTTAAATGATAAAAAACAAATTAATTTATACATTTCATCTATCAGCATCAGTACTAATCCAAGTTTACCATATAAAGTAATATTAATTTAGCCATCCATATACTAATTATACAATTATTTCGTCTTAGGTGCCAAATATTTGATTTTAATTAGTTACTAGCTATAAACTTGACACGATCATAAGAAAGCTAATTAATATTATACGGTACACCCAAAATAATCCAAATTTGTTTATCCTCTTCTATACTACTTGTGATCCAAATAATTTTGTTTTATATAAGAGACAATATGATTAAATAATATTTTGATATATTTTCATTGTTTATTACTTTAATTTAGCTGTTAGACATTGTTAGGCACATGTCGTCCTCCTTTTTAAAAACCAATTTCTTCCCGTTGGTGATGATAGTCAATGTTCTCGTTAACACACACACGTATATAAAATCCCTACGACCTGCCAATGTTCACCTAACACGTGTCATGATTATTATTTTTTAAAACATTAAGATAAGATTAGTGTCAATTAATTATACAAAGATATATATCATCGTTTTTGTGTTATTGTTACGATTGACCCATAAGAATGCATGCTCTTTGTTTTTATTATAGCGTTTGAAATTTATATATATATATATATATTTATTAACGATGAGTTGGTCCAGTCTGTTAAACGCAGTCTTTGGTGACGTTGTGCTCTTACGTTTGAACCACGTTTGGAGCGATGATTTACGCATTTAAATGATATTATCGAAAGGTTGGTCGCGGATCTATGGGCTATAAAAAAAAAATATTTATATATATATATATTTTTGTTGTTATTTGAATAACTATAATATAAACATTTTTTTAAATAAATTTATTTCCTTCAAAATAAAAAATGATTTTGTAGTAGCTATAAATCCTATGTAAAATGTTTAAAATTAAAAAAAAACTTATAAAAATGAAAAATTCTAAAATACGTACGTTACCCAAAAAAACGATAACACAGAAGTAACGTGACCAAAGGTTAAAAATAATAAAATTATTTAATTATTTCTGGACCCTTATTGGGCCCCACCATAAACTGCATCTCCTCATATCTATAGGCCTCTCTCTACTCATATTTCTCTCTCTCTAACTTTTCTTTCTCTCTCTCACTCTCTCTCTCTCTCACTCTCTCTCTCTCCTCTGGTTTCTCCGTTCTCCGGCGAAGAGGGAGAGAGCAAAAACCGTTCGATTTCGTCTTCTTACATCGTCGAAGTTTTTTCTTTAGCTTTCCTTATTAGGGTAAGCTCCTTTTTTTATTTCTCCTTTTTACCGATCTCTCTCTTTACTTTTTATATCTTTTATTTTACACCCAAAACTTTTATTTTCTCATTATTTACCCCTCTCTCTAATCTATTGTAGGGTTTGAAGAAATCTGGGGCTTGTTCATTATTGTTATGTTGGCTCTGATTTAAGCTTATCTCTCTCTAATGGATTCATCTCTTGATGGTATTTACTTGTTTTTTTTTCATTGGTCACAAAGCATTGATATTCGTGTAAACTTTGTTTTTCCCCATATAACAACGTTCAAATTTCTTGGTCTATTTTTGAATATAAAAATATATATTTTACTTCTACTTTTTTTATGTTTTAGCTCATGGTATGATGAATAAAGCTTCAAGCTTTGGATTCTTATTGTTCAATATTTGTGTAAACTTTTTTATATCTTCTTGTTGAATATGACACTAAGTACTAATTTGCTTCTATCTTTGGTGATTTTGATAGTGATTCTTCACTTTCTTTCTTTTTTTCTTTCTCTTGTTCATTGGTTTTAACTTCATATTCTGTGTGTTTATTCCCCTATCATTGGTTGTTAAATTGTTATGTTTTTATTCAAATTCAATAGTGCCACAAAAGGCTAAATATGAATTACTTTCTGTGTAGAAGAATTAGATTCCATAAGATGTGAGACTAGTTTTGGCTTCTGATTTTCTAAAAAAAAATCATGCTTTGATTCTAATTCTATCACATAAGTGTATAAGACATTCTTATATGGTTTGATTCTTTTCTTTGGTTTGTGTCCCATTATTCACTTTTTCATCATAAAGAACATACCATGATCTTTTGGCTTTTGTCTTGTTGCTTGGTTTCTCTCTTACTCCTTGATGTCTCTCTAGTTAATGTGTGTGGTTCTAAGAAAGATTCTTGTATTAGTCTTAGATAAGTTGTGAATAAGATTAAGACATTATCTTCTGTTGCCTACGCTTTGGGTCAGAAGTTGTAGTCTTAACATCTTTTTGTTCTATATGTAGGAGCTGCAGATGACTCATCGAAATGCAGTGAAATGAGTGTTGATGAGAAGAGAAAGCTTGTTCACGAACTCTCAAAGCAGACACACCTAGCTACTGAAGTCTTGCAGGCATGGAGTAGGCAAGAGATTCTACAGATCTTATGCGCAGAGATGGGGAAGGAAAGAAAATATACCGGCTTTACCAAAGTTAAGATCATTGAAACCCTTTTGAAGATTGTGTCCGAGAAGAAATCTGGAGAGTGTGAAGGGAAGAAGAGAGATTCTGATTGTTTTCCTGTTCAAAAAAACTCAAAGAGACAAAGGAAAGTCGATAATCCTTCTCGTTATGTGTCTCCAACGAGCAACAATGCCTCAGGGAGCTGCAACTCGGTTACTAACAAAGGTAAAAAGTAATTATTCGGTTCAAAGTTATTGACTTTTTTAGTGAATACTAACCCGAAAATAGAACATGGTCAGGTGAGACTCCTATCTACTGCAAGAATCTGGCTTGCCGGGCTACATTGAGACAGGAAGACGCGTTTTGCAGAAGGTGTTCGTGTTGCATCTGTCTTAAGTATGATGATAACAAAGATCCTAGTCTATGGTTGACTTGTAGCTCAGATCTTCCATTTGAAGGTGATTCTTGCGGTTCCTCTTGCCATCTTGAATGTGCTTTCAAGACCGAAAAATCAGGTCTTGCAAAAGACAAGCAAAGTGAAGGATCATGCTGCTTCTACTGTGTTTCTTGTGGTAAATTAAACAGCTTGCTTGAATGTTTGAAGAAGCAATTGACTATTGCTAAAGAAACCAGAAGGGTAGACGTGCTTTGTTACCGTCTTTTCTTACTCCATAAACTCTTAAAGGGCTCGACGAATTACCAAACTTTGTCTGAGGCTTTGGATGAAGCTGTGAAGAGTCTAGAAGCCGATGTTGGTCCTCTCACCGGTCTCTCCATGAAAATGGGCAGAGGAATTGTAAACAGGCTTCAATCTGGTCCCAGTGTGCAGAAACTTTGCTCTTCTGCTCTTGAATCTCTTGAAACTCTAGACACAACACTTTCTGATGTTGCTGCTGCATTGCCTTCACCTCGCGGCTCCAAGATACAACATGGTAAGCTTTTTCTTATTTACCAAATTATTGAGTAATGTTTTGAAGTATGATAATAAGTAACAATGGTGATGCAATTGCTCTGTTTTTGTTTTGCTAGATTGTTCTTATGGCTTGAGCAATGAGATATCTGCAGATACAACAACCACCACAGGATCAACCAAGATCAGATTCGAAGATGTTAACGCTACTTCACTCACAGTGATTCTCGCCTCTAACGAACCTCCCTCTTCTACAAACATCGTTCATTATAGTATATGGCATCGTAAGGTCACTGAGAAAGATTACACAGAGAATTCGACTTGCACGTTGTTTACACCAAACACAAAGTTTGTTGTGTCTGGATTAGCTCCAGCTTCTGAGTACTGTTTCAAAGTTGTGTCCTTTAGCGGAACCAGAGAAGTAGGAGTCGATGAAATCAATGTTATAACACGAAACGCCGAAGAAGGAGGAACTAATTGTTCTTCTTTAGTCGAAAGAAGCGAAAGCCCTCTCACAAACTGCAGCACATTATCTTCTAATCCTTCCTCGGTCGAAGCAGAGTCCAACAACGATTACATTGTCCCTAAGAAGCTTAACAAAGATACTCCTTCGATAGACGATAACACTGCAAAAAGGACAACAGAAACAGACACTGCACATGATGAGAAACACATTGAACACATTGTGTTGCTTGATGAAGAAGAAGAAGAAGAAGAAGAAGAAGGAGAAGCTGTTGCAGATAAGAATGGTTCCGAAACTCCTGTCCCTGTTACTACAACAAATCTTGTTACTAATCGAAACCATTCAGAAGCAAGCTTGCCTATAACTCCATTTAAGTCAGACCAAAGCAAGAACCGTCAAGCAAGAAACGGCAAAACCGTTAAAGATAACGGTAATAACGGAGATCATTCTGCGGCAAACGGAGGAGGAGGAGGAGCAGAGAGTGGTTTAGAGCATTGTGTGAAGATAATAAGACAGCTTGAGTGTTCAGGACACATTGAGAAAGATTTCAGACAGAAGTTTCTGACTTGGTATAGCTTAAGAGCTACTCCACAGGAGATAAGAGTTGTTGAGATATTCATTGATACTTTCACTGATGATCCTGTTGCTTTAGCTGAACAGCTTGTTGATGCTTTTGGCGATCGCGTTTCGATAAAGCGTTCTGCGATTGGTGGCGGTGCGGTTCCTTCTGGCTTCTGTATGAAGTTGTGGCATTAGTGAGTTATGTGTTTCTTCTTGATTATTATGTTTTTTTTTAATATTTGAAAAGTCATTTTCGAAAACTTTAGTCTAATTATTGGAACATTTCCATGCAAGAAAACATGTATTGTTGTTATCGGGTTATTTTATTATTAATGGATTTTATTCCATTTATGAAATTGTACTAGACTTAATTATAATTTCGTTGACTACTTTAGGATAATGATTGATACTACAATAGAATAAACAAACATCCAAAAAAGTATTTTGGACTTAACAAAAATAATTAATTATGATAAAGTTAATAATATTATATGTAACCAAAAATATAAATTTGTATATTACTATATTTAGTCATTATAACAAAATATTATTTCTGAATCATTATTAGTATAGCTATATTTTCTTCATGCTTAATTCGAGACAAAACACATCCACAACTTTTTAAACCTAAATAAAAGAATAAAACAAAAATGCATGAAATGACTTTAAATAAATATACGACAAAATAAGTGTGTCCTCGTGATTTATTGTGACCTCCACTACGTACCATTGACATGAAACTATACACACACACACATCACTATCGGTTCTATATCCATATAACAAAAGGAGAAATATTTAATTTTCTTTCGAATATACTAATAAAAAGTTTTTAATGTGTTTTGTTATTAAGAGCATCTCCATTGGTTAAACAACAATGGAATTGTTGGAGAGTGCTTAACCATATTTTAATAAAATTTAATCTTTAAGCAACTTAATTTTAGATTTAATAATTTGCCGCCTCCAATGGTTAAGCACTCTCGGTGCTTAAACAATTTTTTTTTTTCATTTTCTAAATCTTATTTCAATTCATAAATTATATTTTACATTTAGATTAAACAAAAAATGCAAACTTTGATATTCAATAAGCAAAATCTGATATTGAGAGTTTCAGAAAAAATACATGTTTTTTTGTCAAAACTTGTTCTTTCTTGAGAGAGAGAAGAAGAAGAACCCATAAATTACAGAGAAATAACACAAGGAGGAAGTCTTTTTTTTCTTTTTCAAAACCAACCAGAATGTGACACGTATGGGTGCTTAAAAATTGTTTAAAATGCTTCAAGAAGCATGGACTATAAACATATTACCCATTTTCCATTTAATTAATTCACCTAAAAAGCCTAAGCATCCTTATAAACAACTCATAAACAACACTAATGGACATGCTCTAATTAGTAGAAGAAGTGAAGAAGATGAGGAGTATCTTTCTAGAGAATTAACTAACAATTATTTTAAAATAATAAAAGTATTATGCGAAAAAGGCAATAAGTAGAAGACAAAAGTTAACAAATAATTTACATTTTTTTTGTGAGCGACACAATAATGGAATCGGCTTATTTGTTGTGTTAAAAAAAACACTTTTAACAAAAAAAAAAAAATACAAAAACTTTGCTTTCATATTTTCAAAGTTTAAAGTTTCGTTATATTAAAAAGGAAAAAGTAGAAACAGTCTGGTATATATGGATTGTAGTGGAATATAGATTGTAGACAAATTAATAATCGTTTTCCATTTACACGAAAAACTTTATTTGTTTCCTTTTTTTATCTTAAAAACTATACTCGTTATAAAAGGAGTTGTATAATTCTTTTTTGGAAATAAATCGAATAAAAAAGTAAATAATCCAATACTTTAAAATAAATCCACCAAAAATTAAGTCTATACGATATTAATTCCCTTTTTCTAAGATTTTCCATTTTCTTACTAACCAAACATCAATACTATATAATATAAAGCAAGGTAAGCGATATGACTAAAATCTATACCCCAAGAACTTGAGATTTCTCTTCTTCTTTTAATTCTCACAACAAAACTTTATTTGTGTATCAACATGGAAGATCAAAGACACCAACACAAACATAACAAGCAATGTGGCTCTTCTTCAGAAACTCATCACCACCACCACCACCACAACCACCATGTGGTTCAAATCACACCACCAACAGAAGAGACAAGCCTAGTCACGAGACAAATCAAGAACACATGTTGTAACGAATCATCATCATCAACATCATCATCATCATCATCATCTTGTGTCTTCAAGACAACTTCAAGAGACGCAACAGAACGTGCAACATCTATGAGAAAGCTCTTAATAGCTATTATCCTTTGTGGTGTCTTTATAGCCGTTGAAGTTGTTGGTGGAATCAAAGCCAATAGTTTAGCTATACTCACCGACGCGGCTCATCTTTTATCCGACGTGGCGGCCTTTGCAATATCTTTGTTCTCTCTATGGGCATCAGGATGGGAGGCAACGCCACGTCACTCTTATGGCTTCTTTAGGGCAGAGATACTTGGTGCACTTTTGTCCGTACAGATGATATGGCTTCTTGCTTGTGTCTTAGTCTATGAAGCCTTTGATAGGCTAAGCAAAGGAAGTGAAGAAGTTCATGGGTCTCTCATGTTTCTTGTCTCTTCTATAGGTCTTTTTGTGAACATTGCTATGGCTTTCTTGTTAGGGCATGATCATGGTGGTCATGGTCATTGTCATAGTGGTGGTCACAACCATGAACATGGTCATGAACATAACCATGATCATGTGGAGCCACATGATCTATGCGAAACCTTGCTTGAGAATAACGGTGTGAAGAAGAGGAATATAAACATGCAAGGAGCATATTTACATGTACTTGGAGATTTGATACAAAGCATTGGTGTAATGATAGGAGGTGCAATGATATGGTACAAGCCAGAGTGGAAGATTATTGATCTTATATGCACACTTGTGTTTTCATTGATTGTGGTGTGGACTACTATAGGCATGTTGAAGAATATTTTAGAGGTTTTGATGGAGTCAACGCCACGGGAGATAGACGGTAAGGAGTTAGAGAAAGGTGTGTGTGACATGGACGAGGTTGTGGCTGTTCATGAGCTACATATTTGGTCGGTAAGTGTTGGTAAAGTTATGTTGGCTTGTCATGTGAAGATTGTGCAAGAGGCTGATGCATGTTTGGTTCTTGATAAGGTTGTTGATTATGTTAAGAGGGAATTTAATATTAGTCACGTTACTATTCAGATTGAACGTTAATTATTAGTAATGTTTATTAATTAGAGATTTTTTTATGAATGTAAAATCTATATCTTACTAGGATCTTTTATGAATGGTTATTAAATCTATATCTTTTTCTAGTCAAATTATTAAATGTATCTTATTATGGATCTTTTATGAATGATTATAAAATCTAATCTTATTAGGGATCTTATATGAATGTATTAAATTTAATCTTATTATGGATCTTTTATGAATGGTTATAAATATACCTTATTTAAGATCTTTTCAGACCAAAACCAAATAATTCATTAGGCCGAGATTGAGTTTATTTGGATAAACATAAGAAATCAAAAATAAAACAAAAAGATACATAAATAGTTAAAAATATCAATTTTGTAAAAATAAAAGGAACATAACAGTTTTAGAGATATGTTTCAGTTATAGGTTGTCTTCATATATAAATTCCAATTTTTTAAATTAAATTTTGTGAATGTTTCTCCCGTTAATCTTTGAGGAATTCACAAAACTACACCATTTTATCTTTTTCTTTACAAAACTCTACATAATTCAATTTTTTTATCATATTTATACTCTTTTAAAATTTTAAATGGTTGATTTACCCTTTTAAAATTTACCAAAATTAAAAAAAATTATTTGGGTTCGCTAATTAGTGTTTAGTGAAAATGGGGATAAAATTGTGTGAGTGGACTTAATTAGGGATTAATTTTTAGTGTTTATGTGTAATTGTGTGAAGAAATTTTTAAACGGTGTAGTTTTGTGAAATGCAATTAAAAAGGTTTAGTTTTGTAATTCCCCATTAATCTTTCATTAACAAGCTTACTTATTATTCTTCTCTCTGATAACGAAATCTTTAGAAACGGTTGGATTTAGTTAAATGGGCTAAACTTACTAAAAAGCCCAATTAATATGTTAACTTTATTCTGGCCCGTTTGGTTACAAGGATATACATATCCAAACTCAGCCTAAAATCCCCAAATTCAAAATCAACGGAGGAAATTCGACGCGTCATCTTCGTCTACGAGGTTTCACGAAGCTATAAATCTCTTCTGTTTAGCTTTCGTTGAGCTCTAATGGTTGTTCTACATTGTTTTTAACAGTAAAGTTTTGTCCTTTTTTTTTCTTTCTCGCAGGGCTAAAACAGAGAGCTTTAAGTACATTCAAGAAGAAAGCAATGTAGATAATAAATGTTGAATCTTTTGAAGTTTTTGTATTAGAATAAAACCTTGCAGAGAAAAAAATAAAGTTATGCTAAGTTAGTTCTTAAGCTACTTTAGATAGTTTTAAGGAATCAAGATTGTTCTGCTTTGCTCTCATTTAGGAGCTTCTTGTCTTCTTCTTCATCATTGTCTTGATTACTACTCTTGAAAGTCTTGCATAGAATTATGTAGACAACAAAGCTTATTGTACTTGTAACAGCAAGTAGCCAATAGTATTTGTCAAGCCTAGCTTTAGACATATCATCCACAAACCAGCTCTGTCCTTTACCCGTTGAGCTCGAGTATGCCTCGACTATCGAAATCAGCGCGGCGCTCACAAAGCTTCCGACACCAAAGACACTTGTGTATAGAGCAAAACCCATTGTTCTCATTCTAACCGGAACCTCGCTGTAGAAGAACTCTTGCATCCCAACGACCGTGAAAATATCGGAAATTCCCAATAGAATGTACTGTGGAAGCAGCCAGAAGATGCTTAATGGGACGGTCTCTGGATCGTAATTAGGTAAAGTCTTGGCCTTTATGCTTATGTCTAGTCTTTTCCTTTCGACTAATGCGGCTATGACAACGGCGATTATTGATAGGAACATTCCTACTCCCATTCTCTCCATCACGGAGATACCTTTACCGTTCTTCTTGATTCTTTTGGTGATTGGGATCAAGATCTTTTCGTATAGCGGCATAAGTAGGATAATTGATATTGTGATGGAGCTTTGCAGGGTAGCGGGTGGGATCTTGAAAGTGGAGCCGATGTTTCTCTTCATGGTCATGCCTTGTTTGGTGAAAAACGTAGCTGGTTGTTGGAAGATAACCGCAAACATTAGAAGCATCGTCCATATGGGTAAAAGTCGAAGCACTAGCTTGACATTGTCAAGTCTAGAGAAAACCGTCTCCGAGCTTTTCTCTTCTAGTTTCTCCGTGGCTATTGGAGGACTCTCTATGTCTTCTGCCTCAGTGTTTTCGGCTTTAAAGAGTGGCCTCTCTTGTAACCTACATAAGCAAGAAACAGAGAGCACAAAAACAGAACATTGTAAGTCATTAAAAGCTTTAATAGTCTTATGAACATATCATAGTTGTTTAGGACTTACTCTAGCTCCATGGCGTCGAGGTCTTCATCATCTGCAAGTGTATATACGCTTCCCTGCTTCGCTACTTTCCCTTTGATGAGTTTAAGGATCTTCGCAAAAGAAGTAGTATGCTTCTCCTTAGTCTTCAAATCGGTCCCGTGACTATAAACATAGATTCCGCAACCTGAAAGAAACAACAAGATCAACAGGACCATGGCGATTCCAGGTATGGCGAAACCAAGGACCCAACCATAAGTATCTTGTATATAAGCCATCACAGTGACACCCATCAAGCTTCCTGTGCATACACCAAAGTACCACCACTGAAAAAACTGAGTCTTTAGGCTAGCTTTAGACTCCTTTTCTTCATCCAAAGGAACATCCGAGTCCTTATTGAGGTCGTGGTCGAGCTGGTCCGCACCAAAGGCTTGAAGAGAAGGGTTCAAGACACCTAAACCCATTGAGACAAGACCTAGTGAAGAGTAGAGAAAGTAAGTAGACACTGTCTTTGTAGCGGAACGCGAACCAGCAAATGCAGTCCATGTTAATCCCACTAGACCCTTTACAAGAAAGTCGAATTTTTCAACATAAAGTACTATATGCAAATACATAGATAATGTGTGAGATATTAGTAGAAGATTCTTACAAGAAAGTAGACAGAAGAAGAGGCAATGATAGTGAAGAATCTATCCCAATAAGCATCAGCTAAAGGAGCAGAGAAGAGAGGCAACATAGAAGTAAAACCAGCCCAAGTGCTAACTGTTTTAGCTGCTCTTGAGTTACTCATCTTTACTACATCTGTTAGATATGTCACTAAGTTTGATGCTACTCCTTTGAATGCATATCTCTCCATCCCAGCAATTACTATTAATTATAACAATTAAAAAAATATATATATTATATAAAAAAAGTATTAGTTTTGTAGTTTGAGTAAAGTTTGAATCTTTGAAACAAATTAAAAGAAAGGAGAGAATTAAAGTTAATTTACCTATGAGAAGGAGACATGACTTGCCAAGTGTTCTTGTCTTTGGTGCTAACTCCATAATTAGGGTTTGTCTCTATGTGTCGGATTTTTAAGGAGAAAGAGAGATTGATTATTATTTGTAATTCTATGAATTGTGAGATTGATTATTTATAGTATTAAGTTCATAATCGTTTAAGAAGGAAATTAACATTCTATATATTGATTCTAAACGATATGGGAAAATATGTGAAACTGGAAAAAAAATTCATGAAATGGAAAATTAACTAATTGAAAGTAGGTTAGGAAACTCAATTAATATGTAAATTAACTATTCTTGATTATGTAACTTTTTGTTTTACTTTGTTAACAAAACTGAAAATTCAGCAGATATGATTTTATTTGCAATATATTAAGGGAACATATAATAATTGTTAGCAAAAATGTACGGGATTTTTTAAAAACTTCCGAAACAATAGTTTTTTTTGGGGTTAAAAAATAGTTGGAAATTAAATAGTCATGTATACTATCTCAAAATAAGCTAATCATAAATATTCCAAATTATAAAAAATAATATTAATACGCTATTATACTCGTTAGTTTAACACCCTTTTACGTAGAAAGAGAGTGTGCATGGTCACGCTTTAGTTTCAAAGAATTGTATTCGTATGAGTTTTTAAGTACTCATGCAAATGATCGTGACCAAAATCACTCAAAACATATTATAACTATTGTATATATAAAGTATATTAAAGTGTATATATATGGTTACGTGTAGTAAATTAAATTTCGATTTCGCGGAAAGTGTAATGATAGTTTTAGCCTAATTTTAGTCTTTTTATTTGTGACAGTAATAATATCAAGCGTATAAATAGATTATCATTCTCTAGCTAACACACATATTGTGTATGCATAAGAAACCATAACAACGTAGAATAAAAAAAATAAGAGTTACGTAACGTAACAAAACCATCTTATTAATTCAACTTTCCATTTTCAACACTAATAAACTTCTTGCCAAAACATCACAAAAATTAAATTTATTCTTGAGAAAAAACACAAACTTTCTTAATCGAAAGTAAACCCCAAAAAAAAACTTCAGAAGAACAGTACTAATTAACACTTTAACAAAAAAAAAACAGCACTAATTAACACGTGAACAATCCCTTCGAATCTCACCACCACGACCAGTCTTAACACCGACACGACCCAACTTCGTGATGGCCGATACAAAAGCTTGTCTAAAAGCACCTTCGTTACTAGCAAACAAGTTCACAGTAGATCTTGACCGTTGATCATTGAACAACACTTGATCAGACGTGAACAAGCCCTTTCCTTGTTGTAGATTCTTGAAATAAGCATTGTCAAAAGTACGTGGCGTCGTGGGGTCCATGTTGATCGCGATACGTGGATCGACACGTATCGGACACATTTGTCTTAGCTGGAATGCGTAGCCACGGTTTAAACTCGGGTCAATAAATGTTCTAGTTCTAGGGCTAAAATTGTAAATTCGCTTTGAGAATTTTCCACAATGTGCAAAACCTATAGTGTGTGCTCCTGAAAATGACATTTACAATAGAATTTTTATAAATTAATAAAATTGTGACGAAGTTATTTTATTAATTTATAGAAACTAATTATATTAAAATAGTAGATTTGGGATCAACATTTTTATATTAATTTATATAGAGATATTAATAAATCGAGTTTTAATTTATAGAAATTATATCGTCTAACATTTTAAGTAATAATTGAATTGAAATCGGTTTAGTTTCGATTTGGTTTGTTACCTGAGAGAGCGATCATATCGGTTTGAGTTAGACCGTGACGGTTAAACATGGTATTGAGTTGGTTTAGGTTAAAACCGGGTTGTGGAAGACTATGTTGAACACTAGCCTTTGTCGAAAATCTGCCGTCTCTCCTCCCTAGCTCCACCGGGTAGCTTGGTCCTCCGGTCTACAAAATTTATATATATTTTATTTATTACAATATATCAATAATTCGTATTTAGTTGGATTATATGACTTGTTGTTACTCGTATTTTGAATATAATACTTATGAATCGCTAATAAATTAAAAAGTTGACGATTGATTCCATTTGTTATTTTATGTTTTCATCTAGAACTATATGCTTTTGGAATATAATAATAATAATACGATTAGTTTTTGCAACGAAAAACGGTATATACTTTCTGGAAAAAAAAATAATTCAATACCTAAGATATTAAATAAAATATTTGTAACCAATAAAAATATATAATTCATACCAAAACAACGACTTCACGGGTGGCTAAAGCTAAAATGTCAGCACATGAGACTTTGTTACGACACTTAGGATCCATATCTACGGCTTGTTTCGCCTTAACCACCGTGTCGAATCCGTCTCCGGCCAATGACGTGTCATCTGGATGATCTCTCTCCGCCGGCGATGCCAACAATATCGACGCGTCACATCCCTAAATTATTCATATAATACCAAACATTAAGTAATTAAATTTATAAACATACTATTTTTGTATGAAAAGGTTATATTAGGCATAATTTAATTTCTTACAAAATCTAGAAGTTTTGGTCATTTTTAAATATTTTGTTAAAATTCTTTGGGTGAATCACAAAACTACACCATTTGAATTACATTTCACAAAACTACACCATTTCAAAATTACTTCACAAAACCACACCTAAACACTCAAAATTAAATCCAAATAAACCCTACCCACACAATCCTACCCCTTAATACTATACTCTAAACACTAATTAGCGAATCCAAATGAATTTTTTTTAATTTTGGTAATTTTTAAAAGGGTAAATCAAGCTTTTAAAATTTTGAAAGGGTGTAAATTTGTGAAATATTGAATTAGATGTAGTTTTGTGAAGAGAGGGTTGAAAGGGTGTAGTTTTGGGAATTTCTCAAATTCTTATATATATATACATTCAAAACTCTTATAAACCTTATAGTATACATATATGGTATACTTAAATAGTCATACATATAATTATATATGGTATTATAAATATTGTAAACTTACGCGAACGAAGCAATCGTGGAAGAAGAGACGGAGAGTGGCTGGAGCCGTGACGAAAGTCTGTTGAAATTTCTGACGAACGGCGTTACGGACAATGGCTTCAACGTTAGGACATGAGTTTCCGTAGAAACCTGTACGGAGCTTAGCAGAAACACACGAAGAAAAGACAATAATAATTAGAGAAAAGATAAAGAAAATGGTTTGTGAAGTATTCTTCTCCATTACTAATTTATTAATTAATTAAAATGTTTTGATGATCTTTAAGAGTTTTAGAGAGTCTTCTCTTTTTATAGGCATCATATAGTAATAATAATTGTGTGATGATTAATTCTGAATATATGATGTGTTAGATGATATCCTTTATATTATAAAGCACAAGTCACTTGGCCAATCAAATTTTGCCGAGTGGCTTGTGCTTCAATATTTATTTTTGGCAAATTTAAATAAACCAACCAATACTGAAATCTAAGAAATTTTTTAATAATTTTCTTTATACAAAATATTTTTTCGAGAATTTTTTTAAAATATAAAAGAAAAATTAAAATCATTCCCTAAATCTATTACCCATACTCACAATTAAAGTCATATTCAAGTAATTTACGATCAAATTTCATTTAAAAAAATTATTTATTTATTATGCCAAAAAACTATTTAAAACAAATAAAATACTATGAGTAACTTCTCCGAATTTTCCTCTCCCACTATATCCAATCCATTTTAAAAACCACCATTTATTGTTTGATTGTTTTTTTATGCAACATTTATGATCCACTTTTAAAAACCACCTAAAACAATCTCACGCTATGAATGAAGAATTGGATTCATATAACAAAGATAAATCGTTAAACACTACAACTATGTTCTTGCATATCAAACACGAGAAGATGATTCGAAGACTAAAGGTATGTTTTTTTCTTTTAAAAACAAAATATTAGAATCACTATAAATTTGACATATTAATTTGTGATCATGCTTTTTAGAAATTTAAAATACATGCCAACAAGAGATTTTAAGTAAAAACGTATTTTATCGTCTTCAACTCTTACTCTTTAGTATAATCATGATATCTTTGATATTTAAATTTATTTTAACATTAATTTTAATATGTTATATTTATTGTTATTAAATCATTTTTTAGAAAATTTTACGTGATACATCCAATTATTATTATGTGTTATCTCTTAAAATTTTACAAATTTAAATGTTAACAAATTATTTTTCAAAAAGTTTAAGCCGGGCGTAGCCCGGGTCAAAACACTAGTATTAAAATAATTAAGAAGTATTAAATTAACTGTTAGGAATGTGGGTGTAACATTCCATCTAGATATTGACAAATTTTGAGAGAGGAGGCTAGAGGCTTTAAGTTAATTAATATTTTAATCTTTCTAATATTTTGTTTTTATTTATAAAGTGAAATTATGAAATTGGCTGTTATGCAGTGGCCTATTATTGACCGTGACAGTTAATTATTTCTTTTTATATATATACAATAAAATTGAGAAAAGATGTAACTAGGAAACGAAAATTATTTATAGTTATGTATGTTTATAAAATATGTACAGTACGTGGATAATCCTTAATTAATTACATATATTATATCTTATTAGGCAACTTTTCCGCGTTATGCTCGGTTTATGTTTTTTGAAAATTAATTTAAAAATGTTGAAATAATTGATTTATCTATTAAAAAAAATATGTAAAGCCAAAATTATGATTATAGGCTTTCTAAAAATTATGATTGTAAATATTCATTGTTATAATCCATGTTATTGAAATATACATGAAAAAAGAATACGTGTAAAGAAAAATTGTATTAAAAACAAAATAATTGACATTCATAAAACTATGAACAATTTAAAAGGATATTTATAATTAAGAGACCCTAAAGCTTAACTCTATCGAGCAAGTCAAAAAGTGAATATTCCGAATTAAATATGACAAATCTTTTTGTTTGCTAAAAATTATAGACTTTATATTTTATAAAGAGTTAAGTTTTCTAAAATTCCTTAATTAAAATTTCCTAAATTCATAAAATCAACTTTCCGAATATTTTATTTAAATTAAAAGTTATTTCGCAAATTTTATATTCCAACCATATTGACTCAGTCAACAAAAGTTTATGATTAAAATAAAAAGTCAACAAAAGTTGAAATTTATTTTGACATTTTGCGCATTTTATTATTAAAATCATTTCTTAATGAAAATAGAATATTCATTAAAATAATTTTTAACCAGAAAAATAATTGAATATTTTTTCATGATATTTTTAAAAATTTCTCTAAATTAAATGTGCATATATTTCGTTAATTTATTGGTTATTTTTGATAATTTTCCACAAAAATTTATAAAAGATGAATATTCAAGTTTAATAGTCATTGAAAAGTCGAGGATTTAAATAAGATTTTTTCTTTTAATTTGATAACTAATATTTTGTAGAGAACTTTTATTAGTGAGCTTATGAAAGTCTTTTACGTTTTTTTAATGAAATTGTTTAGGTGGTTATTTGATTGGTTGTTATTGAATAAATTAAACATGTCAAATTTTTTTGGCTGAGACTCTTTCTGGTGCTGACACCTAAGTTTTTTTTGTGAAAATCATTTCACAAATAATGTCTTAGGGATATGTTTAATTTATTTAACATTGCTCTTCGTAAGGCTTCGTAAGGCCCATTAAAACCATTTAGTGTATTATGTAAATTTTAGGAAAATATATTTTTATGAGAGAGTTTTGATTGATTTATATTTAGGGGGTGTTATTCAATCAAGGTTTTTAATAGATTTGAAATCTAATTAGAATCCATTGTTATTCAATTGATGTTTTTAAACTTTTCATTTAAATCTAGTGTTATTGGATATGGTATTTATAAATCATGTTTCAATGAATTTTAAAATCAGGTGTTATTCAATAAATGATTTCAAATCATTTTTAAAAATCTAGTGTTATTCAACATTCCAATGACATTGGATTTTAATTCATTTCAAATGATTTGATATGGATTCTAATGAACAAAAGAAGAGATTTTAAATCCAAAGTATTTTGGTGAGATTTTCAAATCTAAAGAAATGATTTCCATTAGAATTGATTTTAAATCATTAAACATTTAGAATTCAAAGATTTATACTGTAAAATCATACCAAATCACACCAAATCACCTAAGATTTTAAAACCCCTGTTGAATAACACCCCCTTAATGTTTATGACATGACCACATTTATTTGTTGAAACTAAATATGGTGATGACACCTAAGTTTATTTGTGAAAATCACTTCACAAATAATGTCTTAAGGATGTATCCTTATCTTTGACAACTCAAATGCATGTTATCACTTCTCAACAACTACTTAAACAAGATCGAGAAGATAATGACAAGACGATGATGAACACATTTTATTTTATTTTACTAAATTATATATATATATATATATACCTTAAATTTAACTTTACAACATATGACTTCCTTTTTTTGTTGGTCAGATTCTTTTAATATATATGACTAATTTAACAAAATTTCCATACAACTAAAATGAAATTATGCAATATCGAGAAGCGACTAATGATCTATTTAGGTTAATCACTGGTTGGTCAGAGTTATATTATTGACAAAAAAAACAAAAAGTCAAACTAACCAACACAAAGAGTTTTAAGTCTTGAAGGCTTTAATCAGTCACATGGACGTTTAACAAACAAAAATCAGTCACATGGCATCTAATCATTAAAGGACAACGACGCCATTTCTTGTGTTGAAGCGAATAATGTAGTAAAATATTATAATCTGAAGTTTAATTTTTTTTTTAATTGTCACAAAATACTAATTTATACACTTTGATGTATACCAGAAAAACAACACTCAATCCTCAAATTCTGCAACCCAATATCTCTGGACTCTTCTGTAAAAAAATACTTTTTTTCTTGTCAACATATATAAGCAAAACTGTGTTGTCTTTTCGAAACATATAAAAAACAGAACAAAGTAAAGTAAACTGTGTTGTTCTTTTAGACTTTTCCTCCATATTTGAAATTCAACTTGTAGTCTTGTTGCAGTGTTGATAGAGAGTTTCTACAAGGTCCTTCTGCAGAAGAACAAATAAAGACAAGAGAGACAAACAAAGTTATGTCGAAAACCGAAATATGGAAGAAAGTTGTGACCAAGTAAAAATATGAAAAAGGGTATTTACCACCAAACACTGTGTGAAGATACTGAAGATCTTTTGGTGAGCAAGAGTCTATAAGAGCATACACACCAGGCTTTAAAGCTTCATCTACCTCCCTGCAAAAGATGCAATAACAATATACACTTAACCACTTATATTTCAGTGGCCTTTTCTGCAGTAATTAGTAGTTTATGGAGTGTGTCTGATAGTTTCACAAGAAGAAAATGTATACCTGTTGATACCAGTTTTAAGGGGACCATATCCGGAAGAAACCGAAATGTAAGTTGCCAAGAACTTAAAGCAATGCTGTCCAAAGACATCCTTCTGCTGTCTTAGCTGCAAGACAGTTGTTTTTTTATGAGCAAAAGTGAGACACATTGTTGTAGAATCATTAAGACATCTGAACCTAGTTAAAACGAAAAAGAAGACGACGAAAAGGAAGATGAAGTGACATACCTCTTCATAGATCCTCCTGAGGAAACAAGCACATCTTATTCCTTCTTCCACTTCCCATGATACACAATTGCTCGATTGATTTCCTGCTGTCTCCAGACAATATACAAGTGCAGAAACAGAATCTTGTAGCGTAGCAATCGACCCTTCAGTTTCACTACATTTTGCAATGTCACAGCAAAGAGGCTAAATCAGATACAGTTCTATGATAAGTAAAATTCAACAAGAGGAGAATAAAATTCTACTTTACCTCTTATGATGCTTAATAGCTGTATATAGTAGTCGGCAGGATGCAGCATACAGGCTCATTGAGAATTTCTGGTCTACTTGAAGATCCTTTGAGCTTCCTAACAAATTTCCTTCCCGAACCGAGGATCCCACCCTTGTTGTCTGGAGGTAATCAAGAAAAACTGCTCCAGGTATGTGTATGGACTTGCTTACGTGTGATGAATCCATCTGAAACAATGCGTGTTTCCCTGCTATTCTTATCAAGACTTCGACACACATGAGAATCACTGACCCAGCATCCGGAGAATTGGAACTCTGGTTGCCATTTGTGAAGAAAATAAACGGACTCTGCATGTGAGCTACGATACCAAACAATGCAGACATTAAGCCTTGAATGTGCCTTTTAACCACATTCAATCGTTTGCGACCTACAAAACAAGTCAAACAGACAATAATGATGCCTTCAGCAAAATTTTAAAATTGGGTTCATTAATGTAAGTTCACTATTTGAACAATTAGCATCAAATACACGAAGATTCCTTGTAGGCAAACAAATTTTTACCTGTGGCATGTTCCAGAAGTAGGTCGAGACAGTCAATACCAGCAGCAGCGGTTTGTGAGATTCTGCCTCCATCTCTGTTTCCAGTCTGTATGCTATAGATAGCTGGGCAGACTTCACATACTCCAACAAGTGCTCTTTCTACAGCTTGTACTCCAGACAATAAGTGTAACTCTGACGAATTTTGTATAAACACTTTAAATGACACTCTCAGCCTTCCTTTTAATTCATCCAACCAATGAAATCTCTGGGAATGGCTTTCTTCCGGTAGCGCTTGCTTAGTGTGGATTACATTAGTACCAAACCCTGTCTCGTGTGATTCCAAGGTAGCCTTTTTTCCTTGTAGAGATATGCATTTCCCAATAACCTTCAGGTGCAACTCAATCAACTTTGAGTACAGATCTCTGTTCAGTGTAGGGTTAGATAAGCAGACATGACTGCCCAATTCTTCTAGAACTTTCACTGCACCATCCAACCAAATAAACGAGAACTCGAGGGGCACCTCACTCATGTCTGCTAATGCAGAAAGTAGATCATTTGAAATGCCCGTGAGAAAAGAGACAAATGTAGATGAGATGGTAATGCCGTCGATCTGCAGATCTAGCCTTAAGATAGCAGCAGAAGCAATTAACAGATGCCTGAGTGCCAATGCTACTTCCGAAGAATCACCCTTTATCATGCCCTCAATAATTTTCGTTTTCACATCGCTAGCCTCTACTACGTCACCACACACAAAATCATTTGAACCCTCGGTTTCATCAAATAATCTGGTCCAGTTGATGTCGGTTTGGATTTCCCGCTGCTCATCACCACTAAGAAACAGACACTGTACAAAAACCTCAAAAAATTTGCTAAGAACATGGATAGTGACAGAAAGCTTTGAAAATTGTTCTGACTTCCATCTCAACTTTGTGTTCTGATGAGTCTTCTGCATATCTTTGTGACTCATGGCAGATGCTATTCCCCATAACAACCCACTGAAACAGGAAAACATGGGTGCTAACTTGTTCAGTAGTACGGTCTTACATTCAAAGACATTTTCCTCATCTCTGAAGGTAGCCCTCAAAGCATTTAGTAGATTTTCTGCCTGTTCTGTCAAGCTCTCAAATCTAGGATTTGCTTGTCCACTTCCCTCAGGAAATTCTGATGAAACAAGTTGTTCATCAAACAATGGTAGCGCCTCGCTGAAATGATATTCACTTACAGTTAGAAACATATATGATGTGTGATCCATCAAAGAAAAGAGGGCGTCCCTTGATTTTCTTGTACGATCATTACTAAACCTCTCTTGACAAGTAACCGCAGCTTGTGCTGATTTGAAGAGCCAAGAAGCCAACAACGAACTATCAGACAAAGGCAACTTGGTTGCTCTTAGCATTTTGTCGCAAGAAGCAGTAGCAATATTTTTCAAAGTTCTTCTGCAGGTGATGAACAGGCTGAAAAGGTGTTGCATATCACCTGGAGAGAGCTTGTTCAAACATCTCAACATGGTAAAAATTAAAAACCTACAAGAGATATTGACAAAAGGAATATTTATTAAAATGTTTGCTGGTGAAACTAAGGACAAATGAGCCGCCTTATTGCAGCAAACATAAAACAAAAACATATATATACCATCAATTACCTCTCAAGGTCGAGAACATAACTTGCATAAACCTGGAATGACTTCTTATTCATATACTCTTTGGGCATTCCAGTAAGCCGATTTAGTAAATTTTCACAAGCTGTGAACTTCCGATTGTCCAGCTGTGACTCATGTACCTCTACACAAGCTTCTGAATGAAGTTTTCCAGATATGTTGGCAATTGAACTCTCGAGCAAAATTAACACCTCTAACCAATCTGCTGGTGAATCAAAGATAACGTCTTCAATAAAGTCCTTGAAAAAGGCTTCTGCAGTGGTTTTCAGTACGTGAGAAAAACTCGACGCCAAATATCTGCGAACAAACTAGTCAAAAAACTCAAATGAGTATTCAGATATAAGCGCTGTGAGAAACAAAGAAAAAGTGAAACTGCATGATTTTTCCACAAAGAAAGATTACTTACTTCATGCTCATACAGTACGGAATCACAAAGAAGTCCTAACGAGAACTGTTCCGACCCTATGTTTTTCTTTTGAGTGCCCTGGTCTACATTATTCTTGCAGCAAAGAGTAGACATACTAACACCATTCAATATACATGGAATAGAACTACCAATTAGCTGAGACAGGAAATTCTTCAATTTCTTTTTTCCTGCATGGGGGCACCAAATATCAATATGCTCGCTAAGAACCCCCAACTGCACAGCAGGCAAACACTGCCCATTGATGCCAGAAACCTTGAGAACCCACTGATCCGTGTTATCCATTGTTTCTAAAGTTTCAACGTCAGTAAATTTTAGCACGATGTTGTTGCCCAAAAGGAAGTCAGCGAGCTCTTCTCCTTCACGCTTAAGACCTGATACATGCTTGAGCATTGTATCATGTATCTGATTATCACATACATGTGACACATAATCAAGTGACTTTATATGCTTGTTTAAATCAACAAGCCTCTGTAGAGCGACTCCGTACAGTATATATACCAACAATGAGCAATCTGCACTGTCATCCTTAAGGTAGATAGATGAAATGTGATTGATAATGTCAACAATGGAAGCTGAAGGTTGGCAGATCCATGAAAAATAACCCTCATCATTCCAACTTTTCTCTTTTATCCAATCACTTCCGCAACGAGCTGCAACAGAGTCACACATAATACTGGCCATCTCTTTTGACTTTTTTGGAGGCATAAGACTAATCACCTGCCTATATAAGCTTCTGGAAGACATGTAAATACGCAAGAAGAAGACAACAAACAGCCGCACTAACTTTCTATCTGACTCTGTACTCTTTTCAGCCTTCGTACTGTCAAAACACTTTCCGGTAACTGCAGATAGGAAATTTTCAATGCAATCAGGGCCTGAAGAAACTAGATGGGTTAAGCAAGGACGGATGAGATCCACCAGATTATTCATAGACTGGCCAACAAGGTTACTATTTCCTGTCGTAATAGTTAGTGAGTCGAGGATAAGAGAATAAATATCAGACAAAGATCCAGTCAAGAATGCTGCTACTTGTCCATCTTGTTCTCTAGCACTTGTTGAGGAATTAACTCTTATCCAATCCATGGCTTCTGATGCATCTGTAGTCAAGCTCTTGATACAACCACTTGCTTGGCCTTCTGGTATCACTTTAATAGCTTTATGTATAGCAAGTCTTAAAGCTTGTGACGACAAGAGCTTTTCCACTGCTTTCGCGCTTCTTTCTAGAGGAAAAACAGTTGATCGTGGAAGCGTTCCGGTGTCAATCATATCCTCGTCATCACCAGCAGCAGGTATCACAAGCCTTACAGCTTTGCACAGAGAAAATACAGCAACACTTACCTACATCATCAAGGAAAAAATATCATTTTCAGGAGAATAAATGACAGCCTACTAATGCAGAAAACTCAGCCACTCAAGGGAATAAAATTTTGACAAACCTGGCGGAGGTCACTGTATAAACTAATGAGCTGGCATCCAAGACCAAGTAGCAATGAAGTCAACAGGCATTCATCTTCTGCATTGTCTGATGAAAGACTACTAAACCCTAGGAAAGAGAGAATGGTTAGCCACAAAGTAACTAAATCATTCTCAATAACTTCATATTCAATCTGCAACAGGTAGCCTATTGCAGTTATTAGCTCCTTGGCTAATAAAACATGCATCTCCGACCCTTCATCATATGCGTTGTAATTTTGTAATTTAGAAGCAACTGAGACTATTGTCATGAAGATCTTCTTGAAGAAATAAAAGCAAGCTCCACCAGATGCATCCTCTGTCTTCACATATATCCTTTCATGAGCAAAGTTAAACAGCAAACTATTTGCAGACTTAATTACACAACATAAATCAGCTATCGGAGGTGCCATTTCAGAGCCAGATTGAATATAACCATCAATCTGAAGCAATATAGGTTCCATAAGATGTAGGAAGAAATCAAAAAGTGACTTTCGTGACTCTACGCGGAGGGAACTTGAGGAATGAATCTTTGCAGAAGACTCATTATCATTTGTAGCTGTGTCTTGCAACTTCCATGGACTTTCTTCTGATTTCCCGGCAGTTGAGGCCTTTGTAGCCATGCCTTCTTGCAATAAATTTGAATCTCTTTGATGTTTCATTACTCTATTGATAAATAACCTAAACAACGACCCCATACAGCTCAGCTCCAACTCCTTCTTCACAAGTAACATGCCTTCGAACTTTGTAAAAAAGTGCCGATGATAGCTTTTCAGAATTGTTTTGTTCTCTTTTGATTCTGGTAAATACCTTTCTGCTCCACCTAGGCCTAAAAATCCATCAATATGATCTGAATGAAACAGAGCCAGAGATAATATTTCTTCAATCAACTTCAATAAGGGACTCTCTAAACCAGAGTTCTTGTCCTCACTGAGATTCAATAAACCAAACACATTCAAGAAGGGCTCAAAAAGCTTATCTAGAAAATCACGAAATCCGTTCTTCTTAGTTGGATGGGTCATTAAGAACTTAGAGAACGGCTCGAGAACCAAACATGATAACCGAAGTACATATCTATCCGCAAGGCTATCCTTTATATCCTCTGCAACAACTTTATGTGTGAGCTTCAGAATCGGCTCGACAGTTGAAAACCACAAATCCAGATTATCATTAGACATACCGCTTTTCGATGAAAACAACAAACCTACACAATCAACCACAGAATCGTAAACTTCAAAACCTTGACCATTACCGAAACCAACCTCTAAAGACGACGACTTATCCAATTCCGATAAAAGGTTTCCTGTGATAAAGCCAATAGCTTTTAGCAGGTTTCTCGACAGGCTTATAGAGACGTGCAAGACCGATGACTGCTTCAAGCAGAACCTGAATATCTCCCAGCACCTAAAGTCCAGACACGGTTGGTGGTCTAAACCACTCTTTACTTGAAGATTCTTATCAGTAGAAATCAACAGTGATTGTATCCATTCACTTAGAAAAATAACAAGCCTAGATATCTTAACAGCTTGACACTCTTCATCTTCTCCTACATGTGCTTTCACAAAAGTAAAAGCCAATTCAACTTTCCTGCAAAATCAATCAATATTCCATTAATTACTCAAAAAAAAAAAAAAATTTTCCTTACTCTATTGCACAATGCAATTAGTAAGCAATGAAAAAAACACCAAAAGCTAAAAATCAAAAAGGGAAGCTTGCTTACTCTTTGACGCTAAATTCACTGCTCTGCAACGAAAGTATAAGCTCGAGATTCTTCCATGGACGCTCTTCGGAAACAGTGACTGTAACGCTTAACTTTTGATCACAAGGTTCGATTTCTACGACTTCTATAGGAGAATCAACACATTGGGCTTTAGGGTTGTTCTTCGTCTTCTTCTTCTTCGACGGAGTCGATTTCTTCAGACTCAAACCCTTCCTTTTCATCATACTGGTTTCGAAACCGTGTGAATTGTGAAGAAGAAGAAGAAGAAGGATTTGAGAATATGGTGGGTGACTATAGGTTAAGAGGAAGAGGAAGAAGAAGAAGACTGAATTTAAAAAAAAAACCCTAAACCCTAAAAATGTAATTTAAATCTTTATAATTTCATAGATTATGGTTTAAGAGTTTGTAAATCATTATATAGAGATTAGATTTTGTGTGGACCTGTTAATATTAGTCGGGCTCTGGCCCAACCTAATATCTCGGTTTAATATGTGTCTAACTAAAAAAAAAGCCATATTCTCATTATAATTATATCAAAATATATATTGGCAAAAGACACGTAAATCTAATAATGACTTTGGATTATTTTTTTGGTAACTTTTTTTTATTTTATGATGAGATATTTATTTTTTAAAACTATGATTTTAACAATAAGTCGATATCAACTACACTGAAATCTCTATAATGTCGGGACTACACCAGTTCGATAAAAAGTTATTAATTTATGGTGATTATTAATTTACGATGAAGTTTTCTTGCCGTATTTGTTTTTTTTTTTGTTTTTTTTCTCTCTTAAATTTTCGAAATTCAATTATTTACCATTGTATATATAATATGGTTGAACAAAATTTTACTCAACTTTTAAATTATGGAAGTTCACTTATGTCATGTTGAACGTGGTTGTGTTGGTATGATATTAAAGTATTTGTTTTACACTTTTAAGCTAGATAAACTTTTTTTTTTGTTATTACTGGATAGATATTAATTTCAAAAGGATTCCAATCAAATATTATTTTTTATTATTAAGATTTTAGACAATATTTAGAAATTAGATATGAACTAATACATTTTTCGATAGAATTTTATATATTTTTTTTAATATGTTAGAGCATAAATCACTTTTGATTTTTATCGTTCGGACAAGGAAAAGAACAAGTACATGCTCCAGCAGGAACATGATAATATTGTTTATCACAGTAGCAATCCGATGTGTCATACCTATCTTGGCATAATCTAACACAATAATCGGGATGTAAGGGATCGCAATTACCCACAACTGCTATACATCCCATATTCTGTTTAACTAAACAATAAAAACAATTTAAACAAAAAATCACATATTATTTTGGTTAGATATATAACATTGAAAAAAATATATATCAGTATTTAGGAAAAATCACAACTTAAAACTTTTAAATTTATGTGGTAACCAATGGAGTACGTAGCTAGAGACAAATATGAGTAAATAGATAAATTTTGGAAATTTTATGAACAAAATTTAAGATAAATGTGTATACCTAGAGAAAATATGATAAGAAAGATGATGGGGAAAAGAAGTGATGAAGTGTTTTTTGCCATAACTGATTTTCTTTTTTTTTTCTCTTAAAACTAATTAGTAGTTAATGGTTATGATAGTTGTGAAAAAATGGGTACTACATAAAGAGTATTTATAGTATTATTGTGAGTTGCTAGATTTTAGAAATTTAATTATTATTACCATTAAATATGGTTTGACCAAAACTTTATTCAACTTTAATCCTATTATTATATACAACATGTAAATATAAAAGTTCATTTATGTGATGTTGAACATGCTTGTTTTGGTAATGATATTAAAAATACTTTTTTTATACTTTTGGGAGAAACCTTTTTTGTTATTATTGGAATGGACTTATTTCAAAGGATTCAATTTATAGACATATATAAAGCTGTTTGAAAAAAAAAAAAAAAAAAAAAAAAAAAGACATATAAAGCTATTAGTAAATGTACGCATATATGATGATATTTATGGCATAAGTGACCCAAAATTAGTGATAAAAAACATTTAATTGGTTGATTTTTCGCACCACATACACATATAGAACCAAATATCGTTTTGTCAAAATAAAATATATATATATAGAATCAAATATCATTTAACCTCTTCTACTCTCAAATATAATATAAAATGTCATTTTTTGATTGAAAACGAACACCCCTGATTTTTTATCTTTATATTAACGGAGTTTGTAATTACAAAATTAAATTAAGAAAAGCATCAAATGTTTGAAACTTTTAAAATATTTCTATGAAATAACCTTAAAGGTAAAATAAAGTTACGACTAACATTTAGGGCATATGCGCTAACTTATAGAGCCGAAATTAAAATAATATTTAAAAGAAACTATTAGAAAATATATATACATATGACAAATTTTAGGCGTTTATTGCATGTTTGATCGCAAAATAACGGACATATATATATATTGACCCGGTTTGATTTTGAAATTTAGGCCTATGGCCAATGACCTAGACCTAAAATCTCATCACTTAACCATTCAACAAAACTTTGATATTCAGGCATAGAATAACCAAAACTAAATGTACTTAAACAAAATTAGTGGATCCATGACTTTGTATTCTAAAACAAAATATTTTTATTTTTATTTTTTAAAATCCAAAAAAGTTTCACATGCCTACTTTTTTCTTTATATGAATCAAACTGATCAATAATTCAGATTCACATAAAAAAGAGTAAACAAAAACAAAAACAAAAAAAAAATGCTAATGATACTTTAATAATTAAAAAGAACTAAAACAATCTCTAGCAAGGATAAGTGCATTGACACAACATATCACTAGTAAAAAAACTGCCCATACCCACGAAAAACCCACGAAATTTTTCGTGGGTATGGGTAAAAAGCCACGAAATGCCACGGAAACCCACGGTAAACAGTAATTAGCTAACCACGAAAATTTTCGTGGCTTTTTCGTGGCTTTTTCGAGCTACCCACGAATTACCCACGAAAATTTTCGTGGGTTTTGAGTTACCCACGGAAAAGCCACGAAAATTTTCGTGGGTATTGATCAACCCACGGTTACCCACGAAAATTTTCGTGGGTAGAGTGAAACCCACGTTTACCCACGAAAATGTTCGTGGGTAGATTTAAACCCACGAATTACCCACGAAAATTTTCGTGGGTAGTTTGAAACCCACGAATTACCCACGAAAATTTTCGTGGGTAGTGTGAAAAATACTGGTAACACTAATTTCTTCGTGTGTAAAAAAAAACCCAATATTAATATGTTTTTATTCACTATTTTCATGAGTATTTTCACTATTTTCAGGATTTTGTTCACTACTTTTTTAGGTTTGCTACATTTATAAACATATAAACCCGAGTAAATTGTTAAACATTATTATTCATTATACAGATAATAAAATATCACATTACATAACAACATTATTTTAAACGCATACAAAAGATAGAAGGTAAATAGTAAACATTAATGCAACATAAAGAGTTCGGTGTTGAACGCCATTATTATTTGTAAACATTGACGAATTGAATGTTTATTCATCGTCTGATTCAGGAACGATTTCGTTCTCATAACCAGTTCCTTCATCTGCTTCAGCTGGTGTAGATGTTACAGTTGGTTCGTAGCCAGCGACCATCGAATTAGCCCCAATTATCTGTTTAAAACATATTTTAGTTTGTACTTATAAGAATATATATACTAATTAACAACCTTAAGGAGAACCTATTTTAGTTTGCCACGAAAAAGCCACAAATAAATTCGTGGGTATGCTACCCACGAAAAACCCACGAAATTTTTCGTGGGTAACATACCCACGAAAAAGCCACGAAAAAATTCGTGGGAAAAATACCCACGAAAAAGCCACGAAATTTTCTACCCACGACGCTATACCCACGAAAATTTTTCGTGGTTTTTCGTGGCTTACCCACGAAAAAATAGGCATAAAACCCACGAAATTTTTCGTGGGTATCCGGTTTTTTTTTACTTATATATAAGTACCAAGTGTGTTACAAAACCAACTTCCACCGTTAAACTTTCTTGCACAATTCTCATTACAACAATTGTCTTGGCAAGTGTGTGTGCACATACCACCACCACCGTTGCACATTTTTCGCGGTGGCTGTGGATAAGGCGGACATTGAAAGTAGCACGTGCACAGTGGATATCCAACGCTGCTATCGCAGTTGCTTTCGCTGTTTGGTCCGTGTTTGGCTTTACATCTCTGTTCGCAGTTTTGGCATGTGCCCATGCCTTCTTGGCATTGGTTTGCTCTAACTCGTTTCATAACTACAATAATCAAATTCTCAAAATTAAAATTAACTATTATTAGTTGTATAAAAATATATATTATGGGTTTTCTGTTACAATTGTACATTTCTTTATAACTTTAGACTTAATATAATTGTGTGTGTGATCATATAAAAATTAACTATTATTAGTTTTATAAAAATATATTATGGGATGCCTAAAAGTAATCATTAATATATTTGTATAACGTTTTCTATAATGCTGATGTTTTTTAATTCATTCAAGGGCTTATAGACTATGATATTTTATATAGAGAACAATATGATCATAAGAAATATATTTGTAATTCTAAGGAAAAATAAATAAATATAGATATAAGAGCTTAAGAAGAATACAAATTGAAAAATATACTAATAATGAAATAATACCTGAGGTAGAAATCAAAAGGAGGCTAAAAAGGATTACAAGTGATGTTATTCTCTCCATAATATTAGTTTTTTAAAAAAAAATTATGTCTCTGATGTAATCTGTGTATGTGAATATATTAGTAGGAGTTAATTAGTACATTTGGTTAAGCTATTTAAAACCATGCAGAAGACTCCTTATGAATGTATTTTTTTTTATAAAAAATAGAAATTAAGACAATAATATTCAGTCAACGTTTTGACCCATTTATTTTCTTGATACGGCAATTTGTTGCTAAAATGGTCTGGCTAGTAAACTTATTTGATAGCATAATATCATCTATAATTTTTTTTTTTTTACTGCAATTATAACGGCATAACGGTATTTAAGATATAAAAATATTTACCATTAGAAGGAAACTTAATATTTAATAAATAATGATATTTACTACTCCATATAGTACGATTTAAGTCAACTCTTTCTAAATATTACCAAAATTGTTAAAACAGGGTTCGGGTAAGATACCGAACTGAGATGATTGTTGTAGAAGTGGGGTCGGAAAACTCGTTAAGTGATAATGGAGACGAACAGATAATGCCGAAGTCAAAGTAAAGATAAATGCCGAAGTGAAATTATAAAGTGCCGAACAGAAAATATGATTAAGAACTCGGAGTTCGTTTGTTTATTGATTGAATGATTGTTTGATACAATGTCGAAGTGAAAGTATATATTTCTAGCTGTTTCTCTCTCTATATTCTCTCTCAAAATTCCGGATCCCTTGCTTATGAGCCGGAACTCTCTATTTATAGTGAAGACTTTGGAGACTTGGCGGGGTTTTGCTCCTTGGCGGGATCTCTTCGGCGCATGCTCGACATACGGAAAGCTGTTTTGTCGAACATGCCTTTGCATTTAATGCGGTTGTCGAGCATGCTCCCGCATTTAATGCCCGTTCGGCCGACTTCGCGCCTTGCGGATCCGTATCGACACCTCTCGCCGATCGTGCCGAATCGCCGTATAAACGTCACATGTGTCAGTCGTGGCAGGTCCGTACCGATGTCACTGTCGCGCATGCTTCCTTCCAATGGGCTTTTGACTTCGATTGGGCCTTGACTTCGGCGGGCCTTGACTTCGGCGGGCCTTGACTTCGGCGGGCCTTTGGGCCGAACTCTGGATAAGGCCCAACGAGTTCTCTTGGTGACTTCTGGAATGGGCCAGGCCTGAGTGGGCTTAGGCCCACCCTTAACAAAAATAAATTATTACAAACTATATATGTTAAGAAAAATACAAATTCTCATTTGTATTGTTAATTTTTAAGTTTCGGTATGGTCGGCTAATCTCTTAATTAAATATTTTTTCTCCTACTAAATATAAGAAAATTCACATAACTCATATTTATTCTGCCTTTTATCCATATCAAATATATTTGGGCCTTTGTTTCGAAATTCTTGGGTCTTTGGGAATATAGGGTCATGGTCCAATTCCAACACAAATTTATCTTTCCAATTTTGCCACAAATATGTTTTTAACAACAACTAGGTTACAGACGGAGTATCTCACCACTTCATTCTGAATTACATGGACTTATTTTTGCCATGGAAAATCTTAAGGACCGGAGGCATCAGTGTAACAACTTTTACACGGATAGCCAGGACTTAGTCAGTATGGTGACAAATCCACAATTGTGGCCCGCTTTTTCGGCGAAATTGGAATTGCTACGTGATCTGCAAATTTCTTACCCGAACTTCTCACTCTGGTTTGTAGCGAGGGCAAGAAACAAAAAAGCGGATCTTCTAGCACGACGTGCACGTGGCAGGAATATGGACTTCCAGTATATCAGTTCTTCTCTTCCTACTTGGATTTCTGATACGCACAATGTATTTGTAATAGGGTAGAAAGAAAGTAACACAATGTAAAAAAAAAAAAAAAAAAAACCTAAATTTATATCGAATTATGAGATTAATTTAAATCATGAAGTTAGATTCATATAACAAAAAATGTAACACTTTTATTTCAGAATTAGTTCTTGCAAGGATATTGACATTTACAAAGAGGAATATAGCCAATACTCTCACAAAATCCAGCACCATTCATATACATTTTGGCACAAATTTGGTTACAACAATCGTCCCAACATTTTTGGCTGCATAAACCAGCCCCACCATAGCATATGTTGGATGGTCTCAGCCCATAATCGAACCGGCACGTGCATATCTTATCAGGACCGTCGTCGCATTTACCTCGGCTCGTTGGTCCGTGCTTAGCCTTACATATCTCATCACATTGTGTACAACTATTATCTAAGGGTTCTTCACGAGGCTTTGAACTAATCACAACTATTATAAACAAATGTGTTATACGTAATTATAATTTCATAAAAAAATTAAAGTAATCGTTAGTAGAAATTTTCTTGAGTCATATATAAACAAAGTTTAAGAAGCTAGTATTTATTATACAAAATATTTAATTTAGTTTAGGCCAGTGGTTATACCGGAAGTTAACATGATAATGAAGATGAATAAAACGATAAGCTTAGATGATTTCTCCATATATTTTTCTTCTTTCACAAATTGTTTTTTTTTAGATTAATAATTTTGTTAAGATTTAATTAGTGTCTATATATAATGAATTGACTCAGATTTAATTTTAACTTTATAAATTATGAAATGTATATGTTTTAAGTAAAAATTATTTTTCAAGATGTCAAAATTTAAACATGGTATGTCTATCTTCCCCTTATTAAAGTTGCTACACATATGAGAAACACATAATAATTGTTTTTCTAATGTCAATGAATTTAATTAAGTGGAACCAGTCATAATACCAAAGTTCACCAAATTTAGTTTATATAGATTTTTTTAAGTTTGACCAAAAAGGAAGAAAGATCTTAATTAATTAAGGATGAATTAAAGAAAGTGAGGTGCATGCAATGGAAGGATTAAGACAAAACTGGTCATTTTGTTTAAACAATTTAATAATAATGTAGACATCGTGCATGTCTGGCTAAAATCACATGAATTTTTATGTCAAGTTTGTTTTTTTGTTAAAGTAATTTTCTTTTTTATGTCAAGTTGCTCAATTTTTCATATAATTTTCTCAAAAACATTATATAATTAAATTGTTTACATTTGAATCGGTCTGGCTAAGAAGGTTCCTCCTAATTAGAGATACTAAAATTATAAAAATATTATTCCAAGTGGATGAATTGTCTACAAAATATATAAACATATTTATAAATATTAAGGTTGATCAATTGGTCCTCTTAAAAAGTCAGCACTAATTTTCAAACCATAAATTATATGAATTTGAAATTGTCAAATATATTTTGATATTTATGATGAGCTAATGAAATGATTAATTTTGATGGATATGGTCAAAAAGCATCTTCAAATTTACAATCCTACGTGTTTTTCCTTGAAGGAGACCAAATTGACCAACGACCTAATGACTTTTGCTAAACTTTGAGTTTGAATAATTTATTTCATAATGTAACAAAAGGGTAAAATTGACTTTTCCGGCATAGTCTTCAAAAGACCATATTTATAATTTTATATAACCAACAAATAAATCCAGTGGCATTGCAATTTGCATGGGATGCGATAGTGATATATAAACGTGCGAGTGGTAGATGCATAATTTTAATTCACACATATAAATTATAATTAATTAAAATTTTAAATTAATAGCTTACTAATACTTTAAACATTACGTACTCAAATTTATTATGAAAGCAAACCGTTCTTCTTTTTTTTTTGTAACAGAACAAATAGTAGAGTAATATCCTTTTAATGCTATTGTTTTTTTAAATCGTTGTTGATTAATTAACCTTACAAAAATATTAATTAGCCAGCCACAATAATCCAAAAAATTTGGAAAGACAAGAGCTGGCTCTAGCCACTTATAAAATGACACGTCATAGATGATTAATAACATTGTATTTTTCCGCGAATACGTTTTTATTAATTAAATGCAAATTAATCAATTTAATCACACCCGTCTTAAATACTAATCTTGCTTCCTCTGTTTCGTCTTCTTCGTCGTCAACATTTTTCTCTCTGTAGCTCTCTCACAGACATTTCTTCATAAACCGAGAAAGAGATAGAGATCAGAGAGAGAGACGCTTACACACATACATAACATACAATATATATATATAGCTCTTGAGACTTGGAGTTTTCTCGGATTTTTTTTCCCGAGAAACGAACAAGAGATCGCAACAACATAAGCTATACGTAAGCTATTGCGTCGTGCATAGATCTGATCTCCGTTTGAAATTTTCAGGTTCGATTCTTCTCATTGTTTCTCGTTGATGTTTCGATTTTGGATTTAGCGATACGATTAGTTTAGGAATCGATTCGTAATGTGCCTCCGATAAGTGGAAATCTAACGGTTTATGAAGGATTTGATCTCGTTTTTCTCTGATGTTTGATGATTTTCCCGAGAAAATTGCTCAAGTTTCTCAAAAATCATTTATCTCGTGAATCATTCATTGTAAATCTTTGACCATAGTTATTGCGTTGAAACAGTATACATACGTTTCTTTTGACTTTCTTCAAGGTTTTGTGTATAAACTTAAACATAGTTGTTGTTTTTGGACTAATTCTTAAAGACCATGAAAGTTCCTTATTGTTTCTATTTATGCAACTTTTCTTACAGGTTCTAATTAGTCCTAAAATTGAACAGAGATTTTAAGCACTGTCTGAAGAAATTTTTAGTGTAGAAGGTTTTGATGAGATGAAGGCAGCTAAAAGATGGAGTCTAAACAATCTAAGAGACATGGCTTCTTTGCCTGTATCTCGACACCGTGCTCCCGCGAGAAGACGAGTATGGATCATCATGGTGGTTTCATTGATGAGCATGTTCTTACTTATAGCTTACATGTATCCACATCATAGTAAAGCGGCTTGTTATATGATTTCGTCGAGAGGATGTAAAGCTTTATCTGATTGGCTTCCGCCTTCTTTGAGGGAATATACAGATGATGAGATTGCGGCTCGCGTAGTTATTAGAGAGATATTGAGTTCTCCTCCTGTTATAAGAAAGAGTTCTAAAATCGCGTTCATGTTCTTAACTCCCGGTACATTGCCTTTCGAGAGGCTATGGGACAGATTCTTCCAGGTAGGCTTTTTTCGAATTTATCAACTTTGTTGAATAACTAGAACTTTTACAGTCTATTGTGCATATGGTATGTTCTTGAACCTAGTTTCTTGGCTGATAGTTTTAGAAGGTTCTCCTTTCTTACAGGGCCATGAAGAGAAGTTCTCTGTTTATATCCATGCATCAAAGGAAAGGCCTGTTCACTACAGTAGGTACTTTGTCAACCGCGAAATTCGCAGTGATGAGGTTTGTCTCTCCACTTTATCCATGTCTGAGGCATATCTTTGTATATTTCAATATTCCTTTACTATCCATTGACATGGAAGTGTTATATGTGTGCAGGTTGTGTGGGGAAGAATATCAATGGTTGATGCAGAAAGACGGTTGTTATCTAATGCTCTTAGAGACCCTACAAACCAGCAATTCGTTTTACTCTCTGATAGGTGATTTTCTTGCTTCCTTTTCTCCTTGATCACTAAGAATTTTCCTAACACTTTTTTGATTGTTTCTTGTTTCCCAGCTGCGTACCACTTAGAAGTTTTGAATACATTTACAATTACCTGATGTACAGCAATGTCAGCTATGTTGACTGGTAAAATAAGAGTCAAGTTTCCATCACATTGAAAAATTCACTCTCTTCTTCTCAACGTCTTTGTCCTTATATCATTGCTTTCTTCAGCTTTGACGATCAAGGTGAGCATGGATCAGGCAGGCATATGAAACACATGTTGCCAGAAATTCCAAAGAAGGATTTTCGAAAAGGTGCACAGGTAAAAATATATTACCACTAAAGAATATAAGGAACTGGATTTTTCAGTGATATGTCTACTAACTATGTCATTTATAACATTCATATCCCAAAAGTATTCTTTGTTATTGATGAATTAGTGCCATCATTTGCAGTGGTTCACCATGAAGCGACAACACGCTGTAGCAACAATGGCAGACAGTCTTTACTATTCTAAATTTCGAGATTACTGTGGGGTAAGTATCATCTTAACCCCCCAAAAAAACAGATTTTATCTGCGGTAAAAACTGTGATTCACCCTTGCATTTTCTTTTCTTCAGCCAGGTATAGAGAATAACAAGAATTGCATAGCTGATGAACACTACCTGCCAACATTCTTTCATGTAAGAATCCGTTTCAAGATCAAAAAGGAAACATACAAAAAAACACCATGGTCTCTTCATTATATTTATATTTTTGGTTGCAGATGCTTGATCCTAGTGGCATATCAAATTGGACAGTAACACAAGTAGATTGGTCTGAGAGACAATGGCATCCCAAAACATACATGCCTGAAGATATCACACACGAGTTACTAAAAAACCTCACGGTATGATCATCATCTTTTAGCATCACTGTTTCCTTCAACATCGCATCTATTAAAGAAAAAACTAAACCAATTTTGCTTTTTTGCAGTCTGCTGACACAGTAGTACATGTCACAAGTGTTGGAATGGTATAGGCAACTTATGTTAAAACCACAATCACATAGCTTATGATTTTATTAATACAAAAAAAAAAAACAATCTCAACTTTGGTTTTTTTTTTTTAATGAAACAGGGTGAAGAAATATGGATGCCATGTATGTGGAACGGAATCAAAAGACCTTGTTACTTATTCGGAAGAAAATTTCATCCGGACACACTCGATAAACTCTTGGATCTCTTCTCAAATTACACAAGCTCTGTCACTTGGCTCTTGTGATTCAAAAAATGGTATTATATATATTCTTCTATTAGATTCTTTGACCAAATTTCGATGAGTATTCTCCGAAAAAAAGATCAGTACAAAGCTTAAGGAAGGTTTACAATTTTATGCTTTCACTTGGTTTGGTAAGGGGAAGCTGGGTCTATTTTTCTTACACACTTGTTTTTAATTTTGTTATATCTCATTTTTTTGTTACTTTACTGTTGTGAAAAAATAGAGTATTGGACTACTTTTGTTCAGAATGTTGAAGAAACAAAGTTATACAGGTTAATAGAGTTTCTTTTGCACATATATATATATAAGTTTGTTTGGTTTTGATGTATCAATTGAAAGTGTTATTATGTGTTTTTTTCAATGGAACTTAATGACAATTATTGAATATTGAAACTATTTTTAAACCCCTCTGTTTCATCAAGAAGGTTAATTAGAGAAGAATCATATAACAATCTCCAACGTCCACTTTCCCTATTTGCTTCATTTATTTAAATTTCTTTATTTATTCCTAAACAAAATAATCTTGTTTCCTTTAATGTATTTCTGTTGACCGTTGGTAAATCTCAAACATCTTCCTTTGTACAACATTCACGCTTTGTTTTTTTTGTTCATTATAAAACACTATTGACCTTGGCTTTAGCTTTTGTTCATAATAATAATAAGAAGATGATGGTGATGACTTACGAGCAGCTTGAAACTCTGAGGAAACAGATTGCTATCTTCTCCACCATTTGTGAGCAAATGCACAAAACACTCCTTGCTCAACAACAACAACAACAAGGCCTTGCAGGTTTCTTCCCTTTTTCACTTTCCTCTTTTTACAGTTACTTACTTCCTCTCATCTTATAGAGAAAATAAAAGGGTTTCTTCTGCTTCATGCATACTATAACAAACTTTGCTTCATTTTTCTTAGGAGGTCTATATGCGTACGACCCATTGATGTCATCTATAGGTCACAAGATGGTTTCTAGAGGGAAGAGGTGGACTCCTACGCCTATGCAGCTTCAGATTTTGGAGCGTATATTCGACCAAGAAGGCAATGGAACACCGAAAAAGCAGAAGGTCAAAGACATAACCCAAGAGCTTAGCCAATACGGTCCGGTTGTTGAACAAAATGTCTACAATTGGTTCCAGAATCGCCGTGCTAGGTACAATAAGAAACAACATGGTGGTGGTAGTACTAGCAAGAAGAAGAACAACAACAACAACAATGGTGTGACCGAAACCGAGAAGAGAAAGAGACCAGAGAGTCTACTTGTTGGATACAACAACATCAACAATGCTATTGAGACAACAACAACTACTACTAACACTAGTACTACTACAAGTACCAGTTGTCCTGAAGATCTTTGCTTCCAAATCCCAGAGCTGAGCTCATCAGATCTTGACTTTCTAGTGGGAAAGATGGGTTTGTCTGAAACCTTCCACAACTTTCATGATGATCATGTTCAAGACTGATTAATAAAATAAAGCTAAGGAAACTTGTTACTACCAGAGACTAAAGAAATGGGTTTTTTTCATGGTTATTACCTTCATGTTGAGTTTTCTCTTTGAGCTTTGTGGTGTTTTTCTGCATTGAGAACCATTTGCTATCTTCATAACTAATATATTATCTATAAAGAAAAATTGATTTACCTCATTAATTTTACTCTCAATTCAGTTGAAAAATGAGATAGTACAATTATTTTTACTTTGTCTGAGTGCAATTTCAAAAGAAATGTTTTTTCTTTTCTACTCAACAATCTCTCCAAGAAACTCAACAAAAGTAAACAATAAGAACACACACAGATTCTTAAGTAGTCGTCGTCGTCATCGCATAAAGATTTCAAAGCAACCACCTGCATCCATCAAATAAAAGCACAAAAACCACTCATCAGAACACAATACACTAACTGATATCATCATGAAAATCCAACAATCAAAATCCCAAATACAATAGAGAAAGAGAAGAAGTATCATCACTTTCACACACATAATGAATCCAACAATCAAATCCCAAATTTCAATAAATAAGTAAATCAATGTGATAATGATTTCTCCAACTACCCACAAGAGCAAAAAGAGCATACACAAATCAAGGTTAACACTTTCTTTTGCATATAAGAACACAAGATGGATCCTTTCCAGTGAAAAACTAGTCAAAATCAAAACTTTCTCCTGACAAAAGATGGTATAATTGAATATCACAATACCATAAAAAATCATATCTTCATATCTATTCTCAAACAAACCCACAAGAGCCTAAACTAATCAAAGCTCAACACTTTTTCCCCCCTTATAAGAACAAAAGATAAAAAAAAACATTATCTTTAAAAAGATGGTGTAACCGTATAATCAAAAATCACCACAATACCTGAAAAAAATCAATCTCGCGACGGAACCGATTTCGCCGGAGACCCAAATCAATGGCCACCACCGTGCTCCTTCGCGTGTTGCAGGTGCTCGAGATGGCGACGCTCGTTGGGTAAAGCGACGAGGTACGAGAAAGCCATACCACCGAAACATATGTGAAGGAGAGGCTGCACGGAGCTTGTCTGTATGTATTTGTCGTTGTAGCTATCGATTCCTTTCTTCACAAATGTCTTCGCTTTCTCCATCGAAATCGTTGATTTGAAATACCCAGGAAGCTCCTTTACTTTCTTCCCCTTTATCTCACTGTACACTCTCCTCATCGCCATCTTTATCTCTCTCTCTCTCTCTCTCTCTCTCTCTCTCTCTCTCTCTCTCTCTCTCTCTCTCTCTCTCTCGATTTCGTTGCTCTGCAACCAAAACCCTAATCCACGATTTGGGAATCGAAATCGAAAATCGCAAAATTGACTTTTGTAGGCAGAGAAAAGTTATCTTCTTTAAACATGGGTCGGGTCGGGTCGGATCTAAACCGGGGTTTTCCGGGTCGGGTCGGGTCATAGGTGGTACCCGTTTTCACCTAGATCGCTTTCCTTAAACAGCATAAAGTCAGAGACTTTATAGATTGCATCTCTCTCTCTCTCTCTCTCTCTCTCTCTCTCTCTCTCTTCTACTTTCTCTCTCAAAAAATGTCTCGATTGCTGACACAAACTTGTAGATTGCTTCTCCGTCGCATCTCCGAGAAGCCACCGGCGATGATCGTCTCTGTATCTTCGAATCGCGTCGGCTTCCGGCGATACTATTCGTCGAATTCCTTCTCTCGTGTGTCTCCACACTCTTCCTCTTTGTTTACTCCGTCAGGTATCTGCAATCGAAATATTCTCATCAAAGTTTGAACCTTTATGTGTGATGATTGCTTGGGCAATGAATAGTAGTTTCAGCTTTAGCTATTGAATGTGTTAGATGATTGATTTGCTCTTTGTTATTGTTGTTGTTGTTGAAGTGTTATGTAAGTCAGGTTTATCGTCTTCTGCTACTGAAACAAGTATTGAAGTTCAATCTATGGAGCATGAAGTAGTGATTGCTTTAGGGAGTAATGTAGGAGACCGGATGAGTAATTTCAAGGAGGCCTTGAAGTTGATGAATCGTAGCGGCGTTTGTGTAACCAGACACAGTTGTTTGTACGAAACAGCGCCTGTTCACGTCACTGACCAGCCTCGGTTTCTCAATGCTGCAGTGAGAGGTGTCACTAAGCTTGGACCTCATGAGCTATTAAGTGTTCTCAAGACTATTGAGAGAGAGATGGGACGCGGGGGCGGTATACGGTATGGTCCAAGACCGCTAGACTTGGACATATTGTTCTACGGGAAGCTAAGAATAAGCTCCGATAAGCTGGTCATACCACACGAGAGACTCTGGGAAAGGTCTTTTGTATTGGCGCCTTTGGTTGATTTGCTTGGATCAGATGTTGATAACGATACAGTCGCTCATTGGCATTCACTAGCTATGCATCCCGGTGGGATTTTCAAAGCTTGGGAGAGACTAGGTGGCGAATCACTCATTGGACAGGACGGTATACAAAGGGTTTTGCCTATAGGAGATAAATTATGGGATTTTACTAACAGAACTCATGTGATGGGTATACTTAATATTACCCCCGATAGCTTTAGTGACGGAGGGCAGTTTCAGTCGATAGATTCTGTGGTTTCTCGGGTTCGAGAAATGATCTCCGAGGGTGCAGACATAATAGATATCGGAGCACAGTCCACAAGACCAATGGCTACGAGAATAACCAGCCAAGAGGAGCTTGAGAGGCTACTACCAGTACTAGAAGCTGTCCGTGCAATGCCAGAGATGGAGGAAAAGCTTATCTCAGTGGACACTTTCAACTCGGAAGTTGCTTCAGAAGCGATAAGCAACGGAGCTGGCATTATAAACGATGTCTCTGCAGGAAGTTTAGACCCGAACATGCACAAGGTCGTTGCGGAATCTGAAGCTCCTTACATGGCAATGCACATGAGAGGAGATCCAAGTACAATGCAGAGCAAAGAGAATCTTCACTACAATGATGTATGCAAAGATGTTGCTTCTGAGCTCTATGTAAGAGTAAAAGACGCAGAGATCTCGGGGATACCAGCTTGGAGGGTTATGATCGATCCAGGACTCGGATTCTCCAAGAGTGTGGATCACAATCTTGACATGATAATGGACCTTCCGAAACTCCGTGAAGAGATGGCTAAGAGAAGCATAGCGATGTCTCGTGCACCTATACTTATAGGACCTTCAAGGAAGAGATTCTTGGGAGATATCTGTGAACGCCCCGAAGCTAGTGACAGAGACGCTGCGACACTTGCTTGTGTTACTGCAGGTGTGTTAGGTGGTGCTAATATCATTAGAGTACATAACGTTCGAGACAACGCAGACGCGGCGAAAGTGTGTGATGCAATGGTTAGGAGAAGAAGGTCAAGAGGATGATTAATGTGGAGACAAAAGTATTAAAAGATTAATTGAAGAGTTTGTGACAGATTGATTGATATATGGTTATTTTTATTTATAGTACTCATTGGATGTTTTTGAGTATATAGTGTATAATTGATTATTGAGAAAACAAAGAGATGATAAATTAAAAGTTGGTAAAGCAATTTGGATCATTATAAGTAGCAATTGCTGTTTTTATTTTGGTCTCTATTACTCTGCTTTCTTCTTCATCTGCCTGCAAATAATTATATGTTAATTTTATGTATCACAAAAATATCAAAAAAATGTATATTATATTGTACTATATTAAAAAAAATACAGTATCAATAGCCACGATTTTTTTTTATCAAAAACAAACAAATAGCCACGTTTTTCAGGTGGTGATATAGGCGTGGACGAACATGTTTATGCCACATGTGACACTTCACATTCGATACACATATTTAATTAAATATCTTATAGTTTTTAATGAGTATGATGACATTAAGCATCTAATCCCTTCAAAAAGTCAAGGCAAAATTCAAAAAGAAAATAGTTGATGGGGTCTAAACAAACTCAATAATTTTGAGCTTTAAATTGTTTAATATATGTAATAAAAAAAAAATGTAATAAAAAAATTGTTTAATATAAATTATTTTCTATGAAGATTTATATACTATTTTAGAAAAGTTATACTTAATAATATACTAGTTTTTAAATGGGTCCCTTTTGAAATTGATAGTGATTCTCCAAAATAGTTTGTACTATCTTTGTTAAATTTTTCTAGTTCAAATGTATAATGAACAAGAACAGACTATTTTTCTTAACCAAAAAAAAAACATCACTTTACTCTAAAGCATTTTGTCAAATGTTTATTAAATTTATTCACATAAATTGATTGATGTACAAATTCTAAGGGGAATATATTTCTCCAAAATCAGAAAAACATAGTATAAGATAATAAATTTGGTATAAAAGTCCACATAATAAATGAACAAATATACTAACTTATTTGGTTGGTTCTATAGCCATATAATAGTAACACAATCTTGTAATAAATTTGATTGTGTCATTAAATATTTTCTTAGAGAGAGAGAGAGAGAGATAGTGACCTGGAGGAAGAGAGTGGTAGAGAGACGAGAGGAGGAGAAAGAAGAGAAGTTAGAAGTGAGAATGTTAAGATTCAAAGACTCCAACACTTTACTTAGTTGCAACATTGTCTCTCTCTTCTTGCTACATGTTATGCTTACCACTATTGTCTTCTCTCCCATCCACGTCACCTTCATCTTTTAAAATTATTCCCAAATTTATAAAATGTAAAAGTTTTGGAATAATTAACTTTATCCCCCCAAAAAGAAATGTTAAATGTACAAGCAAAGGCATAATATAATTTATATACTTACTTCTAAAACTTCAATGGGAGAGTGATTATATACTCTAGTATTTGATGATGATTCAATACTATGCTTGAACTTCTTTGATCTTTGAAGATTAGTGTTTGATAGATCTTGTTGCTGATTTTCTTTGAAATTATTGACGTAATTATTATCTCCTATCGAATTTTCTAGCAATATTGATCTTGATTCAAGCTCTTTAATCTCTGTTTTTAATTTCTTCTCTTGATTAATAAGTTCTTGTATATAATCTATTGAATCTTTGATGGTAGATGCTTTGTCCAACTATATTCATCAAAAGTTAATAATTTAGTCAAAACATATTATACTCAAATCATTAAACATAAAACAATTTCTTTTTTTATTAGAATAACTAGGGGATCATAAAAAAACATTTTAGTTTTTGTAATTTGATGAAGTATATGAATTTTAAGGACAATAATTTGGCTTTAATTTTATTTAATTAATATGTTGGTTCGCTTTAGTAAAAAATAGTTGATTATTTTAATTTTCGTTGACAAAAAACACCTTGTTGGTGACATAATTTCTTTTATAAATAAAATAATAATAATTAAAAGAGACACTTGATTAAATTATTAAAAAGGGAAGACTATTAAATGTAATTAATCATATATATACCTTACTTATATTAGGAACAACGGATCTGAGAGCAAAAAGTCTATGATTAAGTTTTTGCCGTCTGTTTCTCTCGGAGACAACATTCTTTGAAGATTCCGGCGGCGATGTTTCTGCTCCGTCCGGCGAGCTTGAATCGCCGGAGCCAGAAAACGCTTCCTCCATCGGCCAACTAATTATTGACTCAATTTCATTAACTATCAATTAATTTTAAAAACAATGAGAAGATTGTAATTCTTTGTTACCTGTCAAAATCGAGTTCTTGATTATGAAAGAACAATGTTGTTTCCCAATAATTATTGTACTCATCTTCAAGATTTTCCATTTTCGGACACACACACACACACAAAGAAAATTAAAGATGCTTTCTTGAAACGGAAAGTTCTTGAGTTTTGTTATGTCTTTCTCTCTTACTTTACTTTCTCTATTTATAGTCTCTAGTGTTGTGTCTAAAACAAGTGACTGTGTGTGACAAAGGCTTTTATAGACACAAAAGAGACAAATAGAGAAATTGCCACGTGGGATATCTACGATCTCAATCTCCCGAAGCAATATATAATCTTGACCGTTAATTAATATTCTTTTTTTTAATACTAATAAAGACATTAAAAGGTCAGGGGTGGGGCCCATTTTCGTATCTTACACATGATGCAGCACTAAACCTGTTTTAATTGTTTTTAATTTTTTATCAACAACAAAAAAACATGTTTTATTTGAAATCCCCCACGAGGAGAATGTTTAACACGTGTTTTAAAAAATCGAGTTGAAATCGTTTCAATTATTTGGATGACGTCATTAAGTTTTTTTTCAGTTTTGGGTTTAGGAATATTGGATTATACAAGAAATTGAAAAATGTGATCCATATGAATTTGTCTAGTTAATTTCCCATAAAATAAACATATTGTTTTTCATACACTGATATTAATTACTCAGATCATTATTATCTAACAAAATAATTAGTATTACTTTTGGTGATCAAAGATAAATAATAATTTGGTTGACTAGAAAATATGTCAACATACTTATTTTTGACTGTTTATTACCGCGTAGAAACCTTTAAATGAGTAATTACTAGGGATGTGGCCCGCGCGTAGCGCGGGCTAAGATTTTAATATGTTTTTAAATTGTTGAAATATTTGTATTAAGTGTTAAATAAACTTATTCTCTAGTGGGGAAGTGGTTTTGGTCTAGTGGCAGAAATAAGTCCACATGAAGCAGGTAACCCCACCCCACCCGAGATCGAATCTCAGTACCTACGACAGTGTAAGAATAACTAATGGGTCGGCCATTTGTGGTTTGACAAAAAAAAATTATTCTCTATTGGTTGTGACAAATTTCTTTTGCATATTTAATTTTGAAAATTTAGTTTGTTTGTTTAGTTGTGTATACACATTCTATTTAATACATTTGTGTTAGATTTCAAGTACTATTATTTTTGAAATTGTTGAAAACTTACTTACACATGTGAATTTTTGAACTTTGTAATCGTTTATATTTCACTTAAGTTGACTTCCAAAATTGTAGCTTGTAAGAGCAGCTCCTTCGCTACGAATGGTTCCAAATAGTAGTACATATATATTTTTTATAGTAATTTATTTAATTAAATATAATAAAATAAAGAAAATGTTCTCACCAATAAAAGAATCACACGTAGACAAAAGGATTCTAAATATTATTACAAACGATTTTTTTTTTTTTTTTTTTTTGTGCAACTATTACAAACGATTCTAAATGTGGGAATTATAGATCCAATTTCACTTTCTCTCTTCTTTTATATACTCCTCTGTTTTTTATTATAGGATGTTTTGGAGTTTTGATGCAAGAAATTTATTACATTAAACATAATATGACCAATTACATTAAGTTATAGTTTTAATTGCATAGTAAATGATGATTTTATGTAAATAAAAACAAACATATTTTTTTTTTTTTTTTTTTTTTTTTTATTACATCAGGTTACGGATATTACAAATTAATCAGCTTCGTCGAAAACCCAACTCGGTGTAGCCTCGCTGACATACATGGAGACAAGCGGATGAATTCTTCCCGAACGCGCCAACTTGTCCGCTTTTGAGTTTCGTCCCTTGGTATATTTTTTATTCTGAAATCTGTGAAGTACTCGAGCAACGTCTCAAACTCCTCGATCATTGTCTTAAACGCGAGCCACTGCGCAGGACTCGCAAGATTGCCACCAATGTCGTGCCGTCTCGATTCGAAGATCCGACGAGGAGATGTTCCGTGCTTTGATAACTTCCATAGCCCATAATAGGGCTCCAAACTCAGTGTGTAAAGGAGATAAACCCCTTCTTCTACGACTTGTTCCCATTAGATGACTCGAGCCATCCCCATTTATACATATCCATCCTAATCCTTCAAACACATCCGTATTTTTCCATGATCCATCTACTTGACAAACTAATCCCGAAACCACGTTCGCGAATCTTCTTGCGCAAAGAAACTTATCCCGTTATCTACCTCTTCCTCCACATTTTGGGCTTCCGCCCAAGCTTTTGATTCTTTTATTGCCATCTCAATTATATCGGGTGGATCAATTTCCACATCCTCAAAGACCTTTCTATTCCTTGATTTCCAAATATACCATAATATCCAAGGATAACAATCTTTTTCATGACGTTGACTCTCTACTACTTTTAGCTTTGATAACAAATAATCCATGTTTGAATACACACCTCCTCGTGGAAAGTCCCGATTGATTGAGACTGGTGAGACACCCCATGTGTAAAGTGAATGGGTACATTCAAAAAACACATGATTTATTGTCTCAATCTCTTCCTCGCACCGTGGGCAAACCGGATCACATTGTATACCTCGAGAGTTTAATCTTTCTCTAACTGCCATACTTCCCGATAATATTTGCCACATAAAATGCCTCAATTTCTGTGGGCATTGTGTATCCCACACTTTTGTTATTAACGCATTTATATTAGGACCCCATTGATTAGCTGAAATACTCTCTTTTTTAATTGTTTGCAACAGGTTAAAGCCTGATTTTACCGTATATTTTCCTGATTGTGTGTAGTGCCATGTCCATCTATCTGAAGCCGATCTTTTACTAATCGGTAACCCCTGGATTAAAACCTTGTCATTTCTGGTGACTAAGGCCGCTAAAACTTCATTTTCCCACTCCGAGTGTATGAGGATTAATTAAATTCCTAACTTTTAACTCGGGGAATAATAGACTTCCTCTTCCTTGCGCCGGTCTTGGATCCGTATCCGGCATCCAATTATCCTCCCATACCGATATTTTGCTTGATTTCCCAGACATTATCCTCAAACCTCTCATCAACAGATCCTTTGAGGAATAGATGCTCCTCCATCCAAAGGATGGGGCGCGTGGTGTCTTGGCCATAAAAGGGTGTACCCTCGAGAAATATCTACCCTTTAACACTCTTGCTACCAGAGATTCTGGGAATTGAGAGAGGCGCCAAAATTGTTTTGCTAATAAAGCCTTATTAAACTCTTGTAACGATCGAAAGCCCATACCACCTTCGTGTTTGGACTCACACATTTTTTCCCATGCTACCCAATGGATACCGCAGTTTCTTCCATTGGAGATCCACCAGAATTTAGAAATGGCGCTGGTTAACTTTTTCGTTAACGTCCGGGGCAATTCGAAGCATGACATAACATACGAGAGGTAGGGCTAAGGCCACTGATTTGATTAGTGTTTCCTTCCCTCCTCGAGATAGCAGCTTGGCTGTCCAGCCATTGATCCTTTCATTTAGCCGTTCCCGAACATAACCGAATATTTTACTTTTTGCTCCGCCTAGACTTTCCGGGATTCCCAAATATGCACCCATACCTCCATCTTTTTGAATGCCTAGAATATTTTTCATATCCGTCTTAGTCCCTATATCCACATTGTGTCCAAACATTACCGATGATTTTGAAAAATTAATTTCCCGCCCCGATGCTCTTCCATATATCTCTAATATCTCCGAATTTTCCCTGCACTCTCTTTCGTCCGCCTTGCGGAAGAAAAGGCTATCATCGGCAAACAAGTAAGTGGGATACCGCAGGACTATTCCTTGCCACTTTAATTCCCGAGATGTGAGTATCCCTCTCTGATTTCTTGATTAAAGAAACTAACACCTCCGTACATAGGATAAACAAATATGGGGACATTGGATCCCCCTGTCTCAGACCGCGTTCCGGTATGATCAACCCTCTGGGCTGGCCATTAATCAAGACTTGATATGAGACGGACCTAACACACCACATAATCCACTTTACCCAAGTGATACTAAAACCTAGTTTCAGTAATATCGCTTCCGGGAAAGACCATTCTACTCTATCATATGCCTTACTCATATCCGTTTTTATTGCCATATGGTCAAACCTACATCTTTTATTTGTTCGTAACCCGTGGACCATCTCCTGCGCTAATAGTATATTATCTGTTATCAGTCTCCCCGATACAAACGCCGATTGGGTCTCTGATATCATTTTCGGCAAAAATTTTCTTAGTCTCAAGCATAATACCTTAGAGATTACCTTATATGCCACATTACAAAGACTTATTGGCCGGAGATCCATCATCCTTTTAGGTTTATCCACTTTCGGTACTAGACAAATATTCGTCTCATTAAGTCTTCGGTCGAAAGTTCCAGATACCATAAATTCTTTTACCAACAGAACTAGATCATGTTTAATAACATGCCAAAATCGCTGATAAAATAAAGCCGTCATCCCATCAGGTCCTGGAGCTTTTTCCGGGTGCATCGAATATAGAGCCTTCCTTACTTCTCCTTCTGATATATCCTTTGTTAAGAAAACATTAATATAGTCATGTACCACTGCTTTCAACTCGCTCAAAGCCTCATCCATGTTTCCCGTGTCCGAATGTTTGAATAGTTGTTGAAAGTAAATCGTTGCAATACTCTCCATCCCTGATTCCGAATCCTCTAACTGCCCATGTTGGTCTAGTAAACCCGTCAACTTATTCCTCGCCCGCCTTTTCTTTGTCGTTGAATGAAAAAATTTTGTATTTTTGTCTCCTTCTTTTAACCACAAATTTCTACTCTTTTGTTTCCAGTATAACTCTTCCTCAAGATATGCTTCTTTCAACTTAAGAACTAATGAATCCACCTCATCTTGAGGAATCTGATCATCACTTTGTGCCTCTTCCAGAGCCACTCTCAAATTCTCTATTGTAGCAAGGCTAGAAGGTACATTATCCTTCCTCCATCTTGCCACATTATGTCTACAATATGATATATAATCCACTATACCCGTTGTTGAACCTTTCCCCATATTCCACCCCGTCTCGACCGATTCTTGCAGTCCTTCCTTTCCTAGCCATCGTTTATCAAAGCGAAAATGTTTTTTCCTTGAGACATTTTCAAATAAGCATTCCGCAAGAATAGGTCGATGATCAGAACCTATTAGTTCCAAATACTTTACCTTTGAAAGGGGATATAGTTCGTGCCAATCTTCGTTCCCGACTGCCCTGTCAAGTTTACATCTTATCCTTTCCTTGTTTGGCCCGTATGGTCTTCCTCGCCAAGAGTAGTGGTTTCCTATGATTGGAAATTCTAACATGCCACAATTACTCAACATTCCATTAAAGTCGATGAAGGTTGAGGCCCTTCTCATGACGCCCCCTTTTTATCTCTATTACTCGTGATTTCATTAAAATCTCCAATCATTAACCATGGGCCGACCCTTGTCGAGCTAACTTGTGTTAATTGTTCCCACACTATCTTCCTGTTTTGAGTCACCTGGATCCCCGTAAATAAAAGATATAAAAACTTTTTTGTTCCTTAGAACTGCACTTGTATCTATAAACCGATTATTTGCCGAAATAATCTCCAAATTAATATCATTATAATAGAATATAGCTAATCCACCCCTACTTCCAATTGGGTCCACCGTGAACACTTTGTCATACCCAAAGTGTAGTACAAATTTTGTCAAGAAAGGCTTATTTTGTTTAGTTTCGTAAAGAAATAAAATGTCGGGTTTGAACTTCGACCATAAATTTCTTAATGTAGACATTGTCCATTTAGATCCCAATCCTTGACAATTCCAACTTAATATTTTCACGTATTTGCCGGTAGCTTCGGGAGAGCCACCTTCCCTTCAGTATTAATAAGGCCCCATGGAATCATATTTAACGAACTACGATCCTTTCCTTGAGCCTCCTTTTTAATATAAAATCTGCAATAGTTTCTCATTTTCAAAAATGTACCCAGTCTTCTCCCAAAATTTTGTAAATATATTTGTCCAATTGGAAATATATTTTGTGGTGATCCAAATCTTGTCAGGTCAATATAATCTTTATTCTTAGATTTATCAATTTTTATAACTATTATTTGTACAAACCCCATTAAACTTGCCTCCCTATCATGTATATCATCAAGATGATAGCCGACCCACCTAACCAAACATTTATGTATCATTATCCACCAATACACCATGTTGCTTAAAAATCCAATTTTATTGCCTCGAACATATATTCTCCCCCGTGCAGACTCTTGTGTTTCCTATCTTCTGTCTTTTCAAACCACACTTCCATATTAAACCATATATAAATAACCATACCCAAACATTTATTCCAGTAAATTCATGAGTAAAAATGTGACAGAGTTTTAAACTAACATGAACCCAAATCGTAGAACAAAAACAACCACTAACCACGATCAATTTTTCTATTTCGTAACCAAGTTCCAGAAACAAGCCATAACATCTTATATAAAGAATCCATATAATAACAAGGAAAAACCAAGGTTTAAAACACGAGTTACCAAGAATCCTTCTTTGGCACCCGCACATGTATGTAATTGTGAACATTAACCGATATCCTTCTGAAACCTCAAGTCTCATATAAGAGAGTATGGATTTTATTATGTTAAGTCCTACATTTGATAAAACGATGTCACCGTGATACATCTCAAACAATGTGAAGCATAAGGTAATATACAACCAAAATAGACCCATTGATACAAACCATCCATAACCATGAACAACTATTTTATTCACAACTCCTCTTAAAATTCTTGCCCTATATCGTTTCCATTGGCACTGTGATATAAATTCATATGAACATGCACATAAGCTAAAAATTATTCCATTAAATTCATGAATACCAAAATAGAGTTTTAAAGTAGTACAAAACCAAAGCGAGATAACAAAACCAACCAAAGAAAAATTGGGTCCAGACCCCTAAATACCAAATAACTTGCTAACAAGTTACACCATCCATAGTATCCAACAAAACACTTAGGGAACAAAGACATTATAATCACTTCTTAGATATAGGTTTTGGGATTCCTCCTCCCACCGCGCCTTTGTTTCCCTTTCCGCTACCATTGGTTTCTCCCTTGTTAATGTCTTTAACCCCTGATACACCAACATTCTTCTTAGAAAAAATACCATCAATATTAGTCCCAACTTTTAATTCTTTGGCCGGTGATTTTCTCGGTGCCATAAATCCTGTTTAACAATAATCTCTTTTTGGGAGAAGCTTGCACAACCGTGCTATATTTTCTCGCCTCGCCAAACCCGTAAGCTTTCTATTATCAACATGACAGATTTCTTCCTTAGTCCTAACCGTAGCTAACTTTACCTTACTTAACGCATTACTAACCATTTCTAACTCTAAATTATTTTCCTCTACTTGTAAGGAAATAGGTTCTGTACCTTTTACCAAGGGAGTATCCTCTTCACCTTGTTCCATTGCCAAGTCCTTCTCTGTCCCCTCATCCTCTGTCAAATCATCAAACTCATCTTCAAATTCTCCTTCTTCCTTCTTGTTCTCCTCCTCTGCACTCCCCTTTTGATTATCTTCCGTAGCATTAACGCCCATGTCATCGGCCTTTTTCCCTTCTCCTGGAACATCCACTTCCATGGGTGTGATTCTTGGAACTGTTTTTGGTACCTCAGCCCGGATTACAGATTTTAGAGGCAGCTCTGGAACCATCTTCCTTGTAACTTCTGCCGCTTTCGCCTGATAGTACGAGTGTGATCCTGAGGAAGTAGAGGCGCCCCTGGCTCTCCCTTGATAGCCATGCCTTGTCGATGTGTATTTCTCTTTATCCTTATGGTTATCCTCCCTGTCCTTTTGATTTTCATCGCGGTGAAATCCTTGAGTCCTCTCCCTGCCCACCTTCCTATAAGGGAATACTTGTCTCTCCTCCTCCTTAAAGTCCAGAGACCTTTTCGCTGAACCTTTTCGCTGAGTTTCCCACCTTGCCTCTGGATTATTTTGAGATGTCACCTCTGCATAAGTACCCTTCCCTTTCTCTTCTTTCCCTTTGGCTTGTACATCCTCTTCCTTTAAACCTTCAGGACAACTATTTTCGTCATGTGTCATCTTGAAACATTTACCGCAGAAACCCGTGAGCTTATTGTAATCCAATCCCACTTTCAGCTCAATACCCGAATCACATGGGACATCCATTTGGAAGAGTAAGCTCTTGAACCCATCTAGCGTAACAAAGACACTCCCAGATCCGACATCTGTTCCTACCACCTCTCCAAGAGTGTCGCCGACAAGCCTGAGAATAGCCTCACTGATGACATGGCACGGAACATCCAACAACTGAACCCAAAACCCTATATCCGATGGGTAATTTGGTGCAAAACTTGGTTCCCATTTTACCAAAGACACCATAAATCCATCAAAATGGTAGGGACAGAGGGAAAGAACACCATTCATTTCTTCCTCCGTTTCGAAGTCAAAGGTAAACCTTCCGGCTCCAAGATCCATGCCCACCACCTTGTCCTGAAGCTTCCAAATCTTCGGTAAGTTCTCCAACAGATAATCCATCCTTTGAGCTGCTGGATTCAACATTCTTCCTATCAATGTAAGCTCGAAAGACTTCACCTTTTCTTCCATATCTGTATCTTGTAGTCTCAGCATTGGAGTCTTCACAACCGGAGCCTTACCCTTGGCAGCCAAAGCTCTCGCCATTGCTTGAGTTATTTGTGGCGCCATTCTTAACTTGCCTAGATAGCAATGAAAGCCTTTGGTGATTTTAAGTTTGCTGCTTGTGATACCTACTCTCTTACACGCTTGTCTATTATATACCTTTGAAACTTTCTCCTTTTTTTCCTTCGGCTTTGATTCTCCGTATCTTTTTTTCGCTATCTTCCTCAAGATATTTCCTTGGTTATTGTATTGTAAGATCTGCGTCTTGACTTGTGAATCAATCGATACCATAAAGGGTATATATTGTTTCCTTTGGGGCCGTAACTTCCAAAACAGCTCACCATCTCCACTCCAAATCTGGGAGATCTTCTTGGCTTTGTATATCTCCGCGAAAGTATAAAATCTTTCCTTAACCATCCATGTCTTGATCTCCATCTCAGATTCCCAGATCTGAACATATCTTCCATTTGCCCGAATTAGCCCCTTCGCAGATACGGGTATCTCCTTGATACACCGTTCTCGCCATCGGATATACTCATCCATCATGCAGATCGAGAGATTATATCCCCAAATCTCTGAAGATCTCTTGCCTTAGCTTCAATCTTGATTTTCATCGCCGCCGCTCTTCTTAACCTAACACTATAAAAAAAACAGATGAAAAACAAACATATTTAAAGTTTCTTAATCTTTGTGCTTTTAATCAAAACATCCCATATAAAAAACAGATGAAATATTTTTTATTTAAATTTAATAATAGAAACTCTAAGTAGTACATTGGATGGATCTAGATTTTTTATTGCAGTTTATTCCATCTAATGGATATAAGAGATATAAAGACAATTTTACAATAAAAATATCATTCACACCATAATAGTTTGATGATATAACATTGTCCAAATATTACATAATAAATAATCACCACCGTTATTCACAAAACCAATTAGCACTTTTTCTTCAAGAAATGAGAACATACGTTTAAAAAAATAAAGAGGTTGCTAAGGACTGAGAAGATTAATCATATTGTTTGTGAAAGTCTATAACCGGTTGAAGGTATAGGTTTACAACCGTTGAGAGGGTTAGTTAGGAGAATTGTGCAAGACATAAGAAGAGCAAGGGCTCAAGGACAATGATACGCTTTTTCTTGATAAAATTATTATTGTTATACGGCTTGTTATGTCTTTGATGATGGTATACTTGTTGTACTCACTTTTATCTTCTCTCCCCTAGTTCTCTCATGATCACATCTCCACTATCCCAACTTCTCTTTGTAACATTTTAATCAATATATCTATTATAAGTTACAAACGGTATTCAAACATATAGTACACATGTTTAAATTTATATGAATATGTTTTTTGCGTGAAAAGCAACCAAACAAAGATTTATTTAGGTATATGATCAAGGAAAAACATGTTGTATATATATACCTTAACAAAATCTATATAATTTATCTTCAACAACGAAGACTATGTTAGCAATGTTAAGAGACCTTGAATCTCCAATCACGCCTCGAAAACTATAGACAAATGGATATATATATGTTAAAGAAATAAGAAAACAATAGTCATTATATGTATTTTTGGACCATATTGAAATGAACTAAATATATAAAAACGTGTCTAAACTATTGTCTTTGTGGACTCTTCATAAACCAAGTATTATCTTTGCCTAAACCATTTACTGAATTCTTTTTGACTGCTTTTTTCTTGCTATCAAGGACTAACATGCAGAAATTTAAGAGTTATTGGCATCACAGCTCATTATATAAAACTTGTCAAGAATGTGATATGATCCTACGGGTTTTTAGAGAACCATCATCGAATACTACTGGTTGCTCTTAAATTGCTCAGGCTTAAAGAGTTCTATATTGTGCAAAACTCAAGGGCTTGGTCATGTAGCCAACAATACATACGAAAAGAGAGATATTATTGACAAATATGAAGAGAGATGACCTGCACCTTGTTATAATATCATCACCAAGAAATTTTGGTTGACAGAGAATGTCCTGAGAGCTTGTATATCTTTGTTACTGGCCTCAATCGAAGGTTTCTATATGTTTAAGTAATTACAAAATTGTTTATAGATTTATCTGTATATTGAATCTGTATTAAATGGGAAATAACATGATTTTTACTTTTACGATATTTTTGTAGTCAATTTGAACTTTAAGTAATTTGGTATTCTTCTCAACCTACACATTTATAGTTGGAATACGTGAATATTTAATATATTGTTTATAACAGATGTGTGAGTTTGACTCTATTTTTTTATATATATTTCTATCAAATAATCTATTTTATATGATTTATATTATACGTGTGTGTACTTTGAACTTTGAAGTTTGTACTTGTAAATCCAACTAAAGCATAATTTTACTTGTACTTTATGTCTTCAACGATGTAAAATGAGTTTTTGACGTATATAACTTTGATAACTAAGAGAAAACAATAATCACACTTATTTTTGTCCACCATCTCGAAATACTTTCTCATGCCTTTGTTAAGTCTACCAAATTGAATGGTATAATTAAGCAAGGGTGGTAAATCCAATATTGGTCATTGTAATTTCGGTTTATTAATAGTGGTATACGGTTATATATGCTTATCAGTCGTTACTATTTTGGTTGGTAATTTACAAATGACTATATTATTTTTTTTTAAAGAACTAAAACGCCCATAATAAAATTGTGACACTACTTATCTTTTTTGTACTTGTTATGGTTTTGGCTAATTTTTGTTGTAGGGAGAATATAATATAAGTTTTAAAAAATATCAGACAATCTTATAAAACTAAAAATAACTCTCATGCCTTTGGTAGGGTTTTCAATGAAATTAGACCATCGATCTCTACTTTTTCTTCTATTACATATCGAAGCCTCTCATTAACAAAAAATAAAGAAAATAGAAGCCTCTCTAATTTAGAATTGAATTTGCTACAATGCACAACACTACAATAGAGTTTTTCTGTAAATAGTGAAAAAATAAAGTAATGAAAAATGACTATTTGAGAATGTCTGATCTTTCTTTTTTCCCTCTATTTGTAGAAAAACTCTAGTTTACAATCATATATTGAATTAAAAGAACGCCGAAGTAGAGATTTTTTATAGTAACGGAAAAATAGACCTTTTCTTCACCATCTTTACCTGATGAGATATATGTATTTGAATTTATTTTGTTATAATTTTCAAATATTTGTTTTTCAAACAATAGAAATCTATTAAAATAAAATTATATTCTAACATTATATTTGTCTTCATAATTTTCTTTCGGAAACATAGTTAGAATATATATATTTTACTTTGATTATTTATCGAAAGCTTGATAATAGATTAATTACAAAAACATAAAACTAAAACCCTTTCTCAGGGGGTGTTATTGGTTCCATATTTTCAAATCAACTCCAATAGATTAGATTCTTTAAAACCAATGTATTTTGAACAGATTTCCTATTGATTTTAGGTTAATCTAAACTTGATTTAAAATCTAAAGTGCATAGTTATCTTTTAGAATTTAAATGCATCAATGTAGATTTAAAAAGTAGATATGATTTCATTTCGTCTCGCATTAGATTTGTTGAACTCTTTATTAAACTTTGACCATCAATTTTTTTTATCTCATGTGTTCTTATTTGAATTGGCTATGATGTGTCTATCAAATCATATCATCTTCATATAAATTTTTGTGTCATCACTAAAACCCTATGAAGATCCAATATCAATACATACATAAAACAAATCTTACTAGTTTCAATAGAAAACAAAAACTTAAAAAGGGAAGTAAAAAATAATAATGATATGGAGAAGAAAGAAGATCATACGAGAAAAGATGATATAGGTGGAGGATATAAATTTATCAGTATATGATTAAAAAATATTTTTAATTTAATTATGAAATTCACAATGGATTCTTAAAATATGAGGGCATAAGGTTGGATTTTGCTTGGCACCATTTACACGTAAAATTAATATCAAAATGATTTGAAACTCTTTGATGATTCATTTTAATTAAAATCTATCAACCATGAATAACACAAGATTTTAGTTTATCATTTTGAATCCTTAGTTGAATAACAATAGAATTTAAACTCTTTTAATATAGATTTTACAAATACAAGAACCAATAACATTAGATTTAAACTCTATTAGTGAATGACATTATAAATATTAGAACCAATAACACTAGATTTTTAAAAAGTAATTGAAATCCATTATTGAATAACACTAGATTGTACTTGGATTTAGAATCTATTAAAAACCATGATTCAATAACACCCCCTCAATGTGGGTTCATCAGTGATTATAGAAACCCATTCTTGGGTAAATAAATGCCTTTTTTGTTTATCCATCGAAACAATTGATTTTCAATCCCCTAAACACAACTTTTTATGATTGAGTCAAGGCTGGTTGTTATTATAGGTTAGGTACAAACTTAGTTTCTTTGAGGAGTTGGATCAATTCTTTGTTATGTTCTACAAACAAAGATGCAAACAATTGCGTATAACCTTAAACGTAAAAGCATATATATACTGATTAAGTATTCAAATTTAACGTCGTGGGAGGAAGTTTCAGCGTCCGTAGAATACGCGACCGGAAGCAACAGACAAACTACCTGAGAGAAGCACGTCGTGACAATCACAATCATCATCGTCACAACACATCCGTTAAGTGATTTGTATTCTTGGCTTCTTGCTTTGGAATCTATACTCTTTTTGTTGAGCGTTTCGGCAGCATAGAGGCGGGCGGATCATGTAGCCTCGTCTTCTATAGTGAATCTCCCTTCCTTGCTAGCAAAATATGGGTATCAAAGTAAGAATAACAAAAGACAAAAAGCATAGGCGATACACAACGGCGGGCTCAGAATGGTCATTGGCTTCAAGTCCGGTTAGAGAAAATTTTGGGGATCCAATAATACCGTCGACACGGAACCACATGAGAGCATAAACTAATTCTCCCCAAAAGTATGGAACATATTTTGAGGGAGGAAATCACCTTTTGTTATGACGAAGAATATGAGATTGGTTTTATAAACAGTTAAATGGAGATGAGATTTGGATCGATTAGCATCCCATACTTTTGGTAACTAATTGGGAAGGAAAACGAATAAATGGAGTCATGAAGAAATTGAATTAAATTTGAGGGAGTTACGCCATTAATAGTGTAAGAGAAGGGATGCGAAGGATTTAGAGATATGGAAAAGTCATAGGTTTATGAGGCCGACGTGGCGATCATAGAGACCCACAGAAAATCTGACGTGGCTTGCACCAGGAGTTCCAAATTGTTCCTTTTATTAGTATAGACTAGGTGTATTGTCCGCGCTATGCGTGGATTGGGGTTTAAATATATTTCTAAAATAATATCATAATTGTTGAAAGTAAATTCATTTTTATTTATAATTGTATTTGGGAAATAACTTCCTTTTTTTTATTTTGAGGAATTCACAAAACTACACAATTTCATCCCTTCTTTTACAAAATTCAACCTAATTCAGTTTTTCACATAATCACCCTTTTTCAAAATTTTAGGAAGTTGATTTACCCTTTAAAACTCCACCAAAAGAAAGAAAAAAAATTCATTTGGGTTCGCTAATTAGTGTTTATGGTATAATATTAAGGGGATAAGATTGTGTGTAGACTTAAATTGGATTTAATTTTTAGTGTTTAGATGTATTTTTGTGAAGAAATTTTTAAATAGTGGAGTTTTTGTGAATTGTAATTCAAAGGGTGTACTTTTGTAATTCCCCTATTCACTTGTTTGAATAATTTAATTTTTAATAATTTGGTATTCTTTCGACTTTTAAATATAGGTTAGAATGGGAACATTTAAGAGAAATAAGTTAAGACTTAAAATATGTTTTTTTGATAATTTTTTGCTAATAAATCGCTTATTTGCTTTACAATTTTATATTATCCATGTGTATGTTTGAAGTTTTTCCCTATAAATTCCACAAAAATACTTTTAACTCCTATTTTATGTTTTCAATAATGAAAAACGTATCCTTTTAACATAGATAACTTTGATAATCACTCTTACTTTCTGCGTTGTGTAAGGACACCATTGCTCCTCCCACTTGTGTGACGTAAAAGATTAGAAGGTTGAAACAAATTTTATTTCTCAAGTTGGGCGCTTACATATTGATTTTTATTTTATTTTTTATTTTAGCTTAAAAACGAAAAGCTTTATAAGGCATTGTTTATTGAAACATAATATTTCAGTTTAATCAGAGAGGAAACCAAATGCGGTTTCAGTTTGATCGGTTGGAGCTTCATTCTAGTAAATATATTTGAACTTTTTTTAAGATAAGTTTATGAATAATTTCGCACTTCATCTCTTTTAGTTTTACTTGTCCCAACAATATCATATAAATTTATAAGAACAACTTTGAATGTTTTAAAAAATACCAGCAGGAAAGTGTCCCTTATTTTTTTTTGTGTGTATTAGGAAATTTAGCATTTTTGTTTGAAATTTAATTTTTCATTTTTTCTTTCATTTTCTGAAAATTTTAATTGGTTCTTAATTAATCAAAAGTTACTTTTATTTGCATATAGTATTTCAGAAATGTATAAATGTCAAATATTAAATACTGAAAATCAAATTTATGTTTACACCAAGTGTGCTTTTTTTTGCCTCGCTTAACCCGGTTGCTAGCGTGGATGTGCTGTTTTGGTAGCTTGAGCGATTTAACTATCAGTCACAATCAAGGTCATGACAAATTACAATATTATCTTGTTGGTGAGACTCTAAATGATTTGACATTGTCCTTTTAATTTGATAGGCTAGAATTAGAGATTTTTTTATGTATAGATGTCAACTTGAAAGTTCAAATTTAAGTCCATATTTAAGTTTAAAACTTGCTGATTTTTTTATTATTATTAGCGTTCGACATTTTTGTATAGGTAAACATAATTTTGAACAGTTACCAAATTATGAATTTGGTAGACCTTCTCTCCACCATCGTTAGGAGATTCAGAACTTCGAACGTGAATTAAAAACACGTATATTCTATTTCTAGCATTAGTGTATTGTTATATATACTATAATATGAATAAGATATATCAAAATATCACCCTTTTCAGCTTTGATACCAACAAAGAAAATGCATTTTATTAAACCAACAGAAAACAGAATGCAATTGAGAAACAAACACAAAGAATACGTATTGTCGAACAGGTAAACCAAAAGTATTTGTTTATTTCCCTTGGTTAATCCTCATCATCCAGAAACTGTTGGAGTAAGCTTGAAATATCTTGGAGATCAAGCTTAGCATAATCTACCGAGTTATGAGGATTAGGAATTATCAAAAGAAACTTTGGGAGTTATCTAAAGTAGTTTTAGGAGTTATCTAAAAATAAGGAAAAATAAAATTAGGAGTTATCTAGTTTTAGGAGTTATCTAAATCTTGTATAAAAGGAGTTGCAGGTTTGTTGCAACTAAGCGTGTGTTTTTGTTATTTGAGAAAAAGAGAGCACATGATATTTCGTTAAGATTAATAAGAGAGCAAATTCTTATTACCGATCTTTTATACAATCATTAGACTCACAAACTATAGAAACTATATTGATTTGTAGTTCAATCTTATTACAACCACATATTCTTTAACCAGTTCTTAACTTCTCGTGGCTTCATGGTGATGTTCTCAACTTGAGGGCCATAACTTGTAGCGTCGTCAGGCAGATTGATCTACCTTGGGGGAGACTCAATTGACTCGGCCTAGTACTGAAGATCGCGTACACCCCTGACTCAATAAGACACTTCATGGTAGACTTAGAAACACTAAATGTTTACTCACCTTCCCAACCTGTCTGTCAGCTCTTTTCTCTCGCAAGGAAGTGAACTTCATTAACAAAGCTAATACTTGTTGAACAATATACAACAAAAGATCACATATAAATTTTGTCATTGAAAGTTCCATAACTCGAAGAAGAGCTAAATTTCTCAAGAAAACAATCACGGCATAACGAATTCAGCGGTGGCCTTCTCCCCTCTCTCGAGGGTCGCTTATCTTTCGTAGAAAAAAATATATTTCAAAACAAAGCTAAGAATAATAAACAAAATTAGAACAACACCGCAAATCAATCTAGAAGTTCAAGGCCCGACTTACCTTGAAGCCATACAAACGGTATACTTTTTTAGTCTTTTACATGATGATAAATCTCAGCAAAAGTTTGTGCAACTCATGGTCGAACTTAACATCTATGTCCATTATACCTCGCGAGTGGCAGAAGTTAAATGTTTGCAAAACCTCATCTAAAAATTGCAAGCTTATCACTAACCTCCGAGAATGCCATGGATTAGTAGTAGTAATAAAAATTATAGTGGACAAAAATTACCTTCGAGTGTCGAGTCACAAAACTTTTTTAAGTTTGTGTTGTTAACGTACTCAAATATCAAGCTTGGGGATATAGAGTGTTGATCTCCGACAACATAATGTATTTTGACAATACTTGCCCCTCCTCAAGGATTCTGAAGAATTTTAATCCCACTTAATCCCACTTTTAATCTGTTAAGAGAGGATATAACTTCAGTAAGAAACTCAATAGAAAAAACTCAATAGAAAAGTATTCAAGTGTAGACTAAGAATGCAAAAGGAACATGATTATGTTCTCATTAACCTGTCAACACAAAAGTTCAAACTCTTTTTCTTTTGCAATTTTAAGGTTTATAGCACGAACAAAAATGAAAAGCAACTATACTATAAATTTGTGAAGACGCTTACATTTTTTATTTAGGCAGGTTTGAAAATCTTGATTTGCATTTCTCTTTGTTGTTCATGTATACGTCCTCGAAAAAACCGCACCGTTGCCATGCCCCACCTTTGGCTACCCGTAGTCATCTTGCTCACTGAGAAGCAAACACAAAGAAGAATCTCAATTCTTATAACAAAAGCATTCATTACACACCAATACAAAATCAGAAGAACTCCATCATACATGGCAAACCGAGTAACTCAACAAACTAATCAAAAACAATCATGATGTGAACATCAGTAGCGAAGCTCAATTCGATATGATAAAGATTCATTTTTAGCTTGGAATAAACAATCATGAAGTGGACGCAACTAAAACCTGAACAACCGTAATGAACAAAGTTTGGTTTCTTCTATAGTGCAACAAACACAAAACCAAATAGTTTATAGGTGTTTCGTAATTTCAAATAACGAAAGAACTAACCCAACACACTCAATAAGCAGATCTCTCCGTCAATAGAATCATCACCGCCTTCTCCATCCCCTTGGTCATTACCTCCGTCGTCACATCAAACACCACCACCACCACCGTTGACGGAAAACAAAACGATCCAATTGCTAATGGCAGAAACCATGTCCGGTATGCGATTATTGCTGATTACCGGACTTTATATAAGAGCTCTTCCAACTCTTCGTCTTCTAAGCTTCAAGGGTGAAACCCACTTCAATATTTACTTGTGTATTCATTGATTAATTAATTGAAAGTTGAAACATATGAGACTCTTGAATATCTTGCAAGTTTTAATTAGAAAATAAGGAACTAAAACGTTTGAGTTTGCTGCGAATAAATTTTATTCAAGCAACATAAATTTAATTTAGGTTCAGTTTCTTGACTGACGTGTCAAGTTTCTAAAGCACTTGAAATTGTGACGTGGACATGAGATTGAGCTCCAAAAGGTTCCTTTTATATAGATAGAAGGTTCCTTTTCCAGAATTGGTATTATCTTTTGAAGATAAGCCAAGATGGTAGATGGCCTGTAGACATCACAAGAAGCTTTCCTTGGATTTTGTGGTATTTATGGAAGAATAGAAACAAGTTTGTCATCGAAGGAAAAAGTTTTGACCCTTTGGAATCTGTAGCAAAGATTAAAGAAGAAGTGGGGTTCTGGTTTTTAGCTCAAGAAGTTATTGAAGATAGACATAAAGTTTTGGGGATACAGGTGGAAAAAAAGTGGCTCCCTCCTCAAGATATTTGGGTTAAGTGTAATGTAGGATACTCATGGGATAAGAAGACAAACAAGGCTGGAGTGGCATGGGTGTTAAGAGATTACAAGGGTGTGGTGGCTTTACATAGTCGAAGAGCCTTTAGTGGGATCTATTCAAAATTAGAGGCTCGATTTATAGCCATGAAATGGGCTATGGAAAGCATCCTTAGCCACAGAATTAGAAGAGTGGTTTTTGAAAGTGAAATGGAAGACCTTGTTAAAGCTGTTAACAGACCGAGAGCGTGGCCGTCGTTCAGGTACCATGTTGAGGAACTTTTGTTTGTCTTACATCAGTTCCTTGAATGGGAATTTAGATATGAAGCTAGAAAATGTAATAGAGGAGCTTTTCTCATTGCTCAAAGTGTGATAAGATCGGGGAATTGGTCTTCGTATGTAGCTATGGGTCATCCGAGGTGGTTACATGAACTTTTTGTCGACGAGAAAGTTTGACCCTCTGTTGGTAATAGAGGGTTTGTATTTTCGTTTTTTGGGATTGGTATTCCCACACCATTTATAACGATTGTAATCGTTAATGTGTGCCTTTTGTTTGTTTGCTTGGAAGTAATCACGAGCAACTACCTTGTAGAACGTTTGATATATATAAATCTTTCGGTTGGAAAAAAAAAATATAGATAGAAGATTCAAACGTCTAAAATAATCATTTTCCATGTGCACTTATCGATATTTATTTATTTAAATATTAGGAGCCAAAATAGCTATATATATATTATTGGACTGAACGACATCGTATTAAATAAATAATGCAGTTTTACCGACGTCGTCGTTTTGAAGACCAGCCCAGAAATTAAATGGCCCTTCAAAATCATTTGTAAGACAAAAAGGCCTATTTAAAGAAATTATAATAACGGCCCAATAACTTAAATGGGCCTTTATTTTTATTGGGCCTATGTCTCAACGAGGTCTTTAAAGAGAAGTTAAATAATCGTCGTATTCTTCTTCTTCTTCTTCTCCGCGACGGCGATAATCAACAGTCACACTAAGAAACATGGCGAGAGAAGAAGAAACTTCTAAAGCCACACGAAGAAGCAACAGATCATCATCGTCTTCTTCGGTACATGCAGAGAATCAAGAGCCTAACGAGCCACACGCACCAACAGTCGCCGATCTAACATTCGGCGAAGAACGAATCACATTAGACGCGATCCTCACCGATTTCCCAGGAAGAAGATCTCAGATTCTAGATCTGATTCGTCTTATTGGTCCCTTGGATTCTCCTACGCTTCCGATTTTGATCTACGGAGGAGCTTCCACCGGTAAAACAAGCGTTGTTCTTCAAGTGTTTAAGCATCTGAATCGTCCTTTTGTTTACACAAGCTCTCGTACTTCTTACAATCCTCGTTTACTCTTTGAATCGATTCTGAATCAGCTTTTGTTGCATAAGAAGTCTTCTTCTAATGGGTTTGTTAGTGCTAAACGGTGTGATAAGCCTTCTGATTTTGTTAATTTGCTTAGGGAAGCACTTAGTCATGTGATTGAATCTCTTGAAGATTCTGATTCAGGGAAGATGGTTTACTTGGTGATTGATAATGTTGATCTTATCAGAGATTGGGACAAAGGGTCTATGATTCTGCAGTTTCTTTTCAGTTTGTGTTCTGTCTTGAAGATGCCTTCTTTTGGTGTTATATTTGTTAGTGGTTTGTCACCAGATGTGTATTACTCAAACATGGGATACACAGATCCTATACCTCTCTATTTTCATGAGTATTCTGAAGACGATCTTCGTCAGATTTTCTTGAGAAACCAACCTAACAAGAAGCTTTACTCTGCGTTCCTCGAGTAAGGCTATATGATGAAATGTTGCCTACATGACTTGATTTCTATGCCCTTTAGTGTATATTGTGTACTGATCTTGTGTCTTTTGGTGTTAAAACAGCGTTGTATTGAAACCGTTCTGTAGGGTTACTAGGAGAGTTGAGGAATTGTCTACTACCTTCTCGTCGCTGTTCAGAAAGTATTGTGAGCCACTTGATGATTTAGGGGTTTCACCTAATGAAGATATGAAGAGAAGGCTGTATAGTCATATTAAACCGCTTATTGCTCCCTGTTTAAATGAGATATTCAGGGTCTCAAGTTACCCTCACGATGGCGACACCAAAAGCGAGAGAAGGCAGAAAGCTAGCTGTAGCTCTGAAAACCTTCAAGAGCTTGGAGTGTTGGACTTTCATATGTCGACTTCAGCAAAGTATCTTCTTATTGCGGCATTTCTCGCTTCAAGAAACCCAGCCACGTTAGATGCGTCGATGTTTGACTCCACAGGAGGCATGGATAATCGTAAAAGAAAGCGGAAGTAAGTTAATAAAAACAGTACCATTGTTCCTATTTAGGCATATTGCTTAGTAAAAACTGATTTTTGTAGTTGAGTTCGAAAACCAGTCTAGTGAAAACATGTAATGAATAATCTAATATTTTCTTCAAAATGTTTCCTTTTGCAGGGCCTCTGAGAAATCGATGGAAAAGAAGGAAATGGCAGAGCAGGAAGCAGTCATGAAAGGGCCTGGAAGTTTTCCTTTGGAAAGACTATTGGCGATATTTCAGTGTATTGCCTCTGTGGGAGATTCTTCATTCGACGAAGATGAGGAAGACGAAGAAGAAGATGCCACAGGTTACGACAGAGAGAATATCAACCTGATGTCTGATGTTCTGCTTCAAGTGTCGAGTCTTTCTGACGCAAACTTCATAATCAAAAGCGGAAGCTGCCCATTAGAAGGTTCTATTAGATACCGTTCTATGGTCTCTGAAGACCTTGCTCAGAAGGTAAACAACACTTTATTTCCACATTGTTGAATCATATGTCAAAACAAAGACAATGGTGATGAAACAACTCTTCCTCTAATATGGTTTTATAGGTTGCAAGAAGCCTTAGCTTTCCACTGTCCAAGTACTTATACAGAAGATAGGTAATGTGACATCCAAAAGCTTTGGAGGAAAGAAACTTAACGGTACACTCTTTGTTTCACCTGTTATGCTGTAGAATCTTAGGTTGTATCGGAGACTTCATAGTATTGAGAATCATTGTGATCTGTAAATGTAAAGTGAATGATTTGTTTTTCTGCAGAAGTTGAGTTTTAAATCCATATTGGTCTTGTCAAGTTCATCTTGTTCATGTTCTGTTCTTATGAGACCAGTTTTGAATCTAGTTATAGTAGGTTGTTTCATTGTCTTTTGAAACATGAGAAAAGCTTCACAAACTTGTCTGTAAATGGCTAAAGAGGAACACTTAAACGACCAAGCATAGTTTCTAAGTTTGGATTCTTGTTTTGTGAAAACCATACCATATGTTATCAACAAATACTTGTTCACCTTATAAATAATTGATTTTCTTCTTAGCAAAAAAAAAATAATTGATTTCAAGTATTCGTGATTTTTAGAATATTAAAATTGAATAAAATAATAATATTTGTATTGTTAGAGAGTTTGCCACGTAAACCACCCTTCCATCTTCTATAAATTTCTTGTCCAAAACCCTACAAGTGAACAAAGAAAAAAAAAACATCTTCTCTTATTAATAAAAGTTTGTATTTCCCACTTTTGGTAATAAAAAAGTTTTTATCTTATTTTTCTTCTTCTACAAACTTCAAGATTATTCCTAACGAACATACCAGAAAGAAAAAAAGAAACACAAACCAATACTTGAGAAACAATATAATATTATATATATTGACCTAAAAGGTATTTTGAACACATTGGAGCAAAAAAAAAAAATAATGTGTATAGAGAGAGTGTATCAAGAAGAGAAGACAGAGCTAGGTCGACAAGAAGCACCAGGTACGTGTCCGTATTGTGGCGGCAAAGTATCGTCGGTGGGCATCGAGACCAAATGGTTGTTCTGTTTCTTGCCACTCTGTTTTAAGGTCAAACGCAATTACTCTTGTTCTTCTTGTGATCGTCGTCTTGTTTTGTATTATTGAAACAAAACACACACAGAGATAAAAAAAATTATATACTATTGTTTTGATCCTCTTAGTGTTCGTTATTTGCAGATTCTTCCCTCTGATTTATGATTTGATCAAAATACTCCCCTTGTGGTAGAAATTGGTTAATTGATTTCATTAAATCCCTTTTTCTTGTCATCCGAATTAATTTTGTTTCGGTGTAAATAATGTTTGGTCTTTTGTTCGTTGATTACATGGGGTAGTAATAATTGATCATTTATTTATGATTAATAACGCTTTTTTTGATAAAATGATTAATAACCCTTGCCATCAAGAAAACATGATTATATATTAACTCCTATCCAATTAAAGTTTTTTTCTCTTTGTATGAGTTCGAAATAATAATCCAAAGTAACAACGTGGAAACATAGATACTTAAACTAACCACCATGATTTTATTATGAAGAAAATTAAACGGTGATTAAATTATTTTAAACGTGGAGATATATAAATGAACATATAAAATTCGAAGACTAGCTATTTTACGAATTACCAAATTTAATTTTTACAATTATTTTGAGTGGTCGACAAAAGCGGTTATGTATATATGAATGAAACCGAAGATTTGATATTCGTCTTAGCTGGACTGTTGTTGTAATGGTGTGGCAAAAAATAATGAATGTTGTGGTCCAATATTTGTGTGAAATATAAACAATTTTGACACAAAAAGATATATTTGTGTGTCCATGAGATATGTTTAGTTGCATGCATACTCTAGTATCTAAGGTAAAAAAACGTAACGTAAAACATTTTAAAAAAAATATTGTCAAAAAAACATCTTAATAAATTTAGTAATTGAATCTTAGTTTTTTTTTGTAGGTTAAGTAACATTTTAAAGAAATTAACAACGAAAACACTTATAAAGTCAATGATGCAATACACAATTATATAACAAAATGAAAAAGAAAAACATTAGTTTTGACAAATTTCGTCAGAGTTTGAACATTTAATTTGTAAAATGAATAGATTTAAATATGTAATATTATACATTTTGGTACTAGTTGATCTAGTGGATACCGTTTTGAATTCAACTTCATATTTTTTCAACTCTTTAAAAATATTTTAATTAATGGAATACTACCATAGTCAAACACCTAACGCTAGATAATGTATTAAACTATTTTGATACACTTGATTCATATATATCCAAATCTGTAGATACATTTCAACGGTCTAACTTAAATGCATATCTAGAAACTTTCCTTATTTGACAACTGAGGTAAGATCTATTACAGATATCTTGTAAATATAGTAATATATATATGAACAAGTCGTACAAAAATGATCAAATTTTCTATAATTTAGAAATTTAATAATAATTACTGGAATCGCATGTACATGATAAAAGGGACATAGCATGAACAAGTACTAGACATGTATTGGCATGTCACTTATCACCTTTTTCTGGTGGATAAGCCCAAATTCTTTACATGTCACTTTCTTTAGATTCCAAGATGGTATAATATTTCGAATTAATACACATAATCATATTAAGATTTAAGAGTTTTATATATAAACACTATAATATCTTAGTTTAGTTTTATTTTGCAAGAAGATATGTTTGATTGAATATATACAAGTGATGGTTTGACACCCATCTCATCAAATTTTTGAATATTTATTATTATATATAAAATATTATATATGTTTGATAAGTTTACAAAATAGATAAGGTTTGATATTCAGACTTTCGTTGCACACTCTCATGCCTTTTCTGTGCTCGAAAAGCCAAAACTATCTCTATTTTATTTTCATTGTGGCTTTTATAAAAATTAAAAATCTTAAAATTATGAAGTGTAAAAAAAAATAGGTTATAAAATAGATAGATATAAAAAATATATATATATATATATATATGATTATATTATATAGCAATCTTGTGCTTCTAAAATATATATTCCTTAAACGAGATTGTTGGGCTTATGGGCCTGTTTGGTCAAAGCAGGTTTAGTATGGCCCATATATATTGTCCAATTAGTTACTATTTTAGTCAAGTCTACCAAAAGTCAATATATTTTACTCTACTAAATCATAATATTAATTTCATGTTTTTGGTGTACCAACTTACAACAATGACAATTAAACCTCACTTAAGGACCACTCATAATCAAATATTCTTAAAATATTAATAAATTTATGACCGTAAACAAATGAATAAGCTGTTTTGTAGTAGTTTATTTCTCTAGATTATAACACAAATGTTATAAAGATTAATTTGAAAATTATATATATATGAGTTAAGGAGTCACGTTCGAGAGTAAGTGTAGTGTGATTTCCCAGAAATTTCCTTCACATGTCCAGATTGCACAACATGCCAATAAATTCCAATTCTTTCATTATTGATTTCTATGAATATCAAAACCTACATTTTTTTTGCTTGATTTCCTCTTGTAGTTTATTATTTAATAGAAGAATATAATTAGTCAATAATGTTCTGATTGCTATAATTTAATTTGACATGGATTTCATTTAAGTGAAGATATATATGTTCGCAGTTGGCACTATATATTAGAAACTATTATTATATTGAAAAATCTGATAATTTTAAATTTATAATATAAAATTATGTCATTGTATTTTTTTTTATCAATTTTTCCTGGTATCCAGCAATTAATTTACGACCGTTCATTAAGTATATTATTTATACGTTACTATATTTGGAATGTCTTGTTTTGTATATTGTTTTGGCTGTGATGTAAAAGAATGGTTGTGCAGTGCACAGTACACACATACACATGGTTTCACATGTTTGGTTACGGTGGTAGAGAAAATCTTATGATAATTAGTGTTTTCATGGACTCATGCTACACGTTAATTAAGTAAGATTAGTTAGTATAGCTTAATATCATATGTACAATATGAATATACTATATTTTTAATTGTGATAAAATTGTTGAAACTAACGTTGATTAAAAAGAGTAATCCGTAATTTTTTTCCAACTATTTATTGATATTTTTCAGCATAACTTTGTGTAGATAAAAAAGTTAAAAAATGTAAAATAAAAGATCATTAAAGAATTAAGAGTCACCGCCCTCGCCGTTTTTCTTTGTAAATGTAAGCATTCACGGCGCCTGATCGCACCGACGATGACGGATTCTTTTGACTTGTATTCTTGTTATAATTTTATTACTAATTAATTACTTTTTGAAGATTTCTTCTCACTTTTTAACACTATATATTTTATGTCTAAGAGACGAATATATATAGAGAAAATTACAAAACTACGCGATTTGAATTACATTTCACAAAACTACATCATTTCCAAAATATTTCACAAAACTACATCTAAACACTCAAAATTAAATCCAAATAAACCTTGTCCACACAATCTTACCCTCTTAATACTATACCCTAAACACTAATTAGCGAACCTAAATGAAAATATTTTAATTTTGGTAATTTTTAAAAGGTAAATCAAGCTTTTAAAATTTTGAAAGAGTGTAAATATGTGAAAAAATTAAATTAGATGTAGTTTTGTGAAGAAGAGGTTAAAAAGATGTAGTTTTGTGAATTCCTCGTGTGTATATATATATATATATATATATATATATATATATATGGAGATTTATTAATGTTCCTTCAAAATATCACATTTATATTACTTGTTCCATCCTATTTATATTAGGTTCACCGGAGTTAATACTCGATAGAAACTAATTAAGGTTGTACTTGTAATTGCTTTCGGTTTCAAAAATTTTAAGGGAGAATCACAAAACTACACCATTTGAATTACATTTCACAAAACTACACCATTTCCAAAATACTTCACAAAACTACACCTAAACACTCAAAATTAAATTCAAATAAACTCTACCCAAACAATCCTACCCCTTAATACTATACCCTAAACACTAATTAGCGAACCCAAATGAAAAAATTTTAATTTTGGTAATTTTTTAAAGGTTAAATCAAGCTTTTAAAATTTTGAAAGGGTGTAAATATGTGAAAATATTAAATTAGGAGTAGTTTTGTGAAGAAGGGGTTGAAAGGGTGTAGATTTGTGAATTCCTCAAATTTTAATATATATTTGAGATGAAAAAAAGAATATGAACTTATAACATAATATGAAAGTCAATATTTTTTTATTTTAAAAAAAGTGATGGTAGAGAATTTCAAAATAATATTAACTAAATCTAACATTTCATGATCATAGCCATGCCATAGTCCTATGCCATTTTCTCCAAAGACATCATGCAAGTGTGTCGAATAAACCATGAAAGAAATATTAGACACTAATAAGATCAGAGGGAATTAAAAACTAATATCGTTGAAATTTTGGAATGTTAGTTGATGAAACGTTAATATTTGATCTTTAAATTTTTTGTTTTAAATTTTTTTGTCAGAATTCGAAAGTTTCGTGAATAAATTTAAATTAAATCCAAAGCTGAATATATATTATAGCTTATCAAATTTAAATTAATTAAACTCATAAAACGTGGGAATAATCTTTTTGTTTCATCTAATCAATGTAAAGCGCTAATACTTATACTAAACCATCTCCATTCTTTTTTTTAGTTAAAGGCAAGTAATTAAGTAGACCACCTACAATTAAGAAGTCTAATATAATCAGTTACTTATTTTATAAAAACAGCTTGTTTTAAACATACATTATTAGCCAATTAGGTACGAAATATTTAGTAAATATTTCTAATAAATCGATTCCAAATTCTTTTTTCCGTATGTTTCATTTGTTCCTTTAATCATTAAAATTCCCCCATTAAATGGAATTATTTTCCACCCATTTTATAAGTAGAAACAATAATTACTTATTTAGTAATTTAACATAAATGAGAAAAATGAATATGTTTTTTTTTGAAATTCAAAAAAAAAAAGAATCACAGGAAATGACTGACGAGTCAAAAGCTTCCTTCGACGAAGTTTCCTAAAGCTCTCTCTCGTTCTTCTTCATTTCCTTTTTTTTTTCTCGAGAAAGTGACGGAAAATAAATTTAGCAGAGCACACACAGAGGAAAGAGCCGAGAAAGCCTCTCTGTACTCTTCTCCTCACACAGATTATTGAAGGTATTTATTTATTTATATTTATTATTATCTCTCTCGTGGAATCGCATAGATTTTTGTTGTTTTCTCGTTTACGTATTCTCTGCTTATTTCTTCGGATTTGTTTATTGGATTCTCTCCTCGTTGTCACGATTTACGATGTTACCTTACACTTTTGTTGGACTACTCACAGCAAAATATTCCACTGATTCAGATTCTGCTTCTCCCTTTGAAACTTGATTTTACCGGAAAAAAACAAAATCTCCGGCGTTGCCGTGATTCCGCCGCCGGAATCGGTATAAACCGATTTTACTCCGGTTTGTTTTGATTTTGGTGCTGTGTGTGAGGAGTGGTTGTTGCTTTTTGAGCAGTGAAATGTGAGAGTTGTTAAGCTATAATCTCTCGATTCAGCTTTGGATTTGGTTCTAGAGATCTCTATGGAGTGTATGTGAACAAAGAGAATGATACACTGTTTCTGATTCGAGTGTGTGTGTTTTTGTTACTTTGTTGTGTGTTTATTAGCTTAAAGAAGAGTGTGTGTGTGTTGGTGGTGCTATATCTCCTGCGACAGTTATGAGCGAGCAATTTACTAACTCTCCACGAGGAGTGGAAGATAAGGACGTGGAGGCTGGAACCAGTAGCTTCACTGACTATGAAGATGGTCCTTTCGATATTGCTAGCACTAAGAATGCTCCTGTGGAGCGGTTACGCCGGTGGAGGGTAAATGCTCTAGCTCCAGTTTATTTATTTCAAATTTTGCAAATTTTCTTAGCCAGATTGTTCAGCTTAGGCTTTCTTTGTTTTGTTTTTTTTTGACAACTGAAAAGCAATTATGTGTGTTTGTAGCAAGCGGCGCTTGTGCTTAATGCTTCTCGTCGATTTCGATATACTCTGGACTTGAAAAGAGAAGAAGACAAGAAACGGATGTTGAGGAAGATGAGAGCGCATGCCCAAGCTATAAGAGTGCGTAAGATTTGCTAGTAGGTTTTCTTATGGAAATGTTTAGGACGGTGTCTAATCAATGCTGTTTGCTTCTTTAGGCTGCACACCTTTTTAAAGCAGCTGCAAGCCAAGTGAATGGTAATTTCTTTCGGTTTCTTGTTCTTTTCCTTTCTTCATTGATTTTTGCGAAACATGTACACGTTTTCTTACAGTGTCGTGGGGATTAGACGTTTTCCAGTTCAGCATTTGTTTTCTATGCATTAATGGTTTCGAATGACACTATGATTACTTGTGCATCCTCAAGTTCTGGGAGGGAAAGTTTGGAATATCATTTTTTAGCAGACTCACATTTTTTTCCATAATGTGATTTATCTTCATTGCAATGGGTTCTTTAACAGTATAATCACTGTATATTTTTGACCTTGATGTGTTCTGATTGGTATGCTCTAGTTGACTGAGGTTTATTTTTTTATAGGAATTACAAGTTCACCTCCAACCCCTAGCGGTGGTGATTTTGGTATTGGACAGGAGAAGATTGTGTCAATATCAAGGGATCAAAATATAGGATCTCTTGAAGAACTTGGAGGGGCATGTCTTTGCTTTATATGATCTATTACTTTTCACTACAACACTTATTTCCCAGCCATATAACTTATTCATGTATGCTAATCCTATGTTTTCATTCATTAGGTCAGAGGGTTATCCGACCTGTTGAAAACAAACTTGGAGAAGGGTATACATGGTGATGATGATGACATTACAAAAAGGAAATCTGTCTTTGGATCAAACACATACCCCCAAAAGAAAGGGAGGAGTTTCTGGGTATGAGTTTCTTTAAATTTTGCATTTTAGCAGCTTCCATAATTAGGTGATTTTCTGATTCAATTTGTGAGGCTATTCCATTTCACTAATATTTTTTTCTCCCTCATGTTTGATAGAGGTTTGTATGGGAAGCTGCTCAAGATCTTACTCTGATCATTCTGATTGTAGCAGCAGTTGCTTCTTTGGCATTGGGAATAAAGACCGAGGTATTCAGTGTAGGAGTTGATACATTTATTTTTTCAGTGCATGCATCAAAAATTTTGGGTCCTTTTCATGTGACATGCTTAGACTGATCATTGTAGGAATATGACTTTCCAGAATGATTGTACCTCATTGTTTAAACGAGCCTTTCCTTTCTTATGTTTTTCTGGATTTAGCGTCATCGAAGTTCAATAGCACATTTATGTCTACATTTCCTGTGACTTTTCTTAAGCGTTCTTGCTCTGTGTGGGCATGAATTTTATTTCCATTATCCAATGTTTATAGTTTTTTTATTTGTCCTATGCCTTTTATACCTCTTTTGCTGCCGTCTTAGGGTATTGAAAAGGGATGGTACGATGGTATCAGTATTGCTTTTGCCGTTCTTCTTGTCATTGTGGTGACAGGTATTGACAATCCTTGCTTAGCTTGTTTTTACTCATATATGTGACTGCTGGATGTATTTTACTAATTTGTATACCTTTCCCGTGGCAGCTACCAGCGATTATCGACAATCTCTTCAATTCCGGAACTTAAATGAAGAGAAAAGAAACATACATCTAGAGGTAAGGGTTTGGATGATCATATGTCCCATGTATTATATCTGTCTGCTTGTTTAAATTTGAAATTGAATTATGCACATTGTAGGTTACCCGTGGTGGGAGAAGAGTTGAGATATCAATTTATGACATTGTGGTAGGCGATATCATACCGTTAAATATTGGTGATCAGGCAAGTTGTAGAATTTTTTCAAAGCAGACGTTATTAGCTAGTTTTGTTCTTTGTCTGGTAAAGATATAATTTATGCTAAATCTGCAAATAATTTCATCAGGTACCTGCTGATGGAGTTTTAGTTGCTGGCCATTCCCTTGCAGTTGATGAGTCCAGCATGACTGGGGAGAGCAAAATTGTATGCTTTACGCTCTGCCTTTGCATTTGTAACACTGTAATCTTTGCATTTCATGTGTCTGAGCAAGCTGTTTCTCTCAGGTTAATAAAAACTCCACTAAGAATCCATTCCTTATGTCCGGATGTAAAGTTGCAGATGGCAATGGGACAATGTTGGTAAGACTTGACGAACATTAACTTTGACTTTCTATGACAGTGTGGCTCAAATAGACTGGTAACTGTAGTTTATGTGGAGAACAATTGTAAAGACAATTAGTTCGATAATTGCTGAGCAAACACATGTTCTTCTTTATAAGAGGAGAACTTGAGTCTGAGGCATTGAAAACCTCTGAGAAGGCTAGTTTCTTTCTAAAATTGCTTATTTGAGTCTAATTTTCTCTTTTTAAATAAATTTAGGTTACAGGGGTAGGGGTCAACACTGAATGGGGATTACTAATGGCAAGCGTGTCAGAAGAAAATGGTGGAGAAACACCATTGCAGGTGAGTGTCAACTTTTATCTGTTCATATTTTGTTGTTTGGTTTCTCAATATTCATCCGAACTTATCAACCTTCAGGTACGCTTGAATGGCGTTGCAACATTTATCGGGATTGTGGGACTCACAGTTGCTGGTGTTGTACTATTTGTCCTTGTTGTCCGGTGCGTTAAAATTTCTATCTGACAGCTAAGTACTGTGTGGAGTGAATGCTAGTGGTTATTGAAAGAATCTTTGTTCTCTGCAGCTACTTTACTGGCCACACAAAGGGTGATAATGGAGCCCCACAGTTTGTTGGAGGGAAGACAAAGTTTGATCACGTGCTAGATGATCTTGTTGAAATTTTCACTGTTGCAGTAAGTTTTTTAAAAAAATCAGCCTGGCTAATACTGTTATCAGCTTTTTATTCATATCTCTGGCTGTTACGCTCAAGATGTTGAATATTGTAGGTTACAATTGTTGTAGTGGCAGTGCCTGAAGGGCTTCCTTTGGCTGTTACCTTAACGTAAGTCTACTGTCTTCTATACATAATGTCAATTATAGCAATTGCAATGACCTTTAAAGTTGGAAATGATTTAGTTATTACGTACTCAAACTTTATAGACCTTGATGGATCTGATATAAGATTTGGTAGAGACACTTGGTTTTCTCTTCACTGAGATTTTCTACTTCTTACTGACAGCCTTGCATATTCCATGAGAAAAATGATGGCAGATAAAGCTTTGGTATGTATGTTTTTGTGACTTCAATTAGTTTGCATGAAAATTCAATGTGAATGTTGTTTTCGACCTAAGTGAAGTTTATTTTCAGGTACGTAGGCTTTCCGCCTGTGAGACCATGGGGTCTGCAACAACAATTTGCAGTGATAAGACTGGAACTTTGACCTTAAATGAGGTGAATCGTAGCGCTGCTCCTTCTTTTTCGTATTTGCTAACACACTAGCTTTTTGCAAAATAAAGTCTCAGCCTTTCAAGATACAGTTTTGTACTGGCTTTTCTGGTTGTGAGATTTTCTTATTTTGCCAAGAAGCGAGTCTCCTAATACTCTTTCTTTTCTCAGATGACCGTTGTTGAGTGTTATTCTGGTCTCCAAAAGATGGATCATCCTGACAGTAGCTCAGAACTGCCACCTGCTTTTACATCTATACTTGTTGAGGGCATTGCTCATAATACAACTGGCAGTGTGTTCCGATCTGAAGTAGGTTTAATTTACTTTGAAACTCCTAGTGATTTCCCATTTGGTTTCTAACTCAGTTGATTTAATGCAACAATGTAATGTGTTTGCTGATAACAGAGTGGTGAGATTCAGGTTTCTGGATCTCCGACAGAAAAAGCAATTCTAAATTGGGCTATAAAGGTTTGTTTTTCAGCTGCATTATCCTGGTTCCACTTTATATAGCGCGAGGAGAACTAAGCCTTTGATTTTGTTAATCTCTGCAGTTAGGTATGAATTTTGATGCTCTTAGGTCTGAGTCTTCTGCTGTCCAGTTTTTTCCATTCAACTCAGAGAAGAAGCGTGGAGGTGTAGCAGTGAAATCAGTTATGCGTGTTTCATTTTATTGCCTCGTTTTGGATTTCTGATTTACGGTTTTTTCTCCTTGGTCCATAAGCATCCTAATGAATTTTAATTCACTTTTCAGCCAGATTCGAGTGTTCATGTTCACTGGAAAGGCGCAGCTGAAATTGTTTTGGGTTCCTGCACACACTATATGGATGAGCATGAGAGTTTTGTAGATATGACTGAAGATAAGGTTAGCAAGTGTGATTCTGTTTATCATTGACATAATTTGCATATAAAGATTGAGCGTATCATTGTGTCTTATTTAAAAATTGTTTTCTTACTGCAAGTCCATTTCACTTTACTTTCTATTTTTTCTCACGCTATTAAACCTTTGTATCCCAAATCAGTGGCAGATTAGTAATGGGTCTTTTTTCTGAATCAAATCTTGTTGTATCAGATGGCTGGGCTAAAAAATGCTATTGATGATATGGCTGCGAGGAGTCTGCGCTGTGTTGCACTTGCCTTCAGAACATTTGAAGCGGATAAGATTCCAACTGATGAAGAGCAACTTTCCAGATGGGTATTACCTGAGGGTGATCTTGTACTGTTGGCGATTGTTGGTATTAAGGTAAGCATTACTTAGAGCTAGTTCTCCTTTCCTTTTTAGGGTCTTATGCGCCTTGATGTGTCTCTGTTAGCCATATTGCAATTGATTACAAGTTTTTTTACCTGCTATACATTGTAGGATCCATGTCGCCCAGGTGTCAAAAATTCAGTTCTACTATGCCAAAAAGCTGGAGTCAAGGTCTGTAGATATCTCATTTGCTTCTTTCCCTGAGGGTTTCTCCTCATATTTTGTTAATTTTTTCTCTTCTAATATCTTCTACTGGCTTCAGGTTCGAATGGTGACTGGTGATAACATTCAAACTGCTAAAGCAATTGCATTGGAGTGCGGTATATTAGCTTCTGACGCAGATGCTGGTGAGCCTAATCTAATTGAAGGAAAAGTATTCCGATCATTTTCAGAAGAAGAGAGGGATAGGATATGTGAAGAGATATCTGTAAGTAGCTTATGATTTAGGTTGTGATTGAAAGAGCATTATTTGATGGTCTCTAACATTGTTGCTAAACTTGAAGGTAATGGGTAGATCATCACCCAATGACAAACTTCTTCTTGTGCAATCGCTGAAGAGGAGGGGACACGTTGTAGCGGTGACTGGTGATGGAACCAATGATGCTCCTGCACTGCACGAGGTTCATTATATTTACATAGACCTCGTTTGTGTAACCTTTAAAGAACACTGTAATATTGAGTATCAAATTTTCTGTTATGTCGCTGAACTTCAGGCAGATATAGGTCTCTCTATGGGTATCCAAGGCACCGAAGTTGCTAAGGAAAAGTCAGACATCATTATCTTGGATGACAACTTTGAATCTGTTGTGAAGGTCAGTATCCTCAAACACCAAAGGATTCAAGTTTCTATTAAAATAGTCTTGTTGTTTTTACGTTTCTGCTCATCATAGTTTTCACAACTTTGTTCTTCAAGAATGTTCTCTTTTGGGGCTAATTTTGATCTTTTAAATGATCTTGATTGGATGTCCCTTTTTGGTAATTATCTTCCTCTAGGTTGTCCGTTGGGGTCGATCCGTGTACGCCAATATTCAAAAATTCATCCAGTTTCAGCTCACGGTTAATGTTGCAGCTCTTGTGATCAATGTTGTGGCTGCCATATCCTCGGGTGATGTCCCTTTAACTGCAGTACAGGTTCGATACAATAAATTTAAGTCTGTCTCTGTTTCTACACAATATTAACTTAAAAGACGAATATTCTTATGTTGGTAAAGAGGCTTCTTGCTTACTTTTGTAGCTCCTCTGGGTCAACCTTATAATGGATACTCTTGGAGCTCTTGCTTTAGCCACCGAACCACCAACCGATCACTTAATGGACCGAGCTCCTGTTGGCAGAAGGTACTAAACTTCTTATTAGACTTGACCATGTTAAATATAGTCATATAGAGATGTCTCAAATTCTCTTCCAATTTCAGAGAACCGCTCATCACAAATATCATGTGGAGAAACTTGTTTATACAAGTAAGTTTTCTTCTTTGTTACTGTCAGCTCACTTCTCTTAAAGATCACAATCTCCAAGCCTTCTAAGCTGCTTCAATTGTATTGCGTATTATTAGGCGATGTATCAAGTGATCGTATTGTTAATCCTACATTTCCGTGGAATAAGTGTCCTTCATCTAAAGAATAAAAACAATCCCGAGAGAGTGAAGAATACAGTCATCTTTAATGCCTTTGTCATCTGCCAGGTATAAGATACCGACTCCTCTGTACACAAAAGAAGCTTGTGTTAGAAAACAAAACTGATTCAAAATTTGTTAGGTCTTCAACGAGTTCAACGCACGGAAGCCAGATGAAATAAACATTTTCAAAGGAGTTCTCAGAAATCACCTCTTTGTGGGCATCATCGCTATCACCATTGTGCTCCAGGTACGGATTCTCTCTTTCTCTCCTCTTCCTGCAAAGTAAATTCAGTCACTTCTCTCTGCTTTGCTTGTTCATTGCTTTGCTTGTTATTGTTAACTGTTTAATAGGCAGTAATCGTCGAGTTCCTTGGAACATTTGCCTCAACGACTAAGCTTGACTGGGAGATGTGGCTCATCTGCATTGGGATTGGTTCCGTCAGGTTCCTATGTTAACCATTGTTTTGTTTATAATCTATGATTGGATTCTCCGGCTTACAATTTGGTTTCACTCTGTTTCTTATAAACCTTACCACATGTTATTCTGTTTGATGTTTTTATAAACAGTTGGCCATTGGCTGTGGTCGGAAAATGCATACCGGTTCCAAAAACTCCGGTTAGCCAATACTTTAGATTAAACCGGTGGAGAAGGAACTCATCAGGTAACTAGGGTTACTAGCTAAGCCTTTAAACGCATCTAAAGCTATGATTTAAGTAAACCTTTTTCTGTTGATTTTCAGGTTAATAAAATAGTTTGAAAAGAGAAAAAACAGTTAAAAGAAAACCAGAAGTGGCTTTAGTAGTATCCAACCTGTGAAATTTTTTTACTACTTTACCTCTCTCTCTCTCTCTCTCTATATATATATATATATATATATCTAAGTACTTATCACATACGGCTTTATTATCTTTTGATACATTAAACCAGGGAAAACCAGATATGCAAATTATCACACTATTTTGTATGAGAGTAATCTCGTTATATTCCCGGTTCATATTTCGCTCTGGGTTTCGCGCTGAAAAATTCGCACGTCCTGTCGTTTTTCGCTTTAAAACATATCAACCAAAACGACACGTAGTTTATATCTAGAAAATAGATCCGGCAGGATAAAAGTACCAAATAATCCTTCTTCTCCATCATAAGACCTAACAGTTGGATTTCAATTTCTCGAGCATTGGATCTTAAAAGCTATTCTCGCGGCAAAAAGTGATTTTTAGTGTAGAAAGCTAAACGGAGATGAGCAAAAGACCGCCGCCTGATCCGGTGGCTGTGCTTAGAGGACACCGTCACTCCGTTATAGACGTTTCGTTCCATCCAACGAAATCTCTGCTCTTCACTGGGTAAAATCAGTCATCCTTCACTAGTGAGAAATTCGAGTGTTGTATTTGTCTTATTTTTTGATGGTTTTGGTGTAGATCAGGTGATGGAGAGTTAAGGATTTGGGATACTATTCAACACCGTACTGTTTCTTCTGCTTGGTTTGTGAATTTTTGATTTCAATCTCCTTTTTGTTTTTGTTTCATGTTCTTGTAATGAAGTATTATTCATTGCATCTTTTATGATTTTTAGGGCTCATAGTAGAGCTAATGGTGTTTTAGCAGTTGCAGCTAGTCCCTGGTTAGGAGATAACAAGATTATTAGGTAATAATGTAAGAAATCGTGTTGTTTTGTAATCTATCTATGTCATGGAAGCTTGAACTATTTTCTGCTATGTGTTGTTTAGCCAGGGAAGAGATGGAACTGTCAAGTGTTGGGATATTGAAGATGGTGGTTTGTCAAGGTGCCTCTTTTTTGAACTGTTTATGTTATTTTGTTGCTAAGGAAGTATAACCACTGATTTCTCGTCCGATAGCTTTTGTTTTAAATCTTTTTTATTTGACATGCTTTCCAGGGACCCATTAGTAGAACTCACTACAAGCGCTTATCATTTTTGCAAGTTTTCTCTTGTCAAGAAGCCTAAAACTTCTTTGAAAGAAGTTGAAGGCTACTCTAAAAGTTGTGATCAGCAGGCTGCAGGAGATGATAGTGAAAGATCTATGGAGGATTCTTGTTTGCTTCAAGGTATGTTTTACTATGGCTGTCTTGAAATTGTGTGTTTGGCTCATGGTTTCGGATTGGAAAGGTATCGTGCAGTTTCTCAATGCTATAATTTAAGATCATAAGTTGTTCTCCATAAAGTTACACATTTCCAAGTTTTCTGATATAGCAAATAAAAAAATGTCTCATACATAAGATTTTCTAAGAATTTGACAATACCAGATGGAGATCATGCCGAAGGAGCCACTTATGTAGCAGTAGTAGGGGAGCAACCTAGCGAGGTGATTACAATTCCATGAAATTGTTTCTTCTCTTTTTTTTGTTTACAATTCCCTGTTTCATTCTTCTTATTTGGTCTATACTAAAAGGTAGAGATATGGGATCTCAATACCAGAGACAAAATTATACAGTTTCCTCAAGCTAGCCCTGACGGATCCCCAAATGCTTCTACCAAAGAAAGAGGTAAGCTTGTAGTGTCCTATCTATGATATTCTTCAGATGTGCATTTCTTGTTGAACTGGATTGAACTTTGCTTATAAATACTGTCCTCAAGGTGGTATATTTGGTTATCTGCAGGAATGTGTATGTCTGTTCAATTATTTTGCCCTCCCGAGGCACAGGGTTTCTTACATGTCTTAGCTGGGTATGCTTTCTTTCTGAAGCTGTTTCTTCCATTATATAATAAAGACAAATCCTTACATGTGTATACTTTATGTTATTATGGGTGTTTGATTACAAAAACTTGTTCAGTTATGAGGATGGTTCAATGCTGCTCTGGGATATACGCAATGCTAAGATTCCTCTAACAAGTGTTAAGTTTCATTCAGAGCCAGGTTTTCTTCACATCCTTTGTCCAGATTTTCTATACTTTTGTTTTTGCTCTTTGAATCTGCAACATTGATTATTTGTCTTCTCTATGCAGTATTAAGTCTCTGTGTTGCTTCATCATGTGGTGGAGGTATCTCAGGAGGCGCAGACGACAAAATTGTAATGTATAATCTCAACCATTCAACTGTAAGTTTGACATCTCCCAGAGAGGGCACACTTATGTGATTGCTGCAAAGCTATTCTCTGATATTGATTCCATGAATTTTGTTATATGTTTTGTAGGGTTCTTGTACAGTGAGGAGAGAGATTATTTTGGAAAGGCCTGGTGTATCGGGCACATCAATCCGACCCGATGGGAAGATTGCAGCCACCGCTGGTTGGGACCACAGGTTAGCATCCACTTTCTTTGTGCTGTTTTCTTAGCATTCTCTATAAAAACTCAGCCATTAGTTTCAAGCTTTGGCTTCTTCAGATACACACTTTACACAGATCTTTCAACTAGTTTTATCAATAAGTAGAAGTTAGAATAAGCTTGTTCGTTACGTGTTTTGAAAACAGAATACGAGTCTACAATTACCACAAAGGAAATGCTCTAGCGATACTAAAGTACCACCATGCAACAGTATGTGAATATTATTACACTTTACTAAGAACAGTTTTGGAATCTTTGTACATATGCATTCATGTGTTTTGTTGTTTGCAGTGCAACGCCGTGTCCTACTCTCCAGACTGTGAGCTAATGGCATCTGCGTCCGAGGATGCAACTGTTGCTCTATGGAGACTCTATCCTCCCAACAAATCTCTCTGATCTTGTATGGTTCTGTTTTGTTTGGTATGGTTTCTTGACCTGAATCTCTTCAACTTTGTATATATGTTATGTCATCATCAAAGATAACAGACGAAATTACATAACACCGTGTTGAGTCCTTGACAAAGTAAAATCACACTTCCTGTCGTTTTCAGGCAGAAAAACGACACGTAGTTATCATCATGGTCCCAAAGATTGCTCCACCATAGCGTAGAAACCTAATAGAGTAAACCGAATATCCGGTTCTTAAACATTTCCGGTTTAGTTCGTATTTTGTTACCTCTCTCCTGATTCTCCTTAAAATCCTCAGCCGCATCTCACTTCTCACTCTCTCTCTCTCTTTCTATCTCTAAAAAAATGGCTTCCTCGTGCCTCTTCAACGCCTCCGTATCTTCCCTAAACCTTAAACAAGACTCTCTCCGCCGCCACCGCCCAGTCGCTCTCCTCCGTCACCGCTCCATTGCCGTCTCTTGCACTGCCGATGGAAACAACAGCAGCAGCAGCGCACCGATCGAAACACCCGTCAAGCCTCGTCGTACAGAGGATAACATTCGAGACGAGGCTCGTCGTCACCGTTCCACCGCCGTGAATCCTTTCTCAGCCAAATACGTACCTTTCAACGCATCCCCTGGATCCACAGAGTCTTACTCTCTAGACGAGATCGTGTACAGAAGCCGCTCCGGCGGATTGCTCGATGTCGAGCACGATATGGAGGCTCTGAAGAGATTCGACGGCGCTTATTGGCGAGATCTATTCGATTCTCGTGTCGGTAAAAGCTCGTGGCCGTACGGATCCGGCGTGTGGTCGAAGAAGGAGTGGGTTCTTCCTGAGATCGACGACGACGACATCGTTTCTGCTTTCGAAGGTAATTCGAATCTCTTCTGGGCAGAGAGATTCGGTAAACAGTTCCTAGGAATGAACGATTTGTGGGTGAAACACTGTGGTATTAGCCACACAGGAAGTTTCAAGGATCTAGGCATGACCGTTTTGGTCAGCCAAGTAAATCGCCTTAGAAAGATGAAACGTCCAGTCGTCGGCGTCGGATGTGCTTCCACAGGAGACACATCCGCCGCTCTATCCGCTTACTGTGCCTCCGCTGGAATCCCGTCGATCGTGTTCTTGCCGGCGAACAAGATCTCCATGGCTCAGCTGGTTCAGCCGATAGCAAACGGCGCGTTTGTTCTTAGCATCGACACTGATTTCGACGGCTGCATGAAGCTTATCAGAGAAATAACAGCCGAATTGCCGATTTACTTGGCGAATTCGTTGAATAGTTTGAGGTTAGAAGGGCAGAAAACGGCGGCTATAGAGATTCTTCAACAGTTTGATTGGCAGGTACCGGACTGGGTTATTGTTCCTGGAGGCAACCTCGGTAACATCTACGCTTTTTACAAAGGGTTCAAGATGTGCAAAGAGCTTGGACTTGTCGATAGGATACCGAGGATGGTCTGTGCACAAGCAGCTAACGCCAATCCTCTTTACTTGCATTACAAGTCTGGGTGGAAGGACTTCAAGCCTATGACAGCGAGCACCACTTTCGCCTCCGCGATTCAGATAGGTGACCCTGTCTCCATAGATAGAGCCGTGTACGCTCTCAAGAAGTGTAATGGCATTGTAGAAGAAGCCACAGAAGAGGAGCTGATGGATGCGATGGCTCAAGCTGATTCGACGGGGATGTTTATCTGCCCTCACACAGGTGTGGCTTTGACCGCGCTGATCAAGCTGAGGAATCAAGGAGTGATTGCGCCGACTGATCGAACCGTTGTTGTGAGTACTGCTCACGGGTTGAAGTTTACTCAGTCTAAGATCGATTATCACTCGAAAGCCATCCCTGACATGGCTTGCAGATTCTCTAATCCTCCTGTTGAAGTTAAAGCAGACTTTGGAGCTGTCATGGATGTTCTCAAGGGTTACTTAGGAAGTCAGTCACTTAGGTCGTAAGAACCAGACCAATTTTCCTGAGCTGTCTTTTTGTTCGAAAACTTTTTAGCCGTTTTCTTTGTGTTACTGTTTAATACTTCTCTCTCAGTGATCTTTATCTGTTTCTAAGTTTCTCAATAAGTAAGCATTGCTGCAACAAGTGTTTACATATAATCTTCGGAGAAAGGGATAAAAGAGAAAGAAACAGGATGGTTCATGAATAATCATAGAGGGATATACTCTTGTCGTCGGAGACACTAGCGAGTCGACCAGCTCGGACACCGGTTCCACCTGGCGGTCTAAACGCCACAGCCCAAACCTGGTCGTTGTGGTTGCTCATTGTCTGACTCGCTGCTCTCATCTTAAGATCCCATAGCCTCACAGTTCTATCGCTTGATCCGGTCGCTACGGCACCACCGTCAGGGCTAGCGTCAACGCTCAAGACCCAGCTCGTGTGCCCCGACATGGACCCCATGAGCGTCTTCCCTTCTGCATCATACATGTTCACATGCCCATCATCTGATCCAGAGAAGAGTACTCTCGGGTCAACAGGTGAGAACACAAGTGACCTTACAGGCATGTTATGACCTTCTAGCTGGTGAAGAAGCTTCGAGCGGTCAACATCAAAGACGGAGATGGTGCCATCCATTGAACCGCAAGCTAGCCGTTTACCGTTAGGAGACCAAGCCACCGAGAGCACGAATTTCTTGCTGCTGGTTTTATCAGAAGGCTTCAGCGCTTCGGGCCGTGGGATCGATAGAGTCGAGACTAATCTCCAGCTCGCAGTGTCCCAAAGCTTCACCGAGGCACTACTTCCACCTGCAACGGCAAGGATTGTACCCTTGGAAACATATATTATTATGTTAATAACACTTCTCAAATTCAAACTAGTCAGTCCCTAAGCAGTGAAGAAGACAGACACAACATACCAAATCAAGATGTTTCACAAAAGCATCATTAAGCTGTAATTATGCTTACAATGGTGTCTTAAATCAGAAGCTAATCTAAAATCTTAATTTATAAGAAGTGAAAAACTACCTTGGGATCAAATTGCAATCCCCAAACTTCAGAAGGAGGAGCTTCGAGAACAGCAATGGTGGCATTAGTATCGACATCGAAGACGCGTACGAAGCTATCGAGAGAAGACGACGCCGCGATGATCCCCGAAGGATGCGCCGCCACATAAGCTACCCCCAAGGAGTGTCCTGTGTTGGTTCTCACGAGATCCAGCTCGTCAGGTCGCCATAGCTTCACCGTCTCGTCTAGAGATCCGGTGAGAAGCAACGACGGTCTATCTTGCGTCGCCGGAATCCAAGTCGCCGCCCAAACGGAATCTTCATGTGCGTTTTCGATCGATTTAAGGCCTGCGAGTTTCATATCTTTGTTATTATATTAGGTTTTGATTTTTCTCAGTGTTTTTTTTCAAGTGAACAAAGAAGAGAGCAAAAGACCAGAGTTCGAAACACCGCTCCGTTTTGTAGTTAGAGAATAGAACATCGCGTCGTTTTTAGGCCCATGAGTTCTCTTAATAAGCTGTTTGTATTCGTGACCAAAAAATAAAAAATAAAAAAATAAGCTGTTTAAATAAGCTATTTAGGCCCATGGGAGAGCAACAGGGCAAGTGATTAATGTGAATAAATCATCTATCACTTTTGGGGCTAAGGTCATTGAAGAAAAGAAAAAAGACATTCAAGAATTGCTTGGTATTTTTAATATGGGAGGCGCAGGTACTTACTTGGGATTGCCTGAATGCTTTAGTGGCTCCAAGATTGAGATGTTCTCCTTTCTTAAGGATAGGCTGAAGTCTAAAATGTCGGGGTGGTTTTCAAGGAATTTGTCTCAGGGAGGAAAGGAAATTTTGCTCAAAACTGTTGCATCGGCCATGTCGGTCTATGCTATGTCATGCTTTAGACTTCCCAAAATTGTCCTTAAAAACCTCAATAGTGCTATGGCGGCCTTTTGGTGGAGTGCAGAAGAACACAAAAGAAAGATACATTGGGTTAGTTGGGATAAATTATGTCTACCAAAGAGCTTGGGAGGGCTAGGTTTCAAAGACCTAGAATGTTTCAACCAAGCTCTTTTAGCTAAACAAGCATGGAGGATCCAACAATTCCCAAACAGTCTTTTCTCACGGTTTCTTAAGAGCGAGTACTTTTCAAGCATCCGAGTTCTTTCAGGCGAGTCCAGGAGCTAGACCCTCCTTTGCTTGGAGAAGCATTCTTCATGGTAGAACTCTTCTTAGGCGAGGGTCGAAGCCGGTATAGGTAATGGACGTTCCATAAGCTTATGGACCGATAAGTGGATACATGATGAATCCTTAAGAGCTCCTTGGATCAAGTCATTATTTGATATGGAGCTTAAGGTATCTCACTTGATTGATCCTCATACAGGAGATTGGAACATACAAGTTGTAGAGGACTTGTTGGTGTCGGGTGATGTTCGGATTCGAAAAACAATAGACCAATTCCAAATCAAGTTGACTTTTGGATTTGGTTGCATACTACAAGTGGAGAATACTCTGTTAAGACGGGTTATACTTTAGCCAAAGAGAGTAAGGCTTCAGTACTTGTCTTGGAAGCTAGTGCCTTACCTTCTAGGAATTGCCTTAAAGAGAAAGTATGGTCCCTCAATACTTCTCTTAAGCTTAAACATTTCCTATGGAAGGTGCTAAGTGGGGCAATATCAGTTGATGACAATTTGTCGACTAGAGGTCTTAAAACGGATGGAAGGTGCCAAGTATGTGGTCTAGTGGGAGAATCAATAAACCATGTTCTGTTCACATGTTCACTATCTAGGCAAGTATGGGCTCTCTCAAATATCCCTCGGCCGAGTATTGGGTTTGATAAAGTCTCCATTCACGCTAATTTCTACTACTTGTGTTCGATAGAGAACTCTACAAGAGTCTCTTCCGAGGAGTGGAGAAGTTTTCCTTGGTTACTTTGGTTCATTTGGAAGAACAGAATTCCCTTCTCTTTGATGGATTCCTGTTTGAGTCAATGTCAATTAAGGAGAAGAGTAAGGTTGAAAGTTCTCTATGGTTTGAGGCACAGAGCTAATGTTCGGTCTCGAAACTATTTATCTACTTGTAGGAACCGTGAAAGGAAAACCTGGAAGCCGCCGTGGCAATCTTGGGTTAAATGCAATGTTGGCTCATCTTGGTCAAAGACTACAAAGTTAGGTGGTGGTTCTTGGGTGGTTAGAGACTTCAAAGGAAAAGTTCCGATTCATGGTAGACATGCCTTCACCAATTCGCCTAGCTTGAAAGAGGTACAATTCAAGTGTATTCTTTGGGCAATTGAAAGTATGGTAAGTCTCAAGTTTAGCAAGGTTATGTTTGCTCTTCAAAGTCATGATCTAGTGGGAGCAATCTCTCGGCCTCAAGCATGGCCATCCTTCAAAGCTGAAAGTTCACAATTGGTGGAGATCCTGAGAGCCATCCCTCAGTGGAAGTTTGATTACGAACATGCTGATTCTAATAGAGGAGCCTCTCTTATAGCAAAAAGTGTCACCTCAGACAACAGGTTTCAGCCGTATGTGGCTTCGAGACATCCCGTTTGGTTGTCTGGTCTTTTTGAAGTCGAGATGTCTCTATCCCGTCCTCATTTTTAGACTTTTTCTTTGGCTTTGTTTTAGCTTAGTGTTGAACTGTAGGTTCATGTTGCTAAATTGCTACCGGAGCATTGCTCGGTCTGCAATTTGTGCATCATTTCTGTAACCTTAAACTATTTCTTATATTTAAATTCAGATGACAAAAAAAAAAGTATTCCTCTTTGCTTCTTTTAAGTAAAAATAAATCAATTACTGTTACATAATGGTGTAAAAACTTGTTGGGGAAACAATAAAATAGTAATATTTGTAAGATGGGTGAAAACGTCTCTCTCTTATATTTTTATTTTCGACGCAAAATTAATGTTATAATTGTTTGTTTAAAAAAATATTAAATAAAGTAATTGAATAATATATTATTTTTTATTTTGTAAATATATTATTAGTTCTTTTGTTTTCTTAGTTCAAAAAAATTAATTTATAAAATGTAACAAAAAAAATTCTACAACATCCTTAAATAGGGACTGATGGAATATGATATTTTGATAATCAAAGTCGAGTAATATTTAGTTAACTGACTACTAATTAATGATTTTAAAAATAATTGATGTCTGATCAGCGACCAAAGTTTCATGACACGAGGACAAAACTTCCCACTCGCCCCGTTTTTCAAAACAATATATTTTTTCCAAATTAAGCCATTTTTGATGGACTATATAGTCCAGCGAAATCTGAGCAACGCGCTCAACGCGCTCGGCCTGCGAGTGGTTATTGTTTTAATCCTTTTTCTAAATAAACGGGATGTTCCCGGTTAAGTAAAACCGAACCGGGTCTTTCTAATGATTTTTAAGTTTGACTTCACTCCATGCTTACGTCATATATATAACATATGGTACAAATAAATAAATAATAAAAAAAGAAAATCTACAAAGAGCTGATTTGTTGGAGACGGCGTCGAACGTGGGGGAGAGACCTTCTCTTCCACACGAGTAGTGCTTTACCATCTCAATGCTAACTTACGCCTTTATTTTTCTTCTTTATTAAAAAAAATATAATATAATCCTAATTTTTCGATTTTTTTTTAAAAAAATATTTTGTACACGTCTTTGTAAAATACCTTTTCTCAACAGATTTTCCGCCATTGTTGCTCAAAACCTTCAGTTTCAAGGTTTATGTAAAAAGCTAAATCCTCTCTCTCTCTCTAACGACTATGAATCGGCGATACGATAAGCCGCCGCCATTGGCTGTATCTTCAAAGGATAAGAAGAAGCATTTCGTCAATCACACAGCTCCCAATACTCCCGGAGGAGCTTACGAGAGAACACAAACGAGCCCGACGTTATCTACGGCTCGATCTCACGAGCCGATCATCGATTCCGACGATAAGCTAAGCTGCGAGATCTTCTCAATCCTCGAAAACAGATTCCTCTTCGGATACGAAGACCCGAGGCTCTTATGGATTCCTCGGAGTCCGTTACGACCCGGAGATTCCGACTCCGGACCTTCTCCGCGATCTCCGTTAACTCCTAACGCCGTTATTTTACAGGAGACGCCGTCGCCGTCGTCGTTTTTGAGTTCGAGAGGGAGAATCTGCGTTTTGAGTATCGATGGTGGCGGGATGAGAGGGTTATTGGCGGGAAAATCGTTAATCTATTTGGAGAAGATGCTTAAAGAGAAATCGGGCGATCCCAACGCTCGGATCGCCGATTATTTCGACGTCGCCGCCGGATCGGGAGTCGGCGGCGTGTTCGCGGCGATGATGTTTGCGACGAGAGACGGTAACCGTCCGATTTTCAAGGCGGAGGACACGTGGAAGTTTCTAGTGGATAACGCGGAAGGATTCTATAGATCAGGCGGAGGTGGTGGAGGAGCCGGAGCCGCGATCAAACGGGTCATTAAATCCGGTTCCGGATCCTCCACGTCATCGGTATCCGCCGCGACGGCGAAACTCGAGAAAGCGATGAAATCGTCATTTGCCGACTTGACCCTAAAAGACACGTTAAAACCGATACTAATCTCCTGCTACGATCTCTCGAGCACGGCGCCGTTTCTGTTCTCGCGCGCTGACGCGCTCGAGAGCGACAGCTTCGACTTCCGCCTCCGAGACATCTGCCGGGCCACGTGGGCGGAGCCGGGCACGTTCGATCCCGTCCGCACGTGTTCGGTGGACGGGAAAACGCGGTGCATAGCGGTCGGAGGCGGGCTTGCGATGAGCAATCCGACCGCGGCGGCGATAACCCACGTGTTCCATAACAAACAGGAGTTTCCTGCCGTTAAAGGAGTGGAGGATCTGTTGGTGTTGTCGTTAGGGACAGGTCAGCTTTTTGAAGTGAACTATGACTATGAGCAAGTCAAAAATTGGCGGGTAAAAGAATGGGCTAGACCAATGGCTAGAATCTCTGGTGATGGATCTGCTGAGTTTGTTGATCAAGCCGTTGCTATGGGCTTTGGGCCTTATAGAACCAGTAACTACGTCCGCATTCAGGTACTAACCAGTAACTATGTTCCTATGTTTTGAGAAATCAGAGATTATATATGTTGATGTGCTTTTGGCGTTTTGGATGCAGCAGTCGAACGGGTCGAGGTTAGGAGCGTGTGGACCGAACGTGGACACGGATCCGAGAGCGGAGAATGTGAAGAAACTTACGGAGATAGCTGATGAAATGTTGAAGCAAAACAATGTTGAATCGGTTTTGTTCGGGAGCAAAAAGATTGGTGAGATGAGCAATTCCGAGAAACTGGAGTGGTTCGCGAGCGAGCTTGTGATTGAGCAGCAGCGACGGAGTGTAAGAGTGTCTCCGACAGTAACGCTGAAACAAGCTGTGTCCAAAACCAATCGTAACGCAATAAACGCAACTCTCACTCTTATATCGAAAGAAAGATGAACAAAAACGTTTTTTTGTAAAACAAGGATAAAAAAGGTTTGTTTTTGGTGCTATTATTGATCTTTTTTCGTGGAAACTGAGATTTGAAATAGTGTCCAATATGTAGAGAAAAGTCCTCTCGAATCTGAACAGAGGAAACTAACAAGACAGAACAACATGTATAGTATGACCTGTTCCATGCACTAAAACTTAAAAACTTTATTGAGGTAAACATAAAATGTATGTACAAAAGGCAACACCAATACTGATTCAGAGGGTTATCAAAGACTACAAAATCTCAAAAATAAAGAAGGAAGAAACAAGACCTGCTATATATTACTACACAACATTACTATTACTCTTTGTCTCCTTTAAGTTTAACTACCCGGACCTATTTTAACCGCCGGAGCCAAATCGAAAACACCCATTACCAATAAACAAAAACAGTAAGAAAGTAGAACAAAAGGTTCCTAAATATGATGATTGATGAAGATGAAGAGACAACCCGAATAACCGATTATGGTGACAGGTTATTCTTTCATCTATTGCTTTCTTCGTCGCTAATGGTACTATAATCAACGAGACTATACAGAAATAAAAAAAAGAGAGTGAGAATAAGCTTACATCATCATGTTTAAGTCTGAAAGATCATCCATCGGTATTTGAAGTCCAAGGAGATCAGTTTCTTGTAACGCATCGTCATCGATGTTTAACCACGAGCTTAGATCTGCTGCTTGTGTATCGAAATCATCTGCGCCACCAAGACCGTCTGGTATCTGCAGTTGAGATAAGTCAAGAGGCTCTGACTCGTCAAGTGTCTCCAAGTTACTATACCCGCTGTTGTTGCTGTTAGTTGGTTTGGGCAATGATGTTCTTGACGGCTCCAAGATATTTATAGAAGATGAAGTAGAGGTTGGAGTTGTTGCTTTTTGCCTCGGTTTTGTTTTTGATTTCCGTTCGCCCTTGGCATTGGCCGATAGAGCAGGCCGGCCGATCTTGTTAGTTCCTCCGCCTCTTGATGAAGAAGCATGTCCTTTTCCGTCTCTGTCCCTCTCGCTTCTCTTTCCTTTCGTGTTGCTTGAAAGTGGTGTCCCGCCCACATCATCGAGTAGCAACTCTCTCTTCTTCATTCTATTTGACCATATTGTTTCATCTCTCCCTTCCCGTAAAGCATTCTCCGTGCTCTGTGTCATCCGTAACGCGAATGATGAACTAGGTTGTGATCCCATAGGTGCTGCCAGAGAAGAGAAAGAGAAATTCGAATTAACAGAGAGTTAGGGGATTTGAAAACATAGTACACTGTTCTGTAAGGCAAAAGCGATGTCATACTTGAAGCTGATGGAACTTCTTCCTTGTCCGTAGGATTATCTTCGTTTTGTGTCAACCCGGCAATGAGCATATCCTTAAACGTGGACTCGCTAAAGCAACTACTGCCTGTCTCTTCAAAGTGACGACATCTTTCAAGAGTCCTTTTCACAAAAGCAAACGCGGCCTGCTTTGATATCTTGTTAGCCGAACTCTTTCCACTAGCAGACTGATGACGCCGACTTGCCTGTAAAATAAAATCCATAGAAAATTATCAAAACATGAATCTGGAATAAATCAGAAAAGTGGAGCGGAAAATGCGGTAACAGGGGAACAAAGCTGTAAAGTGACCATGAAGAAAAGAATTAATTTACCTTGCTCTTTTCATAAGCCATTTCGATGAGTTTTTCATAACCGAGACGATCAAACTCCCTGTGTAAGAAGAAAAATATCAGAACAAAACAGTCAGGTCACAGTCCAGATAACTTAAGACATGCAAGAAAAGTGGAAGAAAGAAAGATCCATACTTCTCCTGAAGTTGTTTCATTTCAAGGGCAGGCTTTAGTAGCCGATTTAGCGTCTCTTTCTTCTTGGAACCCTTAAATATTAAGATAGACAACATCCCAAAGTTATAAATAGAGAACACCGGGGATACTAAAAAGTTAAAAAAAAACATAATTGATCCCACGTTATATTGTTAAAAAAAGAAGATTGTGAGACAACATACCACCTCGCAGATAGCCTCCTCTAACGCTTTGATGTCATCAAGAATACCTTCATCATCCACGTTTGAAATACTAGGCTGTAAGAAAACACAACGACAGCATATCGATCTACTAAGAACTATAGCAAACCCAAGTCCAAATCCAATAACATTAATAAGCCGCATTTATGTAGTAAGTGAGCTCCTAGGGAATAAATATACCATGGGTTCCAAGCAAATTCCAATAGACTGAGCTTCCATATAAATCTTCTCATCTATCCCCAAATTTTCATACTGAATGTCTGAGAAGTCGACGGATAAATGATCTGAAATTCTTCCATTGACTTGGTGTGCTGAGCTATTCACACCTTTAAGCGGGATAACAGACACATCATCTTCTAGCTCATCAAAGTCAAGTCTATCACTCTGGTAACCATTGAACTCCACCACTTGGTTAAAAACACTGAATTCTGATTCTGCATTGCCTCCAAATCCATCATAATGTGAATCTTCGTTTACACTGGTTGAGTCCTCTGAAATAAGAGCTGATAGCAATCTATGATAAAGGGGCGTAATTTTGGAGTCCATTCTGCTAGTTGCAAGTACCTCCGGAAATATTTCACGACTATCGAAGTCTGAAGATGTTGAGACTTGTGTAGTACCCATGGAGGAGAGTTCTCCCTGAGAGAAAATGGTTATCACATTTATTCTAAGATGAAAATTTGACATATTAGAGCTGTAATTGTCTTCACATAACTGTGCAAACGAGCTCACAACTTCATAAGGAGCATACACATCTGATAATGAAAAAATGCTATCTATCAAAGATGTTTCCGGATGAGGAGATATACTGTGAGTCCAATGAACAAAACATATATACCACCCCACTAGACAACTATGCAGGGCTTGGAGCGCTAGTACCGTACAACGATTGAGGTAATATGCATCATACTGAAATCTGAAGTGTATAATCTGTCCTTATGAAACACGGGAAAATAAATTACCTGGTCTTTCACAAAATTGATATGTTCATCAGATATAAAGCAGAAGTAGCGCTCCATTTGCTTCCAGAAAGAGCTAGAAAAATTCTGGGCTGCATCAAAGAACCAAACCAACTACTTTACATAAAAAAATCTTGAAAAAGACAGCAGGTAATTCGCTTTCCTGTGTTTCATAAAAGAAAACCAGGAACAACTACTAACCAAAGTTTATAGCCGAGTTAACAGCAGCTAGTAGCTCTTCATGCCCATCATCTGAACCAACTAGGAAATAAAAAAAAATATCTATAAATAAACAAGAAAACAAAACCATTCATGTTAAAGAACAATTCTGAAGTTTTGAGCTTATTTTACCAAGAAAATCTAGTGTTGTAGCATTTGCCGATGTATTTTTCTGACGCTTGTAAGCCTTGCGGCCAGAGAGTTTCCTGGTGGGTGGACGACCAGCCCTGCTGCTGAGAGCGCTTGAAAGAAAAAACTAGGAGATAAGCCTCGTAAAACCAATATTTTTTACACATACCAGATAAGAAAAGAGAAGCACTTAGAAATAAGACTTCCTACCTTTCACTCCTGTCAGAACTATTTCTTGCACTGCGAAGTTGTTTTGTTGTTCCATGTTTCATCACTCCCATTGGGTTGACAGACCTTGCAAAACCACGGCCTGTCCTTCCCTGTCTCCTCACACCATCGCCAAGCTCTTTTCCAGAGGCAAACTTATTTTTTCTCAATTGTAAAACAGGGATGGACAATTTTGGGACGTTCTGTGCAGTTTTCCCATAAACCTCATTGGATTGCTTTCCCTTGTCTTTAGATTTAATCTCAGAAGGGCTGGACTCTTCACTTCCTGATAATCCTGTTGTAGACAAGCTATTTTCTCCTCTAAACTTCATTTGAGGCGAAGCTGCTGGCGAACGTCTTTGAAATCCAAACCCTGTTTCACTACACCCAACATCTGACAGGTTATCAGATGAAAGAACATCGTCATTGCTCGAAGCGATTGGGACCAAGTTTGTTCTCCTTGCAATACGGGATATCTTTTGTGGCCGTTGACTGGCCCATTGGGTGACAGGTGGTGATGAAGACCGATTTGATGTCATGCGTTTGCGGTTGGGAACCCCAGACAAGGGTGGAGGTTTGTTTGAACAACCAGAAATATCCCAATCATTAGGAGAAGGAGTGTTATGAACAACTGGAGAAAGTTTTGTGAGCAGCCCTGATCCTGATCGAGGACCACGAACATTCATTTTTGGGGTTGAAGTCGGGCTTGAAGAATTGGATTCATCATGGATATTTGACCTGCAAACAACTCAGCAGAGTAACAAGAACAATTAAAAAATCACCAGAAAGAAAAATTTACAGCTCTGGTTAAGATTGTTAACACATACTTGTTGACATCCCTGAGGTTCACCCTTTCCTTGTCTGAACCAATAGCTCGTTCTTTCTTCTCGTTGTACAACGAATTATGATCAGGATCCCGAGCGAGGCCTGTCTGCTGAACGAGGTTATCGGATCTTCCATGTGGACCAGCACCATTCACTGACCCATGCCTACACGAGCAAGTCAAACAATAAACATTTACCAATTGAGTAACCATCGAGAGAGTAGTAATAATCTTCGATGACGGAAGGCGGAAAAATAAATGATTGGTGAACAAAGAGATTGCGCTTAATCAGAGAGACGCTAAACAAAAGATCTCCGGCATATTCTCAGCCACCAACCTCAATTCCATAACCAAAAAATGGAAGGTACTCTTGTTGTATCTCCAACAAAAAAAAGTTCACGAGGACTTAAAAGCGTATCTATCCAGCATTTGCTTCTATAAGAACCATTTTAAAATATTTAGAACAGGAAACAAATTGCTATTTATTTAATTTGTTACAATCCCATTTGTGAATGCTTTCCTAATAAACTCCAAATGATGGATCTTAGAAATAGTGACTCGGACACGAGTAGTTAATCAGATGCAGCATACACTGTCCTCCATATATAAAGCTGGAACAGATGAAAGAAAATGAGCTGACAGTATATGCATGCACACTGCCCGCAAAAAAAATCTGAAAACGCTTTCAGTATTTGAGGCAAGAAAACAAAACAATTTAATCTAAATCTGATCCAAATTTCGTTCACATTTTCCACTTGTCTCATTCAATGAATTCTTAACTAAACAAAAGAGGCAATACCTTAATATACTCAAGTCACCATTCAATCTTGAGCGGGGATCACCAACTGATTTTGGCATGCCCTGCTTCAAGACTCTGTAACCATCAACAGCTTTATTTGAACCCAAACTAGAAGGACCATCTGCTTTTATTCCAGATCGTTTTTTCTTCATTTTTGACTTTTCCCAGCCATCAATACCAATTGAAGATCGATCTCCACCCTGAACTTCGTTATGGTTTGCCAGCCTCATTGTGTCTTTACTCCTATCTATAGCAGCTGATTGCCGAACAATCGCATTACTTCGTACATCCATCTGAATGACATAATCGCAAAATTAAAACATCTTGAATTCACACTTACCCATTAGTAACATGATAGCTTTTTCTAGAATAACAGTCCAAAACATTCATCAAAAAGTCAATTTGATTAAAAATATGCACCTAGAAGAAGACTACATCATGACGCAAAAGGTCTGTTCAGTAGAAGTTAGAGCCAATATATTTGCCTATTCTGCGGAAACATCTAACATAAGGAAAATTCACTAACTAATTGTCTTCTTAAGCAAAAAAAGAATTTACCATGGAAGTACGTGTCCGCTTATTTAATGCACCACTCTTAGACCGTTCGTCCAACTTCTGCTGGTCAAGCTCAAAACCATCATGCAAAGCTTGACCTTGAGTTCCCAATTTACCCAAAACTTGACCTGAAGCCAAGCGATCACCAGATCGGCCATTAGAAAACCCTTCTGTTCGTGACCTTCTCTTTGTAGGTACACTAGGGAAAAACTTGTTAAATACAGATGAAGCTTCATTAAAAATTTTCACACGCTCCCTGAAATAACAAAAACCGACCATGTAAATAGAACTCCAAAGAATATTTATTAACTTATCGCGATAAATTACCTGGCCTTCACATTGTTTTCGCGCAGACCAGCCTTAAGTCTTTTGATCTCTTCTGGTATAGGAGATGGAATGAGCTTCCCGTTCAGTGTCGTGCTTGGAGATTCATCTCCTTGAACCCCAAGAGCAAAATTCACATGACGCTTAAAGTCACCCTGTCGAATAGACTTGTGATCTGCGGCAACCACCTTTGGATCAAAACGTAGACACTGAAAGAAGTTTGTTACATCGGTTTGTGCTATTGGTGAGGTGGTCCTCAACAAGTTTGAGTGAGAAGATGAGACAGGATGTTCCATCGTCTCACGGAAACTGCTAGATCTATCCATCTGTGCAGCTAAGTTGGACCTGTATAAAGGCCTATCTGGCACACCCGAAGAATAATCAAACTTCGCAGGCGCTGACATACACTTAACTTTCGAAAGTTCACTGTTTTAATTCTAAACACAATACACACAGTGTGTGGCACATGACAAGCTTCAAGAGTTTGTAGCACAAAAATGCTAAATTCTCAGCTGTCAAATAACTTAGTGAAACACCTGCAAAGTGAAATCAAAACCTTAATGAAAATCCCCCATAGCATTCACCGCGAAATTAGAGAGACAAATCACCAAATCATTATTCATTAACCCCATAATCAGTCTGAAAAGAAACAAAAGATAGTTCCTTAAATGCAATTCTTCACAGCTTATCTACATTGCCTACTAATTCTGAAACTAAATGCCTCAAAATTCAGATAAAATTTAACTTTTCAAAGCAAAAAAAAAATTGAACTAACTCTTCTCCTGAAAATTCCAAAATCCATTACCTACAAGAAGCTAAATAAGCTAAAAGAAGCAGACAAAAACTTATAGCTCTCTTAGAAACAATCAAATCAAACTCTTAAACACAAAATTAAAACCCTAGAAGATAAACTCAAAATCAAAACATATAAACTTCATAAAACGAAGTCAAGCATATTCAATAAGCAAGGATCAACAATAAGAGAAACACAGAAACGAAACGAAACCCTATAATCACAGATCAAGCTTCGCAAAAGATGAAGAACGAAAACCTCGTACCTTAATTTCAAAATCGAAGCAAAGAAGATACAAAAAACAAAATCAAAACTCTGAAAAAAATTAGGAGCTTGTGAGATTAGATCGTTGAAGAGCTCGAAATCGAAATCCAAAGACGTCCAGGAGAGGAGGAGAAGAGATCGCGACGAACCGCGCGTTCGTTGCTCGCTGTTTTTGATCGGCTATGGGAAATTGTTAAATTACGATATTGTCCTTCCGTTAACAATAGAGAAGACCGGTCCTTCGATGGTGATAGTAGGGGTAATATGGTAATGTATATGAGTCAAGCTGGCTTGAAACTTGAATGTAGCTTAATGGCTTTTTTTAAGGAACAAGACGCCGTTGTGACTATTGATGAAAATAACAATTTTAATGTTTGGTATTTAATATTTATAATTTTAGCGAATAATTGGATAATCACAATACTTATTCATTCCCAAATATTATTTTTCTCTACTAATTTTTTAATTAACTTGTGCTAATCCACATTAAAATTCTAAAAGGGAATATTTTCTTGATGTCGTCTCATTATCATCAGTGAAAAATCTGCATAAATCCACATTCATCTACTATTTAATTACATGTAAATTGTTTACATAAAAATGATTGGATCATGACTAATAGTTATTGTCTTAGTTATGAAATTCAGTTTCTACTTATATTCTGTTGAAAACATAGATTCTGCATTTAGTAAAATGAATTTGCTGTTGAGATATATTTAAATGTTGTTTCTTGTCTTAAAATTGTAAAAAATATAGTGTGTCAACACATTTGCCATGTGAAACACATGAAAATAAACATGGGTATGTACCTTTCTTATGTGTATCATTAGCACACAAAATAATTATCAAAGAACATAGTAAACACCAAATCAACATTGTATTCTCTAAGAGCATAACATCGATAACTCTCACTCATGATTTAAACACATGAAAAAGGAAGATACAAAAGTTTAATGCTTTAGAGGGTTCAAAAATTGAATCTATATTTAGAAAATATATAAACTAAAGATTACACATTGCTTATACAAACAAATTCAACCAATCCTAACACTTATCCCCACTATGCTTTTAAATCCAATCTCTTAACAAATACTACTATATAAATTAGTTTTTGTGTTTATTCCTAATTTGTAAAAAAGAATCTGCAATAAAAAATCAGTTTTCAGAAAAATAATGAAATCAAAAGTCCAATAAACTAAAGAGTCCTTGTTCCGGCGAGTCCACGATGCAAGAGATTATGAGAGATATGATCCCTCGCGTTAACCGCACTCGCCGACCTGAGATTATTCTCCGGCACAGTCACATCATCATAAACCTCGAATTTCAGCTCCGGCGACATCTCCTCCTTATTCATCTCACATATATTATGCAAAACGCAACAAGCTCCAAGCACGTAAGGCAGATCCTGAAGCTTGACCTCCGTCCGCTTCTGAAGACAAGCCCACCGTCCTTTAAGCCTCTCGAACGCCTCCGCCGCGATTCTCTGTATCCCTCCGATACTCTCGTTGAACGCGTGCTGCGTCCACGTCTGATTCTGCCGCGCGTAAGGCACCAGCATCCAATCGTTTAACGGAAACCCCGAGTTTCCGACGATCCAGCTGTCGCGTAGCATCCCACGCGCCGCGCGTTGCTTGGAAAGCGACGATTTCTCGAGGATCTGATCGTCGGTGAGTGATCCGGGGTTTCCGATGCAGACGTCGGTGAAGATTCCGTCGGCGTTGACCACTCCCTGTACGGTTATCGAGTACGACGTCTTCTGGTTCCTCTCCGTGTGTCTCTTGTTGAAATACGCCGCCACGTGGACTTTCGGTGCTATGATTGGTATGTGTGTGGTGTAGATCGATCCGACGACGTTTGGTATCTTGTGGATAGATTCGAATCTTTCTTTGTTAGATCTGATCTCTGAATCGGACGGCCATAAAAGATACTTAGGCATAAGGACGTCGTAGATCGCGCGGCAGACTTCGATGACTAGCTTGTGACACGTGGAGATCCCGAGTCCGAACCGTTCAGACACGTGGCGCAAAGGAGCTCCTGTGGCTAAACGCCAGACGCAGACGCCGACGCGTTTCGGAGCCGGGATCGCGTCGCGGAGCATCGTGTTTTTCTTCGTCACCGTCGCGTCCAGTTCGTCGCAGATCAGATTAAAGGTTGATTTGCTCATGCGAAACTCTCGCCGGAACTCTTCCGCCGGAAAATCCGGCCGGTTTACTCTGTCCCACCAATCCGTCGTGCGTTCTTTAACCCATAACCTCCTATGACCCGGACCCGACCCGGAACCGCTAGCTATATCCGTCGCCGGAACCGTAACCGCCGTATCCTCGCCAGAAGCCACCGCGGAAATTGCGGCAGCGACAACAAGTGATTTTCTAGCGCGTTTCGGACGCGGTTCAGAAACCGCGGCGGCGTCGGAGTAATGTCCTCCTTGCAATTGATTGTTGTAGTAATCATCCATTGTTTGGACTTTCTTCTTGTGATTAGCTTCAAGAAGAGATTTTTCTTGAAAAGATTCAAAATCCCACTTTACTTGTTGCTGCTTAGCTTCTTCGTCCAATAACAAAAGCGTCGCTAGTATATCTCCAAACGCAGCTTTGTTGCCACCACTTTCTTCTTCTTCTTCTTTGTCTTGTCTTTGACGTTTCTTAGGATTATTAGTATCGTCGTTGTTGTTACCAAAACCTTCAAGTCCAAAACCAGAAGGAGAAGTAGAGTCCATGTCTTGTAATAAACCAAGTAAATGGGAACACTCTTCGTCTTGTAGGTATTGAAATGGGAAAGCAGAGATTTCCATTAAAAAGGGGACAAAGATTGAATTTTTTTTTGAAAAAATTCAGAGTTTGACGAAATTGATGTAGTGTTTGAAAAGTGTTTGACTTTGTTAGATGTGAAATCAAAAGGCTCCAAGTGTTTGTTTGTTGAAGAAGACAAAGATTTGGTTTTTTTTTTATGATATTGGTCTAAATGGTTTCGGTTTCAGACGTTTATAAACAAAATACTTTTGTTTATTAAAAAAAAAATGAAAGAAAAGGAAGCGCGTGAACGTGTGAACGCGGTGAGCGCGGATGAGTTTGACGGTGACTTGACTTTCTTTTTATTATTATTTTATTATATTTCTTTGTTTTTTAATTAGATAAAAGCTTTTTATTCGTTACTGTTTCATTGAGATTGCACCGCGTAAAACTTGTTTGATATAAAAAGACAAATATATATACATGTCTGATAAAAGCGTTATATATAATCAGTTTCTGTACATACAAAATATAGCTGTATATTGGATGTCAACATTCAACAAAATATAATTATATTGCATTTGATAGTATCAATATTCAAAAATAATAATGTAATGTAATGTAATTGTGGATTTAATCTATAAATCTTGTTGATGCCAAATTTGGTTAATATTTAGTATTTGACTATTTTCTTTTTCATAATTTAAAAAGATTTTAAATTGAGAAGGTATTTGTTGCCCATAGATTTTACGCGGTACGCAAAGCATGGGTTGGTGCGTCTATATTCTTATCTTGTATGCCTTTTAAATTCTTTATTTTTGTCTTTAAATAGATAAATTTTTTCTTCAGGAGTATTCTTATTAATGTCTCGTTTATTTTAATTTTGAGATTCTTTCTTGTTTCTCTTTTTTTTGTTAATTTTGAGGAAAAAACACGTTTCCAAAAGAGAATAGGAAGTTTCTTGGAAGTGCGGGGCCAATTTGTAATTTTAACAAAGAAAGAAAACGATGGTAAGAGTCTAAGCAATGAGGGAGGAGAAGGATGCATATTAAGACCTTTAACATTTAAAGGCAAATTGTATACGTTGACCGTTGACTAACTCACAAAAATTTCATATATAATCATTATCCAGCTGCTAGTAGTCAACATGTTTTTTGCTAAATAAGTATGCAGTCAACCTAATTTTTGCTAAATAAGTTTTTACAATTCTTCCTTTCTATAAAATATCGTAAATAAAATGCTGCTTTAAAATCTTGCAAACAAAATAATCAGTTTATTATGAAGTTAACTAAGTAGAGCAAGTACGTAGTATTTTTGCAATGATAATGTTAAAAAAATGCATAAAACAGACAATTTCTTTTGGATAAAAAATCTTCAGTTACGGAAGAAATAGTAAAAGAGTTTAATTTTCCTAATAGTCCTCTTAAACCGGTCTTAACCCATAGATTAAAAGTCTCCCAAAACAAACTTGCAAACAAAGTTCCACAAATACCATAAGGTATTAAAGATGCAAACTAAGAGTCTTTTAAAACATAACTTAACAAACAACCACAGACAAAAGTTCCACAACTACCACATTACTTTCTCAAGATACTTGCCTACTTACTCACCACCAAGATCCAAGCTTTTGTTTTAACTGATAGATAAGCGCGGAGCACAGAAGTCAACTAGCAGACCCGATGGCTCTCTGACCTCGTTACCGGCTTCACCGTTAGGCGGGAGAAACGTTATGCTTGTAGACACTTTGACAAACAAAGTCTTCTTCTTGTATAATAGCTGCACAGTCGCGACAATATCTCCGTTGATAGGCTTCACCGCAACCATGATACAATCTCTAAGTCCAACATAGCTTGATCCATCTGATAAGCCAACGTAAATCCCCTCCTACCACACACAGCCAAAATGACAAAAAAAACATGATGAGACCAAAACTTTATAGTCATCAAATATCTGAATTTTTTAATCAACTAAACAATAGCTTTATTACCTCTCCCACACGGTCAAGGGCTGGACTGAACACATGAAGTCTAGCTCCTATAGGCTGACGCCTATGCATCTTAAACGCTTCAACCAAATTGTTAGTCTCAATCACTTCTCCTTTCATGGGAACACGAGGTATGTAACGAGCAAACGCAGGTTGCTTCACCACACATCCCAAATGCGCCCAACGATCTGCTCTTGGTATCCCTTCTTTGAAAATGTACTTGAAGGCGTCTTTCACAGTGAGATCCGTTTCTCCTTCCCTGTCTTTCTTCTTGGGACAAGCGTTCTCCACAAGATAGTGAGCTGAGTACTCGGTGAACTCACTGTCAAGCTTAAGTATGACCCGAGCAGAGCTTATCAAACTAACAGCTATCAAAGCCGCGGATTGAGATGGAGCTGCAAAGACAAGAAACACACACAAAAAATGTAAATACATGTTTTCATTAAAGCTAGTTTTGTAATGGATTCAAGTATTTGATAAGTTTACTATGTTCTTCTTGTGCGTCCATAGCTCGTTGGCAAATCGGATGAGCTGATACGGAAGCCATCTGCATACATATGAACATTTACACAAAACCGGTTTTATTCACAACCAAGAAAAAGAGACCACACCATAACAAAGCAAGCATGAGCAAAATCAAGCAAATCACAATACATGGTTTCAAGTCCAATATAAAACAAAAATCGTCCAGTGAAAAACCTTTTAGACTAATCAAAATCTAAACTTTAACAAAATACAACAAACCCAAATAAGTATACAACATCATCGTACATCTCAACGACAAAAAAGGTCAAAACCCTAGAATGTTACTACAAGTTTCATCCTTATGCAGTGAGAAAGCCAAGTTCAAAAGCAAAAAAATCTACACTAAACCAGACACAAGCTTAACGATTCTTCACGAGAAAGTTACCGTAGAGACGGAGAGAGAGAGAGAGAGAGAGAGCAACAATGGTGTGTAGTGGCAGTGGCAAACGCGTGAGAAAGTGAGAAGAAAGCTCTTAAGCTTTTATATATCCCTCGTCCCAAAACCTACGTTCCCTCAGGTTAGTCTCTAAAGCGATCCACGAAAACGACACCGTTTTTTGACACGTGGCCTTGTAATTACTATGGACTTTATTTTTGTTTAATTTTGGGGACCAACAAGAGACCGCCATGTGTTATATTAGTTTAAGCTCTCTCTTTTGTGTGTGATTATTATAGAAATAAACTAATGTAATTATCGGGATCATTAAAGAAATAATTACACGTTATCAATGTTCATAAAGAGCTGCCTAAAATGTGGCATTTCTTGTTTAATTAAGATTACATTATTTAACACTATTTCCCCTTTTCCTAAAGATGAGACTTGCGATTATAATATTTGAACTTTTTGTTATAAAAAAACGTTTTCTCTCTTTCATTTATATACACATGAAAGACAACATAACAAAGATTTACATAGCTTTGTATTTAACTCCATAGAACCAACTTGTGGTTATTTGTAAGTCAAAGGACATAAAAGTTTCAACCTTTTTTTCAATTAATACCACTCATCAAAGTTCAAAATCTTCTCCTTCACTGTTTAGACCAAACCGTCGACTACGAAAAAGCTCCTCTTTGTTAAGTCGACATTTCTTGAACCCGTTTTCATCGTTCATCGCATTGTAATGCTCTATATTGGGTTGTGTTGCAGCCATGTCCAAGTTCTGTTGAGTTTCTTGATCTTGAAGGAACTTAAGCTTCTTTATGAACTCAGCTGCTTCGATATCTGTATGTTGATTCGAATCTTTGATCTCTGGTCAGCTTGGTGAAGAAACTCATCATGTGTTGTTGTTTAGACACAACTTCGTGTATCTTATACCAATTGTTACCACCAGTCCGTGCCAAGAGTAATTGTCGCTTGGGGCGAATTAAAAAAATGTGATCTAAAAGGTTAATTTATTCAAAATCTAATTTTTTGTCAAAGTGTATAAATTGACCGATAGATAAATAGATATACATAACAAAATTTCCATTTTATTTGTAGTTATCCTTTTTTTTGAAGTATGACCGATTGAAAAAAAATTCTCTTTCCATTATTTATTCAACTAATATGTATTATTAATATATGATTATAGATAGGTCGGCTTGTAATTTTTTGAAAACTGTGGCCTTTTAAGTAACAAAATTTTGGTGGCCTGGGGCAAATGCCCTTATCATTACTTTGTACGCCTCCAGTAAATGAAGAGCCAAATGTAGTGATTCAATTAATTATTTCTAAAGTAATACTCCGTAATTGTTTGTCTTTTTATTGGAGGATTACAAAACTACGTCATTTGAATTATATTTCGCAAAACTACACTTAAATACTCAAAATTAAATCAAAATAAACTCTCCCTACATAATCATATCCCCATAATAATATACTTTAAACACTAATTAACAAACCAAATGAATTTTTTTAATTTTGGTAACTTTTAAAAGGGTAAATAAATCAAGCTTTTAAAATTTTGAAAGAGTGTAAATATGTGAAAAATTGAATTATGTGTAGTTTTGTGAATAAGTGGTTGAAAATGTGAAGTTTTATTTTTAACGAGAAAATACAAATGATTTACTAACTGAACTGACATATATGGTAAAATTGTACATATTTAAGGTTATTTCTTTCGATGCACTTCTAAAATAACAATAATACTAGTATTTAACCCGTGGCACACCACGGGTCTATGTTTTTAAAAATAAATAAATGTATATATCTATAATTTAACAATTTATTATTTTAATTTCGTGGCATTTAAAAAATAATAATGTATATTAAAATAGGAGGAAAAGTAGCAAATAATATATATGAAATATTTTGTACAAATGGTGTTTTTAAAATGTGGTTGTTATTATATTGTATAAGCTATCCATATATTAAGACATGAGAATAATGTAATTCAGAGTACATCCAAAGTAATTTAAATGGACAATAATTTAAATCACTAAAAAGCACGTGGGTTAACACAAAAATAGATATACTTTTTAACCTAAAGATGATATTGTTTATATTCGATGCTGAAATTGTTCATATCTACGGTGGAAAGGGAAAGTTTCCTAAATATTTCTAAACCTAAATTAAATTGAGCAAAAAGCCAGTGACATACCTTTCTAACATAAGAAACCAACAACACATAGCAGGTTATAGAAGCCTTATTTCGAATAAGATGGATCCAATTGAATAGGTTTATGGGGAAATCTTCGGTGCCAGAATGGGCATATAGTAGCTTAAAACATAGAACTCTTTAACACAAACTGATAATATTCCTTTAACGAAACAATCAAACATATTTCTTTTGAATTTATGAAGATATAGAAAATAGTAGGTTTAAATTTTGATGTAAAAAATATCTTCCCATTTGTTTAAATTTTATTCAAATAATGTTTACCAAAAAGAACTAAAATATCGTATAATATCTTCTCATGTTATAAATAATAGAGGAATTCACAAAATTATTATCCTTTCCTTTACAAAACTCTACCTAATTCAATTTTATACATAATTACACTCTTTCAAATAGATAATTATTATTTATCGATATATATTAGTGTACATGTAATTTACCTATTTAATTCAAATAGATAAATAATCCGGAATGTTGTTAAAAAAAAAAAAAATCCGGAATGAGCCTTATTTCGAATCAGACGGATTCAATTCAAGTCTTTCCCATTATTCGTAATAGTTTTTCCTTTTTTAAAATTTGCATTGAATAAATGCCCTTTTGTATTTTAATATAAATCAATACCATATTTTGAATTTGAATATATGGTATTAATTGTCTCATGTTATGGTAACACGTCATGATTAATAATGGTAACTAAGGTAAGTCTAACATAAGTCATGTCATAGATACACAAATTATTGGTATCGATTTTATTTTTTTAGTTACTAACATTTCTTTTTTATTTTTCGTAACATTTTGTTTCCTTTTGTTAGGAGGATTTACAAACTTTGGCATCAAGTATATCCCATTATTGGTAATACGTTTTTCCTTTTTAAAATTTTGCATTGAATAAATGTCCTTTTTGTATTTAAATATAAATCAATACCATATTTTGAATATATGGTATTAATTGTAACATGTTTATGGTAAAACGTCATGATTACTAAAGGTAACTAAGGTAAGTCTAGCATAAGACAAATATAATTTTAAATTCAAATTTGAGGATAAAAGTTATTATACTTAATAAAAGATGAATAATGTATTTTGATATTGGACTCAATATCCATGTTTATTTTAGAATATACATGTCATAGTTTTTTTTAATATATGGTATCGTAATTCATATGTAATAAAATATTATTTGGAATACATGTCATAGTATTTTTTATACATGTCATATTATTTGGAATATATTATTCTTGATAAAAAGTTAATATACTTAATTATGTTTAATTTAGAAATTACTTGTAAGAATTTTTAATAACATGGTATATTGTATTTTTAATAAAATATTTTTCTCTACAAATTTATAAATGAAAAACGAATTATATAATATGTTTCTCTACAAATTTATAAATGAAAAACGAATTCACACTTGTTTGATTGTAGGTTTAATATTATTATCTTTTATGATTGTTATCCAAGATAAGGATATAATTATCATTTATTAGTTTTGTTTGTATCATGTAAGTTATTGTTTTGCTCTTTATTAAAATTTTGAACATATGTTAAAAGCAATTGCATTGATTGTAATTTAGTGTGATATTTAGAAAAATTCAAATTAGTACTTCAAAAATAATAGTATAGATATATAGAAATATTTTTTTTTGAAATTCCTCAAAATAGGATGAAAAGATGTTTTTTGGACAAAAATAACATTACAAGTTTTTTTTTCCTCAAATACCGTTAAAATGTTTTTTGGACAAAAATATCATAAACACAAAAATCTAATTTTAACACTTTAAAACTTAATTTTTTTTCATTTTGGTTCGCTATATACTATTTATGGTATAATATTGAAGGGTAGGATTTAGTTCTGAGGGTTTCATGTTAATTTTGAAAGTTTTAACTTAATTTTAAGTTTATGGTATTTTTGTCAAAAAAAAAAATTAATGTATTTAAGGAAAAAACTTTTTAACTGTATTTAAGGAAAAAAAATTCTAATTGTATTTTTATCCAAAAAACTAATTTTCATAGTATTTTCAGAAATTTCACATTTTTAGAACTCTATTTATTTGACTTTTTTGATTTTTTTAGTTAGAAAACTATTAGTATTTGATTGGATCGTATGCAAATTGTATTTGATCTTGAAAAAATTACATAACCTTTTTTATCACGATTAATTTTATTAAAATAGGAAGTTTTACAATTACATAACCTTAACAATAAACTGCAATTTCGTTTTTTGTTTTAATTTTGGGATCGGTTTAAAATTAAACCTAGGTTAAGTGGCTCTAGGGATTTCATTTTCTTCTATAAATTAAATCTACCCTAATTTAGGTTTTACGTGACTTCGTTATTTTTCTTCAGATCTGATAAAATCATCATCATCGTCTTCAAAAATCAATCACAGAATCTACCCTAAAGCCACTCCTCTCTTCCGCCGCCATCCATGGAACACGACGCCACAAGTTTCCCGAAATTGCCTCTCCCTGGGAAGAGAAACGTACTGATCACCAGCGCACTGCCTTACGTCAACAACATTCCTCATCTCGGAAACATCATTGGATGTAATTTGGATCAAAAGTTTCTCTTTTCCTTTTTTTTTTTACGTGTTCGCGTTTATGTCGTCGTCTTCTTCTTTGATTGCTTGTAGGCGTCTCTGTGTGTATGTGTTTGCTTTGTGTATTTCAAATCGGTTTTACTTTGATTTAGCTTTGAAATCATCGGAATCTGATTCCAAGAGAAAAAATTGACATAGGAATGATATTGAATGACTATTTTTTTGGTTCATATGTTGTTATTGCCTGTGAATGATAATGGCTATTTTAAGGTTACTTGCTTGGTTTAATGCAATGTTTTGTTTGTGTGTTCTCTTGCTTGCAGGTGTTTTGAGTGCTGATGTTTTTTCTAGATACTGTGGTCTTCGAGGCTATAATGCGATATACATATGTGGCACTGATGAGTATGGGACTGCAACTGAGACTAAAGCTCTACAGGAGAATTGCACCCCCAGGGAAATATGTGATAAGTAATTGCTCCTACACAACTATTTCCTATTTTTGTTGTGTAAAACTGTAACCATTTGTCATCTTCTGCTAACTAAGTGTCTATAGAATTGATATGTGTTGATGGTGTATGGGTTCTAATTGTTTCCTGATATAATTTCTATCAGTGGATTTTCAATGGGAATTGTATGGAGATGACAAGTCTGAATCTTAATACTATGATATAAAGTCATATCTGATGCTACTTTTTTCTCTCTTGTCTGCGCATCCTTAGGTACCATGCTATTCATAAAGAAGTTTATGATTGGTTTGATATATGTTTTGACAAGTTTGGGCGAACTTCAACCCCAATACACACAGAAGTGTCTCAAGACATTTTTAAGAAGTTGTTTGAAAACAAATTTCTTTCAGAGGACACCATGCAACAGGTGAATGATTTTACTCAATTTTCATCTGCCAGTTCGCCTTATTTTGATCGTAATCTAGGCGAGCTTTTTAAGTATGAGTATCTTGTGGTGACTTACGTCTCAAGTTGTAGCCCATGTGTTTTTTCAGCTGTACTGCGATACATGCAAGAAGTTCCTAGCTGACCGGCTTGTTATGGGTTCCTGTCCATTTGAGGGATGTAATTATGATTCTGCTCGTGGAGATCAGTGCGAAAAATGTGGAAAGCTCCTGAATCCTACCGAACTCAAAGATCCGAGGTGCCAGGTGAGCTATGCTTGTGAAATATCATCTAATGAAACACTTTAATCTACATATAAAAACACATTAACATGAATGTTAAAGTACGTGGCATATCTGTACTAGTAAATATAGTGAAGAGACTTCAACATATTTATTGCATATGTTTAATATATATATATATATTACTTGCAATGGCTCGCTGATTTTGCTTCTCCTGTGTGTGCTTTGTTTCTTGTCCTATCCTTTCGCCTGGCAGATTTCTGCAGTATAGATATATTCACTGTTTCCGTTGACTATAGTCTGTTTTAAAATTATTGTGAACACTCATGTAATCTCTCTGAAACAGGTCTGTCGAACCACACCACGAGTTTGTGACACAGACCACATGTTTATCGATCTTCCGTTGCTAGAAGATAAGTTAAAAGAGTTTATTAACAAGACATCCGTCACTGGAGCATGGAGTCCAAATGCTATCCAAACGACAAATGCATGGCTTAAGGAAAGGCTTATACGGAGATGCATTACAAGGGATCTGACGTGGGGAGTACCTGTTCCACATGAGAAATTTAAAAGAAAAGTATGAACATATTTGCTAATTGATCTCATAAACATATTTAATTACACTTACTAATACGAATTGGGGTTACAGGTCTTATATGTCTGGTATGAAGCTCCTATTGGATACATCTCAATAACGGCATCCTACACACCTGAATGGGAAAAGTGGTGGAAGAACCCTAAGAATGTGGAGCTTTATCAGTTTATGGGGAAAGATAATGTGCCATTTCACACTGTGAGTATAGAATATCAAAACTGGAAAAGTACATGCTGTTCCTAAATTTCTAATGACCAAGACTGATGCCTGATGTGTGTGGGATAAAAGTTCTGGCTTCTTTGTTATTTGCTGGTGGTAGTGCATATAAAATTAGGCGTTTTGGTGATAATGTTTTGATGTCTGACCTTTTTATTGAGTGTTGTTTATATTTTCTTGTTTGGTTCTTGTCTTTTCCTGAAACTATCCTCAAGGTTTTTCTTTGTAAATCTGACTGTTTCAACTGCCAACTTGTTGTCATGCAGGTTCTGTTCCCATCTAGTCTGCTTGGAACTGGGGGAAATTGGACGATGGTGAAGGCAATTTGTGCGACTGAATATTTGAATTACGAAGGCGGTAAATTGATATTTTAACATGTCTTTTTGGCATTTGGAGGATCAATTATTTTCATTTTCAATTTTTCGCGTGATTTGCTTTTCCTGGAAATTCATAGAAAACGAGGACATGTGTTTTGTGTGGGTTTTCAGGGAAGTTCTCCAAGAGTAAAGGTGTTGGAGTGTTTGGTAATGATGTAAAAGATACAAATATCCCTGTCGAAGTATGGAGATACTACTTGCTTATCAACAGGCCTGAGGTAACTGATTGCTTCTACGAAACGGAAACATTGTTTTCTTTATTCATTATTAGCATGTAGAAATGTGTAGGTGTCACCATCACTGATTTTTTCTTGGGATTCTTCATCCAGGTGTCTGACACAGTATTTACATGGGATGATTTGCAAGCAAAACTCACTGGAGAGTTGGTGAACAACCTTGGGAACTTTGTTAACCGAGTTCTGAGTTTTATAGCAAAGCCTGAGCCCGCAGGTTAGTTATTTCTTTCCAAATTCTAATTATTGAATTTCCTCTTGAGGGTAGGTGTAGATGACTGTTCAGAGTCACATACCCGATTTTAAGTTATGGAATGTGTATTGTGTAGTATTCCTTTATTGAAACTTTGTAATCAGCTAGTTTGTGTTCGACATGAATCCACTGTCAATTGTTAGCGCGTGTTTTTGCAAATTCTGTTTTCTGTTGTTTTGAACGAAATTGGTAGTCTAGATAGACTGATATAAACAATAAATATGTATACCTCAGTTCCGGTTAGTTGATAAAATTTCTCTTAGAATGATAGATTGATTACGGACAATATCTTATAGAATACATTCAATGTTCTAACCTTTAGAACATTTGATGGGTACCATCTTAGGGATGCTCTTGATAAAACTGAGTTTAACACTTCCATATCTATGTGTCTGATGTTTACTTTATCATGTTTGTACTGATGTTGAAGGTTATGGGTCTGTCATTCCTGATGCTCCTGATGCCAAGTCTCATCCTCTAACACAAGAACTGTCTGAAAAGGTGGGAAATTGTGTGAAGCAATATGTTGAAGCCATGGAAAAGGTGAGTAATGTTACATGAGCCTTGGTCTTGTATCACCCTAGTTTCTGTGCTTTCGCTGTTTATGTATAAAATAATCGTATCATGCAGGCTAAGCTCAAGCAGGGTCTGAAAACTGCTATGAGCATATCGAGTGAAGGGAATTGGTACTTGCAGGTATTTATATTCTCATGAACTCGAACTGTATTATAGCTTTATTTGGCTGTTCACTCTGACTAGTTGTGCTGTTTTTCTTCAAATGGTGTTCTTGTAGGAAAGCAAATTTTGGAAACTTTACAAGGAAGATAAACCTTCTTGTGCCGTTGTTATAAGAACTGGTGCTGGTTTAGTACACCTTCTTGCACAATTGTTGGAACCTTTCATGCCATCCTTTTCACGTGAGGTCAGTTTTATAGATTGTTTGTGAATAACCATTGATTCTTATTAGTATTAAGGAGAATGTCAAGTTTCATTTTTCTTGCATTTTTTTGTAGGTATTCAAACAGCTTAATTTGCATCCGCGTTTTTCCCTATCGGACGAAAAAGGAGAGGTATTACTAGCAAGTAAACCTTGGGAGATTCTACCTCCCAGTCACAAGATAGGCACCCCTCGACCATTGTTCAAAGAATTGGTAACACAACTCTCTGTTCTTATCCATAGGAAGCTGGGCTTGTTTGTATGTAGCATTTAAATGATACCTTGTGAACTTATCAACAGAAAGATGAAGAAGTGCAACAATACAGAGAAAAGTTTGCTGGGAGTCAGGCTGATAGACTTGCTAGGAACGAAGCAGCAGATATGGCGCAACAACTTAAGAAGACGAAACTGTCAGGTTCTATATTCTTAATTGTCAAAAACTCTATATAGACATTCCAAAGCTCATTATAAACTCTATGGCGCCAGTAACTTGATAATGTGCTGTTTTTCTCGCAGATGCTAAAAAGCAAAAAGCATCAAAATCAAAAGGATCGTGAAATAACAATGGCAAGACTTACTTAGGGTTTTTAATGTTTTATTGTTACTCAACCTTACTCGGCACCACTTTTTGTGTCCCTTCCCAATTATGGATGCTACTATTAATATTCAGCAAATTCACACTTAATTATATTGGGATCATTAAAGAAATAAATACACACGTTCTCAACATTTATTTCTTAGTTAATTAAGACAATACAATAGTAATATAAGAAGATTACTACGCCTAATTAGTAATTACTATTGTTCCTTTCTTCTAAAGATTGAGACTTCAAACAAAAATCGTATTATACAAAAAGTCTTCTCTTCATTTATATACACATGAAGACACCATAACAAAGAGCATACATACATAGCTAATGTCAAAAACAAATATCTACATAGCTTTGTATTTCACTCCATCAGAACCGGGCTTGTGATTATTTACGAGAAACATTAAGTGACATGAAAGTTTCTATCTTTTCTCAATTGATATTGCTCCCATCCATCACTCCCACTCATCAAAGTTCAAAATCTTCTCCTTCTCAGTTTAGATATATAAAGCTCTGGTCTTGGCTGATCAAACCGTCGACGAATAGATCCTCTTTGTTAACTTGACATCCAGTGAACCCGCTTTCATCTTTCATCGCATTGTCATGCTCTATATTGGGTTGTGTTGCAGCCATGTCCAAGTTCTCTTGAGTTTCTTGATCTTGAAAGAACTTAAGCTTCTTTACGAACTCAGCGGCTTCGATATCTCTCTGTTGATTCGATCTCCTCCTCTTTCTCATAAGCCTCTCCGCAAATCTTTGATCTTTGGTCAGCTTGGTGAAGAAACTCATCATGTGTTGTTGTTTAGACACAACTTCGTGTATCTTCTCCTGCACAGTGACCATTTGATTGTGAGATTCTTCTTGCTGTTGATTTAGATTCAAGATCTCTAGTCTCATCAAACTCTGTTCCTTCTTCAACGATTCGAACTCTATCTCTTTCTCTGTCTCCATGATCACCTTCGTGCTCGTGTCTTTGTTACAGTTTGTTGTTCTGCTCTTCCTCTTGATGTTCTTAAGCAAATGTTTGTTCCCTCCTTGAAACCCATCGTTAGCGAACTCCCACCGATCCATATCGACCTTCTTAAAACCCTACAAACCCCCATGAAAACAAGATACAAATCAAGACAAAACAAGTGGGTATAGAGCTAAGATCAATACAGAGTAGTAACAAAATTTTACATTTTTAAGTGTTAATAATGATGAAAGGAGCAATTTTTAGTTAACTATGTGATACAGAGGCATTTCATCGAACACTTGGTGGGCATAAAGACAAAACATGTAAAGTTTAAATCTTTATGTGATCTTTGTGCTTACATAAGTGTTTAGCTGACGAACGAAGCTGGAGAAGTTTCCGTGCTTGAAGTATTTGGGAAGAAGATTCTCTGAGAATTTGTAAGAATCCCATATGATAAAGCTGTTCAGGGTCGGGCTCCACGACACAACCGGGTCGGTTACTTCGTCATCGACCATCTCAAACGTCTTTCTCAGAAACGGCGTCGGACCCGTCTCGTGCAATCCCTCCAATGGCTTCGGTGACGGAGGAGAGCCGTTAAACTCGACGGTTAAGACCGGTTCAATTATCACCGTATGATCATCTCCGTTAACGGTGACGCTTTCCGTTACCGTCTCTAACGAAGAAGAAGATCCGTTTCCGTCGCCGTTTGTGATCGACGTCATACCGATTATGTTTTTGTCTGCGTGTCCATTTATGGCAAAAATAAACTTCTTTAGAGCATAAATATCAGGCATCCACTCCCACCTCTTAACTGCTGGCACGTGATAAAACTAAAAAATCACCTCCAAAATCTCTATTTTTAGCGGGTTCCATTGTCACGTGGCGACTCGCTATTGGTTCGAAGATTTATTTAATTATTTTTCTTTTTAAATAAAAACAAAATAATTTTTTTATTTTCTAAGAGGTGTTTACTGATATTAATAGCCTGTTGATGGAAACATTACAATTTCACTTTTCACCCGCTTATTTTTATAACATTACAATTTAGACCCACTTGTTTTTAATTTAACAAATTAACACCCTTACCAACACATTCACATTCCTAATTAAGCCGTTGGATCTTTATGGTCGGTTAAGATTAATCGGTCTTAATGCTCCAACAAATGTGATCATATGCATGAATAAGATGTGTCGCCTAAGGTTACATAAACGTCAGCTACATGTGATATTTAAGTGTATAAATGCCACTTTTTGTAGATGCGATGACAAGTGTATTTGTATTACTATCATGATTGTTCAAGTTTCTTCTTCTTCTTCTGATAAGAAAGTTTCATTCTTTTCTGAGTCATCCTGAAACAAACAAAGATTCAGTTTCAGAGATGGATATGGTTTTAAAAGTAAATAGTAAACCAAGAGCCTCATTTTTACCTCATCAGAAGAAAAATCAGATTCATCGACTCTCAAATACAAGTTCTCTTCCTCTTCTCCATCACTTTTCTTGCTGGTTTCTTTATCACATTCCTGTATCAGTTTTCAAGATACTCTCTATTTGTTCATTACAGAAGAGATTATAAGTAGTTTGATTTCATTACAAAAGTTAACCAAACCTGTCCGGTCTTCAACAGCTCAATTTGTTCCTGTAGATCCGCTACATGATGCTTCAAAGCCTGTCATAAACAAAGAAACCAATATTGATCAGAACACATAACTTTCCACACAAGTGTATATACCATGTAACTTGTTATTATCATCATCATCATCATTACTTCTCTTCTTTGAAGCTCAATGGAACGAGCAAAAGCCTTTCTTCTTGACAATAAATTTGAAGGCCTAAGCCTAAACGGCATCTGATAATTCTTCCCACGATAAAGTATGATTGCAAAGCCTTTCATGGTTTTATCAAGTGATACCAATACTCCACCACTTTCAGCTTCTAAAGAGATAGCTATATGCTTGACTTGTGGAAGTGATTTTCCTCTTACAATTATTTTTACGAGCTCTCGATGCTTCCAATGTAAATACATGTTCTCTATGGTACCATCATACACTTCTCTTCTTCCTGTAAAAACATTTAAAGAACTTTGAAAATTTGTATTTCACTTGATAGATAGTTTTTGGTTTTGAACTTGACTTGTATGTAGAGAATAGTCTTTTGTGCTTACCTACAAGAAGAAAAGGATCCATACTCAAACCGATTTTTCGGAACAGAACTCTCTCTTCTTCTGTTATTGTTTCTGAATCAGTCGGAAGATCTGATGGGTCAAGATCTCTCTGCACTTTAGCTAAAGCTCTCTCAGCTTTCTTCAGCTTTTGCTTTGCCTATATCAAAAGAAAGATCATCAAATGCTTGAAATCAGATTATGAAAGAAGAGAAAAAAGGATAATACTCACATAACGAAGTCTCAGGTCAAGATCTCTTATCAAAGCAGCTCTTTTGATGGAAGCTGATTCTCTCTTTAACGCTTCGATATCCACACTGCTTGCCTCTGGTGCCCACTTTGAACTTGCAGCTATAGTCTCAGCAAGAGTTCCAGCAAGCAATTGGGTTTTACGCGGGTTTTCTTGTAATGTGAGTGTGACTCTTGTTGAAGCCATTTCTCTGACTTGATCCTCTTTGGCTTGAAGAACTTCTGTTATCTCCTTTTGTCTCTCAGTCAATGCCTCTGAAACCGCAGGAGGCATGAAGTCATTGCCTCTGTAGAAGACAATGTATTCTTTGTTTCTCGAAACAAGTACACCACGAGTGAGTCTCTTCAAGAATGAATGAGAACGAAAAAAGAGTGAGAACTTGAGAATATATCAGTGCCTATGCATACACATGAAAGTTTATGTTAGCATCAGACCTTAAGTTCTTCTGCCATTCTCTCATTTCGCGTATTTTCTACGCCACGTTTGATTGCTATTTTTGCAATCGCGCTTTTCGCCCATAGCTTTACCATTGCCTCAGCTAGACCTTGTAACTCTCTGCTCCTCCCTGAACCAGACAAATCAAGAAACAACAGTCACTCAAGAAACATATAATAATATACTTAAAGAAAGCAACTTTCATTGATGTTTATGTATACCCAGAGCAAAATGTGGAGGGCTTATCCTAGCAAGCCGGCGCATTTCTGTCATTTCCGTATTAGATAAACAAGGTTTCACTCTTTGTGGAAGAATCCTAAACGGACACCTATATCCTAGAACCAGTGGAGCAAGCAAGTCAGCATCAACAGGCAACGGAGCACACCCAGTCCAATCATGAAACCTTGGACCAAGCTCGTCCAACAAATCATTCAATTCGCCTAGCTCAGCTAATTGTTCTTTAGGTACATTCTTCGGATAATTAACATCTTCTGGTATATAACCCCTTGCATCTACACTTCGACGTATCTCAGGGCTTGTATCGAGATTGTTCTGTTTGATATATGATTGTACACACTTGAGCTTATAGCTTATTCCTCGGTATAACACGACAGAGCTTCCCGATCTCCATATCACTAACCCTCCCGTTTTCTTCTGTTACACAACAAAAAAGCAAAACACATTTACTCAAAACTCTCAAAGATCATATCTTTTTCTCAAACAGATTTGTTATCTAACCTCCAAAGTTTCATGAGCTCTTTTCATGTTAAGAGAGAAAGGCTCTCCAAATTTCAGCTTCACAACTTCATCAACGTCCCAATTCTTGTGAATGGCTTCGACAAGCGCCTGCGTGATCCCTGCAGAGCCGACTTTTACTCTCTCGACCATCCTCAAAGCTACTTTCCTTAACCTTATAAGCTCATGTTCTGGTACAATGCTCTCAGCTTCTAATGTATTACTCTTCTTACTTCTCCATATACCTTTGTCTTTCCCTGAATCTATCGTAACTCTCTGACCATCACTATCATTATCATCTATAGATCTAATGCTAGAATCGTTATCCCTTGTAAATCTATTTACAGTAAAACCATTATCAGAGCTAGATGGAGGCTTAAATCCTATAGAACCATTGTTTACCCATGGAGGAGACATGTATCCGCTTGGCTTTGGGAAACTCGACGGCTCACTCGCCGGATTTCGGCGACTGGGTTCGATTTTCTCACCGGATAAACCATACCCAGAAGATGGATTCTCTTTAGACCCGTCTTCTTCTTCTTCTTCATGGTGATTTTGAATTTGCTTTTCCTTCTTCTGCCATGGGAATTTGTCGGTTTTGGTGATGATAGGAGAAGACCATTTATCGCTGATTTCTTCGAAAAACCCAGGTTTAGGTTTTCTCTTCTTCTTCTTATTCTTCTCCTGGTGAGTATCGATATCAATGGCGGCTTCGATGTTGTTGAACCGAGCTGATTTATTGAAACTACGAAATCTGAGACTGTGCGTTAAGAAATTAGAGCTTAGAGTTGCATCTAGAGGTTGAAGACGGCGAAATTGAGGAGACGAAGAAGACGATGATGAGAGAATATTGTGAAGATTTAGTGGGAATTGACACAGCGCCATGGATGAACTTGTCTAAGGAAGATAACTTTGTATAGATTTTAAAACTACGTCGTTTTAAAAAAGTAAAGAAATTGCTTTTAGACATCAGTCCGTTTTTTTTTCTGTAGCAATGCAACATGCATGCCGTTTCTATTTTTCATGAGAAAAACAAAATAGTCAAAATAGAATACTTTGAGATATAGAGAATAGTTCGTTTTAATTTTTAGAATGACTATAGTTACCAATGTAATTTTATTTATTATTGAAAAACATTATCTTTAAAAGACACTGCACATTAAAAATTAAGAGAAAATAAAATACATTTAAACATAACAACTATGTATTATTTATTTGTTAATGCTAGTTAACGCAAATAGTACTAAGGTAATTAAAAGATATCTTGTCCCGGAGATAATAACTTTTTGGGATCAAACATCATTTTCCTCCTCGTGAAATCACTCCATTTGGATCCAAAATGTTTAATCCAATCTTCTTTCTTTGTATAATGCATCAAATATTCTTTAATGTTAATCTTTGATTTATCACAAAACTTGATTATATTGTCATTTAGATTTTCAAGTTCTTGCCAATTATTCGACCCACCAGCAGATTGTAATAATCCAATCACATAAAAAACATCTTCGTCCGGTGTCATTGTTGACATGAGATTGTTCCATCTATTAAAATACCAAATAATCAACATTAAAATACATAACAAAAATGTAATGTCTAATAAACAACATCTAAAATGATATGCTTACTTGTTTCGGTTTGTGGGATAAAAGAGAGTAACACCAGAAGTTGATGTTTGATTAAGAAGAATGTTTTTGATAACACCATCATGAAAATCTAATATTCTTGATTTTGGGACAAAGATGTTAAGCCATGGATGTGGAACTTCCCATAACCCTAAAGATCTTAGTTTATCTTCTTCGTTTCGGACACGGTTCAAGAACTCGAAATAAGTCACATCTTGCACGAACATGAACCCGTGATCAAAACCTAGAGTTCTAGTCAAAATATTAATCACCTAAAATAATAATAATAAAAAAATTAGATATTATATTCATATACATATTCAATAAGCACATGGTGCACGTGTGAGTAATGAGGATTTTAGAAACTATACACTATATATATAACTTATGAAAATGATTCATTTACATATAATGTTGATTTCATATCATATGTGAATATGTCATGCATAGAGATTATGCGATATGTGGTGTGTATAAGTATAATTATATAATTATATAGTACCTTGTCAATAATGGGAAGAGTAATACTATCATAATACTTGGCTACTTCGAGAACATAGATGATACGGTGGTCATTCACAAAAGATGAGACTCTTATTTGATCGGAGAGTGGGAAAAAAGAAGTGTCTACGAAACCATTTGACATCATTAGTTGACCTTCTAAAAAGTCAACTTTAAGATCATTATTAGTCATAGATATTATACGTTCTTGATCTCTTGTAAAAGCCGAGAAGTCACTATATAGTATGCGTAACCACTTGACCTACATAAAATTTAACACCAAACATAATAATTATCAATTAATTTAGTTCAAGATTTGCATGCATAAGACAAAAAGATTACTTTTGAGCAAAACCTATGATTATGCAGAAATCTTACAATACATAAGCAAATATCAGGTTTTATCCAACATGCCTTTTAATTCTAATTAAGCTTTTATACTTAATTAGAATAATTGAATATTAAGATGATGATTATATATAATGGATACATACCCTTGTTGGTGCATGATCCAACTTAATTCTGGCTCTAGTTATTATACCAAATTGACCCAAACCTCCTAAAACTCCATAGAACAATTCAGTGTTTAACTTTGGTGAACAAGTCATAATTTCACCTTTTCCTGAAAATATTGTCAAAATAAAATTAAAAACATGCTCCAAATATTATAGTCCAAAATTAACATAATTAATTCTATTGAAGAATCTTTCTTCCTAACAAAATGATATTATTGCAATTCTTGTTATTGAGCAACATATATTACAATTATATAAGGCCACTTATTCTTATAAAAATAACAAATTTTTTTATATAATTTATAACATAGAAAAATCTTTTATATTATTTCTGTGTGTATATAATAATATAACAAATGTAATGTTTTTAGTGAAGTTTAAAGTGTTTACGTACCGGTAATAACGTCAAGCTCATGAACGTTACTAATCTGAGGACCATTTCTAAACGTTTGACCGCCGATTCCAGCGTTTGACAACGTTCCACCAACGCTAAGATACAAATAATCCGTCCAAGAAACCGGCGAAACGCCTCTTTTCAGAGCCGCCTCCAAAACCTCTACCCACATAGTCCCTGCCGCCACGTCAGCATAGGTCCCGTCCGTCGAAACAACCACGGCCGCTGGTTTAGCGGCTTTGGCTAGACACGTCATGTTAACGACCACGCCTCCTGGAGCGGAGGCTTGGCCACGGAGAGAGTGTCCTTGTCCACGCGCCGCCACTTTGAAAGCTGACTTGGCCGTGGGGGTATTTGAGCGTCCTCCGTTTGCGAAACGGAGGAGACGAGACACCTCTGGGACGGAAGAAGGGCAGAGGACGGCGCTTGGATTGTCTTCGGTTATGTTACCGAAGTCGTGAGACGCGGCGGAGATAGAGAAAGGATCGGTTAAGACGGTTAGGTTTAGTGATATTGGTAAAAAGACATCAATGGTTTTATCATCTGATTTTGTTAATATTGGAGTTAAACTAATTATTAAAAGGGTGATTAGTGTTGTTATGGTTAAACCGAGATTAGTAATCATTCTCTGGATTAATGGGAATCAAAGTGTATGAGAAAATGAGATAGATATTTAGATAATACTACTACTAGTGTCTTATATGTTGATTATGGGTTTAATATTGAAGATTATATTAGGAAGTATGTGGTATATATAGAAACCATATATAGGGAGACTATGTATAGTATATGGTATTTAATATTCGGCACGTGAAAATCTTTACGTGATTTTGTTGATGTTGATATGTACTTAAGTTCTATGTTGACCCAAAGAAATAAGATGAACAAGTTTTGTTTGTCCACAAATATTGATATATATGTTTTACTACATTGACTTTGTAAATCATTAATATTAAAAAAATATGTTACATATTGTTGTCACTAGTTATTTTCTTCAAAAAAATTATATATAGTTGACGTACGGAGTTTCATTTAATTTAACTTTGTAAGATTTGATTATTTGTTGTAGAATATATATAACGTAGAAATGAAAATTTTAACCAAAAAAGAAAGAAAAAACGTAAAATTGAAATTTGTGTGAACCGACCAAACTCCAAATCTGTGGGCGGTTTATAAATAACAATATTTTCACCCACCTTTGCATTATTAATAATGTTGTCTAGAAGTTGCAAAATTAAACGTAATTTTCGAAACTCCTCTATATAATTATACTATATAAACTCCACTTTTATGAGTTTCTCAATGTCGTCTCCCCAATCACATGCAAAGTGAAACACCAATTTAGCTATCTACTTGTTATAGACTGTTTGAATCACGAACTATATATATCCACTATTGAATTAATTGATTAAATATAGACTTTTTTTTATTTTACAACTTTAGACCATGTTTATCAAAAGTGTTTATGTAGAGTGTTTGTGTATTTTTTGTTGTATTTGAATATTAAATTAAATTGAAACATGTATTATTAATAAGCACTCTATAATGAAAAATGCTCAATGAAGCATTTTAAGCTCCCCTTTATAGAATGCTTATTAATAATATATGTTTTGATTTAATTTAACACTCAAATATACAAAAATACACGAAGCAATGCTGTAAGGCAGTGAAGCACACGAATGATATCGCCGCCACACCGTCCCATGACGTCTTACAAAGAAAAGTACTGTGTTGCGTGCATCTATCTTTTTAATTTTTTTTATTAAATTAGGGTTTATTAGAGTGACAAAAAGGGTTTACTAATAATTTCTACATACAAATGTTAAAATGCATATTCAACAACAAAAATATGTTAAAATGCATATTGAACAAAAAATTGTTGTAGTTATGTAAATGAAAATATAGTAAATTTACAAAAAGGGCACAATTGTATTGGTTTGGTTTCATTATATTTTTTTCATTACATGAAAAACCAAAACTTGTAATAAATACTAGAAACTAGAAACGATCTAATATATATAGCATATGACTATTATAAAGTCAAGAAGATTATATAACATCACAAAATCTAGTGACATTAATAAATGTGGTACCATAGAAATCTAACACTTTGAAAAATATATATAAGCAGACATCAATTACTACTGAAACTACTTTTTTCGGGACCATATTTCTTTTAATTATTTGGTCAACAAATTAAAACCCATTATAAAAAAACAAGATCCGATCTTATAAAATCTCCAAGAAAATCAAATATTAAAATCTTTGTATCTCAATTATCAAACATTTGGTCAAAAATGATAATTACGTTTTTTTTAATCATTTTCTCCGAAAAAAAACAAGATAAATACATTTTTCTTGGACCGGCCTTTTAGATAATAATGGGCCTATTAAATAAAATCAGTAAGAAGCAAAACAGGCCCATTATGTTGAACCGGTTTGGTTCTGTATAAACCGGTAGACACTTCTTTGTTCAGCAAGAGAGATCAGAAGAAGAAGAAGAAGAAGAAGAAGAAGAAGAAGAAGAAGAGTTTGTTCTTTAGATCTAAGAGAGAGAGAGAGATCTTCCTACAAAAAAATGGTAAAATCTTCTAAATCCTTTAATTTTATTTTGCTTACGTTTCGTGTTTGATCTGTTTTATTGTGTTTTTTTTATTGTTTCCGGCGAGAAGGCGGCGAAACCGATAACGAGTCCGATACCTGTGGCGATGTATCCGACATTGTCTGTGTTTACACTAACGATTGGTCTCTTCATCACTGCTTTCTTCTTCATGTAAGGCTAATAATTTATCGATCTAGAAATCTCTAGATCTACTTTCTCTAGTTTCCGATTTGTATTTGATTGATTCATAGATTAGGTGATTTATTCAGATTTTTCCTTTGATTAGACTTTTTCATGAGTTTCTTATGAGGTGATAGTGATGAATTTAGGGTTTATGGGTCATGTGTGATTATTCTTAAAAGCAATGTATAGTTTCTTAGGATCTCTACTTGTTGCACGTGAATGTATATAACAAAGCGATCGATCTTTTATTCGATTTTAAGTCACAAGAATGCTAGATTTGTAGAGACTGTGCTATGAGCAATGTGTTTACTTTAGCATCAAAGAAAAGACTTTTAAGAGAGACTTGAACATTGTGAACAAAGAAAACTAAGAGAGACTTTGTACTATTCATCTTTGTTTTGTTTTCGCAATCTGGTTATATCGGAGTTTTGTAGTATTTGTAGTTTATGGTTTTAGATTCAGTACAACAATGAGTGACCAAAGTGTTGTTTTTTTTTGAACTTACCATGATTGCAGCTATGAAGCTACATCATCAAGGAAGAATCGTAGCCTCGGAAAGGAGCTCGCGACTTCTGCGGTAGCATCTGTCTTCTTGGTATGACCATCTTCTTCTTTCTCTTAACTTCAGTTGCTGTCTTGATGTGAACATAGTCCTAATTTTTGTGTTAAAAACATTGTTTCTCTGTTGTTTTTTTTTTGCAGGGTTTTGGATCGTTGTTTTTGCTACTTGCTAGTGGCGTTTATGTTTGATCCTTCTTCTTCCTCAGCTAATTAACTACAAAATAAACAGATTTATCTTTGTTTAAGTGAAACCAGAGTTATTATGGATCTTAAGACTTTGAAAGTAGTACTTTTTTATATCATTAAGTTTTGGTTGATTATCTTATAGCTTCTCTGAACGCGAAGCAGCGTTTGGATGTTGCCGCTATTAGAAGAGCGTTTTGTGTATGTATCATTAAGCTAATCACTATTCTCCGTTCCGTGTTAAAACACGATTCGCCAGAGGAGTAAACAAAACGCGTTTACGCTTTTTCAACGCTACACGTATCGACAAAACGCTAAGTGAAAGACTGCGGCAGAAACGCCAATTTATGTTCGAATCGCGTTCAATTTATGTTCGAATCGCGTCTAATGTAATAGAATCTGAACCAGACAGTTTCTGATCTTCTTTTAGAGAAATCTTTTCTCTTCTCTCGGAGAAGACAAAAACGAAGAAACAATCTCAGTGAAATTTTAGATGGCTGGAGCTGTGCGATTATCTACGACGTCGTTTCAGGCTCTTCGCGTCTCTTCTTCTTCCTTATCATCTTTCGCCACAGCTATCAATCCTCTGCAACCTCTCTTACTTCCAAATTTTAATCAGAACTCCGACAAGAGATTGCGTCTTCTATCTTCTTCTTATTCCGACAAGAGCCACGTGTCTCGTGTCAAGGTTAGAAAAGAAAAATGTCTTGCCTTTTAGCATTTTCACTCCGAAATTCAAATACCCTTTTGAGCATTTGGTCTGATTTCTTACTCCATTTGCTTAAAGTTTCAGTTTTTCTATTGAAAGTATGATGCTTTTTGGATTGGTATGGTTAGTGATTGTTATAGAAAGAATTTGAGTCTTTGATGTGTCTGATTGTGGTTTAGGTAAGTGAATCTGTAGCCGAGACAGAGCCACCAAAATGGTGGGAGAGGAATGCAGGACCAAACATGGTCGACATCCATTCTACTGAAGAGTTCTTGAGCGCACTAAGCGGCGCAGGCGAAAGATTAGTCATTGTAGAGTTTTATGGTACTTGGTGTGCTTCTTGCAGAGCATTGTTCCCAAAAGTTAGTACCAACTAGTTATCTCTCTTATACTTACTTATCCCTTCTTATTTAGCTGTTTGTTTGTGAATCTCTAAGATCAAATTAAGATTGTTGTTTTTTTCTTTGTTTGTTTGTATATCTTTTTCAGCTTTGCAAAACAGCGGTAGAGAATTCGGATATATTGTTCCTAAAAGTAAACTTCGATGAGAATAAACCAATGTGCAAGAGTTTGAACGTGAGAGTACTTCCTTACTTCCACTTTTATCGTGGTGTCGATGGTCAGCTCGAATCCTTCTCATGCTCTCTCGCTAAGGTAATGAAGCTACTTGTAGACCCGACTATTCGGTTTTTCGCCTTTTACTATGACTATTTTTTGACATTCTCTTGTGTGAATGTTTTGAATTTTATACAGTTTCAGAAGATAAAAGATGGCATTAGACTTCACAACACCGCTCGATGCAGCATAGCTTCAGCCAAGGGACCTGAAGAGTTCACATTGGAATCGTTATCTAATGCATCGAAACCAACTAGATAAAGTTGAAGTGTTACACTTTTAGGTGTAATAACTTCAACATTCTTTGGTTGTTCAAGCAAAATACTCAGCTTAAAGTTATGTATATTGTCATTTTTTTGTGTGTAAAACAATATGTTGTGAAGCTAAGTTATGATGATTCTTTGGCTAATAGGTAATTTGCACAATGTACTTTTAACTAACGCTGGCTTATTTGTAAAAAGCCAGATTCCATGAGATTAAAATTACAACTTATTAGAATATGAGGACTGTTTATTAAATATTTCAAAGTATTGTTAGTTTCCGGATTCTCTGTGCTCCACGCGCCGCCGCGGGGAATCGATGTGGCACACATTCGTGCACGGTAACGGTCTTAGAGAGAGAGAGAGAGAGAGGGTACACATTACACAAGATGGAGGTGTGGATTCCACTGTTCGACATTTTCATGAAGAGTCCATCGCCGGAACTCGAGGCGTCGCTATGGTTAGATCACTCTTCCTCCTCCTCCGCAGCGGCGGCGGCGCCGATAAACCGGAGCTCGTTTGTTTCATTGCTTAAGAAACAATGCGATGCATACGATCATGCTTTATCTTCTTCTTCTTCAAAGAAGTAATGCCCAAATCTTCTTTTCTTTTTTTGTAACTGGTTTTGTGTTGCTGATTGAAATCGTTTTTTCGACAGGGCTCTGTTCATCGAGACATTACCAAACATGGTTCAGACAAGGATTTTGTCACTCTTTCTTTTCGAGTATCGTAGGTTTTGCGTCACTGATTTGGTTTCGCTAGCGAGGGAAATGTTGGACGGTGCTAAAGAAGTAGACTTTTGGGTTAAGAGAGGTGCACAGAACCTGCTCGATACAATTCCCCAACCAAAATTTGATTTCATATCTTGTCTAGATTTGGATTCTAATGATGAAGACATTGCTAAGGAGGATTTTGACTCTGTACCTGATTGGCTCAGTGAGAAAGCTAGGTCTACTTGTGCGATTCTCCCATGGCTTCCTGTATCTTGCTCTGATATACATGAAGAAACTCTTGTTGTTGATTCTTGGAGTAGAAAGGAGATGACTCAAGTTAGAGAGAATGTGGAAGAACTTAGAGATGTTGTTGATAACATTGACTATACTATAAATGTTGTGCTAAAGCCTTATGATTACGAAATGGTGGCGAGTATTAGAGCTCGGATTACTAACTTTGAGTCTACTTCTAAAGTTTTAACCTTGTGCGATGAAATTCGGAAACTTTGCTTGGAGAAAGGTAGAGACTCTTTAAGTGTTTTAGGTTTGATTGAGCCGTGGAATGCTGACGATGAGACTACTGCGGTTTTTCTCTTGAGTTTGCGTAGTGGAATCGAGGAAGAAGATGAGCATGGTTGGCCAAGCCAGATCCTCTGTTCGTCTGTGCTTCCCAAGTTATTGTCTCTTGAGAAACCCGCCTCTCGTGTGTTGATGTCTGCGACAATTGAGTTCTGCAAGATCCACCAAAGAGCAGCTGAGTATGCTTTGCTGTTCCCTTTGATACTCATGAACAAAGGGATTAACAACTTCGTCTGCGAGGTGATTACAAGGGTTTTGAAAGAATGCTTGCACTTGGGTCATGTTTCTGCTTTTTGCCAGAAACTACTTTGTAGAAGAACAGAAGAGAGGAAATTTCTACACCTTCCCTGCCACCGTGGTCTTATATCCGACGAACTAATATGGAATGAATCTTTGTTTATCCTTTTCCAGAACGTTTTGATCCACGGCGTTCCTTTGACACAAGATTCAGTTGATTGTCTTGTTTCTAAGGTTCAGGAGTTGGCGGAAAGGTACTCCAAGTCTCTCAAATTTGGAAACTTCTTGCTACATTTTATTACCAAATGTGCTCCGATGCTACATGGTCACAAGTATCTGCTGATTGAATCTGTTAACTGCACTAACAGTCTAGTTACAAAATCTATCCTATCGAAACTCAATGCCCTGTAGGTCCTTATATCATAGTTTATGATTTGAGCATTCATGTGGGAGATGATTGAGGACAGAACAAGATGTAGTTCTTGAGGCTTATCTTAGTCAAGACATGCTCTAGAGTAACATTATCCTTTTGTTGGAACAACATGGTGACGGGTATGAATAGAACACACTGATATCATTTTATTGATTTACTAGTTAAGCCGAATCAGTATAATCCAGACATGCCTCGCAAGGGAAAGACATGGATACAAGACCTAAGGGAAGGAGATATTGATTGTGGGTTCATATCGTAGTCTGGTTTCTAGACTAATGCTCAGTATTTCTCTATGGTCTACATCTGGAGCTTCTGTCTTGTCTCCGAACTTGGTGGTTAAAGAAGACTACAGATAATCTTGAAACTTGAAGCTATTGGGATAAGTGTTTCGAAGCTGGAGATAATATTTGCAGTGCTTTAAAGAGAAAAATCATGGCAGGCTATGTATGTAGAGCAAAAGACAAACCCCTTCAGTGCCTCAATGTAGTAAACAACAATAATTTATGTTGAAGTGTACAACACTTGTTTCTGGTTTTTCAGTTCAGTTTCTAATACTTTGTTCTTTTGCTCTACATGAAATGGAAAAGCTTAGTTAAAACCATTCTTTTTTCAGGTAGATTTAAGTTTGAAAGATGGTAGCAATTAGTTTCCATCAACATTACAAGAATGCCATGAACAAATCTTTCAAAAGAAGAAGAGTAGTGTTATGAATCTTCTTTTGATACTCTGCCGACAATTTCCAGAAGGATCTTATGTAGTTCCTCTGCACTGCTCCATTCTTTGACTTGAGCTTTGATCAGTAAAGGATTGTCTGAAATTCGCTTCCACAGCGGATAATTGGTTCTCGGCATCACAGAATCACATTCTCTCAGCTTCAATGTCGGACAGAAGTCGCCTCCTCCATCTCCAAGGTAGATAAACCTCCTGTTAATCTGACCATTGGGAGGAGAAGCACGTATATGATCCATCACTATACCCTAAACAACAATGGAAGAGTCACTAGTCAAAATACAATCCAAGGGTCACCTCTCTATATAATAACCGCGAGACTAACTAGGCAAAACATGGATGGCTATTACAAAAAGTGACATTACCTTGCATAGATTTGGAGGGCAAAGATTGCAGCTATGTTGAAACGATGCATCGCTATGGTACGGGAAGATCCGAAGCTTCCCATCTTCATCAACAGAGGCTGGATTTGTGTAAATTTCAGAGAAACAATCAAGCAAACCATGCTTCTCTAATATCTTCTCAATGAAAAACTTGTTTGCATCACTCACAATCTTCAAATCACATCTACAATATCAAAACCAAAGACAACACTTACCCAAAGAGAAAAAAAAAACAAAATTTGAACCATCTTTGTTTCAATCTCTTCATACCCTAAAGACTTAGCAGATTTGATAGCTTCAATGATATGAGAATCAATAGGCATATTTTTCAAGCAAGCTTCAATGTCTATAACAGATCTACCTTGTGAATGCAACTCCATCATCATCCTATCCTTTACGAAAACCAAATAAATAAATAAATAAATAAACCGATCGAATTTTATCTTTTTGAGTAAACGAGAGATACCATAAGACGATTCCATGGTAGAGTGAATCGGAGCTGATGGAAAATCTCAGTGAGTCCCATCTCCGTCACAATCCAATTATCGCTGTCTCCGTCGATCAAAGTCCGATCAAAATCGAAAACCACGACGACGATCTCTGACATCTCGGAGGAGCTTAAAACGCGACGCCGTAGCTTTCCTTCGATGATGTTGAAGGAGACGAAGCAACCTACTCCGTTCAATGTAAAAAAGACCTTTTTACCCTCTTCAAAGAAAGCCTATCTTATTAAAATTAGATAATGGGCTTTGTGCCTTACTTCAGGCCCATTTTATGGTTACACACTATTGGTTACTTTTGTGGGGCCAGTGTCGTGTCAACATTCTAACAGCCAATAAGATTACAGAAAACACGTTTAACACATTGATTCGTCTTCATCAAAAACCCATAACAAAAAAATCGAATCTGTGTAACAATTTGATTGATCTTTTAAGAAGGTTTTTAGAGCGAGAGAGTTATATATATATATATATATAGAGAGAGAGAGTAGTGCCTATTTTGCAATCGACGGTGGTGATGAATCGAGTTCTGATAGCTTTATCGTTAGCTCTTATTGCTTCGTCGGCGTTATTACCGGTCACCGACGGCGCGAAGAAGCCTTTGTCGGCGCCGAGAAAAGAGGATGTTCCGTACATAAAGTGTCAGGTTTGCGAGAAGCTAGCCTCGCGTTTGCATCAGCTAGTGAAGGAGAAGCAACAACAGATCTTGCCCAAGAAGGTAGATTGTTGTTTTTTTAGTGTATTGTTGATCTTTTGATTTTTCTAGTTTTGCTCTTTTGTGTGTGTTGCTGAGTAGTAATGTAAAAAAAATGGTAGATTTCGGAGTATGAGATTATTGAGATAGCTGAGAATGTATGCAATTTGAAGAAAGAAGAAGCTGATTGGATTCTCAAGATTGACATTGTTGAGAAAGGCCAAAAGCTTGAGGTAATATAGAGAATTTTCTGTATCTATGTCTGTTTCTCTACTGATTTGATCAAAAGGACAAAGATTCTAGCTTTTGGTTATGTCTTGACTCTGTTTTGAAAATTTTGGATTGTTTCTGATATTCGTAGCTTCTTGAACAAGAAGAAGAAGGCATGTGTAACTCTAAGTGCAAGACGATAGAGGCTGCTTGTCAAAATGTGAGCTTTTTGAGTGGTATTTTTGCAAGTATTAGGATTTGTTTTTGATTTTGTTGTAGTGTTAAGAGTAAAGGAATGTTTTTTATGTGTGTGTTTGCAGGTTATTGGTTACTCAGACACTGATGTTGCAGAGTATATATACAAATCTAAACCTGATCTTGTTTCACTTGTGAATCATTTATGCAAAGACTTAACCGATGCTTGTAGCAAGAAACCGCCTCCTGTTCCCAAGGTACCTTTCTTATACAACTTTCTTATAAGAGCTTTATACTTAGCAATGTGTGTCCTTGGTGATTTGTGAATGTTTTAATTATGTTGATGCGGAGATGCCATTTTGCTGTGAGGACAGAAACTTTGTATTTTATAAGTGTCTATTTATATCTTTGTTCAGGATCGGGTTCCTGGAGAGCCGTTTGTTGCGAAACCGTCAAAAGATGCTGAAATGGACAAGATATTGAGATCTATGCAGGTGAATATTTGCTGACTTCAATCATCTCTTTCCCCAAGAAGCTAAACAATGATCTTAAGCTAATTGTGATTTACGGTTATTTTTCGTTTGCTACAGGGTATGCCAGGAGCACCTGGGATGAAGGTCTACTCGAGAGACGATATAGAGAAGTACAAAAATAACCCGGAAGGTATGGGTAATGAAGATGAAGATGATGATGAAGACGAGGACGAAGATGAAAAGTTTCCCAAGAACTTGGTATACTATAAGTTTATGTTATCATCATATCTTTGCCTTAAAAGGAACAAAGATCTTTTCATTCTATTCTCTAAAACACTTCTCTATGATTTTGTAGGGAAAAGTTTTGAAAGAGGAAAATAGTAAAAACGGTGAATGGAAAAAGACAATAACTAAAGAAATCAAGAAGAAAAGTGAGGCTGTGAAGAGACATGCACAAAAAGTGTCGAACCGTGTCCGAAGATGGTGGAAAGGACTCAAATCTTCTTCTTCAAAGAAAGCTAAATCTGAGTTATAGAAACAGAGAGTGTATGAAACATGTTTTGTCTTTAATGTACTCTTTTTTCACGTTGACTTTTACTAGTTTCCTTATAGTTTTTAAAATCTGGAGAGGATATTGAAAGTGTTGTTAGACACCAGCTGTGTAACACAAGGCACATAACAGAAGGTTTTAGTGTTATGGGAAAAAAAACATAAACAAATGTTGCATAAAAAATTATTTCCATAAGCTACAGTAAAAAAAAAACGAATTAAGTTGTTTAGAGTCCAAAACGGCGTCATTTCAACAAATTAAGTCATCGTTTTGGACTACACGGCGTCGTTTTAAGAACAGAGACATAATAGTTGAATCAGCGGTAAAGAATCTCAAAATCGACATACCGGAGCCGCAATTCCGATTTGAGTAAGGTACGGCGGGCTTCCGGTGCCTCGCCGTCTTCTTTCAGATTCTCAATTTGGGTTTTTACAAATCTGGTCAAAGTTGTAAAATTGGTTTCCTTTGCTTACTGTTTTGTTCTGTGCTTAGACATATAGATCTGTTCCTCTTTTCGATAACGACTCTTTGTTCTAAAATTACGGATTTAGGGTTTTGATGTGGTTTGGTTGATTCACACTTGTCTCTTCTTGTTCTATGTAATCTATGTGAAGTTTGTGAATCAAAAAGTTGCATACATTAAACAATTTCTGATGTTATTTTTGCAAGTGTTTTTTATCCTCTTGGGTTTAGTTTATGATATTGAAATTTGTAAAAAAGCTGAAGTTGAGCTTGATGTTAAATGTTACAAATTCTCATTTTTTGTTGTGTATTTGAAGGGTTTTTGTGGTGTGTGAAAAATGGCGTCGAAGTTAGTACAACTTCAATCAAAGGCATGTGAAGCTTCAAAGTTTGTGTCTAAGCATGGAACTTCATATTACAGACAGTTGTTAGAGAAGAACAAACATTATATCCAAGAACCCGCCACTGTCGAAAAGTGCCAAGAGCTTTCTAAGCAATTGCTCTATACCCGTCTCGCTAGGTAGAGATATCTCTGTCTCTTCTCAATAGATATGATAAGTAACTTGCTTCAAGTGTTTTTTTACGGTTCGTCTTTGTGTTATGTACAAAGATCTCTGAGCAAATTGTATATTCTTTGATGATGCATGTAGCTAATAACGCCTTTCTCATTTAAAAGATTTTGGCTTTATTCATGTCGCAATCTTAGTTAGCTAACACTCTTAAACTCCTTATTTGTATAGCATTCCCGGGCGATATGAAACTTTTTGGAAGGAACTAGACTATGCGAAGAACCTATGTAAGAACAGAGATAATCTGAAGGTAGAAGATGTCGGTATCGCTGCATTGTTTGGCTTGGAATGCTTTGCTTGGTATTGTGCTGGTGAAATCGTCGGTAGAGGTTTCACATTCACCGGTTATTACCCTTAAAACAGAGAAGAACAATAGCTTGAAGATTGTGTAATCACCTTCTCAATTTTTTTGTTATCTCCCTCCTAAGTTTTTCCCTTAAACAGAGGCTTTGAATCTTAAAAAAACACATATTTGATAAGATTGCTTTCAATAACAACAAAAATATTTCAAGGAATGTTCTTTTGGAATCTATATTTTAAATTGTGATAATTTATAGGAGTATATATTTGTCATTTTAAAGGATAACAGAATTGATGAATTTTTCTGTTTTTTTTAACATCCATTAAAAAAATGAGGATTTGATTGGTATTGATAAAATGGTAAATCACCGAGCAAAACGATAAATAAGGAAGACCAACAATGTGAGACATAGTAATAAATACATTGTGGCTCATAATTAAACCAAAACCAAAACACTTTCCAACTTTGAGAGTAGAGAGAAACATGATTCGCAAATTGACACGTGTCGCTTTCGGCCTTACCGGCTTCTTCTTCCTCCTCCTCCTCGCCGTGGTTCAGAGCAAGGTTAATAATCTACAATTCAAACTAAAACCATGCCGAAAAATCGGATTTTGAACAATACTTGCATAGTCACATTTGACATTATTACATGTGTTTTTTAAATAATGTGTTGGATCAAAAATGATAGGAGGAGAAGTGCAGCAAAACATGTGTTGCAAAGAATTGTAAAGGTAAAAAATCATTCTTTTTTTTTTTTTTACATTCCTCTTTGAAACTTTGTAAAAACGGTAAAAGATTGAATTGTAACTTATCTCTGTTGTGTTCAGGTCTCAGCATTAACTATGGGAAATATTGCGGAATAGGCTACTATGGATGTCGCGGAGAGCCACCGTGTGATGATCTTGATGCTTGTTGTATGACTCATGACGATTGTGTTGATTTAAAAGGTAAAAAAAATACTTATAATCTCTCCCAAATGTCTGGAGCCAGCCGTTGATGATACCACGTTTTTTTTTTAAGGTATGACTTATGTTGACTGTCATAAGCAGTTCCAACGTTGCGTAAGCCATCTAAACAATACAGTAACACAGCCTAACAACAAAAAGTTTGGATTCTCATTGGAGTGTCCTTACTCAATGGTGATACCAACAGTCTACAAGGGTATGAACTATGGTATTTTCTTCAGTGGTATAGGTAAAATACTAAAAGCTATATAAGGTCTCTTTACTTCTATATATTTACATTGTGACATTTTCTGATTATGTTAAGACTTGATGTAAGGATATTTACAGGCAATGTATTTAAGCCATCGACACCGTCGAGTGGGCCAGTGGCGGAGGTGGATCTTGCTAAGATTAAGAGGATACAAAAGATGGTCATGCCACAAAACCAAGGCCTTGAAACAAAACAAGGAACCAAAGTCTTTACTATGAGACCTTCACCTTCTTGATCCATCTTTTAGTGATACAAGTCTTTCTTAGCTTTGTAAAATTATGTAACTTTTCTTTTTCTTTTGTAGAAAAACCATGACACAAGACTTGTAGTTTTGTCATGGGTCTAAAACTAATTAGGCCAATGTTCATTTTGTAGATTGTTTGATATTTTTTTTTGTAATTGGTATGTAATAAAGAGAACAAGCTTGAGGAAGAACAAGTATAACATTTCCACCATTTATTTGGAATAAATATTACCTGTTTATCGATCAGAAAATATTCATTACATCTGTACAAAGAGAAGCTTTTAAATAGAAATTACAAAGGCTAAAAAAGTCTAAAACCACTTTTTAGCAGTCCATGTTACAGTGAAAAAAACTATAACACACTACACATGAAGATAGACCATTACTGTTTGTTTGTTTTTACTTCCACACCTTGATGGCTCCATCTCTGCTGCTTGATATCAATAGTCTCTGGTTAAGTTTCACAGATGCTAGAGACTGAACCGAGTCACGGTGACAACCCGCCGTGTCTGTTGCAGCCGCTGCGAGTACTGCCTTTGCCGTCAGTTTGTTGGCCAGTGGCCGTCTCTTTGTCTCCTGCCATAGACATACATAACACAATCTCATGAATAAAAGTTTGTTTTAAAGAAAGCTTATTGATTTAGTTTATGATCTTATAACTACACAATCAACGACAACAGACCTGAACAAATTGCACGCCGGAGTTGGTTTTGAGTTCATAGAAATCATCGTTACTGACTCCTTTCAAACTTGGGCCGCATATACAATAACTTCTCTCCGGGCTGTGCTAACAAGAATCGCGTTATTTATTGTGTAAAAAAGTTTTGATTGTAAGAAGACAAGTTTGAAGTTTTTAGATTTAGGACCTGGAGTAATCCCAACGCCGAATCTTCAAGTCAGTACCACCTGTTAACAAGTCGCCTCCGGGTAAAGGAAGCATAGAGCGGATACCAGGAAGACGAGGAGGAGGCTCGTTCAACTCTTCTATTCTGTACTTAGAGGAGCTCATGTTCTGGCGAAGATTCTTCGACTTGGGGTTTACCATATTGCTTGGTAATTTCCATTGAAACTCGGTAACATCCGTCTCATTTTCATAGTTGGCTACTCTCAATACCTGCAGACAGAATCAGTTCATTTTTATGAGTCAAACCAATTCAGTCCCCAACAAATCTATCAAAACTGATTTGAAACTTGCAAGGCACCTCGAGAAGGTTCAATATCTAAACTCAAGGCGCAAGATTTTTTTGTAAAACTCAAGATGTATTATAAGGTACAATACCTGGCGACAGCTACCTTCCTCTGCATTCCAGAGTGTAATTTCATTGCAACCAGCAGCAACATAAATAAAAGGTCTAGTGGTTGTAGTAGACATTGAGACATTCGAAGGAGGAAGATAGCAGAGGCACATCTTCTCTATGGGGCATATGATAGGGTATTGCCATGTATTTACAGGAACACGAAATCTCAAATCCCAAAGAGTAAGCACTCCCCTTGAAGACCCCGAGATAAACCAATTCCCGCATGGGCTTGTAACCAACGAAGACACGTATCCTTCTTCTGGGTTTGCTTTCAGTGTCCATGCATCTAGATCTGATCTTGTATCCCAAAGGTGGATTCCACAATTTTGGGTACTGTACATTACCATAGGACCAGAAAGGCTATCAGCTGTATAATTCAAGAGAGAAACCAGAGCGCCTTCTTTAACATCTTTCTTTTTAATATCAACAATGCCTGAATACTTCTCCACTACGTTTCCCAAGCCTCTCGAGATATGGTCAATGGAAAACATATGTATCACACCATCAGAGGCTCCAACTACAACTTGTGTTGAATTCCTAAGCATTGTTGTGCACATTCCTCTGCTTCCCTCAAGATGATATGTTAGCCTTGACCTAAACGAGATGTCCTTTTCCAGTTTCCGGGAGTCCCACACTTTCACTGTGGAATCATCTGATGCGCTCACAAAGAAACTATGATCGCTTGAAGTGGCAATGTCATTGACAGCAGAGCGATGCTCTTGTAGATGAGCAACTAATACTCCACGGGGCTTCCACCCTGAATCCGGAACTGAGGTCTTTGATAGAGATGGTTCACCTACAAGATCCGTTGTTGAAGAAGCATCTTCTGAAGTAACAGAAGTACTTTTTGAGGAGCTTGATACACCAAGGTCTTGAAATTTACCGATGGCTGAGGAAATTTGATCGTTTTCTCTGCTTTCTGGCTCATGTACCACTCTGTAAAACTGTTTAGGATTGGTACCAACATGGAATGACCCAGAAACAAGCTTAGGCATTGGGACCGAACTAGCCAAGTTAAATGATTTACTCATGGAATCCATCCATGGCACAGACAATGAACCCATTCCCAGAGAGTTCATCTGCAATGAAGACTCAGAAGCCACAGGAGGACTCATAGCTGCTCGTTTGTCCATGCTGAATGAATAGAGAGGTATGCCCTCTGGTTCACTAAAGCTATTTATATCAGATACATATGGTGCCATATATCCAGAGAACTGTAACTTCTCTGGATATGAGGGATCACGAAGCGATACAGTTTTAGAAGCAGTAGGTCTTGTGTTTCTCGGGATTCTCAATTTAGCATCCTTTTCTGCATACTTTCCTTGAACTTCTTGTTGCTGTGATGGATTCCTAATCGGTTTTTTTCCTTCCAAACTTTGCTTTTGTTCTGCCCCGCAATCTGTTGAGTTCAACTCCCCGGTATCTATATCAAAAAAGTCAAGAGTTTTCCAATCTTTTGATTGAGGTGAAGAACTATACCACATCTTTCGTAGTCTGGCCGCGTTTTCTGGTTTTTTGGCGAATTCAAAGATACGGTAAACTACATCCCTTGAGAATGGGGGCTTTAAACATGAAAGTAAACCTTCCTCAGAAGCAATTGACGCAGGAAGTCTACAGAGAAAGGGGCGTAATACTGGGGCAATAAACGCGTAAGAGTCAACTGCACCTAACCATTCACTACTTGCAGCGATGAAAGTGACAACTGCCCTTCTTACCCATTGAGATGGATAGCACAGCAAAGGATAAACACTCTCTATCATTTGGAGGAGAGCTCTCTTCCGCAAGAAACTACTCTTGCATAATGTGGATAAGCAGTCCAATGCATTGACAATGACAGCCTCAGTCTGATCACTTAATGCTTCAGCAATATAAGGTAAGAGATATTCCTCCACACTTCTCTGACCGACAAAGAAGCATACATAAACAATTTTCTCAAAGAATACAGATCTTAGCTGTTCATCTCTGTCATTTAGAAAGGCAGGTAGGATCGGTAGTAGAAAGTCGTTACTCTGCTTCTGACCAAAGAAAAAGCAGAGCTCCGCTATGTCCTGAAGGAGTGCTCTTCTAACATTAGGAGTTTTTTTTGGACCCATAACAAGCTCTTGAACAACTTCAGCTATAGTTTTCCTAAGCTGTACAAGCTGCACGTTACCGTTTGCCTTTTGCAACTGGCCAGGAGCCTCACTAGCAGGTGTAGTGGAGATCTGCTGCGAATTTAATTCGTTGAGAACACCGGTATGGCTCAACTGGAAAGAATGTATCAAGAATCCATAAGCAGTAAGAGCAAGTTTTGCAATATTGCTTGCGTAACATATCCTTACACTCTCTTCTGGATCATCAGAAAGCATGGAGAGCATCGGAAATATATACTCTGGGAAAATCTTAGCATCACTGGGAGAAAAATCACGGACAAGTGGCAGAATATCACACAATGTTTCCATAGCAGCGCATCGCACAATTGCTGTTGGATCAGAAAGCAAGGCAACAACAAACGGAAGTACACGCTGTAAGCGATCTTCATCATCAATATACAAAGAGCAAGACCTCAATAGAAGTATAGCTTCCCTCCTCAAATGAGGCAACTTGATATTACGGATACAGGAACAGAGCATAGATGCAATCAGAACCATTCCCTCACATCTCATGTTAGCCTCTACTGGCAGAAAAGGCGTGCCATAAGTGTCAGAATGGCTATCGTAGAGAGACATAAGTGCACCCAAATCGTCCATTGTTATCTTTTTCAAGAAAGGATGGCGATTTTTCTTCAGTGGATCAGAAATAGAGTACAGGATTTCGTCCTTAGAGTTTACAGTATTTCTTATCAAGTCCTTCGGTATGTTCAATCTGTGATTTGTAAAACTTTCCTGTACCTTACTTGCGTTCACTGGATTTGAAGGTACACAAGGATCAATGTCAAACTCATCACCTGGCTTATTTTCCATCATCTTCTTAAGTATTTCTTGAAATATCCCCTGGCAAGTTGCTACCTAAACATAATGAAGCAAAACATATCAAACAAGTTGATGAAGAAAGCAGAAAGAGTTTACAGAAAAATGTAATGGTTACCCTCATATCTGAAGGAAGTGGATTCCAACAAGAATATAAAGTGTGAAGGAATGGTGAGAAGTAGTTCGGGAAAACAACTCCCGCATAATCTTGCAGGTAACTTTCAGCAGATAGGCGTGATTCAGGTTCTAACTGAATCATATGAACAATCATCTTGCGGATTCCCGGATCAGAAATCTGAATCCAATAAAAATAGAAAGACCAAAAAAGATGAGCAGAATTAGAGGTAAGATCAGATAAAACAAAAAGTAGTTCTAACTGCATAAATCACAAGTCTCAACTCTCAAGTACTACTTATAAAAAAGCCGAACATTGAAAGAAGCAATGTGAAAAGGTTGTAAGATACAAAGAAATGAAGAGGGATAGAGACTGACACCCATTAAGAGAAAATATAAAAGCAAGATACAATAGAAAATACCTTTTCAAGGTGTTGGCTAGGATCGTGTTGCCCTCGACGATATGCAAGAAGCTGAGACAGTTCAAATAGTGGCTGTCCCTCAAGAAAAAGCTCTGCTATCACACACCTGAAGCATTAATATTATGATATGTTAACAACTAATACATAAAAGACTAATGTTTTAAGGTACAAAAAACATATTCCATGTTGAAAATAGAGGTGTGCTTTAACCAATAGGAGCCGCTTTATCTTGCTATACAGAGAAAAGGATTGATACAAAAACTTATGGTGTATAAACTCACCCCACAGCAAATATATCCATGGACGGCTTTAATGGAGCATCTTGTGCTACTTGTGTCTCACCTCCATGCTCATAGAATCTCTGTAATTAAGCAACAATCTGTTTACAAAAACACACACAGAAATTTGACCAACAAGAAAGGGTGATTTTTTGTTGGTGGTTCTTTGCCACGACTTCCTAGCATAATTATAAAAGGATTCAACCAGAGTTCACCATGGGGTACAAGTGCAATAGAACAGTTTGACATATCTAGAAAAATTTCTGAAAATGGTTATATAGTACCTCGGGAGCCAGATAACAAAGTCTTTGTCCCCTTGTGTCAAAAAAGAAGGAGAAGTCTGAAGGATCATCATAAGGAATGTATGTGGGTTTGAAGGATGCAAAATCAGCAAGGTAAAGCCAGTTCCATGAAGTGACCAATACATTCTCACACTTGATATCACCTAAAAGAAACATCACAGCTTAGCGCACCATCACGAGGATCATACGCTCTCTCTCAAACTATAAAAAAAAACTTACCATGACATATACCCTTCTCATGGCACTGCTTCACAGCAAGAAGCAACTACACAACACAAAGAGGTTAAAAAAAAAAACAGGACCTTTCAAACAAACTTTACGCCTGAAACATAACGGTGCAAGACCGAGAAGAAGATTCACCTGAAACGCCAACCATTTCTTTTCTACAAGGCTGAGAAAAGGCCGAGTACTTAATCGGTCATGTAGATTACTGAAAAAGTATTGCCTCACTAGATAAGCCGCTTTATCAGTCTCTTGCCAAAACTATAAACATGTAAGACAAAACAATACTCAACAAACCAACTAAATCCATTCAAGATAACAAACATTACAGAACCAAAAGCTCAAAGCTTATCAAGACCAGCTCTCAAAGTCCTATTCCTTCCTTCAAGGCAAAACTATACAAAGAGTACTCAAAATTCAATGCATGAAATTTCTCAAAGGTAAACTACTAACTATTGTGGTCTCTCTAGAGAAATCAAAATCGAAATCGAAATCAATCAGAAAAATCACGAGAACATAGAAATCGAAACCTGGAAAGGCCAGACATGAGGATGCTCAAGAGACAAGAACACATCCTTGATCTTAACGAGACGGCGCTCGTGTTCCCTGAGATCGATCGAGTCGCCGCGCTTGAAGTAAACCTTAACGAGAACCAATCCTTCGTCGTGCTTACACAGGATCGACTTGAAGAATCTTCCTCGTCCTAGAACCTCCTTAAGGACAAGATTGTACGACGAAGGAAGGTCGTGGAGGTAATACTCTGTCGCCGAGACTTGTGTCGTCCTTGCGATCTTGTTTCCCATCGCGAGAGACTAAATTGGGCGAAATAGGTAAGCTTAGGGTTTGAACATGGAATTTAATTATTCCGGCAAGAGATTGAATCGTCTCCGGCGACGGAGGAAGGAGAGAGTAGATTTTGGTTTTTGTGGACTTGTTCTCTCTCAGAAATTTGTAAAAGTTTGTGATGAGTTTCGTCCCGGTTCGACACGTTTCCTTTTTTTTAATTTGGTTTAGTTTATGAACATTAAACATTACATTAACCTAAACTTATTCGTACTTTTATATGTATAAAAATATTTAAGATTTTGAATTTGGTCAGATTTAATTAATGTTAAAATCAGAATAATTATTTTTAAAAAGTTTTAGTAGTTTAAAACTACATATAAACAGTTGAATAAAATTTTACTAACATAAATATTAGAATATATATAGTTTTTCGACCACACTTGAATGAAAAACTCTCCACAAAGGGTGATAAATTAAATTCACAAATAATGAAGCTTTTTTTTTTGTTTAGATCACTTATTACTTCATTAGCTAAAATATGATTTGGTTGATTTGTGGTTCCCATTAATAATCAATTGATAAGTTGGTTTTTAAAATTAGTTTCCTTTTTTTAATATATTGATAACAATTAGTTTCCTTTTTTTTAAATCCTTAATCACCACGTCCGAATTCGTACAAAAAAAGGAAATATATCCAAAACAATTAATTTTATTATTATTCTTTGGGCTGGCCATAGTTTTCGGACAAGCCGAGAAAGCCGCTTACGTGTCGTTTCCACACTGTTTAGACACAAACACCAAAGCTCGAGAGAGTTTTAGATCGGTTTTAGATGAATCTATTGTTCTAATCTCCTCTTCTTAAAAATTCGTAATTTTTTGTTGTTGATTTATTTCTTCTTCTGGGCATTTGATTCTATCCAATTTGTATTCCTAATTTTTTTTGTTTTTATAAAGTCTAAAAATCGGCGATAATGGGTAAAGTAGCTGTTGGAGCGACGGTGGTTTGCGCGGCGGCGGTTTGTGCGGTTGCGGTTGTGGTGGTTCGTAAGCGGATGAAGAGCTCAGGGAAATGGGGACGCGTTTTAGCGATCTTAAAGGCGTTTGAAGAAGATTGTGAGACTCCGATCTCGAAGCTGAGACAGGTGGCAGAAGCTATGACCGTTGAGATGCACGCAGGTCTTGCATCGGACGGTGGTAGCAAACTCAAGATGCTTATCAGCTACGTTGATAATCTTCCTTCTGGGTAATTTATTCTTTCTTATTAGATCCAAAACATCTTTGAATTTCAAAAAGCTTACATTTTTTTACATCTTTGATAAATTTTCAATTTTTGGTTTTGTTGATATATATATGTATCCATGGAATTTTAGAGTTTAATTTCAATTTTTTTGTCTTTAAATTTTCGTAATGTCAGTGTTGTCTGAAAAGTAGACTTTGTGATAAAATTAGTGTTTACAAAATCGTGGGATAAAGTCAACCTTTGAAACAATGATGATTGATGAGAATGATAGTGACACATAACTAGAAGTCTTCTTCTTGTTCAACTTCTGTCTGAATATTTTGTTGCATTGTCTTAATCTTGATAGCTGATGCGTATAGATTAGTGTTTTTTTGTTAAGTCCATAGAATCTATCTTAACATATACTATTGGGTGTAACAGGGACGAAAAGGGTTTGTTCTACGCGTTGGATCTAGGCGGAACAAACTTCCGTGTTATGCGTGTGCTTCTTGGTGGGAAACAAGACCGTGTTGTTAAGCAAGAATTCGAAGAAGTCTCGATTCCTCCTCATTTGATGACCGGTGGTTCAGATGTCAGTTTTTTTCCGATTCCTTATCTATATATAGTCTTGGCTGATCTATCTATAATCTATACGTATATGACAAACAAAACCCGTTGTTATTATGGATTCAGGAGCTGTTCAATTTCATCGCTGATGCGCTTGCAAAGTTTGTAGCCACAGAAGGCGAAGACTTTCATCCTGCAGAAGGTAGACAGAGAGAACTCGGTTTCACTTTCTCGTTCCCGGTTAAGCAGACATCTTTATCCTCTGGTACTCTCATTAATTGGACAAAAGGCTTCTCCATCGAAGAATCGGTTAAACCTCATTCAACTATTACTCTTAAAATTGTTTTAGTTTCGCCTTTACACTGATCTTGGTCTAACTTGTTGCATAGATCGGAGAAGATGTTGTTGGAGAACTTAAAAAAGCCATGGAGAGAGTTGGGCTTGACATGAGTATCGCGGCACTCGTGAGTTATATCTCCTTATCCTCTTTAGTGAATCGCTTTGTCATATGTTTGTTGTTTTTTTTGTCACTGATTTTTACAGGTTAACGACACGGTTGGAACACTAGCCGGTGGTAGATACTATAACCCGGATGTAGCCGTTGCTGTTATTTTAGGCACAGGGACGAACGCTGCCTATGTTGAGCGTGCACACGCGATTCCTAAGTGGCACGGCTTGCTTCCGAAATCAGGAGAAATGGTTATAAACATGGAATGGGGAAACTTCAGGTCATCACATCTTCCATTAACAGAGTTTGATCACATCTTGGATTTCGAAAGTCTGAATCCAGGCGAACAGGTACGGCTTTTGAAGCTTGTGATACCTTATACTCTATCAAGAGAATATGATTCTATGTGGTTTATCTTTTTCAGATTCTTGAGAAGATCATTTCTGGTATGTACTTGGGAGAGATCTTGCGTAGAGTTCTTCTAAACATGGCTGAAGAAGCTGCTTTCTTCGGCGACACTGCCCCATCTAAGCTGAGGATACCATTCGTCATTAGGTACTTTAACTTCTTTATATCGGTAAAGTTCATCCTTTGTCGAATGGGTTTGTCTAAAGTTTGATCCTTTGCCGAATGGGTTTGTCTATTCGCAGGACCCCTCATATGTCGGCTATGCACAACGACGAGTCTCCAGATTTGGAGATTGTAGGAAGCAAGATGAAGGATATTTTGGAAGTTTCTACAACAACTCTGAAAATGAGGAAAGTTGTGATCAGTCTCTGCAACATCATAGCTACTCGAGGCGCTCGTCTCTCTGCAGCTGGGATCTACGGTATCCTGAAGAAGCTAGGAAGAGACACTAACAAAGAAGGTGAGATGCAGAAATCGGTTATAGCCATGGACGGTGGATTGTTCGAGCACTACAGTCAGTTTAGTGAGTGTATGGAGAGCTCACTAAAAGAGTTGCTAGGAGATGAAGCTTCAGGAAGCGTCGAGGTCATTCACTCGAATGATGGATCAGGCATTGGAGCTGCTCTTCTTGCAGCTTCTCACTCTCAGTACCTTGAACCGCAAGACTCTTGAAACCCTTACCAGGATCAAGATCTGCGCCATTTTTTTAAGTAACTTAAAAGTAAGCCTAAGCAAAAGTCTCACAAAGAAACATTACACCTTTGCCTATGTTTATTCTTTCTTCCCCCCAAGACTCTCTTGTAGTAGCCAATAAGTTTCTTCTTGGGTGAAATATTTGTATTCATTTTCTTGAGAAATAAAGACACATTCTTCAGATTCTACAGTTCTGACCTCATATAAATATCATATTCTAGCAAACATGGGTACACAAAAGTTTGGAACTTTAACTCTGATTTTGAACAATATAAGCTTTGTATAAAAGTTTTATTAGAAAAAGTTACAAAAAATCACAACAAAAGAGTAGATTTTGACATGAATCAAGCGACAACAATAGTGAACTAGTTTATTACCTGAACTAGTTTATCACTCTATTTCTCAAAGTAATTAAAAGACTTTCAATCACGGGGTTTTTTATATTTAACAAATTCAGACATTCAGCACTATATGGGTCCTACCACGTGGCAGCTTAGTTAAACTCTTACCTTCTGATTTGTCAATGTCTGAATAACATAAAGTCGTATAAAGTACAATCTCTCTGTTTTTTTTTTTGACAAGTACAATCTCTCTGTTTAGCAATACAAGAAGACTAATAGTTGTACGCTCTTTTAGCTAGATAGCATAGTACAAAAACAAGAGAGTACTAATATTTCTGGTGAATTTCTCTCAATTGTAGTACATATCTCAAAGTAGTACAGAATCACGATTCCAAAAAAAAATCTATTTAAACAAGCCTATGGGGAATTAAATCAATCAACACACACAAAGAAGAAACTCAAGGAACTTGTCAATTGAGTTTTTCTTTAATAAATTGGTATTGCAATGAAAGAAAGAAGACAAAGTGGTAAATGGAGATAGACAGGGAACAAGCAGAGCATGGATTGAGTTTACTAAAACATTAAATGACTGTTTTGTCTCTTCCCATGCACTGCCTCTTCCCTGGCTCCCTCTTTTCTCTCCTTCCTCCTTTTTCTTTCTTTCTTTCTTTCTTTCAATGAATTTTATTATTACTAGTGCTAACACCTTGTGACAGCAATGGAACTTAATACAAAGCCAAGGATCTACCTTTTGTTTTCATCAAGTGGAGCTGAAAGAAGCAATGGCGTCCATTTCTTGGCGCAAGAGAAGGGCATCGATGAATGAGTCCAGATTCTCTCCCTGCATCATGTCTTCAATGGCATGGTGAGTGATTCCTACACGGTGATCTGTTACACGCCCTTGTGGGAAATTGTATGTACGGATCCGTCCTGAACGGTCTCCACTGCCAATCTGTTATTGGGATTACACATTGATCAGCTAAATAAGATAACGGTGTAATATTGACTGAAAATACATTAGAAAAGAGTGTTCATTAGTCATGTAACCTGATCCGAACGTAGCTTTGATCGACTGCTTTGTAATCTCAGCCTTTCAATCTCATAAAGCTTTGCACAGAGTACTTTAAGTGCTTTAGCTTTGTTCTGTTATAAAATATTAAAAGTGCAAATCTTTCAGTAACATATAAACCTTGAGAGAAGAAAAAGTAACTACTCATGTGTTTAAGTACCATATGTTGGGATCTTTCATCTTGGATCGATACCATCATCCCCGTCGGAAGATGGATTATTCGGACTGCACTGTTTGTCGTGTTGGCATGTTGACCACCAGAGCCACCCGACCTGTAAGTATCGATCCTTAAATCTTCATTCCTTAGCTGAACATCTACCTACAAGCAACCAAAGCAAAGACATATAACCGAGGGGTATGTAAGTTCTCAAGATCAATCAATAAGAAGAAAAAAAAACAAAAGTTTCTAATCCCTAAGAAACTTTGGTACCTCATCAGCCTGTGGAAGGATTGCAACAGATACAGCGCTGGTGTGAATCCGTCCAGATTTCTCCGTGATAGGAATACGCTGTGGAAAGATGTTCACAAGTGTTAATACCTAAAGAACAGAATCTGATTCATGTATAAAGAAGTGTATGCAGGTCAAGAGAGAACAGAATCTGAGTTTCATATTATAACATACCTGAACCCTGTGAATCCCACTCTCGAACTTGAGTTTTCCGTAGACACTAGCTCCACCAATTGCAGCACTGGCTTCCTGACAGTTACATGTAAGAACTTAGATGCAATAACACAGAGCAATACACCACAGAAGGCAAAAACAAAAAGAAGTATTTTACTTTATATCCTTTCATATCGGACTCGGTGATATCTACAATATCAAACTTCCAACCTTTCTTCTGTGAATACCTTTCGTACCTATAAACATTCCAAAACCAAATAAACAAAATAAACAAAAGATCACGCAAGAAGAAGGATAGTAATAGTATCTTCTACATAGCAACTTACATTCTAAATATGTCCATGGCAAACAAAGAAGCTTCTTCTCCACCAGTACCTAACCAAAAGACATTCAATTGTTTTCCAAAAAAGAAACAAAAAAATTACAGACAATGAAAAACTTTTTGAAACTCATGGTAAGTCTGTGTACCTGCTCTCACCTCCAAAATGCAATCCCTCTCATCAGCTTCATCTTTAGGAAGCAAAGACTTAAGCAGCAAAGTCTGTAGTCTTTTTTCCTCTTCGACCGCGTCAGCTAATTCACTTAAAGCCATATCAAGCATGTCCTTATCATCTGAGCTCTCTGAAACCAGAGATTTGAGCCCATCCATCTCCTACCAAAACAAAAATGTAGTATCAATGATGCTCTTTTTGGGAACATATAAGAGGAAATATCAATAACCTTTTGTATAGCTCTCAAATCATGGATAAGCTCCATAGAGTCTCTAAGCTTCCTAAGTTCCTTGTTAGCTCTTGAAAACTCTTCTTGTGAGTACTCAGGCTGTCTTCAATAAACAGAGAGCACAGAGTCTATTAAAACAATGACATGATTTAAAAAAAAAACATATGTAAACAATGACATGTATGGAATTACCTGATTTATAAGCCTCTGAAGAAGAGTGTTTCGATGTTCAATAGACGATAGTCTCTGATCCATTATCTTAATAAGTTCTGGAGATAACTTTTCTGTCATCGTATAGCCAAAAAATTTCAATCAAATACCAAAACCGAAAACTCTTATATTCAAATCATTGCAATATATAAAGAGAATCTACCTGTAGAATACAGACGAACCATCTTTGACGAGGGAATCCATCGTATGCAGCAGCGATTGATTGGATGCGTAATTCTCGAGCCTGATCGAATCAGATTACTCCAAAAGTTTGACTGAAACATTAGGTTAATTTTCATAGAATACGGCGGTTTGTGCGGCGGCGGTTTGTGCGGTTGTGGTGGTTCGTAAGCGGATGAAGAGCTCAGGGAAATGGGGAAGCGTTTTGGCGATCTTAAAGGCGTTTGAAGAAGATTGTGAGACTCCGATCTCGAAGCTAAGACAGGTGGCAGAAGCTATGACCGTTGAGATGCACGCAGGTCTTGCATCGGACGGTGGTAGCAAACTCAAGATGCTTATCAGCTTCGTTGATAATCTTCCTTCTGGGTAATTTAATCTTTGTTATTAGATCCAAAAGATCTTTTAATTTTAAAAAGCTTTCATTTTTTTACATCTTTGATAAATTTTCAATTTTTGGTTTTGTTGATATATAATAAATATCCAATGGAATTTTACAGTTTAATTTCATTTTTTTTGATAAAAAATCTCATAAAATATGAACTAAAAATATCATAAAATTGATAAAAAAAAAAAATTATTTTTTTGAAAAAAGTCTTAGTTGATAGTAGAAATTACATGTTACTTGAAACAAACACTGCATATAAATAACTCATTTCTGTTTTGAAGAGTTAAATGGGTTTAGTAAAATCAATGATTTGTTTTATAATCATAATTGGTTTTAACCCACAATAGTTTAAATTTCAAGTAGCATTATACCGGTGTGAAAGATTAATCTATAGAAAACGGTTAAAATTGATTAAACGGGTGAAAATGAGTTAAAAGCAATTTCGCATTTATTTTAAATAATTATATGCCAAAAATTAAATATATTTATGTATACTTTTATATAATACATATATTTATAAATTTGTAATCCGCGCTTGGCGCAGGTCAAAAAATCTAGTTTTTTATATCTTAAATAAATTTTCAATTTTTGGTTTTGTTGATATATATATCCATGGAATTTTAGAGTTTAATTTCATTTTTTTCTTTATGGTAAACACAAAGCCCATAAAATATGAATTAAAAATATCATAAAATTGATTAAAAAAAAATTTATTTTTTTGAAAAAAGTCTCACTTTGATAGTAGAAATTACATGTTACTTGAAACACTACATATAAATAACTCATTTGTGTTTTGAAGAGTTAAATGAGTTTAGTAAATCAATGATTTGTTCTATATTCATAATTAGCTTTAACCCACAATAGTTTAAATTTCAATTGACATTATACCGATGTGAGGGATTAATCTATTGAAAACGGGTTTAAATTGATTAAACGGGTGAAAACGAGTTAAAAGCAATTTCACATTTATTTTAAATAATTATATGCCTAAAATTAAAAATATTTATGTATACTTTTATATAATAGATATATTTATAAATTTGTAATCCGCGTTTGGCGCGGATCAAAAAAATCTAGTTTTTTTACATCTTAATTTTTTTTTCAATTTTTGGTTTTGTTGATATATATCCATGGAATTTTAGAGTTTAATTTAATTTTTTTTATGGTAAACACGAAGCCCATAAAATATGAACTAAAAAACTCATAAAATTGATAAAAAAAAAACTTATTTTTTTGAAAAAAAGTCTCACATTGATAATAGAAATTACATGTTACTTGAAACACTACATATAAATAAGTCATTTGTGTTTTGAAAAGTTAAATGGGTTTAATAAAATCAATGATTTGTTCTATAATCATAATTGGCTTTAACCCACAATAGTTTAAATTTCAATTGGCATTATACCGATTTGAGAGATTAATCTATTGAAAACGGGTTAAAATTGATTAAACGGGTGAAAACGAGTTAAAAGCAATTTCACATTTATTTAAAATAATTATATGTCGAAAATTAAATATATTTATGTATACTTTTATATAATACATATATTTATAAATTTGTAATCATCGCTAGGCACTTGGTCAAAAAATCTAGTTTTTTTACATTTTAAATAAATTTTCAATTTTTGGTTTTGTTGAATATATATATATATATATATATATATATATATATATATATATATCCATGGAATTTTAGAGTTTAGTTTCATTTTTTCTTTATGGTAAACATGAAATATTCTTCAAGGCTCTTGATTGATTTTGTGTCATTGTTCTGCAAGTTTAGAGTTTAATTTCATTTTTTTCTTTATTGTAAACATGAAATCTTCTTCACTTGATTGATTTTGTGCAAATGTTGTTGTGCAAATGTTGTGCACAACAACATTTAATATTCACTTCATTTAATTTTATTGTTGTGCAAATGTCTCATCTTTAAAAGAGAAACAATATTAAACCTATTAATAATAGTAATCTTCCTTATAATATTTTCTTAATTAGGATTGTGAATGTCAAGAACGATGCATTAAGTTCTTTAATGATCCCATAATTATATTAGTTAGTAACAAAAGAGTTTTAAATCGAATAAAAATGTTGTTTTGTAATACACATGGCAATGTCTCTGGTTTGTCATCAGTAAAACGCAATTAGAGGGCACGTGTCAAAGAACCCTTGTAATACGGCGTCGTTTTAGTTATCGTGTAGTGCATACCTTTTGTTTTTCGATACTTCCAATGATCAGGACCTGCCCAAGAATTTTGCTTGGATGATATTCCAAAAGACAAAAACAGATAGTCATCAACATTCTCAAACTTATCATCTGAATCCAGGTCTTGGAGTGAGGCCGGTTCAACTTCCTGTAAAAACTTTAGCATCAGAACTCCGGTACAAAAGAAAATGCATTGCAATAAAAAAGTGTCCGTTAAAGGAATGATGGCAGTAACCTCGTGAAAATTTGAATATGCTAGTTCAGCATCATTGAGAACTTATAGACCACATATCAGATATTTATAAAAATATCATAAAATTGATTAAAAAAAAATTATTTTTTTGAAAAAAGTCTCACTTTGATAGTAGAAATTACATGTTACTTGAAACACTACATATAAATAAGTCATTTGTGTTTTGAAGAGTTAAATGGGTTTAGTAAATCAATGATTTGTTCTATATTCATAAGTGGCTTTAACCCACAATAGTTTAAATTTCAATTGACATTATACCGATGTGAGGGATTAATCTATTGAAAACGGGTTTAAATTGATTAAACGGGTGAAAACGAGTTAAAAGCAATTTCACATTTATTTTAAATAATTATATGCCTAAAATTAAAAATATTTATGTATACTTTTATATAATATATATTTATAAATTTGTAATCCGCGTTTGGCGCGGATCAAAAAAATCTAGTTTTTTTACATCTTAATTTTTTTTTCAATTTTTGGTTTTGTTGATATATATCCATGGAATTTTAGAGTTTAATTTAATTTTTTTTATGGTAAACACGAAGCCCATAAAATATGAACTAAAAAACTCATAAAATTGATAAAAAAAAACTTATTTTTTTGAAAAAAAGTCTCACATTGATAATAGAAATTACATGTTACTTGAAACACTACATATAAATAAGTCATTTGTGTTTTGAAAAGTTAGATGGTTTAGTAAAATCAATGATTTGTTCTATAATCATAATTGACTTTAACCCACAATAGTTTAAATTTCAATTGGCATTATACCGATGTGAGAGATTAATCTATTGAAAACGGGTTAAAATTGATTAAACGGGTGAAAACGAGTTAAAAACAATTTCACATTTATTTAAAATAATTATATGCCGAAAATTAAATATATTTATGTATACTTTTATATAATACATATATTTATAAATTTGTAATCATCGCTTGGCGCTGGTCAAAAAATCTAGTTTTTTTACATCTTAAATAAATTTTCAATTTTTGGTTTTGTTGATATATATATATATATATATATATATATATATCCATGGAATTTTAGAGTTTAGTTTCATTTTTTCTTTATGGTAAACATGAAATATTCTTCAAGGCTCTTGATTGATTTTGTGTCATTGTTGTGCAAGTTTAGAGTTTAATTTCATTTTTTTCTTTATTGTAAACATGAAATCTTCTTCACTTGATTGATTTTGTGCAAATGTTGTTGTGCAAATGTTGTGCACAACAACATTTAATATTCACTTCATTTAATTTTATTGTTGTGCAAATGTCTCATCTTTAAAAGAGAAACAATATTAAACCTATTAATAATAGTAATCTTCCTTATAATATTTTCTTAATTAGGATTGTGAATGTCAAGAACGATGCATTAAGTTCTTTAATGATCCCATAATTATATTAGTTAGTAACAAAAGAGTTTTAAATCGAATAAAAATGTTGTTTTGTAATACACATGGCAATGTCTCTGGTTTGTCATCAGTAAAACGCAATTAGAGGGCACGTGTCAAAGAACCCTTGTAATACAGCGTCGTTTTAGTTATCGTGTAGTGCATACCTTTTGTTTTTCGATACTTCCAATGATCAGGACCTGCCCAAGAATTTTGCTTGGATGATATTCCAAAAGACAAAAACAGATAGTTATCAACATTCTCAAACTTATCATCTGAATCCAGGTCTTAGAGTGAGGCCGGTTCAACTTCCTGTAAAAACTTTAGCATCAGAACTCCGGTACAAATGAAAATGCATTGCAATAAAAAAAGTGTCCGTTAAAGGAATGATGGCAGTAACCTCGTGAAAATTTGAATATGCTGGTTCAGCATCATTGAGGACTTATAGACCACATATCAGATATTTATAAAAATATCATAAAATTGATTAAAAAAAAATTATTTTTTTGAAAAAAGTCTCACTTTGATAGTAGAAATTACATGTTACTTGAAACACTACATATAAATAAGTCATTTGTGTTTTGAAGAGTTAAATGGGTTTAGTAAATCAATGATTTGTTCTATATTCATAAGTGGCTTTAACCCACAATAGTTTAAATTTCAATTGACATTATACCGATGTGAGGGATTAATCTATTGAAAACGGGTTTAAATTGATTAAACGGGTGAAAACGAGTTAAAAGCAATTTCACATTTATTTTAAATAATTATATGCCTAAAATTAAAAATATTTATGTATACTTTTATATAATAGATATATTTATAAATTTGTAATCCGCGTTTGGCGCGGGTCAAAAAAATCTAGTTTTTTTACATCTTAATTTTTTTTCAATTTTTGGTTTTGTTGATATATATCCATGGAATTTTAGAGTTTAATTTAATTTTTTTTATGGTAAACACGAAGCCCATAAAATATGAACTAAAAAACTCATAAAATTGATAAAAAAAAAACTTATTTTTTTGAAAAAAAGTCTCACATTGATAATAGAAATTACATGTTACTTGAAACACTACATATAAATAAGTCATTTGTGTTTTGAAAAGTTAAATGAGTTTAGTAAAATCAATGATTTGTTCTATAATCATAATTGGCTTTAACCCACAATAGTTTAAATTTCAATTGGCATTATACCGATGTGAGAGATTAATCTATTGAAAACGGGTTAAAATTGATTAAACGGGTGAAAACGAGTTAAAAACAATTTCACATTTATTTAAAATAATTATATGCCGAAAATTAAATATATTTATGTATACTTTTATATAATACATATATTTATAAATTTGTAATCATCGCTTGGCGCTGGTCAAAAAATCTAGTTTTTTTACATCTTAAATAAATTTTCAATTTTTGGTTTTGTTGATATATATATATATATATCCATGGAATTTTAGAGTTTAGTTTCATTTTTTCTTTATGGTAAACATGAAATATTCTTCAAGGCTCTTGATTGATTTTGTGTCATTGTTGTGCAAGTTTAGAGTTTAATTTCATTTTTTTCTTTATTGTAAACATGAAATCTTCTTCACTTGATTGATTTTGTGCAAATGTTGTTGTGCAAATGTTGTGCACAAAACATTTAATATTCACTTCATTTAATTTTATTGTTGTGCAAATGTCTCATCTTTAAAAGAGAAACAATATTAAACCTATTAATAATAGTAATCTTCCTTATAATATTTTCTTAATTAGGATTGTGAATGTCAAGAACGATGCATTAAGTTCTTTAATGATTCCATAATTATATTAGTTAGTAACAAAAGAGTTTTAAATCGAATAAAAATGTTGTTTTGTAATACACATGGCAATGTCTCTGGTTTGTCATCAGTAAAACGCAATTAGAGGGCACGTGTCAAAAAACCCTTGTAATACGGCGTCGTTTTAGTTATCGTGTAGTGAGAGAGTCATTAACCTAGGTTTTGCTACGAGAGGGGCTATATATAAAGCCTAAGAGCTTTCTACTCTCTTTTCTCACGTAGTCCTATCACTAAATTTCTTGTAATGAGTGTATGGTAAACATGAAATCTTCTTCAAGACTCTTGATTGATTTTGTGTTATTTTTGTGCAAGTGTCTCATCTTTAGAAGAAAGGAAACAATATTAAACCTATTAATTAAAGTAACCTTCCTTATAGTATTTTCTTAATTAGGATTGTGAATGTCGAGAAAGATGTATTAAGTTCTTTAATGATCACATATTTACATTCATTAATAACGAAAACAGCTTTAGATTGAATAAAAATGTTGTTTTGTAATACACATGGAAGTGTCTCTGGTTTGTCATCAGTAAAACGCAATTAGAGGGCACGTGTCAAAGAACCCTTGTAATACGTCGTCGTTTTAGTTATCGTGTAGTGAGAGTCACTAACCTAGGTTTTGCTACGAGAGGGGCTATATATAAAGCCTAAGAGCTTTCTACTCCCTTTCTCACACAGTCCTATCACTAACTTTCTTGTAGTGAGTGTATAGTAAACATGAAATCTTATTCAAGCCTCTTGATTGATTTTGTGTTATTTTTGTGCAAGTGTCTCATCATTAGAAGAAGGGAAATAATATTATTAAAGTAATCTTTCTTGTAGTATTTTTTTAATTATGACTGTGAATGTCGAAAACGATGTATTAAGTTCTTTAATGATCCCATAATTACATAGTTAATAACCAAAAAAGATTTAGATTGAATAAAAATGTTGTTATGTAATACACATGGCAGTGTCTCTGATTTGTCATCAGTAAAACGTAATTAGATAGCATGTGTCAAAGAACCCTTGTAATACGGCGTCGTTTTAACTTTAATTATCGTGTAGTGAGAGAGTCACTAACCTAGGTTTTGCTACTCGAGGGACTATATATAAAGACTAAGAGTTTTCTCACGTAGTTCTATCACTACACACCATTGTTTCTTTCTCTCTCTACCCGGTAACTTTCTTGTACTGAGTGTATGGAGAGCTCACTAAAAGAGTTGCTAGGAGATGAAGCTTCAGGAAGCGTCGAGGTCATTCACTCGAATGATGGATCAGGCATTGGAGTTGCTCTTCTTGCAGCTTCTCACTGTCAGTACCTTGAACCGCAAGACTCTTGAAACCCTTACCAGGATCAAGATCTGCGCCATTTTTTTAAGTAACTTAGCCTAAGCAAAAGTCTCACAAAGAAACATTACACCTTTGCCTATGTTTATTCTTTCTTCCCCCGAGACTCTCTTGTAGTAGCCAATAAGTTTCTTCTTGGGTGAAATATTTGTTTTCATTTTCTTGTAAAAAAAAGACCGATTCTTCATATTCTACAGTTCTCGCCTCATATAAATATCATATTCTAGCAAACATGGGTACACAAAAGTTTGGAACTTTAACTCTTATTTTGAACAATACAAGCTTTGTATAAAAGTTTTATTAGAAAAAAGTTACAAAAAAGCACAACAAAAGAGTAGGTTTTGACATGAATCAAGAGACAACAATAGGTGGTTCAAGAGAGACGTTGTTGAGACGCTCAAGAGCCAAGATAAGAGCTTGAGTTCCAAGATTACCTTCACCATGTGCCTTGAGAGACAAGTAAAGCTGTTGAGCAAGAGCTAAACCAGGCAAAGCAAGACCCATCCTTTGACACTCATTCAAACAAATCCCAAGATCCTTAACGAAATGGTTCACATAGAAACCTGGTTCTAGATCTCTCTTCAAGATCCTATCGCCATACAAATCTATAGACTTTGAACCAGCGGCTCCTTTCGAGATAGCTTCAAGAAACTTCTTAACATCAAGCCCTGCTTTATGAGCATAGACCATACCTTCCACGAGCCCCACCATCGTCGAAGCTATCGTGATCTGATTCGCTAGCTTCGCGAATTGCCCTTTACCGCTTGTACCCATCAGATTCACTTTACCCATCAGAGAAAACAAAGGATCCAAACGTTTCACGGTGGTTTCGTCTCCTCCGGCGAAAATCGCAAGCTTCCCGTTCTTAGCGCCGAGATCTCCGCCTGAAACCGGAGCGTCGACGGAGAAGCAGCTCACAAAGGAAGCTGCTTTAGCTATCTCCTCGGCTAAAGAAGGCTCTGAAGTAGTCATGTCGACGATTACTCCGCCTGGGTTTAGACCGGACAAAACGCCGGAGATTGGATCGAGGATGACGTGGCGAACATCGGAAGGGTAACCGACGATGGAGAAAACGACGTCGGATTGGGAAGCGAGTGAGTTAGGAGAGTCGGCGAGCTTCGCGCCCATGTCGATTAGGGTTTGGGCTTTGGAGATCGTGCGATTGAAGACGGTGACGGAGTATCCGGCTCTGATTAGGTGTCCACACATGGATCTGCCCATGACGCCGGTTCCGATCCATCCGATTCGGGTGTTGGACGGCGTGATTGGAGCGGAGGAGATGGAGGATGAAGACATTGAGCGGCGGGATATGAAGGAGAAGACGGTGGTTGGAGAAAAGTGTCGACGGAGGAGGAACATTGACATTTATTTTGACCCCTTTCCTTGTGAACGACATCGTTTTTAACTTCTTCGGTTTAATATTGGTTTATGTGAATAAAATTATAACCGGTATACTCTCCTGTTAAGATAACATATGTATGTATACGACGGAGGAGTATTGTTGTATTGTAACACTTATATTGTCGTAATTCTCTGGGAATGAGCCAGAGATTGCTGATAGAGGAAGCCATATTCAGTGTTGGCTCAAAGGAAAGAAAGGAAGATATGACCTTATCTCATTTTATTATTGTCTCCTCTGTTCACTCTTGTTCTTGGATAGAGAGATAAAGACTCTTCAAAGATATTACATACAATACAGATGAATTATGTTTTTTTCTTTCCTTAGCATCAAGCACGCAGACTTGTGTCTAATAGATTTGTGTCTAAAGAGGCAAACTTTACTTCCTGTTCTTAAAATTTGAAAAGTTTGGTTGGATTTTTCTCATCCTAAATGAACACGAGGAATCGTTATTTCGAAGGAGACCACAAGGTATCAACAACTCATAAGACAAGAAAGATCCTAAACAGAAGCAAATGCATAAATGAAAGTGCGGTGGATGAAACCAATGATGATGATGGTGACGATGATGGTTCTACATGTAAAGGCCTTCAGGGACGCCTTCCTTCTTCTTGAACATAACCTTCTCTTTGGCTTTCTTGAAATCTGGATGAGTCACCTGAATCAAAACCCAGAACATTAAGAGTCAGTGGCTAGTAGTTCCCCCGAGTTGCGTATGATTAAAGCGCAAAATCGTTAAGAGTCTTTGTTACCTTCATACGACGCTCCCTGAGAGCAAGCAGACCAGCCTCAGTGCATATAGCTTTTATATCAGCTCCTGAAAACTCGTCTTTTGTCATCACAAACTCTTCCAGGTTTACATCTTCCGAAAGAGTCATCTTCGATGTGTGAATCTATTTTATCAAGACAAATCACCCACAAAGTCGATGAACAAGACAGTTTTGCACAAGGCATTGAGTTTGTTATGTATATAGAAATTGATTTACCTGGAAGATGCGTCTTCTTGTTTTGATATCTGGAAGAGGGAACTCGATCTTCCTATCAATCCTTCCAGGTCGAAGAAGTGCTGGGTCAAGACTCTCGATTCTGTTTGTCGCAAGGATGACCTTGACGTCTCCTCTCGAATCAAACCCATCAAGCTGGTTCAGAAGCTCTAACATAGTTCTCTGAATCTCACGTTCACCTCCTGAGTTAGCGTCATATCTGTCGTTTCCAACAACAAAGTAATCAGATACCATTACAAATGTGTTATGCATCAGGTTTGCGTATTGGTTTGAACTTACCGTTTGGTACCAACAGCGTCAATCTCGTCAATGAAGACGATCGAAGGTGAAAGATCATCAGCAACTCTGAAAAGCTCCCTCACAAGCTTGGGACCATCTCCTAAATACTTCTGAATCAGCTCACTGCCAACAACTCTCAAGAAAGTAGCTGATGTAGAATTCGCCACAGCCTGAAACCAAAACCAAGACAAAAGAAAAAGAGCTCACTCCCACAATGTCAAAATAAGAACATGCAAAAAAACATCAATAAGCAACCAAATTTGCAGCAATTGCATGTTTGTGACCAAGACAATCCAAAGATGTTAAACAAAGGCCTGGCCTTTTAAACATCTTTCAGCTTACAGTACATCTTCACAAGGTTATTAAGGCTAAACAACAGGACAACTCTGCTACAATCATAGAAAATCTATAGCCATAGAACTTACAAATCAGACTTTAAGATCGGAAACTAACTCTATACCTCTAACATATACTAATACTCTTTAGAGTTATAGATAGAAAAAACCAAACCTTAGCAAGCAGAGTCTTGCCAGTGCCTGGTTCACCATACAAGATAACACCCTTAGGTGGCTTAATACCGATATCTTCATACAACTCAGGATGAGTCAAAGGAAGCTCAACAGCTTCTTTAATCTCCTGAATCTGAGCTTCTAAGCCACCAATATCAGCATATGACTCCAAAGGAGCTTTCTCAACTTTCATCACAGACACCATTGGATCAACTTCATCTTGTAAAATCCCAACAACAGACAAAACCTAACACACACACACACACACACAAAAAAAAAACCCAAATCAAAACCAAGATCTATAAAACCCTAAAACTCAAAAATCTCACAAGAAACCTTATTATGCATCAAAATCGAACATCCAGGCTCAAGCTGGTCTTTATCAACGAAAGAAAGTATCCCAACATAATACTCAGGACCAACAGAAGAAGAAACGATCGCATGATTCTCATCGATAAGCTCCTCGAGGTTACCGACGCTCATGGGCGTGCCACGTAGGTCATCGACTTTAGATCTATCTTCCTCTGCTTTCTCCTCTTGTGGTTTCAATCGCTCTTGATTCGCTACGAACTCTTCCTCCATCAAGAGATAATCCTTTATCCGCTCCATTTTTAGTAACCGGAGCTTACATTTAGTCGAAGGAGTCACCGTCGGGAGCCGCGCCGCCGCCTCGGGACCTTTTTGCCTCCGCTGTTTGCGACCTACGCGAGACGGTGGCGCCGCCGGCTCGAACTTCTTCTCTTTCTTGTCGCCACCGTCTGGCTTCTTGTCTCCTTGCCGATTCAAACCTCCCGATGGTCCTTGACCCATGATTAGCTCTCGATTTCGTCTTTTGAGAGAGCTTTTGTTACTATTGTGTGTTTTGAGATTTTGTTTTTCTTTTGGCTTTGGGAGGAAGAAATGTTTTTATTCTGATTTTAACTTTTTAACATTTAATAACAGATTTGGGCCAAATGTGTAATAGGCCCAAATGAAAAATAGGCCTAAATATTTGGCCCAGTTATGGTATTAACATATACACTACTAATTTTTTTTGTCAAGACTCAAGCGACATATACTACTAATTTATAGTCGAAAATATTTGTTAATTCACTTGAAAAATAACAATATAATTCAAAACTAAGGTTATTATCCACTTAATTCTTCTAAACCATACATAAATATTTCGAAAAATATGAAAATTGACTATATATATGGTTTTTGTTAATTTTATATAGGCTATAAAATCGTATGCATATATACTCATGAATCATTATATTTATATGGAAACCAAAAAAAAATCAAAGAGAAAGAGAAGTAAATGCACAAAACCAACCAAGCAATTGCAATGTCAGGACTACAATAAATAATCCAACACACCTTAACCAACACATTTTGACTGTCAGGATTCCCTTGTAGCTTGGAACCCACTTATTTCGAATTTAATGTTTTATCACCTAAAACGGCTCCATCACCTTTTAATTTAGCGAGAATCACAAAACTACACTATTTGAATTACATTTCACAAAACTACATCATTTCAAAAATATTTCACAAAACTACATTTAAACACTTAAAATTAAATCCAAATAAATCCTACCCACACAATCCTATCCCCTTAATACTATACCCTAAACACTAATTAGCGAACCCAAATAAAAAGATTTTAATTTTGGTAATTTTTAATAGGGTAAATCAAGCTTTAAAATTTTTGAAAGGAGGTAGTTTTGTGATAAAATTAAATTAGGTGTAGTTTTGTGAAGGAAAGGTTCAAAGGGTGTAGTTTTGTGAATTCCTCTTTAATTTATTATTTTTTCGAACCAAGAAAATACTCTGTGAGATCTAAAAAATTGTTGATCCACTTATAACTTATGTAAATGTACGTGATTAACAATCTGATAAGTATATTTACATTTAACTCTTATACGATTAATTACTTTTTTTTTTTTGTTAATGCGATTAATTACTTTTCTCCAATATAATTATAACTTGTTATATGTCTTGCTTGTCATATAAGATAAGTAAAAACATTTCACTACAAATAGGGCTGGGCATAATATCCGAAACCCGTTGCCCGAACCGAACCCGACCCGAAAAAACCCGAACCGACGGGTATGGGTATTAGTTAATTACCCTATCGGGTATGTAAGTCATGGACCCGCGGGTATACGGTAAAACCCGAACCAAACCCGATACCCGAACGGGTACCCGACAATCCATAGTTATATACATTTATACATATAATATATATTTATTTATATATAATATAAAACTAAATAGATTTATATCCAAATAATATTAAATTAATTACCGAAAATTAAATACATTTATTGTGAAAACTTGAAATTAAATTCATTTATACGTACAACAATTGATATTTTGTTAATATATTTAATTTTTTAATATATTTAATATTTTTATAAAAATTTTGGGTATTTGGGTAATATTTTCGGGTTTTTTGGTAATTTTTCGGGTATTTGGATAATTTTTCGGGTATTTGGGTAAAAATACCCGATATTTTTGGTACCCGATTTTTCCGGATATTTACCGGTTCTTAAATTTGAAACCCGAACCCGGTAAAACCCGAACCGAACCCGAACCGAAATTTTAAATTACCCTATTGGGTCCTAAATTTTTTTACCCGAAATACCCGAACTCGATCGGGTTTACCCGAACCCACCCGCATACCCGAATGTCCACCCCTAACTACAAAAGTGGATAACTCGATAACACGACAAAGTCTGATTTCAGAAAATAATTAATATACTCCACGTTAAACATAAAATGACAAATATGGTTTTTATCTTAAGCTAGACATAGCTCAAGGACTAATAACAACTCAAGGGAAATGAAGTCCTCCGCTATTTCCTCCACCGCCTCCGGCACCAACTCCACCGCCCAAGCCACCGCCCAAGCCACCGCCTAAGCCTCCACCAGCACCACCAAGTCCACCAAAACCAAGATTACCACCAGGACCAGACACACCACCACCAACACCACCGAAAGGTAAGCCATTGTCACCTATGCCGGAATAGCCACCACCGTAACCAAGGTAGTTCTTTTGGTCAGAAACACCATCAGGGACGTTTCTTGCGCCACAAACAAAACCTGAAGTTAGGGCAAGAATAACCAAGAAGAGAGTGAAAAAACACTTAGCCATAACCTATAACACAAGTGGTCACGAAATTTTATTATTATTTGAAAAATAAATAGGAATGTAAATTATATTATGATTTGTTTCCTTGTCGATATTCTGGGAGATATGTTGGGTCCTTTTAAAGGAGAGACCACAGGCATTAAAAGAAAGAACTGGCCGGTGTAGAAAGTTATTGACATATGTAAATGCTATAACCAAACTCTCTGATTTTAACTTTAAGTTTATTTTTTTACTTTTCAGAGAGTGACTTTGTGGTGATGACGTGGTAACCAACGTTCCGTTGCGGCTGGTGATTTAAGCGGTTTAGCCGGTCAAATCGGTTAAAAATGTTGTTAAATTCTACTATGTTATAACGGTAATTTAAATAAATTATAGAACCTTAACTATGTTTTTAACGTTTTATAGCTGTTTAAGGTATTAAAATATCAGAAAGAAATAATACACTCTTGGTTTATAATGTTGTGAATAATGATATATCTAATTATCTAATGATTTCGTTTTGTAGATGTAGTAATAATGACATAAAATTAGTTTCTGTAATTAAACTTAGTCGTTATAAGAGTTTTAATTATTTTTCTTTGCAAAAAATGTCACTCTAAATTTGATATATATTCATGCATGCAAATTTGCAATTATATTAATATCTTGAGTCACAAGTAACACACGGACATGCCACATGAAAAACAAAAAAAAACAAAATTTATTAATAGCAAAAGATCTCTCACAAATTAAGTCTCAAGTAAACAATAACAACATAATACAAAAACAAGCATAGAGAAAAACAAACACAAAGATAGAAAACACAAAATGAAACTAATACAACACACACTAATTAATAATTATAAACCCATAGTCTGTATTAATATAAAATAACGTTTAAATATCATCATGGGTGATGAAAAACGTCGCCGCAACCGCTTCCACCGCCTACTCCACCCAAACCACCAACACCGCCTAAACCGCCAAGTCCACCTCCTCCACCACCAAGCCCTGAACCACCGCCTAATCCACCATCTCCACCACCAAGACCTGAACCACCGCCTAGTCCACCATCTCCACCACCAAGACCCGAACCACCGCCTAGTCCACCATCTCCACCGCCTAGACCGCCTAGTCCACCATCTCCACCACCAAGACCCGAACCACCTCCTAGACCACCGAGTCCGCCTATACCATCGCCTATATCAAAGCCCATTACCAAAGCCCAAGAGAAGTGTCACAACCTATGTCTTTAGGGTTTATGAAAACAAGTTGTTTTAGTATAAATATCACTCTTATGAGATCTTTGTAATTAACCTTGAGAGTTGTTCATAGCAACTCTCCTCTTTTATATTATAAGATCATTATAAAGTTTATGTGTTTTTGGTGACAAACACAAAACATCTTCTTCTTTAGTTTCTTCTTCTAAATAAAGCTTTAATAAGCTATTTCATTTCATGTTTTAGTGTTCTCAATAATCTCTTTTAGAGCATAAATCCACTAGTATGGATTCTCTCACATGGTATCAGAGCACACAAGATCCATGGGACTTTCAAGCACTTGTTCTGTGGCTGCGATGATTCAAGTCACTCATGAAGAAAGATCATATTTTTGGGGTCAAACAACGGTCAACGGAGAAAAAATTATCAAAGGAGAAGTCATGGATGAAAATCAAGTTTCCTCATCACTATATTAATGGTAACATGTTTACTTATGTCTGAACTAGGAAAATGATGATGGTTATCTTAGATTTCTAGGTTTGGATTTGTGATGCCGGAAACAAGACCGATTTGGGTTTGATAGGATGATTTATGGTAGCAAGTCTCTATTTTTAAGTAGTGCACTCAAGGTGTTCGAGAAAATGTCAAAAAGAAAAAAAAAAGACAGATTTTTGGCTAAGGAAGAAAGATAAGTTTTTGTTTAGTTGGCTTTGGGATAAGTAGAAGTTGAGATTGAAAGGAATTTCATTAGGTGTGGAAGAAGATTCACATTCATTATGAGACAACTTAGGGGAGTTAAACGAGGTAAAGAAAACCCGGACTCTTCGTGGGATAAATAAGCTACAAAGATAGACTTGAATACATCTCACACTAAAGATTGATCTTAGGGTGAAGTGATGTTATTGACTACTTCAAAAGGAGTTTCTTCAAGCCTTCTTCTCTTTTTCAAGCCACTACATTTATGCTTCCAAACTTACCTCCGTCATGATCATCCTACACTAAGTTTGCGGGAGAGTATCAAAGCCCATTACCAAAGCCCAAGAGAAGTGTCACAACCTATGTCTTTAGGGTTTATGAAAACAAGTTGTTTTAGTATAAATATCACTCTTATGAGATCTTTGTAATTAACCTTGAGAGTTGTTCATAGCAACTCTCCTCTTTTATATTATAAGATCATTATAAAGTTTATGTGTTTTTGGTGACAAACACAAAACATCTTCTTCTTTAGTTTCTTCTTCTAAATAAAGCTTTAATAAGCTATTTCATTTCATGTTTTAGTGTTCTCAATAATCTCTTTTAGAGCATAAATCCACTAGTATGGATTCTCTCACAGCCTAGACCACCTACACCGCCAAGTCCACCGCCACCTATACCATCACCTAAACCTCCAATTCCACCGCCTACTGGCAAAACTCCACCAACTCCTCCGACACCACCAAGACCAGCTCCAATTCCAGAAGCTCCACCGACACCACCGAACGCCACAAAGTTGTTTTGGTCGTCAAGACCAGCTCCTACATTCTTGGTTGGAGCTGGTCTTGTCGCAGCCACGGCTTGAACCACCGTGAGAGCAACGAGGAACGAAGCTAAACACCTTATAATTGACATCTTCGTGTTTGTGTGTGTGTGTGTGTTTGTTAAGTAGTGGAGAGAAGTTGTAGTGAAGAGTGTGTATTAGTTTGAGAAGGTTTATATAGGAGAAAGAAAATGTTTAAATTAGGGTTATAAAAAAGGACAGATACGTAGATGAGTTGTAAATGAATCGGTGGACCATATCTCTTCACATTTATGATTGATCCAGATCTATCCATGTCCACGGTTAAAATTCCAACGATCGTTTATGTAAACGGTGAAAAGAAACTGTTACTTTTTTGTTGAAATCAGCAAATGAAAAAAATAGAATAAAGCATGCACTACAAGAAAACAACCCGATTTCCGAGGGACAAGTTTCCGTCGAAAATTCCCGAGGGAATTCCGACAGATTTCCCAGGGAAAGAAGCCGTCGGAAATTTCCGACGGACATATTTTTCTTGAGAAATCTGTCGGATTTCCCACGGCTACTTTCCTTGAGAAATCCGACGAAATTCTGACAGATATAGCCGTTTGAACCTTTCCGACGGTTTTCCGAGGATTAAAAAATGACCGTTTATATTTCTGACGGATTTCCGACGAATTTTTGAACCGTTGAAAATTAGCCGTTAAATCCCTCAGAAATCTGTTAGAAACTGCAGAATGTTTTCCTATAAATATCTCTTTGCTTCTCATTCAAAACACACTTTTGTATATCATTCTCTCTCTAAAATTCATAATAATTTAAATTTTTTAAATGTCTAACTATTATCGAGCATGGATGGATAAACCGAAGACGGATCCGGTGACAAATTTACTTACCGATGAATACGCTAACGGAATTGGAGAATTCATAGGCGTGGCTCAAAATCAACCGGAAAGCATTAGAACCGGTAAGTTTAAATGTCCATGTTCTCAATGTAGGAATTTGAGAAATGTCAGGGTAGATGAAGCATGGCCTCATTTGTATGCGAATGGTTTTATGCCTAGTTATAAGATTTGGTATTTTCATGGAGAAAGATCTGCATTTTATGGTGCTCATAATTCTAGTGGAACATATATTGGCGATAGTTCAAGAGAACATAGAGTAGAAGAAGAAACTAGAGGTCATATAGGTTACACTGTTCAGATGGTCAATGATGCATATAGGGAAAATATGCAACAGTTTGACGGAGGTTATGATCAGGGTATTAGGATCGAAGAACCGAACTTGGAAGCACGACGTTTTTTTGATATGTTAGATGCAGCAAAACATCCTTTGTATAAAGGTTGTCAGGAGGGTCTTTCCCCTTTATCATCCGCAAGCCGTTTAGAACATGATTATTGGGAGTTCTTAATTTTGGGTTTTTAGGTAAATTAAAATATAAAAAATGGTTAATAGACTTAAAAATGATATTAATGAAATTAGGTATTATTGGTAGAACTCCTAAATGGTTTTAGAAAAAAAAATGACAAAAAATTAAACACTGAAACACTTAAGGAAAAATACACAACATTTGAACATAAAAACACTTTCACACATTGAAACACAAATACAGAAATACACAAATACACTTAAACAAAAACACACTAGAAAGACTAAAAACTTGATCAAATGTGCCCTTTGCCCTCAGAGGATTGTGCCTCTTTCTCTCTATGCTTTATCTCTACCATGATTTGACTAGTTTCTACTTGTATAGACTAATATGTATATAGTGCTCACTCCAGAAGCTTCAAGGAACAATGCAACTTGGTTCCTTGCATTGCACAAACAAAACTGATTAAAGCATGAACATAAAAGATATAAGACAATGATTATATGTTACCATAATTTATGCTATTTCACTAACAAAAAGAACACTTTAATAGATCTCAAACAACAACAGAAGTATCAACATTAGAAGCATCAACAAAAGCATTAAGAAGAACACTTTATTGGACCTCAAACTCTATGATTATCAATCAAGCATAACCTAATTCACAATCTATTAATAATATCTAAACAAAACCATCCCCACATTCAAGTAACAACATCTGAAGACAATAACAATATCTTAACAAAACCAAACGCATCCGAAGCATCAAAAATTATAGACATGCAAAAAAATTCAATTTTAAAACACTATAAACCTAAATCGGATTACTATAAACCTAAAGTCAAACACTATAAACCTAAATCAAAGATTACAAACCCAGATTTTTAAGAGGATAAATAAGAACACACAAAACTCGATTGATTGCCTCTAAAGAAGAAATCGAATCACCGCTTGTCATATCCAGTCACGCACGACCTTTAGTTCGTCGAATCCGACCTTATTTGGTCGGAGGGAAGCGATTCACCGTTGGTTTCGCCGGAAAAATCGTCGTTGGATTTGAGAGAAGAAAAAAAACTTGTTTTTTTTTTCAGGAACCGGTCCTGAAACAAGAGGCCGAAGGGTTCGTCTCTTGCTTTTTTTTTATTTTCTGATTTAATTTAATGGGCTTTTTTTTAAAACCCAATGTAAAAGTCCCCAATATTCATGGTCTTAATGAGCATAAAGACGAATTATAACTTACCGGAAGAATGTGTGGATGCAGTTGCGAATTTTGTAAAGAGCGTTCTACCTGAAGATAATCTTTCACCAGCATCATACTATGACGTGCAAAAACTAGTAGCTGGTCTCGGATTACCGTATCAAGTTATAGATGTGTGCATTGACAATTGCATGATCTATTGGAGAAGAGACGAAAATCGGACTAGATGTCGTTTTTGTCGTAAACCTCGATATATGGAGACTAGTGGAAGAGTCTCAGTTCCATATAAGCGGATGTGATACCTACCTTTGTCGGAAAGATTGAAGAGGTTATATCAATACGAGCGCACGTCTGAACCAATGAGATGGCATGCTGAACATACTACTACAAACGGGGAAGTTACGCATCCATCCGATGCACAAGCATGAAAACATTTTCATGCATTATATCCAGAATTTGCATCTGAGCGAAGAAACGTGTATTTGGGGTTATGTACGGACGGGTTCAACCCTTTTGGAAAGCAAGGAAGACAATACTCGTTTTGGCCAGTGATCCTGACACCTTACAATTTGCCGTCTTCTTTGTGTATGCGTCGTGAGTACTTGTTCCTTAGCATTCTTGTTCCAGGACCTGAGCATCCGAAGAGATCCCTTGATGTGTTCCTCCAACCATTGATATACGAATTGCAAATGTTATGGGAACACGGAGTTGAAGCATTTGACGTTTCATGGCAACAAAATAAAATCCTTAAAAGAAAAAAATTTTAATTAAAAAAAAAAATTAATAATCTGACTAATCGCGGGTGGCCACGTGTCAGTGGGACTCGCAAAAAATCTAAGGATGGATTCTTAGATAAGCAATTTAGAGCATCATTATAGGTAGAGTCTTTTAAAGATTTTTAGATTTTTTTTTTCCGAAAATTAAAAATAAATTAAAAAAAAATAAATTGACCAATCGCGGGCCGCCACGTGTCAGTGGGGCCCGCGAAATAGTCAAGAATCGACTCTTAGAGGGGAGGTTTCAAAGGTGGCTTTTAATATTTTGTGGGACCCACAGGTTAAAAGCCCACCTGAAGCCCCCTATAAAGATGGTCTTAAGAGATGATGCTTGAATTTATTAAGGGACCCATGGGTTAAGGACCACCCTTAGGAGCCCTGATAATCATGGTAAGGAAGAGAAACCCTTTTGTTTATTTTTTATTTTAATCACCCAATCATTTGGAAACATTGTCCAATAATAACCAATTAACCACTTTTAAAAAATTTGTTTTAAAATCTGTTTTAGACCATTAACATAGGCACATCTACACACACCTCTTAAAGGTGGGTCCCACTAAAATTAATTAGATGCACATCCAAAAATTCTAATATAGGAGGTGCCTTTTTCACAATTCGCGGGCCCACTGCCACGTGGCGGCTCGCGATAGGTCGCTTTAAAAAAAAAAAAAAAAAAAAGAAACTAAGAGCTTTTTTCCACCTATATCGATATTAATGCTTTTAAGATCCAATTCTTGAAATTTTATCTATTTTCATGTAAATAAATTCAAATATATCTGATTAACAAAAAAAAAAAATTCAAATATATCTTAGATATTTACTCTTAGATATTTACTTTAAGATATTCGGTTGATAATCTCCTTTGAGCATCTTTAGAGCTGGAACCAAAAAAAAATGTTTAAAATTTTTTTTTTCTCGAAAATTAATAAAAAAAATTGATCAATCGTGGGTCGCGACGTGTCGAGGAAATCGCAAAAAAAGTAAGAGCTCCCTATAATGATGGTCTTCCTATAATGATGGTTTTAGAACATCTTTATAAGGGCTCCATGAGGGATTTTAACCTGTGGGCCCCCACAAAACTCTTCTTGAAAAGCAGCTGCTTCATGACTTTTTCGCGGACCCACCGACACGTGGCGGCCCGCGGTTGGTCAATTTATTTTTTTTATTATTATTTTTTAATTTTCAAAAAAAAACAAAACTTTACCTATAAAGATGTTCTTATGCCGATAGTTAAAAGCTAATGTTAATTATTTGATATATTGTTTTAAAACTTTTTAGTGGTATTCATGAAAAATATTTTAGTCATAAAAATAGTTTCTACCGTACTTTTGGGATTAAAAATACACCATTATTTATTTATTTATGGGTAAATAGGCTAAATGGACCATTTTTGGAAAGTAACTCAAAAACTAGACCATACCACTATTCAAAACTAAAAAATGGACTGTGGGCCCTAACTATGTGTAATACAGATATATAGAGATAGAGTTTTTGGGTGGATTTGAACAATCCCGAAAATGCGCCTGCGCAAAAATATATGCATTTTTTCTTTCTTCTTCCTCTCTTCTTTTTCTTCTTTTCTTTGTTATCTCGTATTCTCTGTTTTAATTTATTTTTCTTGTTTTATAATTTATGTAAGTTGATTAACTGAGTTTAATTCGAGTACAGATTTGAGTCCAGCGAACCATCCAGTGGACAGTCGAATACCATCCAGTGTACACATCTAGTGTACATTTGATTGTCTACTTGAATGTTATACGAAAAAAATATAACAATCGTCTATACAATTTTAGTTATCCAGTGGATTTATGTACAAAATTCACTGGATTGTTGAATCATCGGGTCTAAGAGACAATCATACGAATATTTTTCATCTCGACAAACAAAGATGTACATGAAAAATTGTACATCCACTAGAATTGCCGTTACAATTATTGAGATTTACCGAGTTAACTCGTAAATTGTCTGTACAATTTTACTTGTCCAGTGGATTGTTGAATCGATGGGTTTAGTGGATATGACAATTGTTTGTACAATTTTAAATGTCCAGTGGATTGTTGAATCGATGGGTTTAGTGAACAATCATACGAATGTTTTTGATCTGTACAGACAAATGTGTACATGAAGAGATTAAACATCCACTGGAATTGCCGTACAATTGTTGGGATTTATGAGTTAATTCGTAAGGTTTTTGATAGGAAAATAAAGAAAAAAATAAAAATAGAGAGAGAAAGGAAAAAGAAAAGAAAATGAGAAGTATCTGTAACCGGCGGACTCGAAATTTTGGGAAAATGAGTAAAAAGCGGGATTTGATTTTTGAGTGACATCCAAATTACATATTTTTAAAAATTATATGTAATGGCAAAATCGTTATTTACATAAATATTATACCCACAAATATAATTTACAAAAGAGGGTGAAAGTCAAAATCGTGGACCCCATGGTCCATTTAGCTAAAATTAAATAGTAGATGATCTTGTTTTTAAATACTTTTTTAAAATAGTCGATATTGACAATTATCTCTTTATTTATTTAGTTAGGTTATACATCTTATTTTCCCGTTATATTTATTTTTGTTACCAAACATAATCCACACTTAGTTATTTATTCTGACTATTTCTTTGTTCTTCGTGGAGGCAATAAACCTACGAACTTAACTAAAACATCAACGGAGTTTTGGGCGGCAAGGCCACCAAACAAGTTAGCCTCGTTGGAGACGTCGGAGCCACCGCCTGCAAGATCGGAGAGGGCACGAATGACTATGAAAGGAAGACTTTGCTGGTGGCAGATAAGAGCCACTGCGGCGCTTTCCATTTCAATGGCGGTGACGTTGAATTTGGAGCGGAGGAAAGTTCGGTATGCGGCGTTGTCGACAAAGATGCTTGCACTCATCCCACGGTCAACGACGGTGACCTTCGGTGGTCGAGGGAGGCACGTGGTGTTCACGCACCGTTGTAGTTTCGTGTCCTAACAAATAATTATTAAATTAAAATAAGAATACAAGAAATCTAAAAAGTACTAGTATTATATATTTATAACAATTAATGTTACTATTTATACATTTTCTAATCTCGACAAGCTTTCGTTTAGTACGTTTCATGAAGACCATATCTAGATTATTCATGATTATTCATTTTAGTTTTGTAATTTAACACAAAAAAATATTAACTATTTTTAAAAGACTATTAAAGTAGAATTGCACAACAAAATCTTACATTTATTTATTTTATTATATTTAAAACACGTATTCATAAAAGATAGTAGTAATAGTTTTTCAGTCGGGTCATATTTGGCTATTTGCTATAATATGTATGTTTTTATAATATAGTATAAAATTGTTATTAGTCTACTATAAATAAAAGGGACTAATAACGTGTTGTAAATACTAACCAAAACAAACTCAACTTGGACATAAAATAAATAATAAATACTATCAACAAACACTACTAAAAAAAGTCATATAGCCACGGCCGTATCAGTGGCTATAGAAAAAATCTGTGGCTAAATAGCCACGGTTTGCCACGAATTTATTTAGTCACGAGCGTATAGCCACGGATTTAACGCTATAGCCACCGATACGGCCGTGGCTATATGAACTTTTTTTAGTAGTGAAAGACGTAGAAATTTAAATAAGTTTAGTCAAAAACCTCGAGTTTACGTGCAAGATCCAAGTATGACGTGTCAACGGGAATCCAGAACACGTGTCTCCGGACTTCAGGAGTTCCGGTCACCGGAAAAATCTCCTCCGGTTGATACCAAACTCTATTTAGCAAGTTATCGGTTCCATTACTATATTTAGAAAATTGGACATATCCAATATCTCGAGTATAATCTCCACCGGCTTCAAGAGCCAATTCATTATTAATCCCATCTCCATATCTCTATATTATGTACACAATAAAAAAAAAATTAAATTTACAAAAGTATTTAACAATATAAATGCTTACCATCAAAACTATATAATTTTGCATAATATATAGTCCTATATATATATATACGTTACCTGCCAATTCCAAAGGCCAGAATGTGCCCAAAATTTAGGAATAGTGACGTCACCAATTTCAAGGTTAACATCTGCGTTTCCAGCGATTCCATAATGTAACACTCCTTTGAGTTTAAATAAGCTTACTAGTAATTGTGTTGCTACTCCTGCATTCACCTGTTTTTTTTTATATATTATTGTTTTATCGAACTAGAGAATGTTAAAAATCGTATATAAGAAAAAAGTTGTACGTATTATTTGGCGAAAAGACATACTAATATATTTAGATTATTTCCACATATATATAAACGTACCATTCCTAATCCTGTCATTACGATTACCACTTGTTGGTTTGAGATTTTTCCAAACCGGAATCTTCTACCTATACGTGATTTTATATAAATCAAAATCAATATATATTATTATATTATATGTATACACAAAAGTAAGACTAAATAATATATCTTGCTATTTGTAGTTTATTTTTTGGATTTTTCTCCCAATTTTATAAATATATATATAGTATAGAATATCAGTTTTATTTTCTGTGACAAAAAAAATAGTATAGATTATCACAAGTAAAGAAAAAAGTGATATTTTATTTATGACTTGGTTCGATAGATCTATTGTCCGATTTTGTACCAAAATTATTATTCATGTGATATAAACAAAAATTAGAATAAATGACACGAACAAATTACCTGCGAAATCGATGAAAGGCAAAGAGCGATTTGGGACAAAGGCTTTAGAAGCTAAGAGAGGATTAAGCTCAAAGTTGTTTGGTGCTACAATCCCTAAATAAGGACCTCTTTGATTAATATTCTTCTCTATTTTTCTCAATATTGTTTGAGATATTTCACAATTTGCTTCTTCAATATTATATCCCACTGTCAAAATAAGAACAAGAAGACCAATACAAAAATAACCCATATAAACTTTTCTTTATTTTCTTCTACGTACAACTTTCTTCGATGCTGTTTATGAGATATAATCTTCTTTGTATTTATGTACATGGAAATGTAATAAACTAATACACACGTTATATAGCACGTGGATGCTATATATATATTAAAATATCTTTTAACCGCGTATATTTTGTAAAATATACATAATTTTTTTTTAATTTTTGCATATAGCTATTTAAAACAAATATGAATTTTTTTTTTACATGTTTTCAACTGATTAATTTCTTAAATCGGTATAATATCAATTGAAATTTAAATTATTGTGGATTAATGTCAATTGTGATAATAGAGCAAATCATTGATTTTACTAAACTCATTTATTTCTGCAAAACACAAACGACTTATTTATATATAGTGTTTCAACTAACATATAGTTTTCACTATCAACGTGAGACTTTTTGAGAAAAAAAATATGTGTCAATGTTATCGGCTTTTTAGTTTATATTTCATGGATTTTTTAAATTTTCATTCAAATTCTCAAAAGTGTCTCCTCCATTAATATATATATAGGATATTAATATGTGGTCTACACAGATTTGGTCATTTGGATTAGTATTGTTTATATGCTTTTTTTTATAAATGATTATTATTTGAATATTAGAAGCGAAGTTGACCTATACTTATCCTCGAGATGTAAAACACGTCATTAATGTAAAACACTAATATGATATTGTCACAACTCATAATTGGTACACGAAACTAATTAAATAAGGTCAATCTAATAAAAGATTGTTGACCACAATTGCAAATGCCTAAGGGCGACTGATTTAAACGCAGCGATAGCGATTGAGGTTGCGGGAGATTGCTGAAGCGGAAGATGGTGGTTAGTTGTGTTATTAAGCGGTTTGTACGACTGGTATAGCGGTTTAAAAATTATGCGTTTGCGGGACATTTTTGACTGGTTGACAAACGCTTGCGATAGCGATTAAATATTACCAAAATTATTTTGAAAACTAAAGAATATGAAAATTATATTATTATTATTATAAAATTTAAATTTTTAAAAACAATAAACTAATAGTGGTATTTTCGAAACTAGTCAATAATAATTATGAGAGATAGGAGATATAATAATGCGAGTAAAGTTTGATTATTTATTTTGATTAATAAAACGTGTCTAGGGTTTCTTATATGTTTTTGAGAAATTCACAAAACTACACCCTTTCAACCCTCCCTTCACAAAATTACACATAATTCAATATTTTCACAAGTTTACACCCTTTCAAAATTTTAAAAGATTGATTTACCCTTTTAAAAATTATCAAAATTAATTTTTTTTCATTTGGGTTCCCTAATTAGTGTTTATGGTATAGTATTAAGGGGGTAGGATTGTTTGTGTAGGGTTTATTTGGATTTATTTTTGAGTGTTTAGGTGTAGTTTTGTGAAATATTTTGGAAATGATGTAGTTTTGTGAAATGTAATTCAAATGGTGTAGTTTTATAATTCTCCCTATGTTTTTACACTACTAAAAAAAAGTCATATAGCCACGGACGTATCGGTGGCTATAGCAAAAATTCGTGGCTATTTAGCCACGATTTGCCACGAAATTTTTTAGTCACGAGCGTATAGCCACGGATTTAACGCTATAGCCACCGATACGGCCGTGACTATATGAATTTTTTTATTTGTGTTATAGTTTTTTATTAATATTTTTTTTAGATCAATCGCCCGCAAACGCAAACGCTTGCGGGAAATAGCTTTTGAGTTTAGGTTGTTTGAAACGTTACATAGAGATTTAAACCGATTTGAACGATTGTTTCAACAACCACAAATCGCTACCAACGGCAAACGTTGCGTAACGGCAAACGTTGCGTTTGCGGGTGGTAGCAGCTAAACCAATCAACACCTAACTCTTAATTTTATCATGGTCTTAAAAATCTTGTTATTGTGTATAGTTATGGACTAGTTTTAGCTTTAAAATATTTTGGGATTAGTTTATGTTATGTTTTTTACATTCATTCATACATTACATGAGCACGCGACATATACATGAATTCGTTATTTTATTCATGATCGCACATGTTTATGTATATATGATATGTGAATGTGACTATGTAATTTGTAAATCATTTGTACAAAAAATAACCCATATAAACTTCTTTTCTTAGCTTGACAAAAAAAAAAAAACTTATTTTCTTCTACGTACCACTTTTTCTTCTATCCGGTTTATGAGATATAGTCTTCCTTGTATTTATGTACATGGAAATGTAATAAACTAATATTTTAACAAAAATTAAATAAATTATTATATTGTCATATTATATCTCATTACTACGAAAATGCATAAAATTCACATAGACAATAACAAAAACTAATTCACAAATATTGCCTAAAAAACTAAACACAGATATAAAGTTATATATATTTGTAAATATTACTAAAATTGGTCCGTACAAGTCCAAGTCCAAGCTCGAGACGCCAATCGCTACAACATCTTCAGAATCCACGCGGCGAAAGCTAGGGTTCCGATCGTCTCCTTCCCAGTTTTCAGGTTTCATCTTCTTCGCTTCCGATTTCAATCTCTGCTGTTTTCTTGGTTTGTCTTTTATTCGAATTTTCCTTTCTCATCGAAATCGCTCGAGATTTCAGCTGATTTTAGGCACTCTTGCTTCTCGTAGTTATGTAATCTAGTTCCTGATTCTGCTAAGTATCTCTTAAGCTCTTTTTTTCAGCTTGCAGATCCGCGTTATTGTGTGTTGAAATTTACTAGATCTCAATACTATTTTAGCTTTCAGAATCTAAGCTGTAGAAATTGCTTTTAGTGTCACGGATAAGTGTGTATTGGTTCTCTTGATGATTTCGTTTCTAAGTTTTACTTCTGCAGACATCATGATAGCTTTGTATAGTAAACACATAAGTTTACTGTGTTTTGTATATAGGACCAATTTGTTAGCTTTGGTTAATGTGTATTTTTGTGCTATGATGTGTTTTTCTCAGATGAGAATCAAGATTGTTGAGGAGATTCTACAGATCTGTTGAGCTGGGCAGAGTCACTTGAAAAGTTTGACAAAATAGAAATGGACAACGATAACGGGCTCGAGCTTAGCTTGGGTCTTTCTTGTGGAGGGTCATCAGGAAAAGCTAAGGGTAACAATACTAATAATGCTGGAAGCTCCTCGGAGAATCAGAGGGAAGAAGGAGGAGGCGATAGAAGCGCAAAAGTTATTGATGACTTTAAGAATTTTCTTCATCCGACTTCTCAAAGACCAGCAGAGCCGAGTTCTGGCTCTCAGAGAAGCGATTCGGGTCAACAACCTCCGCAGAATTTCTTCAATGATCTATCCAAAGCTCCTTCCGCTGACGCTGAAGCTTCCACTAAACCTTTGTGGGTGGAGGAAGAGACACGTAACGAAGCAGGAAACAAAAGAAAGTTTGGGTTCTCGGGGATGAACGATGAGAAGAAGAAAGACAAGGAGTCGTCACATGTTGATCTGCACGAGAAGAAGACCAAAGCGTCTCATGTTTCGAACGCAACAGATGAAGGGTCAACAGCTGAAAACGAAGACGTAGCGGAATCTGAAGTAGGTGGCGGCTCTTCTTCTAACCTTGCAAAGGAAGTGGCTCATCCTCCTCGCACTGATTCAAACGTTGTGGACAATTTAGCAGGTCCAAGGAAGAGCAGCCATGGTGGATCTGCCGCTGAGGAATTTACAAACCGCAACATTAGTTACAACTTCACGGTTCATCCACAGAATGTTGTCACTAGTTTGCCTTACTCTTTACCAGCAAAAGAGTCGGGACAACACGTAGCAGCTACAAGTCAATTGCAGCCTAATGCTAATGTTGGAAATCTCCCAGTGATGTTTGGATACTCACAGGTTCAGCTCCCAATGCTGGATAAGGACGGTTCAGGCGGGATTGTCGCTCTTTCTCAATCTCCATTTGCCGGAAGAGGCCCATCAAACACTGGTAAGCAAACCCTTCCCTTACACACGGTGTAGAATCCTGACTTCAACACTATTAACTTCTCTTTCCTGTTTAAAAAAGCTATTGCGAGAGGCGAGGGAAAACAGCATGTTGCTGAAGAAGGATCATCCGAGGATGCATTAGAACGGCCAACGGGAGACAACAACAACAATACGGCTTTCCCTTTCGACTTTTCAGACATAAAACCCGGCATGGCAGCAGATGTGAAGTTTGGAGGATCCGGAGCACGCCCAAACCTACCATGGGTCTCAACCACTGGATCAGGTCCACACGGCCGAACAATCTCAGGTGTCACCTACAGGTACAATGCTAACGAGATCAAAATCGTATGTGCCTGTCATGGCTCACACATGTCTCCCGAAGAGTTTGTCCGGCATGCAAGCGAGGAGTATGTTGGCCCCGAAACATTCATCGGAATGACTGCAGCGTCAGCTCACACCTGAAAAATCACCTGAACTTTGTCTTAAAATCTTGTAAACAAATGGAAGGGTTTGTAATGAGTTTCTTTTTGGGATATACTATGTTTTTTACACGTTCGGATCAAACTCAAGCTTAAGTTTTAATGGAGCTTTCTGCAATGTTTGTAATCATCTTCGATATAACATAACAAACAAACTCAGCCGTTTAATACTGAAAGCAGGAGATCGTACCAAGACTAATATTACAAGGCTTGAAACTAGCTTTATGAGCTGTCTTAACATTTGTTCTTTTCTGGATTAATAATTTGACTTCTTAAAATCTCAAGATATTTCCTCTGAAACATTCTACAGCAGAGCTGCTTGGAGCTACTCTATGTTCAGTTCCTGGCCTTCAAAAGATGATCAAACTTGAGCTTCTTCGAAAGACACGGCGAGCTCTCTTTGAAGATATCTTAGATCAATCTTTGGCTCCGGATCAGAGAATATTGCTGTCCATTAACATGTATACACAATATGGATCACACAATAACAAGATTACACATCAGGTGCAAGAATTATACAAAAGGTTGGGGAAAAAATCTTGAATGAAAGCAAACATACACTTCATGCCTTTGTGTGAGTATATATAGCACATGAAAAACTCCATCCTCTACAGCTTCAACACACACTTTGTCCACAGAGAATATACATACAAGTAGAACCATTGCATTCTTTCTTCCAGCCCTTGTCGCAACGCCTCTGCAACCACACATCAGATAGCAGAAGCTTTGTTATCCTCCCAAGGGCATCATGGCTCACGTTAATACCGCATAATCTCGCTCACCATCATTTCTCTGGCGGCATGAATGACGACGTCCAGCCACCTGTTCTTTTCCCACTTTCATTCCCAGAATTTGAAGTTTCGGGGAGAAAACTTGGATTTCCAACATTTCTTCTAGAGCTACCCGCAGGAGTTGTTAGTGAAGTTGATGGCATGTTCATCTGCAATGGGATTTGGGCAAAACAATGATCAGGGACATCAATCGCAAATATAAACTTTATGTTTAAATGATTCAGTGGCTCATGACAATTCAAAATGCAAAACGGATATAAGCATTTGTATTTATGATATGCTAACACATGTGGAGAGTTTGCAGAAGTACGCACATTCCTGTGGACAGGGTGATCAAAACCCAGAGTCCTCCCTGTAGCAGTATTGTTATTTATCTGGGGACTTTGACCAATGGCATTACCCGTTCTGACACGCTCAGAGACCTCAGTGTTAAAAGGAATATTCGGTTCTCCTGCCAAGCAGAGCATCGATAAACACAGAGATTATGAAACAAATAATTGCCACAAGAAAATATTCAAAGCCATTAACTAGAGCTAACCACGATGGTTGCTTGTGTCAATTGGCATTGCACGAGCATTGCTAGACCCAGGAACTGCCTGCAATCTCAAATGACATTTTTCTTAGAAAGTAACACAAAAAGGTGACACAGAAGAATAAGATAAGCATATACTTATACCTGAGACTGATTTCTAGTTTTTTGCGCTTGTTGATACTTTATTATAGTCCAGTCGAATATATAGTCAAACTCATACCCTGAAAAGACAGAATGAAAAATAACTGAGAGAGGTAGTAAATTGTTGCCAGTAGGCCGAGAGAATTATAACGATTACAGAGAGAAGTCTTTTTCCAAATTACCTTCACGTGAAAATAAGTCACGGAAGAGCCGCTTCAAGAATCCATAATCAGGGCGCTGATCAAATGTCAGTGTGTGGCAGTAATGAAAATATGATGCAAACTCCACAGGGTGATTTTTGCATAGAACCTGCAACAAGATGGGATGGAATTAGTATAGGATATTTAGTCGAAAGAAGAATAAAACAAACAAACAAAATCCATCACATAGTAGAAGGAACAAACCTCAATCGGAGTTGAAATTTTCTTCTCACAAATTTTGTCGTATTTTTGCTTCTTGTCAACAGCCTTAAGACCCTGCCATGGAAGACTACCAAAAAGGTTCACGAAAATAAGTAAATCTCTAAACAAAGGGAATAATGTTGACAACTTTCTTTAAAACCAAAAAAGCCAAACACACCTTCCTCTTAGGAAATACAAAAGCACATATCCAAGCGATTCTAGGTCATCCCGTCGACTTTGCTCTGTGAAAATGAAACCAAAAATATATGAGCATAGACGATCTACTTCACATAAGGATTAAAAAATGGCAGCATTGCTTACCAATTCCAAGATGCGTATTACAACTTGCATACCGTGCAGTTCCTGTTAGATTCTTGTTTTCTCTGCAAATAACCAAAAAAAAGCAATAAAGTTGTATGCTCACAAGGTAGATATAACAAAATGAACAACGGCGACAGATACCTGTAAGGGATGTGGCGGTTGGTGTTGGCATCACGATATCTTTTTGCAAGTCCAAAGTCAATTAGATAAACCTGTCAATTGAAACTTATCAACAACATCATTCCCTTTACAAAAAAATGATGAAAAGGAGATATTGCAAAAATGTACCTGATTAGCTTTCCGGCCTAGACCCATGAGGAAATTATCGGGTTTAATATCTCTATGCAGATACCCTTTGGAGTGCACATATTCTATTCTTGTTAGCTGCAACAAAAAGGATAAGAAATTGAAAACACATAAGAAATGTATGTAAAATGAATCAACTACACGACTTGACCGTAGAGAATCAATACCATTTGGTCAGCCAACAGCAAAACCGTCTTTGGCGAGAATTTCCTCCCACAATACACGAACAAATCTTCGAGACTCGGTCCTAACAAATCCATCACTAAAGCATTCTCTGTTCCATCCACTCCAAACCATCTTATCCGAGGAATCCCACCTGAAAAAGAAAAACAACAAAAAACATAACTCAAGATTAGTTTCTGTGATGTTATATACTATCAAGAAGTTTCATTGATACAAAACAGAAACATACTTCCTCCTTCAAGAACTCTGTATAGCTTAGCTTCATAGAGAAGCTGTGGATGCTTTGTCTTACTGTTCTCCTGCAAAATCAATTTCAAATGAGTTTAAGAAAATTCAGAATTTAAAATCAATTCAAAGATCCAAAAGAATCAAAGAAAATGAATGAAAAAAAATTGAAAACAAAAGAGATCCAAATCAAATAATCCACTGAATAGATTCGTCTCAAAGCTAAACGATACAGAGACTTACGATCTTAACAGCTACGATCTCGAAGGTATCAACATGTGTAGCTGCGAAGAAACAAACAAACAAACACAAGAGAGAAGATAACGTTAATACGAATCGATTTTGAGAAACCAAAAGGAGAAACAATAGTGAAGGAGAAGAACACAAACCAAGGAAGATCTCTCCGAAAGAGCCACCGCCGATCTTACGACCGAGCTTATACTTGCCGCCGATTATGCGTTCCATCGCAGCAGCTCCGATCAAAATCGAATCTGAATCAATGCGAATATATATAATTATATATAATAGATTGAGAGAGAGATAAGGATTTAGGGTTGATTTTATTATTTTTTTAATTGAATCTAACTGTTGAAACTTGCTAACATAATATATATATATTAATTAAATATTTTATTTTCTTCTTTTATAGGTGACATGGACCCGGTTCAAACATGATCATTTAAAAAAGGCAATTCAATACCACTAAAAAAAGTTTTTTTAACACAATTAACACATATTTTCGAAAGTTTTATAAATATTATTAAAAAGTTTTTTTTCAAAAATACCATAAATCTTAAATTTTCAAAATTACACCCAAAACCTTCAAAAAACTATACCTACCCCTTCAAAACTATACCCTAAACACTATATAGCGAACCCAAATAAAAATAAATAAATTCTAAAGTGTTAAAATTCGTTTTTTGTATTTGTGATATTTTTGTAAACTACTACTTTTTTGATGATATTTTTGTTATAAAAAACTTTGTAATAATATTTTCAAAACAAAAATTTATTTTGAAAATATTTTAAGAAATTTCTCTTTAAAAAACAAATAAATGTTTTTTTTGGTTATGTGATTGCTGACTTGGACTCTTCTGATTGGTTATGTGGATTGTGACCAAGGAAAAAAAATTATTAACTTGGAAATTTTATTGTTTTTGTAAAGGTTTTTTTCTATAAGAAAGAAAAAGATACAGAGACCCAATGGTGAAGATTGGATTGTATAGCCTCATACTTATGAGGCCATATATTATATAATCAAAATCTCATCTCAAAAGCTTAAAACAAATGTTTACATGATTAGTGAATGTTTTAGTTTTGTTTAGGCTCAAAACGCCAGAGATCAACAGCAATATCAACTTCTTTTCGCTTATGAAACTTGTATAGTTTCGGCAAGTCATACTTTAACTGCAAAACAACATTTAAACTTAGCAATGATTCAGACACATTCATATAAGAGTTTTTCTCCTTTCATCATAATATTATTATTCACATATCTTTTTTTAGACACTAACCTCGCACAGAACTTCCGCGCTTCTCGCATTGAAATCACGCAATGCCGCTCTTTTAATATGCTATACAAGAATGTAATCCAAAAGGTTTATCACTAAGCAAATATATAAGTCAAAACATGAATCATAAGTACTAAAGTGGTAATAAGGAGGGCTTTGACTTACTTCTCTAGTAGATGTTTTATGCAAAGAATAAACTGCTTGTGACGCGACCTGCATAACACAATAGTAACTTGAGATTCAAAACCAGTGAACGAGGTTTTTGGTTTTTCGAGTTTTTTTGTTACCTTCATTGCAGCGGAGAGAAACTCCATGTCAGCTCCTTTCTTTCGCGTACCAAAAGGAGGGTTCATCACAACAGTATCCACAATCTGGCCTAATACAAATTCATCGATTTTAAACAAAGATGTTAACCTATAGATTCCTTCTTTTTTTCTTGAATTTGGATTAAAATGATATGAGATTTCTACCTTTTAGCTCCAACTTTGTTATGTCACATTGTACGAAATCGATCTCCACCTGCAAATAGAACGAATTCGAGAAACTGTATCGCCACCACAACCACAAAAAGAAGATTTTTCGGAAAAAAAAAAGAAACCTCAAGCTCCTCTGCATTTAGTGTTGCTGTTTCAAGAGATTGCGGGTCGATGTCGAATCCAATCACACAACTGTTTTCAAAAGCAACAAAGAGATTAACCATAAAAGAATCAAACATATGCATAGATGATGATGGTGATGATGATGATGATGAGTCACTCACGCTGCGTCTAGAAGAGCAGAAGCAACACTCAAAGTACCACATCCACATCCAAAATCAGCAACAACCTTATCAGTTATGTCTCCATATGAATTATCTGCCTAAAAAAACATACAAATTCAATCAACACACACACATACATACAAACAAACACATAAATACACATACTTCAAGCTTCAAGAACATGAACAAAGCCAATCATACATAAATCACACACCCACTAAGCCTATTACAAATCTCTCTCTCTCTCTAACAAAACCCACAAAACAAAGCTTATTTGTGGTAATAACAACAAAAAGGAAGAAGCTTTGAGCATAGAAATAAAGGGTTATTACAGTGAAAAGCATTCGAGAAGCTATGTGAGAACCAGTTGGGTACTGCTCCAAATCCACCTGAGACACAAACACAACAACAAAGCAAAGAGATTGTTCAAAAATACTATCAAAAAGTTGTTTTAATGGAGAAAAGTCTCATACTTTAGGGTTAGAGAACTGGTCAAGATTGCCCAAATAGCCTTCTAATTGCTTCAGCTTCATCTTCTCCGGCGTCTCTACGTTCACAAAGCCGCCACTACAAAATCAATAAAATCGAAACTTTAAGAAATACTAAAACTTTTAGGCCCATTGGGCTTTTGTCTCTCTCTCTCTCTCTATAAGAGAGGTTAAACCTCATTGTCTTCTTGAGGTTTGTTCTGAATCAATTTGTTCTGAAATCTCTAGAGAGAGAGAGAGAGAGAGAGAGAGAGATGTGTCCTCGTGCTGCTAAAACATGTGAAATCTGCAAGAAGGTTGTATCTAAATACAAGTGCCCTACTTGTCTTGTTCCTTAGTAAGTCTTCTTCTTCTTCTTCTTGTCTCTCTCTCTCTGATGGAATCGTTACTTGTAATAGTTTAGGTTCTTCTTTAGTTTCTTACTATTTCGTTATGTGTTTTTGCAGCTGCTCATTGGTCTGTTTCAAGGAACACAAAGGCAAGTTCTTTAGTCTTTTTTATGTATTCTTACATGTGTTTTTCTTATTTAGGGGTCGGTTTTGTTGATTGTACAGAGAAATAGATTTGTTTTGAGTATCTGTTTTTTTGATTCAATGGAGTTTTTTAGCTGAATAAAATCTTAGGTTTCGTGCTAATGTGATTCTAAATATGAATAATGATGCAGAGACTCCATGTGCTAAACCTTCCCCAGCAGAAGAAAAGCCTGGTTAGTGCATTTAGTCTTTTTTTGTTGTTTCTTCCTTTTATTAGGTTTTTGTGTTACCCTGTGATTGGGTTCATAGCATACCATATCGACTTCTTTCCCTTTTTTCGCTTTGGTGTGAATTATAGTTTGAGTTGTGATCTTGTGTTTTGCAGCTTCTCTAGCAAAGGAAGTCCAAGTATGTGTTGAGAAAGCGAATGATGTTGTAGAAAAGGCACAGCAAAAGGATATTGGTATGGATCTTCAAGCTTAGATCAATGTGTTTTTTCATAACCTCTAAAGTAGCCAGAGATGGCAGCATCAGACCACAATGTTTAAGACTTTGGTTCTGTTTTTTTTGTTTTGTAGCTTCATCTCCAGCAAAGGAAGTTCTGGTTGCAAGACGGGTAAATGTAGAGGAAGCAAAGTATGTTATAGAGAAAACACAGCTTGAGGCTATTGGTATTGTTCTTCGACTTAGAAACGTTTGAACGGATCTATAAACGTCATAAGCCATTTCTAAATCTTGAAACGCTTTGCAGCTTCTTGTAGCGAAATCCGAGAAGCTCTAAAAGACGAAGCTCTTCAGAAACTTATCTTAAGTATTGATAGTTCTTCTAACCCTCTACAAGTAAGCTTCGTTTTCATCAACATGACTTCATCAAAAATGAATCTTTTCACTGATATTGGTCTCTTTTTGACAAGATTTTACTAATCTAGTTTTTGATTGTGTTAGGAACTCGATGAAGCCATGGGCGTAGAAAGTTTCCGCTTATTGACAGATAAGGTACGGTCTTTAAAGAAAGTTATCTTCTCAAGAACTTTCAACAATCCATGACCAGCATAAGAGCCTCCTTCTAAGTTTCTCACTTTGTTATTTTCAGATTCTATCAAACATTGCCAAGACAAATGACGAGCAGTGAGCATTACAAGATATCTTGGTTAGTATTTTCGTTACAGAATCTCAGAGATATGTTCAGTGGCTGTAAAAACGATGCCTTTTCGATATATACAAACATTTCTTCTCTGTCACATCTATAACCTAGTATATATTGTACCTTGGAGATTCCAGATTCTGACATTTACATAAACAGAAAGGAGACCTACTTTAACCTTAAAACACTCAAATTTTACAAGGTAGCCTTCTGGTCATCTTTAATATTTGATACATCAACCTGAGACGGCACAGTGAAGCTGCGTCTGTCAGAGTCTTGACCGTTATTTACTCATGTAGGAAGAAAAGTTTCTAATCATTACCTGACTGTTACTAGCCTCTTGGTTGGTTGTCCTGATCTTCAAGCTCATTGCTACAACTTTCCTGGCTGAGACTCAGCTCTGATGTTGTTTGATTCTAACAAAAAAAAAAGGATCTCATGAGCATCACTTCTTGTAAGAACAGAATAGTTAGCTAGGTTTAGATGTACCTGCAATGGAGGAGTTTGTTGCATCTGGTGGTGACCAATATATGGATTCATATAAGCCGGAAACTGGGCCTGGTTCGGCACCAGGTTAGGTTGCGGTACTAGAGATGATGGACCTTGACCCGTAATATGAGGCGGTCTAGGAAAAGATAAGCCAGGGAAAGGTATGAATGGAGGAGGAGGCTGGTTCATACCCGGCATCCCCATAGCCATGTTGGGATACATCATGGGCGTGGTATTGCCTCCCATCATCATCATCATCTGGCATAAACAACATCCATATTCAGATAGTAAAATTATCACTAGTTTCATCTAAACTATGTTCCATGATCTGTTTTTGCTAGGACACTACCTGTAGCTGCATCTCTAGGAACTTCACATAGCCGATAACATCATCGAGCACTGAAGCTTTTTCAGACTGATTAAGAGTAGAAGCAGAACATACTCTACTCAGAAACAAGCTTTATGTATAATAACAAGTTATATATAAAGACTGTGAAAGACCTTGTTGCATCGAATGAGTTCTCGGAGAGCTTTGATTTTCTCATTGATCTTTCCTCTCCGTCTCTGTTTTTCAACAATAAGAAACTCAGGATGAAACAGAGACTACATAGTTTAAAACCAAGACTCTTGTGTTTTGTAAGGACCTTTTCGGAGAGATTATGCTTTTCTGCAGATAGTGATCTGTTCCTAGCTGTTGAATTATGAGTTCCCTGACAAGCAACATAACAAAAAGATTATTAGCCTTGACTTGGTAATGTGGCGCAGGTTAGAGCTTGACTCACTTCGATTTCTTCAATGGTTTCATCTCTTGTTTTTTGCCTCCTGTCATCGGCTGTTTCCATTTCCCTCGCGGGTTGTATCTGTTTCAGCTCTGTTTCGGCCTTGGGATGCCGCGAAGAAGATGTTCCAGCCATCTCCCTAACCGTCTCAGTGACCACTTCCTTGTCCTTACCTCCCAAACCGGGAACTGCAAAGGTGTGCGAGACTCCACCCATGACCATCTGTTGACTATGTGTTGCCGGTGTTAGACATGACTCAATAGTTGAAGATGAGGAGGTTGCGCTTGAGCCCACGTGAGTCGATTCTCTCACAACAGGAGCCGATGGTCCAGCTGTAACTCTACCACCGGTCAATATATTTGCTCGTAGCGTCGAGAAGTTCGTAAATCTCCCAGCAGCGGCAGGACTCTCTAAAGGTAGACTGTATTGAGAACTAAGTTGTGGTGGTTGTTGTGTGAGAGAGAAGGGAACTTGTGGTTGTAGCCAAGGCGCCATTTCGTCATCTTGAATAAAGAGATTCTGTTGAAATGGTTTTTGTTGCGGTATGGTACTATTTTCATCTTCTCCTCCTCCTCCTCCTCCTCTTCCTTGGCCACTGCTTCCGCTTCCAAGGAGAATGGGAGGAGGAGGAGAAGGTTTATCAGAGGTAGGTCTTTGTGGGTGATTGTTGTAAACAATATGTCCGGTGTCGGTGTGCCATAAGAGCTCAAAAATGTCATCATCTGCCATACTTTCACACAAAAAAAACTCAAATAGTATAAACCAATTAAAGTTTTTTATAAAGAGAAGGGAAACAAAAGGTAAACACACAAAAACTTACATGATGGTTTCGTGAAGAGATTTAAAGAGGAAGTAGAAGAAGAAGAAGAATTTGAGATGATGTAGTAGGCATCTTCTTCTTTGTCTATTTCAACTTTGAAAGTGAAGAAGCAAAAGCTTATCTTTTATTTATATAGGCAAGGAGACAAAACACAATGTCTTAAGAGAAGACAAGAAACACATATTGGCCATGTGACGAAAGGAAGAAACATATTTGTCAGTCACCGTGATAAACTCTCTATTTTTACCCCCCACAAAACTCCAAAAAAAAGAGCAAAAATAAACTGAAAATATATATATTTTAACGGCAAGATTCGTTGAGCCGCAAATTTCTCCCTGACTCTCTCAATGGCATATGCTATGACGCTTATCCATAATTTTAGTGATGTCAACTTTTGTCACTATTTTATTATCTCTATAACACATTAAAAATAAGCTTTTGGACCTTTTTGTCACTTTTAAGCAAATGCTATAATCGTTCACTCTTAAGCAATGCTATGATGTTAAACCAAAAGTAAACACAAATTATGAAGCTAAAAAGGAGTTATATTCTTACTAAATATTTTTCTCCTTGTGTGATTCACAAGTAACCGAATGCCACATTATCTTTAAGAACACGATATGTAATGGACACGTGGCATATCTCCAGTGGATATAAATGATTTCGTTTTGACCCTAAAAAAAGACATCTCAAACAAGTCATAGCCTCCTCACAAGCATATTTACAGAATCAAAAAAATCAAAAATGTCGCTGACGTCAGCAGCTACGGTGTTTTCTCTTACGACAAATGTCACGGTGGCAGGAGGCGGTTCTTCGTCTAGGAACTACGTGTCTTTCTCGCCAGTGATCAGAAGCGGTGGTTCTAGGCTTGTAGTAAGAGCAGCCAAAGATTCGGCTCCGGCAGCTTCTTCTTTAGAAGATGGTTCGCCGGCGACCGCCGTTGCTCCGGCGGAAACTCCTGCCACTAAAGCAAAACCACCACAGATTGGTCCTAAGAGAGGGTCCCAAGGTCTAATTAAACCATCTCGTATATACTAAATGAATTTTTTTTAAAAAACTAATAATAATTATATGAAATTTGATGAGAAATTAAGCAGTAATGAATATAATATTTTCATATATTTCTATATATTTAAGTTTTTTTATTTTGTGGAACTCCTAATAGTTTTCATCATTTGGTAGTGTCAATTTTATCACAACTAGAACTCATAAACGAGCTTTTTTTTTTGTAAAATTGGGTTTTTGCATTTGTTTTGTAAATTTTAGGGTTAAATTCAATATTTATGTAAACTTTGGGGGTTTGTAGGTCAAAGTTCTAAGGAGAGAATCATATTGTAGCTAAATAGTTGTGGTCGTTGATCAGGTAATAATAACACATTAACGAACTTATAAACGGTAACATATATTTCACTATATGATATGGTTTTGTCTAAACCCGTTTTCCCGGTTTGTGCAGGACCAGAAGACCAGCTATATCCGGTTGTTGTCCGGTTTGCGAAAGTGAATTACGCCAACATATCGACTAACGACTACGCATTGGACGACGTTGAAGAAGTTAAATCTTAATTGATACAAAAAATGTGTGTGTATTTTAGGTTTCATCAATGTTTATATGGTTGTAACTTTGCCACTTTGGCCAATTATTTCTCCTCATAATATCACCTGTTCGATTCGGTTCGGTTAAATCTATCTACTGATTGTTAACTTTTAACCAATATTGCTTTGTGATCATTCACAAAGAGAAGTCGGAGAAAATATATGTGTTGCCATCAATGTTGTGGTTATACTATATGGTCATTGACTCATTGAGCCATTCTAAAGGTTTCATTTAATTACAAAGAAAAAACACTATATGGGCCTTTATATACTTAATGGGCCTTTATCATTAATAATGATCCTATTTCCTTTCAATAAACAGAGTTTATTTACTTTTTAGTTTTGGGCCTTAATAGGCTTTAAAAGAGTTATATAACTTTTGAACAAGTGTAAGATTTTGTCTTTGCATGTTGGTTATTTAGAGCATATTCATTGGTGTTTCTTAAATAGATCTTAGCAGGTGGGTCCATTAAATAGTTAAGATTTGGATCTTATATTTCCTATTTAAGATCCGGATCTTAACTATTTAGTGGGCCCTTTGTGTACGTGGCGATCTATGATTGATGCGTTTTTAATTTTTTTTTTTTTAATACGAACTGTTCATGGGTTCCAATGAATAGTTAAGAAATTTTGTGGGTTTCTCTGATGAAGATGGTCTTACCATTCATTTTTTCTAAATAATGTAGATTTTATACGTATTTTGAGAAAAACTATAATGTTATTTTACTCGATGATACAACATTTTATATAACATTATAAAAAAAACACAATTTATGGTTCTGCTTATGTATATATACATAACCAATAAATCACAGAATTGACATAGAGATTCCAATTTTGACATCTTTTACACTTAAGAGGCCTTAAATAACAAAATTCGTGAAAATGTGTTGTTAAAGAAACAACTCATATATAATGGACCTACACTTTGATAAGATTATGTGGGGACTTTTTTTACTAGTTGTAACGTCATGCATGTGTACGAATTATTTCATTGTTTCTCAATTTTGTCATTATCCCACCAACAATTTCTGCATTCAATTATATATCCCAAATCTTTGTTGCATCGCGTACACCAATATATTGCTATATATATAGAGAAATACACAAAACTACACCCTTTCAACCCTCTCTTCACAAAACTACATCTAACTCAATATTTTCACAAATTTACACCCTTTCAAAATTTTAAAAGCTTGATTTATCATTTTAAAAGCTTGATTTACCATTTTAAAAATTACCAAAATTAAAATTTTTCATTTGAGTTCGCTAATTAGTGTTTAGAATATAATATTAAGGGGTAGAAATGTGTGGTTAGGGTTTATTTGAATTTAATTTTAAGTGTTTAGGTGTAGTTTTGTGAAATAATTTTTGAAATGGTGTAATTTTGTGAAATGTAATTCAAATTGTGTAGTTTTGTGATTCTTCCATATATATATATATGATACATTAAACATTATAATATGCACATGCAAAAATAACGCAATTTAATTATAAAAATTGTATTTTAAAACTGACTCAAATAATTGATAAGTTATCTTCACTTGTTTGAATTCTTTGTGTTGTCCGTGTCCATTCATATGTATGTATATGTATTATAAAAAAGTTGGCAAAAATTTAAGCATAAAATGGTAATAGAGGCATGGGTAGGATAGTGTTCCATTAGAGAATTTACCATCTCAATGATTAAATTCAGAACATTTCAATTATTGCTCTTTAATTTACGTACCTGTTTATAGTAGATAAATAAAATTTGATGTATCCTAAATCATCGGGCTTGAGAAAATGAGTTACATATATAAATTTAAACTTCCAACTAGGAACTAAAATGAAGCCTATCTTTAGGGCTTTTGAAATATACTTGTACATGCATTTCCGAGATATTATAGACTTATCTAGTTCAAGCTATTTATATGAGCTAGCCTTTATAGAAAATATTATTTTGAGGTCTACTAAACGACACCCTAATGTGAACATTTTATTTATTATTATGATGTTCAATAATTAATATTATATTAATTATTCCATTCTATTCTAGTATTTTTCATCAAAGATGATGATGTTTACGTAGACTAAAATGGATAACATATGTGCCAGCAAGAAAAAAAATTTTTGGAAGTTTAAAATTCTAAACTCTACGTTCAACAATAATAATAATAATAATAATAATAATAATAATAATAATAAAATAATAATAAATGTACGAATGCTGTGGTCGAAATTGGTTTTGAACTGCTGGATTTATCCTTTGACGTAGGACATAGGCCGATCTGCATTTGATGTGACATTGTAATAAGATCCTTCTTTTATTGTTGGAATTAAAACTTTCCATTGGACCCAACACATGTGGGTTTTTAATATCATCACAATATTTTATTCACTTTTCTTTTTTTGTTTTTTTCTCTTAATAATTTCCACTATATGAATTTGCATGCTTTCGAATTTCTACCGAAGTTTTCTTTATTGTATACTTGATTATTTGCCTTTAAAATTTGTTGATAACAATAACCTTGAATATCTTTAATTTTTCATTTTCTACTATTGTTGGTACATACAACCGATAATAATTTATAAATCTCGTTAATTACTTACAAAATTTGACCTAATCCTCATACAATTGTCAGCCAACGTAAATACTCATAAAAATTTACATAGTTAATTAATAAAGAGTTTATGATAGTCAATTGGTGCTTTTCAAATTTGATGTAGAGTGGTGCATTTTTGTTTTAAAAATTAAAAAAAAATATATAAATTGTGTTAGGAATAAAAACGAGCAATCGTCGTGTTCATTTTGAACTTGTGATAAATGTTGGTCCATACATATTAATTGATATTAGGAATGACAATGATCAGGACATGACACTCAAATATGTAAAATTTATATTATCTAATTTTTTATATAAAATATAATTGATTATCTATTTTCATAAAATTCATTGTCTTTTGCTATGCTATTAATCGTAGCAAGATTCACAAAAATGAATACCAAGAGGGAATATTTTCAATACTGAGAAGGGCATAACATTAGAGAGATGTTTATATGAATTAAACACAAGCATTATTTACTTCAAAAAATAATAACAATTTGTATATAATATTATAGATGTTAACTTTGCAAGTAGAAACAAACAAAATAAAAAAATTTACAAAAAAATCAAAGAACTCCCACACCAAAAACTAAATGTTAGTAGTAAAAGTAAAAAAATAAAGAATAGAAGAAAAACAAAAGGCCTCGTCATCGTCTGTTTACAAAAAACTCCCAAAACAAAATAAGTTAAACCAAAAAAACAAACACACACAAACAAACAACACCATTTAGGTCTTCTTAAGGAGAGGGCTCTTGTCTATGTATCAATCTCTGTCCTAAAAACTATAACATGTTTATCACAATTAATTAATTAGAATTGTTGTGAGATACATCTTCTAAGAGAACCCATGGACCGTTTTGTAGGCTGTTTAGTTTCTAGTTTCCACACAGAACCAATGTCTTGTGCTATTTTAACCGCGTCCATAGACGCACCCGAAAGCCCTCTCCTCGTAAACCCGACCGCGTATAGCCCTGTCCTCCCTTTCCAACCGCTATTTCCAACCGCTGTTTTCGGAAAACCATTCTTTGCAAAGAACTCACTCTCCTACACAAACACCACAATATCAGTTTAAAACATTCCAAAGAAAACAATAACAACCCGGTTCTTGATTCGGTTTACTAAACCAAACCCGGTTCTCAAAATTTCATTTTTGTTTTGATTTATTACCTGTAGCCAATAAGGGACGTTGCTGCGATAACCAGTAGCCATAACTACAGAGTCAACGTCTAGTTTTTCACCGTTAACGAGTTCGACTCTGTTTCCGACAAATCTTTTGATTCCCGGTACAACGTTGATTTTCCCTAACCGGATCTTCTCTAAAGCTCCGATATCAAGAACCGGTGTTTTGCCTTTTGCACTTTTTAGCTCCATAGGACCCATCTCTGGTCTTTTTAAACCGTATTTCTCAATGTTCCCAAGCACAAACCAGCTTATAACCAACAATAACTTGTCCACAAGCCATAAAGGTAGCCACTTTAACATCTTCATCGCTATCTCAAACGTTGATTTTCCCATTACTTCTCTAGGCATCACATGAACCTAAAAAAAATACATAAATTTTGATTAGTTTCTCAAAATCTTTGTAAAGTTTTGATTTTTATGTGATGGGTCGAATAAAGTTTTGATTTTTATGTGATTAGTCGTAATAAAGTTTCGATTTTGATGAACTTACGGAGCTACGAACAACCATGGAAGGCATAGCGAAGTGGTTAGCCAAGTCAAGAGAGACTTCCATGCCGGAGTTTCCACATCCGACGACGAGTACTTTCTTTCCGGCGAATTTCTCGCCGGACTTATAATCGCAGGCGTGAATAACCTCGCCGGAAAACTCAGAAAGCCCATCAATCTCCGGCATAACTCTCTCCGCGTTTTCTCCGGTAGCCACCACAAGCCACCGGCAAATATACTCAACAACCACCGTCGAGTCAAGACCGTTTGAAACTGTCTTGACTCGCCACAAACCGCTTGTCTCATCGAACCTAGCGGTCTGAACAGACTCGTTGAACTTAGGGTTTATCTCGAATCTTGTAGCGTAAGACTCAAGGTAGTCTATGAACTGTCGTTTTGTTGGGTACTCAGGGAAGTTTTCGGGGAAGGGCATTTTGGGTAATTGACAAAATTGTTTTGGGAGGTGAAGCTTGAGACGATCGTAAGTGCGTTTTTGCCATAGAGAAGCTATACAATCTGCTCTTTCGAGTACAACGAAAGGTACGTTTTGGTCGTGGAGACAAGCGGCCGTTGCTAAACCGGACGGTCCTGCTCCTACGATAACCGGTCCGTTGACCCAAATGCATCGGTTTTGTGTTGGTTCTTTATCGTTGTCTATTAAACGAAACATACTCTCCATTGTTTAGAATTTTACTTAATGTTTTTAGTGAGAGAGAGAGAGAGAGAAACAATGGATGTTTTTTTGTTGTTGTGAATGGTTTTTGAAATTGGAATGAAGATAGTGTTTGGAGGTTATGTTGCTTTATATAGAGAAGTGATCCCATGTGGCGTTGAAATATATTTTTTTCACTAGACGATATATATTTTTATATTTTCTTATTTGTAAAATCATTATGAGCTTTTATTAGTTAATCAATAACAAAGCAATGAGTATTTGTTTAGTATGGGAATGACCTTGGTCTAGTGGCATTCATAAGTCCACAGGAGGCAGGTAGCACCACCCCACCCGGGATCGATTCCCCGCGCCTACGATAGTGTAGGTTTGGCTAATGGGCCGGCCATTTGTGGCCCAAATGTTGACAAAAAAAAAAAAAGTATTTGTTTAGTATGATTTAATATGAAGCTTGTTGACAAAATATATAAGGGTGTCTTGGCTATTTAGACAGTTTTTTGAAAGTAATAGCGAAAATAGTTCGCACGTGAGTGGTATGTGTCAGTGAAATACAATGGACAGTAATAGAGTAAAGGAGCGCGTGAAGCTGTCCTGTGTGAAATTACTATTAAGGGTATATCATATATTTCTTTCTTCTCTCTTTTTTTTTTCTTTCTTCAACGTTCAGTATTTGTCTTTCTTGTATTCTCTCCTCTTATCTCTTATTTCTTTCTTTCCTCCCTCTCTTTTTCTTTCTTTCAAGTTGATTCAATAAATGTACAAATACACTTGTATTATCCAGTGGACAGTTCAGGTGTATAGTCGAATAACATTTGTTATAAATTTAGTGTACATGCTAACTATTCACTGGATTGTTATACGAAAAAAAGATGTCAATCGCCTGTACAATTTTACTTTTAACTGTCTAGTGAATTGTCGTACAAAATGTATAGTCGAATAACATTTGTCAGAGTGCATTTAATGCATTTGTTGATTTAATCATATAAAAAGTCAACAAATGCATTAAATGCACTTTGACGGAGAGAAAATGCATGTTTGAGAGCATTAAATGATGTTATCATGGACGATGTACATATATATAGAATGCAAAGTTATTATGTGATCATCCAATCTTCTCTTTCTTCGGCTTTTTTCTTTCTTTTCTTTTTTCTTCTTCCTTTCAAAAACCTTACGAGTCAACTCAGTATATTACATCAATTATACGACAGTTCTATCAGATGTACAATATTCTCATGTACACTTTTGTCTGTACAAATATAAAAATTTCGTATGACTGTCCACTAGACTTGCCGACTCAACAATCCAGTGGATTTTGTACGACAATTCATTGGACAGTTAAAAATAAACTGTACAGACGATTGACATCTCTTTTTCATATAACAATCCAGTGGATAGTACAAATGAATTTGTACATTTATTAAATCAACGTGGAATAAAGAAAAAAGAGAGGGAGAAGAGAAGAAATAAATAAGAGAGAAGAGAAGAGGGAGACAAGAAAAAGAGAAGAAAAAGAGAAAAAAGAAGATAACGACAAATTGTACATATATAAGTGTATAGTTAGTATCCACCGTATAAAGTGTACAAATCAGTTGTACAATCTTATTATCTAATTATTCGTCTGTACATATAAAGTTGTATAATTAAAATTGTATAATGTAATATATCTTAATTTATTCTCTAAACTTATGAATTTAACTCTAGATTCAATTTGTAAATTTTATATAATAAGAAAAGCGTGGAGAAGACAAAGAGGAGAGAAAAAAAGAAAGAGAAAAAAAATGAAGAAGAAACGTGGAAAATGGCACACCTTGTAAATAACACAAAACATATACCCATTGTGGACTTTTAATCAAACGATATGGCAGGACCAACAGTCCAAAACTGCATTACAAATAGTGACAGGTCTGTTTTACAAAAACTGACCAAAAAGCCAATATACCCAATAAATAAATAGAGAGTATTGGTAGCTATTTATTTATATATTATTTTTGAAGTACTAATTTGAACATGTCCAAAAAATCACACTTATTTACACATCATGCCATTGAACATAAAAGGAAATATTTTTGAACATTTAATTACGAAAAACCAAATAAGGAAATATTACAATCCTCTTAAAGAAATTATGTAAAAAAATATTAAAGAAATTATGTAAAAAATATTTGAAAAACAAAATAAAAATATAATTCACATAAATACATTATTACATAGTTTTTTTTATAAAAAAATACCATTAAAATTTTATTTAAATCAAAACAGGTTTAATTCATATTATTAAGAATTTAAAAACGAGTTAAAACATTTTTTTGTCAAAAATATCAAACAATAAAAAATAATTTAACGGGTTCGATTTCTGGAAATATTCTAGATAAATGACATTAAGTTTGAAAATAATGATTAAACTTTATCATAAACAAATTTCAGGTATTTCGGGTTCAAATCTAGAAATTTGTTTTGGTTCCGGGTTTTCAGGTAGTAAATTTCTCAATTTGTTCCCCTTATTTATTTTTGGAACGGTTTCGGTTCAAATATAATTATAATTATTATTATTTTAAATAATTTTTGGGTAGTTAGAGTAGTTTAGTTTAGTTCTAAAAAATGGAGTTCGGTTCGGATTCGATTTCGGGTAATATGGTAGTAAATTTCCCTATACATTCGAGTTATTTGTTTTTAGGATCGGTATTGATTTGGGGATTTCAGTTTGGTTTGGGTTCGGTATTTCGGATCCGAAAGTTTTGTCCATCCCTAATTTTTATAGTTTATAATAGTTTGGAATAAACCAACTTACAAATTATATTAAGATTTTGCTATATAAAATCTAATTCTCATTATATATTTATTTGCATAAACAATAAAAAAACAAAATATTCTTTAGAAATTCTGAATATTTTTATTTATTTTACAAAAACAGAAAAAATATTACAAACTTCTAAATTAACTGTATATATAAAATTATTTGTAAAAACATAAATCCGTGGTACACCACGGATTAAATCCTAGTTTATTTTAAAAGCTAATGGTGTGTGAAGGTTTAGCACTTTTAAATAAACAATGATAATGCTCGAAGACAAAGTCATATTTCTGTATTGGGAAATACGTAAATACTACCGACTATTTTTGTGTGTGACTAATTTATTAGTTAAAAAAACTTTAATTCACTCAAGTTACTATAATATTAATATCTACCACTTTAATTAAGTGATTTAATTAGCTTTGACAAAAAAAAGATTTAATTAGCTGACGCGTGGAAATAATACGAAGGTAATTAAAAGTGATGGAATTAGGGAGCAACGATGGTGACGTGTCTTCGATGAACTGATTATTCTTGCGGGACCCGCAAGAGGAAGCCACGTGGGTGAGAAAATGATGACGTGGAAGGGGAAGCCACGTGGAGAGGATGTGGAGACAAGCTGTGTATTACTGTGGAACCAAATGTATAAAGCCACATCAAACCCATTCCTCTTAATTCCTCTCAATTAATTAAGCTTCTCCATTATTATTATTTTCTTGGTCCCACATTTTTTTCATTTTTTATAAATATGAATATGGTTTTTGAAAACATAGATAATACTGATTGTTTTTATTTATTGCAATACAAAATGATAAAAGAAGTTTCCTATATATATGTTAAAATTTAAATTAGGTAACAAAATATGTGATATGTATATGATTAAGGAGGGCTTTATTAGCTTTAATAAAGTATGAATAACACGATTTTAACTTTTATAGCTAAGTTATGAATGCTAGCCAAGTGATAGTGACTAACTTAGTTATCTTTTCTCTTATAGGTACTTGTAATCACAATCCTAAAGTGCATTTTTCAAAGTATTCTTAAAAAAAGAGATTCATATTGGTGGCTATGAGTGTGTCAAAAGAATAAATATTAAAATTAGAGGATCCCACAAAAATCCACTAGAAGAGATTGTAAGAATTAAGAAGAGCCCTAATAAGAGATATAAACCCATGTGCATGGAACCTTGGTTTCAATGGATTTTTCTCTTCTTTTCATGTCATAACATTTTGGACGCTTTAAGTTTGGCATCAAGATATACATATATATAAACTCACCAATATATGTATTATATATGAGCAAATTTATATATATGAAAGATATGCTCTCATGATCACATACGTACAATTAGCTTTTTTTCATAAAGAATATTAAGTACTTTGGGATATGGGTTACTAGAAAAGCTTATTAGGTATGGATCAATGTATTATCATCGTGCATGATTCACGACCACTTATAGTTAAGAACTTTTTGTTTCTAATCATGATAATCGAAACGTACCAAACTCTTTGTTATAATAATTATTACAACATTATTAATGTATTATATTATATATACTTCAATATTATTAACCATATATTAACCCATTTATTTATGTGATAGAGAGAACGAGAGAGTGGTCACTCAATTCTCTCACGAACGTTGTTGGTCACCTTATTGTACGATTTTAATTTTAAAGTATATATACTTTTTTTTTTGGTTTTTGTCGTTGGATTTTTGTAATAACAATTCATATGGCAGCTTTATCAATTTTGTTTTTATGCTAATTTATTTTTATGTGAAGTTTATGCAGTTTCTATGCTAATTTTATCAAAAAATTTAAGCAAAGTTAGAAAAATATCAAATTTAAGTAAATATGAGATTAAACGATAACCAATAAAATGGTTAGTTACGGCTTAGAAAGAAAGATGGAATCATTAGGATATAAATCATTTCATCACAAGTAGGCGTAAAGTAAAATGTGCTTATCATTTGCCGCAGAAAGTTTATGATTTTATTTAATCATTTTTGATTATAATAACATAAAATAATTAACAACTATATATGTATATGCATAATGTATTGCTCATCGTTTATTTACCACCGTCGTTTTTAAATATAAAAAAACTATACAACAACACAAAATAATTTTAGGATTACGCTTTGAGCATTATTGTAAAGTTGGGACCATTTCCGAGATTATAACAGCTTTTTAAGATTTAAAAATTGGTTACTGCAATGATAAAGGTTTATTTTTACCCTTATGCTAGTTTATATTATTTTCTGAAAATATAATGACACTAGTAACAATGATTCATACATATAATGAGTAGTGAAAATTGATAAAATAATATGACGTCTTTCAGAGTTTATCCATTATTGAAAACATTTTTTTTATAATTTGAGATAACTAGCATTCAAGCGAAGAGATGAATATAGTTTAAACCAAAAGAGAAATAAAATAACATGCGTCATAAAAAGACAATTGAAATATAAAATAAATTCATATCATAGAGATAGAGGAACAAGAGATCATTAAAAAATCTATATACAAGAGCCAATTAGTTATAATAATTATAATAATTCATCCATTTTATATAATCTATTTAGCAAATTCGAACTCCTTAGATTTTAGAAGATCTCGTGAAGCTAACTCCACCAATACATTACGCAGATCTGACTAGCACTATACCTAAAAATACATAAATTTATATTATACTATACAATTAGTGGTGCTAATAATTGAACAAAACCTCATATACTTGAATAATGTCGAATATTTGGTCGCTTTATTTTGGGTTTTTATTTAGGCCGCAATAAACATATGGATTTTAATTAACATAACTATATATTCTCTTGCTAGACATAAAATCTTATAAAGATTATAAACACCAAAGCCTATGCGAATAAGGGATTTTGTTTTAGTCAAGACTATAATTTTTTTTTTGTAAAGTCAATTTATATTCACCATGTTTCCAATATTTTTATTTCTCATTTATAAATTATGTGTCAACTAAAAGGAGCAGATCTTAATAGGTGATCTTTTATAAACATTTTGACAGCTTAATTGGTCTGAAAATTTTGGTCTACTATGAACTGTTAAAAGAATATAATTTGATATTTTATTGTTAAGACAAGTTTTCTCTAGTGTAACATATATGATAAATCTTATGATAGACCAAAATTAGATACCAAACAGATTGAAATATATCGAGTTATTGGGTAGAAGATTGAAGCTAAAGTGTGCGTCATGCCCATATCATATCCTTGAACTGATCACATGTAATAGAATATGAACTTTATATAAACTAATTAAGAAAATCATAATAATTATGCGACTATTTGTCACACCAATTATTATACACTTTTTGTATAACCAAAACGAATATATAAAAAGATTATTGCCTACGTCGACGATTGTAAACGCATAGAAATTAACCAACATTACAATATTAGTTGAAATAAACTTCAAATTTGAGAAAATATATATTTTGTCAGAAATTTTTATATAATAACATAAATATGGGATGTTTAATATATTAATTGAAACTAGGTACCGCCCAATTTCGAATAAAGAGACATAGAAACCAATGAACTCAAACCCCAAGGGATTTAATTATGGTCCCAATTTAAATCTCATATTTAGCTGTAAACCGGAATTTAGTTAAACCGAAAGCTGGACCAAAAAGCTATTACTAATTAATTAATACTTTTAAATTAATTGTTTAAAATGATGATAACATGTGGTTAGACTTAATGAGACGTGGTAGATAGTGATTAACTTCAGGTTCATGGAAGAGTTTTCTTGCATGGTACATGACTTATATCCACATGCATAAACATTATGTTTTTATATAATATTATTTATTTTATTAAAATAGTGTGGCTAATGGGTGTTAACCATGTTCTCTAATTCCCACATTATGGTAACCAACTAATGATTATAAAATTACTACTTTTAAAGGAAATGTTTATTTAATTATTATCACTCTGCTGATTACTTAAAAGAGTTTTTGATTTTGACCATCTTTCGGTTGTATAATTTCTTATTATCAAGATTTGTTTTTAGTTAGACGGAATTATATATTCGTTTGCATGATATAACTAAAATTATAAGAAAGTCAACATGAATTAAAACATATTTTTTTTAGTTGAGTATTATGTTGTCAATTTTAGCTCATTTTGTGAAAATGTGTTGAATTCTTTTTCATGACCATAACATAATTTGATAGTTAATCTATATTATTAAAAGAGAAGACAAAACGACTATGTGTCGCGACCAGAGAGATTTGAGGAAATTTTCTATTTTTGCGTTTATACCCTTATATTTTAGCCTCATTTAAAATTATGCATATATTTTACTTTTTGCGTTTTTACCCTTATATTTTGCCTTAATAAAAAATTTGTCTCAATTTATTTCCGTATTTTTTTGTATAATCCAATTTTGTCCTACGTGGAACACAAACCCTAGTATTAGTATATAGTATCATCATCTTGAATTTTCCCAGCCAATAGTTTTCATGCCTTGTATGTGACTTAATTATATCCACATATGAATTAAAAAAAAATCGGAATCTTTCATTTTCTATTATAATCTCACAAGAAAATTCATATAGAGATATTATTCCGACACAAGAAATAACGACCAAGACATAAATATTCTATACATTATATATGAAATTGGTATTATAGTCGTATACGTATAATTAACCAACACTAACAAGAGTGGATATTTGGACATATGAATCGCATTAAGTCAAAATTTAAAACAATTATTTAGTTGGTATACTATATATATATATTTTTGAAATTGTACTATATATATTAACATATACTTATATGGTTAAAGTATTAGAGATGAATTTTGGAATGTAAACAAATTGTGTGCGATAATGCAATGAACATTCATGAAGAGACGTGACCTTTCACCTAAACATCAACCCTTGGGATGCTATAGGGACATTTGTTTTACTTCACTAATCTCATTTTGCTAAGTTTTGAATAAGGAATTGCTTGAATCGATAAAATGTGCCACATGCATAATCTACGTATACTATACGTCCCGCGTAGGCGCATATATCGGTCTTTAGTATTTTGTTTCTGTCACGTGACATTTGTCAAAAATAAAAAATTCTCAAACACCATGCATATAAAACATTACGAATGAACGTATCCTTTTTTTTTTACCAAACTAGTTAATCATAAATTATAATATATTTTTAAGTGTGTGACAAAAAATAAATATATTTTCTAAGTAAATTTCAAATGTTTTGGAAAATTATATATGTTGACTAATATGTACAATATTGATATATGACGTGCCAATCGTGATATCCTTCGGTGCGAGTAGTATTTATAAATAAATGTGGCCTAATAATATAATACATTTGATGGAGAAAAATTAAGACACAACTTTAATTTAAATTATCCGACACATAATTGTATGTATTAATTATATATTTGTATTCTTAACCCCAATTACATCGTTGTAGTTTAGACTCTTAGAGTTTTCAACGATTCATAGAGGTAGATGATAAACTAAACAACATATTAATGTTCTAAAGTCAACTAATATTTTATTCATCTTATTATAAATGAAATGATATTCCGAATATATTAATGAGATTGAGGGAAGATTGGTCCAATTTTGAGTAATGAATATTGATTATCCCATATAGTAACAAAGAAAAAACAAAATTGTAAACTTGAAAAAATGCACCACGACCACGAGGGAGATGGTGTTAAACCATTGTACCATACCATATTACAAGAAAATAGTACAAAGTTTTTATGTATTATGGTCCCTATGGTTAGAAAAAATATTCAATTATAAATGGTCCAAAGTTTGATCAATTCATCCAAGTGGACACACTCCTATCAAATAACTTCATAATTATTTTCACAATTGGTTCTTATGTATTTATTGGAGAGTAGGTTTGTGTAACGGTTAAATTGTAACTCATTAATGTAATATATTAGACCCGAAGTGACTTTTCCGAATGAAGAATTTTCTTGGTATATAATATACTAGATGAAATCCCGCGTAATACGCGGATAAATTACATAAAAACATTTTATAATTATATATTAATATTGTTAGTAAATTTGTTATAAAAATAACACATTTTTTGTTTTATTACATTGTTTTTGTTATTTACATGAAAAAACATTTGTTTTAAATTAATAATTAGATAGTGGATCCATGAAGATAACAAATAAGTTATCATAGAGATTTTCTTTATTTTTTCAAGTAATTTTACGTTTTTATTTTTTATTTTTTCTTATTTCTATTTTTTTATTGATTATTTCTTAAAATATTCTTAAATTTTTCTTTTTCTATGTTATTTTCTTTATTTCTGATTTTTTTATTTTTCAATATTTCGGATTAATTTATTTTATTTCTAATTATTAGATAATTAATGTTAATTTTTTATTTTGATTATTTTCCTTATTTCTGTTTTTTTCTCAATATTGTTAAGTTTCCATTTTAAAAGATGTTTACATATCAATTTTAATACACATGTCACGATATGAACTAATTAATAAGATTATTTGATAATTAATGTATAATATAATAAAATTATTTGATATTTAATATTAAGTTTTTTATTTTTGATTATTTTCCTTATTTCTGTTTTTTCTCAATATTGTTAAGTTTCCATTTTATAAAATGTATAGTTATCAAATTTAATACGCATGTCACGATCTCAAATAATCATTACAAATGTTACGATATGAGTACTAACCATTACGCGTATTTCGTTATTCCTTACGTCCACAATATAACCAATTGCATGTGCATTAAATTTTAACATATTAAGTGAGTATCTTATATAATAAGATATAAATTATTTATATATATGTACATTATTTATCTTACCTTATAAGTCATTGGTCATGTCCAACCTTTTGATCAAGTTTTAATATGTTAAAATTCTAAATTTCTGTAATGGAATTTTGTAGATTTCTTGACCAACACTTGTAATTTTTGTTGTAAACCTGATAAAAGATTGATGGTTTGAGACTTTGTATTTCTTTGTATTAGCAGATTGTGCGTTGAAATCACATATTTCAATGATGTTTCCCTCCATTAGTTGATCTCCACACTTTTGAATCATTGAGTGATGCACGAATTCTTGAATTGTATTTTCTTTTAAAAAATAATGATTATTATTAAATTACATAAACAATAGATATTGTATTGAGAGTACTTTTTCTAGTATATATACATTTTCATCAATTAGTATTATTTCGACTCTCATAAGAACATTATTTGCTTTAGAATTTCTAGCTTCCCACTTTCGAATAACACGAACTATCGTACGACGGTAAGGACGGTTTCGATCTAATTGATTTAGTGTGAAGTAAGATTTTTGGTTTTTAGAAAAGTATGAAAATCATCTTTTTATCTGTTTAAGTTAAAAAAAAAAAAATTAATGATAGTAAATATAACAAAGAAAAGAACACAATGAAATTTAGTGATTTTAGATATGTATATATAAATGTAGTGAAAACTTTTTCTTTTTAGATACTCATATCTGTTTAGTTATTTTTTTCTTTTTTTTTTTGGTTTTTCCTTCCTTTTTTTCTTATTTTTGGTTTGCCTTTTTTTCCTAAACGTTACTTTTTTCTCTTCTTTTAAAATTATTAACATTTTTTATAAAAATTATTAACATTATTAACATTTTTTCATAAACATTATTAACATTATATTTATATTAAAAATTGAACTTAACACGTGTTTTGCACAACTTATTCCTTCCCAATTATTAACATTATTATATTTATTCTACATTATTAACATTATATCTTAACACATGTTTCTATTTATATTTCTTCCCAATTATTAACATTATTATATCTATTCTACATTATTAACATTATTAATTAACACGTGTTTCTATTTATATTTCTTCCCAATTATTAACATTATATCTATTCTATATTGACACGTGTCACGATCTGGTGAGTTATATTGTGACACGTGTCACGATCTGATGATTAACATTATATCTTAACACATGTTTCTATTTATATTTCTTCCCAATTATTAACATTATTATATATATTCTACATTATTAACATTATTAATTAACACGTGTTTCTATTTATATTTCTTCCCAATTATTAACATTATATCTATTCTATATTGACACGTGTCACGATCTGGTGAGTTATATTGTGACACGTGTCACGATCTGATGAGTTATAATTTTACGCGCTCTCTTTTATATAATAAGATATCACTACTATATATAGAAGAAAAGTTATATAATATCAAATTTGACCTCTCAAGCCCAAGCCTTTTCTTGTTTTTACAAATGGACATGTCTCAAAAGAATTCGATATTTGGTCTCTTGGGTCTCAAGAGTCAAAGACCAATTTAGATACTGAAACTTCATATTTTGAGACCTAAAATTGTCTATAATGGATACATACTCCACACATTGCACACAAAGACTCTATATTGGATTCATTATTTAGTTTTTATTGTGATATTGGATGAAGAACAAGCAAAAAGAACAAAAAATTTTAAAATATCATATTGTCTAGAATTTCTAAAAAACCGTTTAAATAAATCTTAAGAAAACCCTAAAATACTAACCCTAGCAAATATTGATTCATGTGTCTTATTAGAAATCTCGATTTAGGGTTTTCTTGGAGAGGATTAGGTCAGGTTATATGTGTTTTTTTCCCCAATAATCTCAATTTATATATAAAGAAGACATAGGCAATTAACAAAAAAAAAAAAAAAAAAGAAGACATAGGCTTGTGTAGCAAGGTCTTCTTTTGTCGTGTTTAGCACGGCCCAAATATTCAATTCCTTGTGGACAAATATTTTATTTGTTATTTACTTTTTGCTTCTTTAGCAAGTTGTGGATTCAAATTAGTGAATATATTAATTAGTGAAAAACTTTTAAAACCAGACTTAAATCCAACAAATTACAACTTGGTGTCAGTGGGGTTAAAGTTTGTGAATTATAATATCACAAAAAATGAATACTTATATTCTACCGAAAGAAATAAGAAATATGAATATAGTATAAATGATAAAATCTATAAAGCAAACCTATATTGAAATGTTTCAACAAATCTTAACCTTCTAATAAGAAACTCTTTGGTTATTACTAGTACTACTTTGTACAAAGATTGGATCTACATTTTATTTCTTATTTAAGAAATCAAGACTATCCTAACGTTTCAATCATTGAAGAAGTGATTCTAAATCGAAAACCAATGTAGTAGCATTGTCCTGACCAGACAAGGGGCAAACCGGACCTGGCAGAGTAGTCGCATTGTCCATGAGCCAGTCTTCAAACTCCGACAAAGCTTTATTGGTGTTTATTCCTGATTGGTTTTGTTGTTGCTGGTTCGCCGGAGGATGACTAATGCTCGATGGAACCGTCGCTGCAGACTGAGCTGCACTTGTCTGAACATAACCGGAATACATATTCTGATTAAAATGCTTATCAAACACTTTGTCCTGAGATTCCGGCACAGTTGAGATATAGCCAGTAACAATATTCTGTTGGCTGCCTTGTATAGGCGTTGGAGAAGGAGGAGCGTTACGAGTATACTGTGAGCTTTGAACATTGTTAGGCTTACTGTTATGCTTATCGTATACATTGGTCTGAGATTCAGGCACATGTAAGATATAGCCAGTATCAATCCTCTGTTGGCTGCCTTCTATAGGTGTGGGAGGAGGAGCGTTACGAGTATACTGTGAGCTTTGAACATTGTTAGGCTTACTATTATGCTTATCGTATACTTTGGTCTGAGATTCAGGCACATGTAAGATAGAGCCAGTAACAATCCTCTGTTGGCTGCCTTCTATAGGCGTGGGAGGAGCGTTACGAGTATACTGTGAGCCTTGAGCATTGTTAGGCTTACTGTTATGCTTATCGTATACTTTGTTCTGCGATTCATGCACATGTGAGATAGAGCTAGTAACAATCCTCTGCTGGCTGCCTTGTATAGGCGTGGGAGGAGGAACGCTACGAGTATACTGTGAGCGTTGAGCAGTGTTCTGCTTACTGTTATCCGTCCGATAAACGCCACCGCTTGGTCTTCGCGTGCATTTGAATGAATTGGGAGAGACACCCAAGGGACTCGGCTTACCAATATAACTACGAGATTCAAAACCGGGAGGTTGCTGAGCGGTTCTTGGTTGCTCGGTTCTGTAGCCAGGTCTAGTGTACGTATTTGGCTGAGTACCAACTCTAGCAGGTGTGGAGCAAGGCCGGACTCCGAACTTGTTTACAGGGGAAGACGGGTTTTGAGGCAACGGTATAGAGCGAGGCTGAGAAACATGTTGTACTCGAGGTGCGGTTAAACAAGGTTTTGAAACAGGACAAGGAAGCAACTTTCCTGTCCTGAGGCTTTCGCGTTGATTCTTCCATATCTGTTCTCTATCATTAGCATGACAATGATCAGTGCTAGAGAAAGAAACACACCAGTGTACACACGGAGCACGAATGTCGCAAACATAGCAATGACACTGTAAAACAACAAAACCAATACAAGAAAATTAACAAGAAATAACATCATCATCACTACTCAAAAAACGTCACAGAGTCTCTTACCATGTCACAGTAATTTTGGTGTGAAGTTGATTTAAAAGGGTACTTAGCACAATCATGTCGTGGATGCGGATAATCTCTACAAGCTATCTACAAAAATTCAAAAAACATAAACCCTTAAGAGATTTGCTATATTACATGGAAACATAACACAATGAAGAATCTTATACATAGTGGCTTCAAAAGTTGAGATTTTTTACCTCACCCTTTTGACCTAATACAACTACTTCATCGGAATCGTGACTATCATTCGAAGTAGCCTTCTCCGTCGTTATCTTGTAAGGATCATAATCCAAGACCACACAATCTTCATCATCATAATCCTCCACCGTTGGATTGCTTTTGGGTTTCGTATCGGAGATTCCATCGAACCAATCAGAGTAGTCCACGAAAAGATTATTACCCTCGTCGTCTTCCTCCTCGTCTGAACTAAGATCTATGACTAAATGATTCATCGATGCTTTCAGAAACGGGACGAAATTCAAATTAAAAGAGAGAAGAAGACTTTATAAAACATTTGAGTTTTGCAGGCGCAGATTTAGAAAAGAAACAGAAAAAATTAGGGCTTCAAAAGTTTTAGAATCGGAGAAGATAACAATAAAAAAGCGTATTTGACGATTGAGGGTAAATACGTCAAATCACATTAATTACTTAATTATAAGGCCTGTCCCATATCCAACAAGTGATTAATAATTATAAAAATTGACTTATTGACAAAATTTCGTCAATTTATATTTAATAATATTAATACTGATAAAATGTTGGGTCCCACTTAAAAGTGAGAAACCCTCCAAAAATAGGCGTATGCCACGTAAGCGTGGAGAGCGCACGGTATTCTTTAGTAAAAGGCGAAAGAATAGTTCGCTTTGTGCTCACCACATGGCTGCGTGATTTTCAAACAAAGGAGAGTGAAGTGTATTTATACTACACATGCCACTAACAAAACGTTTCGTCTTTCCGATGTGGGAGATTTTTAAACCTTCTTATTATTAAAAGGCCTTGTTTCTGTGTAGTATTATTAGGCCTATGTATTTATTATAACGGATCTCCTCTAGCCTTTTTTGTTTCTTTTACTTGGTCAAGAATATTTATTTTCTGTATTTTTTTTTTTTTTATTACATCATTTTCTGTATTTTCTTAAATAGGAAATTAGGAATGTGTAATAATATCTAAACCGGATTTAGTTTTGGTTTAATGATCATAGATATGTGATTTTGAACTCTTTAGCAAAGATTGAGCTATGTTTATGGATTTTAAGGTGGATTATATGTTTTGCTAAAACACAAACTTCAATATTTAATATTTGAAATAAATAGATTTAAGGTTTTTTCTTTTACAATTATTCCTAGCTTCATTAAATCATGGATTAATAAAATTTGGTGAGAACAAATCCTAAGTAATTAAAGAACTCTAATGAGAGTTAAGAACTCAAGTTAAATTACCAAAACTAGGAGTGTGTGTATATAAGAATGATTATGAAATCAAAAAAGAGTCAAATGTAACACATAATAATAACAATAATACAATGTTTGGTTCATATATAGAAGAAAAAAAGTCACACACCCCTCATGTCTTTTTAACAAACTGTAAGCCGTTTTGGTAAGAGTACCGTTCCATAAACCTCATGAACCTGTCCCATTCTTTAGGAGACCGCATCACGTGCTTCGCGACGATCCCTTCAGGTTTACCGTTAATGAACCTAGCGTTCACGTCCGTGGACTGAATCACACCTTCCTCGTCGATCATGTACAATCCCGTAATCTCTCCTACCTCGCCGCTAGAGTCGAAAACCGATGGCTGGTCGAATGTGAATAGCGCCATTCCGTTAGATCCGTCTCTTGATCGAGTCAGCTTGACGTCCGGGATCGTCATCTCGTCTGTTCCTTGGATGAATTGGAGCACCGGTTTCGCCATCATTGTTATTGTGGTCGGTTTTCGCGGTTTTAGAGTTGTTCGGGTGGAGGTTTGTTGGCTAATGCGATAGCCGGTGAAGGATGAGGAGTGTGTGGTGGGAAGAACAGAACATGAAGATAAGACAATGCCTGTCCACAAAACCAAAAACAAATCTCTTTTAAAATTAATTGATACTAACCCAAATTAAAAAAAAAAACATAACATTTTTTACCTTCAATTTCAATAAAAACATGAACTATAATCAACAATTGACCAAGATTTAAGAACACATTTTAACTGTGACCACAAGATACAAGAAATAATATTTATACTTTGGAGAAATCAACCTAAAACTATACTGATTAGTTATTTTATAATCAATTCACGGCGAGAAAATTGGTCGTTACAGTGTCGGAATCAGCATTATATAAGAAAACTATATTACATAGAGAAAAACATAATCAACATTACATGCAAATGCAATATGAAGATGTTAAAAGGAAGAGAGACACAAGTACCTGAGCGAGAAACATCACGTGGAGAATTAGCCACAGAAGCTAAAGACCCTATCGAACGAAAACAAGCCATTTTCTCAAGAGATTAGACAGTAGAGAGAAGAGGAGGAGGAGGGAGGAGAAGATGAAGCAAAGCTCTGTTGTGGTAAATGGAGAATCGTGACGTGTCACCACCAAAGCCGTTCCTTTGATTGGATACCGTCATCGTCTCCTTTATGGGCTTTTTCTGAACTTTGGGCCCAACGTAAGACCAAGCTTGATTTGACTTTTGGCCCAATGTGTTGACTATAAATTGAAGACCAAATATGATTTCTTGAAATATTATTGACACAAAATAATCATCATGAAGAATTATTTTCCTTCTAAAAAATATCATCAACCATATTCATAGTTTACTTAAAACTGTAATTAAGCTCAACAAATTGTCGTGATTACAATATAAAGTGCGTAAAATATTTAATACAAAATCAAGACAACATAAAATTGGGAGTCTCGTGGAAAGTAAAGACTAAAGAGGATCAAGCAACAACACAAGTAAAAGAAGAATCTAAATTTACAGACAAAAGCACACTCAAGGGCTTCATTACACTTTGGTTTTGAGTTTTTTTTGTTGTAACTCATTTGCGGATAGACAATAGCTCGAAACTTCTGAGAGCATCGTCACGTGCGGTCCTAGAAGCAGCCACTCTGTTCCGGTTAAAGGCAGAGGCCGTCTTTGACTCGTACCCGCTCACAGCAGCTGCCGCTTGTGCTCTCTGAAAGACAGATGGACGGCTACCACTACCGCCGTTTGATGCCACACGGCTCGAGCTGCGGCTCTCTCCTTGTTCACCTGATGAGCTTGGTCTACTTCCCGAAGCCACTGCTCTCCTCGATGCACTGCCGTATCTAGAAGTGCTTCTTCCTTTCTCAGCTATCATGTTCTATAAAACATACATCAAGTGTATCAACTCGTGCACATTGTATGGAGATTTTGATATCTAAGACAATGATGATTATAGAGATTTTTTACCGCGACAGGTTTTATTGGTGAAGGAACATCATCGAGAGTTCGATGTCTGGTATGGTTTTGTTGGGGACTGGGTCCTGTAGCGTTCCTTCGAGTGAATGCTTCAACAGCACCTGAGAATTTGTCGCGTATTTCTCTCCCAACTGCAATGCATAGACATGACTAAAAGATCAGAACCAGCCACTTTTTGAATAGAAGATATAAGAAAAAAGTGTGAGATGACCTGAAATCCTTTCAGGTCTTTCAGCAGACGGTCCTGCAGCCATTGCTGGTTTACTGGTACGGTGCTGAAGAAGAGAGACAGAGATAGTACTAAGGAATCAAAGTGAGTAAAGAGTCTATATAGAGAAGTTTAAGGATAAGTGTACCCACCCTCCCGTCAGAGCTGGATCGGGAACCTGAACTACTCTGAGGGTGTTTCAATGCAGTCCAGTCAAATATATAGTCAAATTGATAACCTGATAATACCGTTATAACTCATTAGTTATGAAAATATTGAAGAAGCAAAGGTATAGCGGCTACAAGAGATGAACAATCTCTATGGACAAGTACTAGAGAACAACTTTTTAGGAAAGGCTACTTTATAGCCTCTGAAAAATGCAAACCTTCACGGATAAACAAGTCTCGGAATAGCCTCCTTAGGTATGAGTAGTCAGGTTTGTCTTCGAATCGTAAAGACCTGCAGTACTGAAAGTATGATACAAATTCGGGTGGATGTGACTTGCACAAGACCTGTTAAAAGTGTCATAGAACAGTTAGCTTGTGATTTATATGACACTGAGAGAGCTTATTTGTTTTCACCATACCTCTATAGGAGTTGAAACTTTCTTCTCACTGATTCTGTCATATTTCTGCTTCTTTGTGCCAGCTTTTAGTCCTTGCCATGGGAGGCTGAAAAAAGAAAACCCCAGAAAAATCAGACAAGAACAAGAATGTACAAAGATCTAAACAGAAAATAGGATATGTATCCACAAACCTTCCTCTCAGGAAATACATAAGCACATAACCAAGAGACTCCAGATCATCCCTTCGACTTTGCTCTGCAACATATTCACAAACAGGCACACATTTAGGAAGTGTATCCACAACTGTGGAGAGGATCTCAAGTGGTTCTTTGAATTGCTTACCAATACCAAGATGAGTGTTGACACTAGCATATCGCGCTGTGCCAGTAAGGTTCTTGTTTTCTCTGTAATGAAAACAACATGAGTATCTGTAAGAATTTGGGTAGAAAAAATGATAGAAGTTTACAGAGATGCACATGAAAGCTCCATATTCACCTGTAGGGGATGTGCCTATGTGTTTGGAGATCCCTATACTTCTTTGCAAGGCCAAAATCAATGACATACACCTAGACACACATTATTCGAGACATAATTTCAGCTTCTATTTATACATATTCAGCTATAAAGTTCTGTTTCTTATACTGTATGAAATCTAAATGGACAAACTTTAGTTGAAAAGAAAGCAAAAGAAGAAACTTATGTTCAAAACTACCACCAACAATAACAAAGAAAGAGAAGATGGAATCTAAGAAAACTTTCGCTATGAGAATCATCGGTTCATGAGTAACAATGCTTAAAAAACAGCACCTGGTTTGCTTTCCGACCAAGTCCCATCAAGAAGTTGTCTGGTTTTATGTCGCGGTGAAGAAACCCCCTCGAATGCATATATTCGACTCTGCTAATCTACAGCGACAAATAAACATTTTATTTAAAAAAAACTCCAAACTCGTAACCTGATTTAGCACTTGATAATACTCACCAGTTGATCCGCAAGCATCAAAACCGCCTTTAAAGTGAGCCTCCTATTACAATAGTTGAACAAATCTTCCAAACTCGGACCGAGCAGATCAATGACCATTGCATTATAATCTCCCTGAACACCAAACCACTTTATGCTAGGGATTCCAGCTACACCACATTAAACCGAAAATTACAATATCAGATTTCACAGATAGAACATGTTTTCATTCAAATCAGCACAACAATAACAACAACAACAACTAAAGCAAAACTCATCTCAAAGTTGTAAAACTTACTTCCTCCTTGTAAAAGCATGTATATCTTAGACTCATAATGAAGCTGCGGATGCTTAGTTTTCGCAGGCTCCTTCAAAAATTCATCATAAACATAAGATACAATACAACTTCTGTTTATTGAAACATCAAAGTATAAAGCTTAGAATCAAGAACTTAATAACAATACCAGCTTAACAGCGACCTCTTCTCCGGTTTGTAAACTTATGCCTGAAATATAATTTTTCAATAACAGATTCGATTCATATGTAAAGCAAAATCGATACAAAAATTGAATACACAGAGACGTAATTTGATTAAAAAAGCAAAAAAAAAAAAACTAACCGAGAAAAAGCTCGCCGAAAGAGCCACCGCCGATTTTCCGACCAAGCTTGAACTTACCGCCGATTACATTATCCATCTTTGTCTCCATAGAAGAAGAATCACCACAACGACAGGTCTCTGTATTACAAAACCCTAATTAAAAACCAAGTCCTGAATAAAATCAGCTAATCATCATCGGAGATCGAATCAAAGTCAACCCCCAAAATAAAAAAATCGCGTCTTTATCGCTCTGCAAAAATTTAAAATCCAAAAGGCGTGTGTGACTTTAGAGAGCGTAGAAGAAGCGTTGAATCAACGACGGGAATAAAAAAAAAAAATCAGACAAAAACTACATCCCCAGATTGTTTTTGACACATTCCCGAATCAAAGGTGGACGAATCGATTTTTGTCCGATTATTTGACCCAGTAAATATGTATATATACATATTTATGGGCTAATAAGAAAGCTAAATGGGCTTATTCGTTAAACACGGCCCATTTAAGCATACAAATCTTTTTGGCAATTGTCATAAATAAAATATTTCTTACAAAACTAACAAGTTTTACATATAGGAGGAATTTTTTTTTCTTTCAAAAATGACACAAATTTTAAATTAGTTAAAAACTTTCAAAACTAAATCCAAAATTTACAAAACTGAATCTACACCGATAAAAACTAGAGGAATTCACAAAACTACACCCTTTCAACCTTCCCTTCACAAAACTACACCTAATTCAATATTTTTACATATTTACACCCTTTCAAAAATTTTAAAGCTTGATTTATCCTTTAAAAAATTACCAAAATTAAAATATTTTCATTTGGGTTCGCTAATTAGTGTTTAGGGTATAGTATTAAGGGGTAGGATTGTGTGGGTAAGGTTTATTTGAATTTTTAGTGTTTAGGTGTAGTTTTGTGAAGTATTTTGGAAATGGTGTAGTTTTGTGAAATGTAATTCAAATGGTGTAGTTTTGTGATTCTCCCTAAAAACTAGAGAAATTCACAAAACTATACCCTTTCAACCCTTCTTTCACAAAACTACACCTAATTCAATATTTTCACAAATTTACACCCTTTCAAAATTTTAAAAGCTTGAATTACTCTTTTAAAAATTACCAAAATTAAATTTTTTTCATTTGGGTTCGCTAATTAGTGTTTAGGGTATAGTATTAAGGGTGTAGGATTGTGTGGGTAGGGTTTATTTGAATTTAATTTTGAGTGTTTAGGTATAGTTTTGTGAAGTATTTTTGAAATGGTGTAGTTTTGTGAAATGTAATTCAAATGGTGTAGTTTTGTGATTCTCCCTAAAAACTATAGGTTAAACACTATATAAGAAACAACTAAAAAATAATTTCTACAATTATTAAAAGAGAAATTCACAAATCTACGCCCTTTCAACCCTTTCTTCACAAAACTACTCTTAATTTAATATTTTCACATATTTACACCCTTTCAAAATTTTAAAAGTTTGATTTAACCTTTAAAAAATTACCAAAATTAAAAAATTTTCATTTAGGTTCGCTAATTAGTGTTTAGGGTATAGTATTAAGGGAGTAGGATTGTTTGGGTAAGGTTTATTTGGATTTAATTTTGAGTGTTTAAGTGTAGTTTTGTGAAATATTTTGGAAATGGTGTAGTTTTGTGAAATGTAATTCAAAAGGTGTAGTTTTGTGATTCTCCCTTATTAAAACTCGTTTTATGTATTCATGATATTTTTGTATAAATATTTTAATATTATTTTTGATATTAAAATCATTTGTTATGAAAAAAGTTTGTAATGATATTTTCAAAATCATTTTTGTGGTATTTCAAGAAATTTCCCCCTTTTTTGGTGTTATTATATGTTGATTTTATTTTTCAACAAAATAACTTACCTGTAACATCATTTTTAATTAAATTTTCTGTTACAAAACTACTATTTTCTAGTTTCGTTAATTAAATACAGTTTAGTTTTTACGTTTTGTTATGCTAATCTTGACCTGTAACAGAAACATAAAAATGGAAGAACAAAATATCAACTTCAACAACACAGCTCAACGAAAAGCAGACACAAACATAAACAAAACCAAAAACACATAAAATCATGTCCAATTCTTTAAAACCATAACAAACATAGAAAGAAAGAGAAGACATAATCAAATAGTTCAAATTTTACAGAGTGATCAATGGAAGAGACAAGACAGACATTGATATCATCCTTGCCTGAGGCACCAAGAAAACCAAAGTCTAAAGTAGAAAGAGTTATGAGGAAAACATTCAAAGGAACAGCTCATTTATCAAATCTCCTCCCTACCGGTTCGGTCATGGGTTTTCAAATAATGTGTCCTGTCCTAACACATCAAGGCCAGTGTCCTACCATTACAAGCCGTTGGCTAACATGTTTTCTCGTCTTTGTTTGCGCTTCCTCTTGCTTCATCTTCTCCTTCACCGACTCCGTTCGTGACCCACGCGGCAAGGTATATACATTTCCTCTGTTTATTATCACCATTCCATAAGCATACACATGAAACGGTTTATGTACCGGCCTAGAGCAGGTTAGGTATGGTTTGGCTACGCCGAGTGGGCTATGTGTGATGGAGGGATCGATTACTTTAACGGAAGAGGAAAAGGAAAAGTACAAGCTGAGGTTTCTTGATTTCTTACACGCCTTCATGTCGATGCTTGTCTTCTTTGCGGTCTCCATGTTCGATCAGAACGTTATACGTTGTTTGTTCCCTGTTCCTTCAGAGGAAACAAAGGAGCTTCTCACCGGTTTGCCTTTCATTATCGGTGTCATTTGTGGCGGTTTCTTCCTCGTCTTCCCTACGCGCCGCCATGGCATTGGATCACCACTCACCAAAGAATGATTTTCATACAAAAAGGCAGAAACTTTTGTAAAAACTTTTAAAAAATGAAAACTTTTGAATTCTTTAACAACAGAAATGTAATCAGAAGGGAGATAAGTCCCTTATAAATCGCATTTTACCAAATAAACCTTTTAGTTTCAGACATCACTAGAACAGAAGCTTAAAAGCTTTTAAATCACCCGAGAAGCTTCTTAAAACCAGACTTCTGTTCTGTAGTTAACCTCGCCGGAAACTTGATGTTGAACTTGATCCTCAAGTTCCCTTTCTTTGACTGATCTTTCTGTAGTGGCATTCCTTCCTTAGGCACCACCTCTTCGTACTCCGGATGTATAACATTTGTGACCGGGATTGTAAGTACACGACCATCGAGTGTCGTTATGTTGACAGTGTATCCTGTTAGGGCATCAGCTAGAGAGATCTTTTGTGTGGATATCAGGTCGTTACCATCACGTGTGAACACCGGATGTGGTTTCTCGTCTATGATGAAGACAAGATCCGCTGGAATCACACCCGGATGTTCGTTCCCTTTCTCCGGGAACGTGATCTTTGTGCCTTTCTTCCAGCCAGGTTTCAGCCCTATCGTTAGTATCTCTTCCACTTGATTCGCCTTGCTGCATATATTAACATACGTTAAAAAGAAACAAAGTGTCTTATGTATGATCAAAATGGTATGTGGTGTTTGGTTACTTACCCGCTAACATCAACAATCTCTCTAGAGATTTTCATCTTCTTGGTGGTTCCTTTGTAGAGATCTTCGAGGCTACAAGGCAACTTATTCTCAATCGGAGCCACTTTCCTAGCTCCACCGTGATGATTATGATGATGGTGATGATGATGATGATGCATTGATCCTCCTCCTCCACCACCACCACCTGAACCTCCTTCACCGAACGAAGCATACACATCATCACCAAACCCGCGAGTAGGGAATCTCTGCCCTGCTCCACCACCACCGCCACCACCAAAGGGCGTTGAGAAACCGAAGAACTCAGCGAATATATCATCAGCGCTTCTCGGGTTGAATCTGAAAGCCGAAGATCCATCTCCTGTGGAGAAGTAGGATGCTCCTCCAGCTCCACCACCAGATGCATTAGGAGGAGGTGGCACGTTTCCTTTTAAACCTTCTTCGCCGTATTGATCGTATACAGCTCTCTTCTGAGGATCACTTAGAACCTAAACAAAGCCAAATCCAAGAACAACATAGTAAAGTTATTATCTTTTATACTAAGATTCTAAATTACTCAAGAACACAAAACCCTATCTGGAGAGCAGACAAAAAAACATCAGATCGTGAAAGTTTAAACAATCAATGGTCATGAAAGCTGACTAATTTGAATCTAAAATCGTGAAAAGGTGTTTGAATTTCAATAAAGTAATCATCTTTTTTTTGTGCCATTAGTGGAATTGAAATCAAAGCAAAAAAAGAGAAGCATACATCGTAAGCTTCAGAGATCTGTTTGAACATAGCTTCGGCGTCTTTTTTGTTGTTTGGGTTCTTGTCGGGATGCCATTTCATGGCGAGTTTTCTGTAAGCTTTCTTAAGGTCATCGTCGTTGGAGCTTCTATCGACTTGTAAAACCTTGTAATAATCCACACCCATTACTCCTCCTCCTCCTCCTTCTTCTCTCTTTCGCTTCTTCAGCTTTTCTGTGTAGACGTGTTCTTCGGGTTTGGTTTTTTTTTCTCAATTTTTTTGATGAAGAAGAGAGATAAACAACAAGTAAGTTTCTTTCTTCCGTTGACGAGCAGGTTACGGTCACTATGTATTTACTCTCCCTTTTCCTCTTTTTTATTATTTGTTGTAATAACCATCACAACAAATATTTTGTATTTGTTATAAACTATGATAATATATATACACGAATGTACATATATGTCGTATGAGAGAAACAAATGTTTTAAAGTGATGTCGTTATATTATTAACTTGTTACGTATGTTATAAATGAACACAAAACCTCTTTATATAGAGATGTAAGTCGGTTCAATAAAGAGATAAACACAACATATATAAAAATGGATAATTATATGGATAATTACATTTGTAATTATCTAACACTCCCCCTTAATTATCCATTATTGCGTAGACGTATTGTTGTTGCCTCGTTAAAATCCTTTTCATGGAAAAACTCATTGAGATAAAAACCACGATAAGGGAAAAAGAGTCGTAACCACGCATTTCATCATTTCTCCCCCTAAAATCATCATCTTCCGAATAGACGTCTTTTGTAAAGAGATCTTCAGGAAAATATGTTTTCTTCTTCTACAAATGTCTACCTTTTGGCGCATTCTCGTTGCCTCGTTAAAAACCTTACCATGGAAAAACCCTTTGGGATAAAAACCATGATGAGGGAAAAAGAGTGCAACCGCGCACATAATCATGACTTCATCCGGAAGTCTTATCTTCACAAATAATCATTTTCTCAAACAGTGTCTTTCAATGAATGTGTTTTCTTCTGTTGTTCCCCCTAGGAGTTTCATCTTCCGAAATAAACACTTTTGCAAATATGTTTTTAACATGTTTTCTTCCTTCGCTTTTCCTGGAAGCCTCGTCTTCAGGACAAATACTTTTACACATTATTTCCATGTTTTACGAGATCTTATAAATATTCGATATCTGCAAAACAACTTATACCAAAATTTGGGATTTCTAATAACCCAAGTTAATCATATTTTATCTCATCCCAATATGCGCATAAGAGATGAGTTATATCCTGCATATATATTACTAGCAAATTTTATGTATAATTTGCAAAACCTATGGATGCTTAACAACATATAAATATGGTCCTCTATGACCACACATACATATATATATATATATATACAACTTCTTCTAGAAGTTCTTAACATAACATCTTTTGCATTAGATGTTTAACTTAATGCTTGAAGACATCTGGTCTTTCCAATGTCTTGTTTATAACTCTTCGTAGTTTGATCGATCTTAGTTCTCGAGAACATTACTATGATATCATTAATTCTTCAGGAATTTAAACTTTGCATGCATTTTATTTATGAGACGCAATTCAAGTCTCTCATATATATATTTCAATGTTGAGTATTTTTACAAAACCATACACCATATGCGTTTTGTTTTATATACCTTAATACTCTTTTCATATTTGGACTTCTGGTCCTAATTTCTCGTTACTCAAACGAGTTTAATATAGACTTGATTGTCTCTTACATTTATTGGTCAATTATGTCTCTCAACGCTAATCTACAAAGCGGAGAATTTTGATCCTCATTTATAACATCGCGCGTTATGTTACTATAATAGTCGACATTTATTTCGACTTTGGTTCCATATTGACTTTATTGTCATGATCCATCGAGATCTCTCAATCATTATCAATGATTTTGTTCAAGTACTTGATTTCATCATTGATCCTTCAGGGATCTTTAATCCTTCCGGGGATCTTTAATCCTCCTGGGATTTCTTGATCATGACTCATTATTCCTCTTCTCCTTTTTGAAGAGATTAATAAATATTTGCTCCTTTATCATTTCTTAATTTTCGGAACCAAAGTAGTCTTACATAGACTTTATGTGTCATCCTTCATAAACACATATATTTTGTATTGGAGCATTTTCATATGGAGTGAGATTTTTTTTCATCACCTTGAATTATCTTATGAACTTCAAGTCCATTTTCTTTCGTATGAGGATCTTATAATGATAATTCATTTCATAAAACTCACTCATCATTTGATTTGCAATAAATTTGAATAGTGATCCTTTGAACTTTTGAACTTCTCGTTCATAATCCTTTTGTTCAAGTATTCCAACTATTCCATAATTCTCCCTTAGAGAAATCTTATCATCAAGATTATGATTGCAAATCTTACAATAAGCACATCTCTAATGATGGCTTTTTAGAGCAACTCTTCATTTCCAATCTCATATACTTCATCCTCTTGGATGTCATTTTTATGTGGTGTGGAGGAGCATTCATAATATATATCACACACCCACAAATTTCCAGACGGAAATATCATCATTCTTTAAAACTCATTGACTGTGAATATCATCTTCTAGATGTTTCACTTTCATCTTCTGGATGTTTAACTTTATCTCATTCGACATCTAATAAGCTTTTAATAAGCTTTAGTTTTGGGATATCAATCCACCAAAACTATCAACTTAGTGTCATTGTGGGATTCTTTAATTCTCCCCCTCGAGATAATAATTCTTCTAGATTATTCATCTCAAAATGAATCCCTTTTCAGGATCAACAACATATCCTTCTAGGATCATGTGTTTTATCTTTGATCCTTAACAATTTAATATAAGATTCATATTACTCTCTTTCTCAAGATAACGGCTATACATGCTCGTTTATCTTGGACCGATTCTCACTTTTAGATTGGTCATATTAGGAGTATAATATGGGGATCTTTATAAATAAATCAACCATTATATTCAATGAGCTCTTTTAACCAAAAAATAGTGATTTTCATTTGTATTTAGATGATGACTTTGATTCTTCTTTTCTTTAAAACATGCATAAGTTGAAAAACTTCTTGTTTTTCCAACAAATTTTAATGATCTTCAATCATTAATACTCCTGATGGCTTAACCTGGATATATTAAACTTTAATCAATCTGTAAACTTCGAGTTTACTTTCATATACATCTTTTGCCATTTTTTATACATATTGCATGTCGTCATCATGTTTTCTTTTAGAGCGTTTAGCTTTTCTTTCGCTCGTTTAGAGCTTTTTCGCTTTTTTAAAATACTTTTAACTCTTCGGGAGTTAAGCTCTTCATGAGCGTATATTTTTTCATAAACGTTTAAGCTCTTCATGAGCATCTAAGCTTTTCATGAAGCATCTAAGCTCTTCATGAATCTTTAAGCTCTTCATGAGCATTTAAACTCTTCATGAGCATTTAAACTCTTCATGAGCATTTAAACTTTTCATGAGCATTTTTGCTCTAATAATAAAACATTTCGCTTTTACAAAACATTCAATTATTTTGCATTACTTGATATTGCAAAATTTTCATATAATTTGGATAACAAAATTATTTAAAATAAATAATTATTTAGACTTACCGTATAATGAAATAGATATAGCCTTTCATTTAATCAAAGAGACAAAACCTCAATATAATCAAAGAAACCTTATCTTCAATTTGATTAATAACATATATTTCATATAATCAAAGAGACATAGTCTTAATTTGATTTATGAACTATAGTCTTCTATTTGATCAAAGAGGCATATTCTATTATATATTTTTTTGGAGACAAAACTTTCCGCTCCAATAAAAATTTAAGTTTATAAATATCGATAATTTTTATCGACTAAATTTTGGCAAAGTTTTTTTAGATTTTAATATTATACTAGTTAAAATTTTGCCGTAGTTTCTTTTAGATTTATTAATTTTATACTTTTGGCAAAAATTATTTTGATAGAGTTTCTCTTAAATTTTAAACTATATTAGTTTAAATTTTGTCGTAGTTTATTTTAGATTTACTATATTTATACTTTTGGCAAAAATCGTTAATTTAAAATTTTGACGGAGTTTCTCTTAATGTTTTAAATTATATTAATTTAAATTTTGCTGGAGTTTCTTTTAGATAAAAATCAAAATTTAAAATATTTAAGGATACACTCTGGCATGAGTTTCAAACATGATTTTTCCATTATATTTATAAATATAACGACATAATTTAAAATTACCTGGATAATATTTAACCGGGGTATATAAAAGCTCATACAACGATTACCTCGTATAAGCAGAGACGCTCGTGCTGATAACGTGTTATAAACTATGATAATATATATACACGAATGTACATATATGTCGTATGAGAGAAACAAATGTTTTAAAGTGATGTCGTTATATTATTAACTTGTTACGTATGTTATAAATGAACACAAAACCTCTTTATATAGAGATGTAAGTCGGTTCAATAAAGAGATAAACACAACATATATAAAAATGGATAATTATATGGATAATTACATTTGTAATTATCTAACAGTATTGATTTTATTCAATTGAATTCAAAATTTTGTCAAATTAATTTTGTTATAGAAATTATAGAAAATCATCTCTCAAACGAGTAAAGAAATTTTAATAAATGTATTTTCACTTACTAAATATATCATGTTTTCCAAAAAAATTCATATAATTTCTTATTGGAAACACCTCATATAATATTTTTGATACTATAGTATTATCCAAATTTTGATTTGTTCCTTATTAGGCTATTATCTTCCCTTATGTTTGAATTTCTGTATTTACCATCGTTACAACATTGAAAATTGGAAAATTCTTATGAATATCACTAGAAATTTTTTTTTAACACAATTAAAGCACAAATTTTTTGAAAGTTTTACAAATTTAAAAATGTTAAAACTCATTTTTTGTATTTTTGATATTTTGTAAACTATTAATTTTTGATGGTATTTTTGTTATAAAAAATATTTTAATAGTATTTTTGTTATAAAAAAACTTTGTAATGGTATTTTTGTTGTATAAAAAATTTCTCTTAAAAATTTCGTAATTTGATTTGATTTGATTATTTCTTTAAATAGTTTTTATCTTTTTTTTGTAAAAAAAGATAAAAACTATTTAAAATTCGGTTAAAAGAAAAAGAAAAAAAATTCGGATAAAAAGAAATCATTTAACAAACAAAAAAAATTCGGATAAAAGAATCTATGTGGACTGTGGAGTAAACACTTATAAAGAGGCCCATATAAAAGAAGTAAGGCCCAATAAACAAAGCCCATATTTGGAATTCTTGATCGAGGGGAAAACTTCTCTCCTCTATAAGAGAGAATCATAATCCTTTCTCCTCTTCCTCGATAATTTATTTTATTGTCTACACTTCAACTTTTTTTTTTTTGCTTCAGATCCAGAAGCAAAGCACAGATTCTTATCTAACGTGCAATTTCAGATTTAGGGTTTTTTTTCGCGATTGCCCAGACCTAGAAGAATCTGCTCGAATTTGAGATGGCTCCAGTTCCGGATTCGAACAACGTTAACGGCGAGACGAAGCGTGACGAAGCTACGATAAAGGTTCCTTCTAAGGATCCTAAGAAGAAGGATGATAAGAAAGAAGACGATCTGGTAAGTTCGATTTTCGATTTTGATATTTCGCGATTATGAATATGACCTAGATTATTGAAAATCTGATGTTGTTATTGTAGTCTGAAGAGGATTTGGAGCTAAAGCAGAACCTTGAGCTCTATGTTGAGAGAACTCAAGATTCTAATCCTGAGTTGCAGAAGGCCGCTCTTGAGAGCATGAGGTATAATATCTAGATTTGCTTAAAAAAAACCAAACCCTTGTGTAATTTAGCTTTCGTTGGAGCTTGTTTTGTTGCTTTAAAAGTACATTGTTCAATGTTGTGTATCGATCTTTTTTACTAGTGTAGCCTTGATTTTGTATAATGGGTTTGGTCTGTAGGCAGGAAATAAAGGCATCAACAAGCTCCATGACATCTGTTCCAAAACCCCTTAAGTTTCTTCGTCCTCATTATGGAACTCTTAAGGAAGTTCATGTAACAATGGCAGAGTCTGATCTTAAGGTACACTTTCAGATGTTTTTTAAAGTCATTTTTGTATTGACAGTTTATTTGCGGGCTCAAATGTTTGTCGATTAGTGATTTTGTTTTGTGTGTTTGCAGAAATTGATGGCTGATATACTGTCTGTCTTGGCACTGACCATGTCTGCTGAGGGTAAAAGGGTATGCTTCTTTTCTTGTGTTGTAATAGTAGTAGTAAAACCATATTTTTTACCTATTGCTATTTGCTTCACATTCATATCGCTGGAGCTCTTTTTTCTCTATCTTTCTTGGAAGAATATGAAGCAGTTATATGTTCCTGATCTTTTGTTACACAATAATCTTTCAGGAAAGCTTAATCTATAGGTTGATTGGAACTGAGGGTGACATTGGATCATGGGGTCATGAGTATGTCAGGAATTTGGCTGGCGAGATTGCAGAAGAGTACTCGATGCGCCTGGTTAGAGAACAAGATAGTCTTTGACAATGCTATTTTTACTTTAATTTGAAATTGTTTCTGATAAATGATTATATGCTCGTTCTTTTTGTTAAATCAGGGTGAGGAGTCCTCTGTTGAGGACTTAAAGGAGCTTGTGCAGCAAATTGTTTCTTTTCACATGAAGGTGAGATCCTTTTCATGTTTAATTTCTGGGTCCATAGGTCCCTTAAAATGTTAATCGGGTTCAATTCTACATCTAAATAAACACACCTCTTGTTTTCTCCTATTTCTGAAGGATTCATTTTTGTTCCTTATAGCATAATGCAGAAACAGAAGCTGTTGACCTTTTAATGGATGTTGAGGATCTCGATCTCTTACTTGAACATGTAGACAGCACCAATTTCAGGAGGACGTGCAACTATCTCACAAGTGCCTCAAAGTAATTTCAATATATTGATTTTAGTCATTGGACTCGTGTTTCATCCTCATATGTTGTTTTAGATCGCTTGTACTGTTAATTTTCATATGTTAAAGCTATGATGAGCTTTGTTTGGTTATCCTGCAGAGGAGCACTCCCTTTACATTTTATGTTTTAATACTTTTTCAGATATCTTCCTGGACCAGATGACAAGAAGGTTCTCGATATTGCCTACAAGATCTTCATTAAGTTTGCAGAATATCCGAACGCTCTGCAAATTGCATTATTTCTTGATAACATGGAGGTCTGGGTTCTAATCTTTACTAGAAACTTAATAGCCTCTTTCTGCACCATGTGGCTGCTGAAAAAGCTCTTCTTAAATATATATATATATATATCTTTCTCATTTGATATATATTTCTGTTTTGCAGTACGTGAAACAAGTATTTACCTCATGTACTGATCTATTAAGAAAGAAACAGTTCTGCTACATGATATCACGACATGTAAGTTCTCTGTGATTAACATGACCATGAAGATGCAGTACATGATTATTTACTTCCATATGTTTCTTTTTCTGTCGCTATTTCCTCATTTGCAGGGGATCACCTTTGAGCTTGACGCTGAGATGGTTGCAAATGACGATGACAGAGAAATGCTGCAGGATATAGTTAACAACACTAAGTTAAGTGAAGGGTATCTGACCCTTGCAAGGGATATTGAAGTCATGGAGGCCAAGACGCCTGAAGACGTTTACAAGGTATATCAGTTTATTGAATATAATAATTGTTGTGCCTTACTGGTTCATTTATTACAGGATATATATTTTCGGTGCCTCTTACCTGACCAACAAATTTTTGCAGGCTCACTTACTTGATGGCAGGGCTAGCTCTGGCGCAAATGTAGATTCTGCTAGACAAAATCTAGCTGCAACTTTTGTGAATGCATTCGTTAATGCTGGTTTCGGCCAGGTATGATTTCAATCTTATGGTCTGTAAAATTACAAGAAAATTGTAAGCCCAGCTGCCCTTTTGATATATTCACTTATTGCAGGACAAATTAATGACAGTACCATCAGACTCAACCAGCGGAACTGGAAGTTGGCTCTTCAAAAATAAAGAACATGGCAAGATCAGTGCAGCTGCCAGTCTGGTATGCCTCTTTTCACTTGATAGATTGGCTAGTTGTGTTCAGATCTTGGTAACAGGACTTTGGTGTTCCTTAATATTAGGGTATGATTTTGCTGTGGGATGTGGATTCCGGACTTTCTCAACTCGACAAATACTTCCATAGTACTGATAATCACATCATCGCTGGAGCTCTGCTGGGAGTTGGGATTGTTAATTGTGGCATTAAGAATGATTGTGATCCTGTGAGTTGATCTCTTTTTGATTTTATAGAAACCTACACATTCTTTATTCTACGCTATCCTTCTTCTCACTCAGCTTTCTTTCTCAGGCATTGGCCCTTCTTGCAGATTATATTGACAAAGAGGATTCATCTGTCCGAATTGGTGCTATTATGGGGCTTGGAATTGCATATGCGGGATCCCATAATGAGCAGGTGAAGACATGTTGTCCTCTTACCTATAGTTCTATAATTTGAATATTCTGTTGACAAGACAATACCATGCTCACTGTTTGGACAGATAAAAGATAGCTTGACTCCAATACTGATTGATGCAAAAGCACCTCTTGATGTGATTGCATTTGCTGCGCTTAGTTTAGGGATGATTTATGTTGGATCTTGTAACGAAGAGGTTGCACAATCAATTATACTTGCCCTGATGGATCGGAGCGAGGCAGAACTGGGTGATGCCCTTACGCGTTTCTTGCCTCTTGGGCTTGGACTTTTGTTCCTTGGCAAACAGGTACGCAAGGCATCAAATTTGATCAATTTATTGTTTGTTTACCCAATTGTTATGTCCCCCGCTTATCTCTTTTAACTTGTTCCAATGTCTGAGCAGGAAAAAGTGGATGCAACCATAGAAGTTTCAAAGACGTTCAATGAGAAAATCAGAAAGTATTGTGATATTACACTTCTTTCATGTGCGTATGCGGGAACTGGGAATGTCCTTAAGGTATATGATTAAGTGTGCTGGTTGTTGCATTTCATACTTAACTAATTTCTAGTTTAGTCGCTGACTGTTCAATTGTTCAGGTCCAAGAACTTCTGGCTCAGTGTGGAGAGCATCTGGAGAAAGGTGATATCCACCAGGGTCCAGCTGTGCTTGGATTAGCTATGGTTGCTATGTCTGAAGAATTGGGTCTTGATATGGAGATCCGTTCTCTAGAGCGCGTGCTACAATATGGCGAACAGAACATAAGGCGTGCAGTGCCTCTGGCGCTTGGACTCCTTTGTATATCAAACCCAAAGGTGACTTTTCTTTGTAAATCTAGATCTAGTTTATCTCCTTAGAATTTTACTGGCACTTTATAATTTATTCCATAACCTATAGGTCAATGTTATGGACACCTTGAGTCGGCTTAGCCATGACACAGATTCAGAAGTTGCCATGGTGAGTTATCTTTCCCCCGGCTATGGTTGATGGTAATAGTTATTTTAGTTGACTAAAGTGGCAGCTTTGAACTGACGTTTCATCCAAATCCTATAGGCAGGAATTATTTCTCTTGGTCTGATAGGCGCTGGAACCAACAATGCTAGGATAGCTGGCATGCTCAGAAACCTCTCCAGCTACTACTACAAGGATGCTAGCCTTCTCTTCTGTGTAATATGTTGTTCATTTCCTGGTCTCATAGTTGTGCGCTAACCACAGTTTCTACATATAGGTTTGTTCTAACTATGTTGGTCATAATGCAGGTGCGTATTGCTCAAGGTCTGGCGTATATGGGAAAGGGTCTTTTAACTCTCAACCCGTTCCATTCTGAACGGCTATTGCTATCGCCGTAAGTTGTATTAACATATATTTTATGAATATTACTAGTCTTTCAAAACTTCATCCTTTGAACCCTAAACATGGTTGTTGTGTTTTGTACCCAGAACCGCACTTGCTGGTATATTGACAGTGCTGCATGCATGCCTTGACATGAAATCCATCATACTGGGGAAATACCACTATGTACTTTACTTCCTTGTTTTGGCGATGCAGGTGAGTGTAATGACTTTTTTTGTAATGGACTAACCGATTTATATCTACTAACACGAATATGCGGTTTTGAATGTGTAGCCAAGGATGATGCTGACAGTGGACCAGGATCTGAAACCCATCTCGGTGCCTGTCCGAGTAGGACAAGCGATTGATGTAGTTGGACAGGCGGGTCGACCCAAGACAATCACTGGGTTCCAAACACACTCATCACCTGTTCTTCTTGCTGCCGGGGAGAGAGCCGAACTCGCAACAGAGAAGTACCTTGTTCCTCCCTTACATTTCCTTATCGAAACTGATCTGCTTGTTTTGTGTTCACAAGCTAAAAACTCTTGCATTTTTTGTGGTGGTGGTTCACAGGTACATTCCATTGTCGCCAATATTAGAAGGTTTCATCATATTGAAAGAAAATCCAGACTACAGAGAGGAGTAGTGAATGCAAAAGTTGTGTACTATTTTTGCATCACACTCTAGTTTCTAAAAGTTGGATGAGTTTCAAAGTTTTAAGTTATGCAACCCCTTTGATCTAAATCAACTAGCTCTGTTTTTTCTCAAACATTAGGATAAAACTTTAAGACTGATCTCTTTGGTTTCATCTTTCATGCTTTGTTCGCAATCCAAGTTCAGTTTCGTGAGCTCCTTTGTTGTCTTGAGGAATTAGCAAAAAAAAACTATGTAATATAAATTGCAGGAATGTGACCGAATCAGCTTACATATTGTATGGCGTGCACGGCTTGCTCGTTTACAAGTTCTCTGTTTTTCTTTTATTGTTGATATCATCATTTCCGATTACAATATACTTCTCTCATAGAAAGCAGAGTATATGATTTTATTGCAAGCAACAACCAACAAAAAAAAAGTAAAAGTCATGTACGTGTATATTTTTAGTTTATGTCGCAAAATATTAGAGACAAAATATGAACGGAATTGTAGTTTCTTTAGTTGATTTTAGTAAAATTTAATGGCCACGACCTCTTGGACTAGAACCTGAAGCCAAACGCTGAAACCAAGAATCTAAGGTCGATTTCATCTTCTCCACGCTCAACGTTCTTGTTTCAACTGATCCAGACTTCTCCGTAAGAACCCTCCCCGCCGTGGTGGCAGGAACCACCACGGACAAGGCCACCATCACCACCACAGTCAAAACAGTAGACCAAGTAACTCTTCTCATTTTGTTTATTTTCTCTATGTTGTATTCACAAGTTGTAAACTAATTTCCTCAGGGAAAATTAGAAGTAATGGTTAGTTTAGGATTAGATAAGAGAGAAGGAGTATGTGTGTATATATATATGACTTATGACTCAAGACTTAGTCACTTAGTTACGAGTAAGTGGTCACGAGTTATGACTCAAGAGCTTATCAGTCATCACTTTGGTCGGATTTTCCCGGCGCCATCTCACGACATATTGCGTGCTGACCAAGTGTTGTAACTTGAACGGGTCTCTCTATGACACTTTACTATGTGATGAAATTACATTTATACACATTTTAATGTCACTGTAGAGATTTATTCAATGATAAATTTTGGTAAAAGCGTGCGTGTTGATTCTTTTAAGGTGCTCATTTACTAATTATAAAATTCAAAACATGAGAATTTGGACTTTTTCCAAATTGCATGCAAGAGATAAAGTCTTGTGTTGTACTAAACCAAAGTCGGACACTAAGAAATTTTCAAAGCTCGTGTGCATTGAAAAATTATGTGTCACCTAAAAATTATATAAGGCCCATTTAGTTCTTTTTTTTTTAACAACGGAAAGATAGTAAACAGAACAAGCTCTCAGTGGTTTTTTAACTTACATAAACACAGTTTTAAAAGAGAAAGCAATTCTACAAGTATCTCTGGACAAAGCCACAAATGAAGAATCTAAAACCAAAATACTCTCAAGGGGTTAAGTTTCTCCATAAACATACTAAAAAGATCACTGATCATCGACGTTAATCAGTTCGTATTCAACAAGTGACAGATTGTTATCCTCTTTCACTGTGAAAGAAGCCGGTTCAGTAGATTCGATGCGTCCCCATTTATCAACTCCTAGCCTCATTGTGCCTTTGAACATGTCTATCCTCGAATTGCGTATTATCACTGTCTCCCCTGGCTTCATAAGATCAACTATACACAAACCAAAAAGAGCATCAATACCATCATCAAAAACTAGTACAATACTAACATATCTACGCGATTAAGCAATGAAAGTTTCGGCCTTTCGGGATCATGTGGAGGAGGAGCATTCACTTAAACATAACCAGATACGTTTCATCACTTTAACAACACCATTCAAATTTAAGCTGTAATCTTACACAAAACCACACAAGGCATAAACTTTTAACGGGCACAAAGACAAGGCTTAATGTGCAATTTTCAGGCAAGATGATAGCTTGTTCTATTATGTAATGATATTCACATTCTGCATATAAAACATAACAATTCATATACTTTATGATGCAGGACAAGCAAGAAAACAAAAAAAAGGATCAGACTTTATACACTCTAATTAACTATGAAGCTAAATTTTCTATATCCTGAAGGCAAAAATGTTAAGTGTAAGCAACCACCTTGTTCGTTACGAGCAGTGAAGAGAATACATCCTGTCTCGTCTCCGATGAGACACTCGACGATTCGGCTCGGCTGAGACGGCCGGCTCATAGAATTCGCCGGACGATTCTTCCGAGCGGTAGGAACCACCGTATTAGCATCAACGACCTTAACAGTCAACGTGTGACCGCTCGTTCCAGGCTTTATCTGATCAACTTTCACGAACACAGGCTTTCTCTTCGCCGTAGAAGTTCCCGTCGCAACCGTCGCTTTCCCTGCAGTCTCCATCGCTGATTAAAAACCTCGCCGTAGATTTCGCTTTGGGATTTAAATTGGTGGAAATCGATAAAAATTAAACCTTTTGGGGGAAATGGAAAGGGATTTAGGGTTTTTAAAGAGAGAGAGACGATGATGGGTATTTATTTATCCTCTGCTTTATGGTATGATGTGGTTTACCACGTGTCATGTTTTGATTTGATAGTTTCATTAACTAGTGAGATGTGTAATGAATGTGAAATTCAAAAAGTCTAAATAAAAAAAAGCATTCAATTTGGGAATAATTGAGATTAATGCAAAATTTTAAATTCACATATATCTAAGCAAGTTAAGTAAGTTCATCTTTGTCGACGCCCCATCCGTGTTCACTTTAAACCAACCCGTACCTGGTCGCGTCCACTTTAACCACCTTTCGACCCGTTGTGCTTGTCTCGTAGGGCCGTTCACGTTATTTTTGGCCACAGCCACCTCCGAAGCCAAGTCTTTTAAAAACTTTATCCGATCGATGCACCTTCTATTGCTCTCAAATATGTTCCCGCATCTCCATTTCCATGCCCACCAAACCGCCACACCGAACAGTGTCGCCCAAGAACTTCCATAATTCTCTTCCTTCCTCCCCAAGTTATCGTACAACCACTCTAACAATGGTTTACTAAAGAAGGATATAAGTCTAGCTCTTGGGACAATTCTTCTCCATACACCAGCCGCTGCTTCACAGTCCCTTAGAACGTGCAGAATGGTCTCTTCTCCACCTCGGCATACTTGACATATCGCCGAATCCGACAAATGTCGCCTGTGCCTCTCCTTGTTAGTCATGATCACTTGGTGTACGGCTAGCCAAATGAACACTCTAACCCTCTCCGGGACCATTAATCTCCACACCCTAACAAAAAGTTCCGCCATCATCTGTCTCGGGTTGTTATTTTTTGTTAGTATCTTATAGGCCGTTGCTACCGTAAAAGCCCCATCCGCCGTGCCTCCCCATGATAACCGATCCTTTGCTCCTGTAACTTCATCAATAACCACCGATGTGAGCCTTAATCTTATCTCCTCAGAAACAAAAGGCATGATTCTTTCCATTTTCCAGCCCGTTCCATTCGCCCATAGTTCTCTCGCTGTTTGTTCTGTGTTTATCAAGTTCCCGTAGGCCCCTTCTATCAATGGCTCTCCACTTAGCCACGTGTCCGTCCAGAACTTCACTTCGCGCCCATCTCCTAACACCCAAGACAAACCTGGTAACACTACTTCTCGTAAGCCAATGCACACACTCTTCCAAGTCGGTGACCATGTAGCTTTAGCGACCATCCAGGTTGTATCATGTACATTTCCCACTTTGTACTTGCTCCTTAGAACCCGAGCCCATAGACTCTCCCCATCACGTAGTAGCCGCCACCCTAGCTTAGCGAGAAGTGCTTTATTCATCTCATTCACTCTCCGTAGACCAACTCCTCCATTCTTCTTCGGCATACAGATCCTATCCCAAGAGATCAAATGTTGTTTTCTTCTTTCATTCGTGCTCCCCCATAAGAAATTCCGTGACACCTGCTCCAAGCTTCTCACCGTCGAACTTGGTAAGGCGATAGTACTCATTGAATGGATTGGAATTGAGGCTAAAACCGACTTAGTCAAAGTTAGGCGACCAGCCGCGCTTAAAAAACGACCTTTCCAGCCCGCTAGTCTTGAAGAAACCTTCTCTAGCACTGTCCGAAAAGTATCCTTATTGATTCGTTTGTGAAGGATAGGCATCCCCAAATATTTTCCCAAATCACTCGTTGTTTGTATCCCACTCGCCGCGCTAATCTGATTTCCCAACTCACGGCTAACGTTCTTAGAAAAGAATATCTTAGACTTCTCAAGACTTACTTTTTGCCCCGACGCATTACAGAAATTCTCGAGAATTCTCCGTATAACCCGCACTTGAGCTACCGAAGCTTCTGCGAACAAAATCAAGTCGTCGGCAAAGCATATATGAGTTAGTTTCGGTCCTCCTCTCGACAAACTTATTGGTTTCCACTCTTTTAGGTTCACCGATGTTTCTATCAAGTGGCATAGTCTCTCGAGGCAAAGGACAAAGAGGTAAGGCGACAAAGGATCTCCTTGCCTTAGACCTCTCGCTGGTTTAAAACTATCGGTTTTCTCTCCGTTCCACATAAGTTGCATTGACGGGCCCGTTACACACTGCATTATCCATTTAATCCAATCTCCCGGGAGGCGGGCTGCTTGCAAGGTATTTTCCAAAAAATCCCATCGTATACGATCATACGCCTTCTCTAGATCCAGCTTTAACAACATCCATCCTTTTCTCCCTTTCTTCCGTTTCATCGAATGTATCGCCTCTTGCACCACTACGATGTTATCCGAGCTTAGCCTTCCAGGAATGAAGCTTGTTTGAGCTGGCCCTATCAAGCGTGGCATTACTACCTTCATCCTAGTTACCATCGTCTTTGTTATTGTCTTGAACAAGACATCACATAAGCTGATTGGTCTAAATTGAGTAATCTTTTCGGGTTTAGTCACTTTTGCAATTAGAACAACTAGAGCGTCATTTGTCCCTCTTGGTAACTCGCTAGACTCAAAGAACTCAAGCGCGAACTTAATTACCGACTCTCCCACCACATCCCAGTTTCGTTGATAAAAGATCGGTTGAAACCCATCCGGACCCGGAGCTTTGAACTTTCCCATCTTCCTTATTGATTCCTCAATTTCCGCAGCGGTGAAAGGTCTTTCCAACTCCGCCAAAAGACTTTGCTCGAGAGTATTAAAGCCATGTTGTGGTAAATTCTCTACTACTTCATTCACATCATCCATAGATGTGTATGGGGTAGCAACGACAGGAGGTGTAGTTCGAGATGAGAACGGCAACTGGTGTGTTGGTTTCGCGGTAAAAATTGGCAGTTGCACGGCGCCGTTAGCGGAACTATGGGGCGCTTACTATGGCCTCTATGTGGCTTGGGAGAGGGGGATAAAACAGTTGGAGATCGAGATTGATTCAGAATTGGTGGTAGGTTACCTAAAGACAGGGATAAGCTCAACTCATCCGTTGTCGTTCCTAGCACGATTGTGCTATGGCTTTTTCGCAAAGGACTGGATTGTCCGAGTTACACATGTGCATAGGGAGGTTAATCGTCTAGCGGATGGTTTAGCGAACTATGCTTTCTCTTTACCGTTAGAATTTCGTTTGTTTAATTCAGTTCCAGAATTTGTTTCTGAAGTTTATTTGGATGATTTGAATGGGAGAATGTTCCCGAGAAACGTTATTGTATAATTTTTATGATTTTAATAAAATACATAAGGGGGTAATTTCTCCCCCTTGTGCTTTACCAAAAAAAGTAAGTTCATCTTTGTAGTATGTCATCAATCGTAAAAATTGCAAAAAAAAACCCAAAGTTTCAACTTTTCGACAGAAAAAACCTGACAAATATTCAGGTGTAAAAACAAACCTTAACTTTTTTATTTCACATTTTAAAACCTAAGGTTTATTTTTTTAGCAAAACAAACCCTAGCCAAAAACCAGTTAAATTTTAGCGGAGAAAAAATTATTCGTTTCACTTAAATGAAAATGTGATTGTTTCACCATCGTATACAAAATGGATATAAGAAAAAAACGAGATAAACGAAAAAAAGTTTTGTGATTGTGAACACTTTATCAAAGACTGAAGTTATGGATTTTAGGACAAATAATATCATCTTTGTTTGTGTTTTTCTCGTTTTTTTCTTCATATTCTCTTTGATATACGATGATAAATCAAACCCGTTTTAATTTTATGTGAAATATGTCGTTTATCTCTGCTAAAATTTAACCGATTTTTCGGATAGGGTTCGTTTTGCTAAAAAAACAAACCTTAGTTTTGCTAAAAAAACAAACCTTAGTTTTTAAAATGTGAAATAAAAAAGTTAAGGTTTTTTTTTACACCTGAATATTTGTCAGGTTTTTTCTGTCGAAAAGTTGAAACCCTGGGTTTTTTTTTGCAATTTTTCCGTCATCAATCATCATTTATCACTAAAATTATTAACATATTTCCATATGGACTAGAAAGTTACCCGAGCCTGAAAAATTTACGGAATAAAAGAATACGTATTTATTGGTAAAAACAATGTGTAGTATAAAATGAGATAAAAAGAATTTGGATGTCATGTGATTCGTGTTAAACGCGGAGTTTAATTTGAAGTTTATCATTGAAAAACAATAACTACATAGTGTTTTGAAACCATGATATGACCCGTTTAACAATGAAAAATATGTCAATCCGGTCTCTATTTGTCATAAAACTCGGATTATTAAAAATTCATATAAAACCACTGAACTTTCGGGAACCGGTGGGTCAACCGATGGTTCAAGTCAATTTTGTGTTAAGTTTTGTCATTTGACATGGACTTTGATGCTTAATACAATTTTACAAAATAATATTGATATTTATAAATGAACAATATGTTTTATCATTGTTTTGTGCGAGAATATAACATACAAACATTAGAAAAATTATAAAATTGTGTTTTTCATGGGCTTTTTAAAATCATATTTTGTAGGTTTTATAAAAATTTAACATATTTTCTATGAATGTTTAATCACTCTTTCATGTAAAAACTTATCCGAAAATTCTTTGCTCAAATTTTGGGAACCGATGATTCAACCGATGAGTCGTAAATTATGTGTTCAAGTTTTGTCATTTGACATGAATTTTGGTGTTAAATACAATTTTACAAAATAATATTGTTATTTGTAAATGAACATATGTTTTATCATTATTTTAAACATAATGTGATAAAATATAACATATAAATATTAGGGAAATCTATTTTTAATTATAAATTGTTTTTTTATGGATTTTTTAATATTATATTTTTTATATTTTAGGGGTTTTCAACATTTTCTAAATATATTATCCATTTATTATGTTTGTTTAAGAGACTTTTGTGATAAATTTGGGCTTTTGTTTTGGATTTTTATGAATTTCTAATAAATTTTTTAATAATGTGGGGTCAGAATTACTCACGTGAGGATTTTCACTCTCATTTTCTCTGTCCGTCTTCTGTATTAATAATATAAGATTCGTTACAAAATATATAAAGTTCTTAACATGTTTGGGCCTATCAAAAGCAAAAAAAAAGAATAAAATACATATAAACCGGCCCAATTATACATATTTTGAAATAATAGAAACGCTTAATCACAATTTATTTTAACTCTAAAAAATAAAATCGCATGCGGGCAAAAAGCAGTAAATTCCACATGCGTTACCATTTAAATTTGTCTGTCTGTTAAAAAAGTAATTAATATGGCGTCAAGGTTACAATCACTACACACAATATAATAAGCGCTCGTCACATATTAACAACATTGTTAAACACAAAAATAAATAATAACAATGTTGATGAAAGTAGCGTTTGCGATGACGTGTCTTTTGGTCGCGATCACAACAACAACAACAACCACCACAGACGCGTTATACCGTCCTTGGCCACCGGAATGTGTTGACGTGGCAAGCGTTATGATTAATCAATGCAAGTTATTCTTTGTCCATGAAGAATCGCCACCGACCGTCGAGTGTTGTCGGTGGTTTAGCGACCGTGGTAAGAAGGCCAATGAAAGGAGGAGGCTTTGTCGGTGTATGGAGTTTCTCACCACAGCTATTGAACCGCTTAGACCAGACGTTTTGTCTCTCTCCGACCAGTGCCATTTCAAATCTGGTTTCCCTATGGCTAGAGACCACACGTGCGCTTGTAAGTTCTTTGATCCACAAAACTCTCTCTCTCTATATATAGTTTTGGTTTTGAGCCGAACCAAGATGGGGTTTTGGTTTGGTTTTGGGTTAAAGACTTTCTTGTTTTGTCTGTTTTTGCAGAGTTTGTGAGACTTTCAAAGATGTGTGGCATGAACTAAAACAAAGAACATCTTGTGCTTATGTATCTTTAGCATTATATCATTGATTTTTTTAAAGATAAAACATGTTGACATATCTTATATTATATCTTTCTTGTGAAACATCATTATGTGAGTTTTACAGACACTGCATGAGCATATATCATATTTTGCAAATTTTGAAACAAAAAAAAAAGATATATGTAAATAAGGAAGAGATTTAGTGAAACTTTACAACAATACAAGAGATGTCATCTTTGCTCTTCTTAGTTATAGCTTCCTCTATCAAATGCTTTGCTGCTGCTTGTGGATCTTTGATACTCTTTATCGCATCGACCGCTTCTTGGTTCGACATTACCTGCAATCAAAACATCATGTTAATGTAACATACAAAGTTACAATCCAAACATATACTTAACTTTCTAGACTTTACCTTCCATATGCCATCGCTGGCGAAAACAATGAACTCAATATCATCATCAATTGTTTGGTGTGTTATGTCCGGTTCCGAGCTTAGATGTATCTTTAAACTCTTATCTCCAAATGCTCTTGCAACCGCTAACTGTCCATCCACTCGAGGAACATCCCCTGCCAACATTCAAGAAGCATTAACAACAAATAACACATCACTAGTATAAGTAAGACCAACACCGAAAACTAGTAGCTAGCTTTTCTTTTACCTGGCATATTCGATACAAACCCGCCTCGTTTCTCTATATATTTTCTCTCTTTGCTTGGCTCGTGATCGATCGAGAGCTGATAAGCAACTCCTTTCTTGGACATAACTGCCCTTGAGTCTCCAACATTAGCAACAACTAGCTTCTTACCATCTATAAGTATCCCCGTCACAGCGGTTGATCCGCCTCTACCTAGCTTAAGAGACTGTTGCAATATAACATCATCTGTTGATCTATACGCGTTTCTTATAGCCATCTCATTGTCACTCCAAAAATCAACCTGAGAAGAAACAGGAAACCAAGCAAATAGATTGGGTTAAGTGTAAATTTCACAAAGGATTTGCCTTTTATAGACCAAATTCTAGATTTTTTACTTCTTTTAGAATGTTGTCAAAGAGATTAGTCTGCAAGTATTTGGCTACATCATGTCCTAAGTGACCATCAAAGATAGCAAACAAGCCTAATTCATGTTCTTGGACTTTCTTGAACTCGGAAACTACGTAGTCTTCCATTGGATGGCTTGATTTGCCTTTGACAAAATGAAAACCATGTGTTATGTTCTTCCACATCTTGCTTTTGCCTCTTCCCATGTCAGGAGCTGATCCGAAAATACCGGTCTTTAGCTAAATCATTCAAAGCCAAAAAAAACAGAGCAAGTACTTAAATCACACAAGAGCAAAGATAAGAAACAAACAGTCTATTCACCGATATTTCAAAACCAATCAATGTGAAAAATTAAATCTTTCATGATTCCATTACATCAATGAATAAAAAAAGTAAAATCCAAACTTTAACTACAGAACAGTGTCCTAAGCACAACGGAGATGGATAGTTCAGCCAAAAGAACACATAAATTACAAAGCTTTACAACAAATGAATCTGATTAATGATAGGCTAAATAACATAAAAGCGTACCTCTTTCATCTTTTGGAGAAATTCTTTGCCTGCCATTTTCAGAGAAACTTGAGAGTCTTGAGAAGATTCCTCTGTTTCTCTCTGTGTAATGAACCGCCCGGTTACTATAACATTATTTTGGGCTGCGTTCTGAAATGGTCAACGCGTTGTCTTCCGACGACTTTTCTTCTTCTCCTTTTAATCCTTTTTTTTTGTCTGTTGTAATTAATTATTTTTTGAATTTAATTAAAGCAGCCCCTCCAATTTTGAATAAATTTTTTAAATTTTTTAATATTAATTACTTGCTATTAATTTTTTGTGTGTTTCATAAATTTACATTATTTCCATGACTCAAATTATGGTCTCCGATCTTAGCAACAAATTGCATAATTTTATCAATAGAATTATACCTGATTCTTTTTTGGTTAAAGTAGAATTATACCTGAATTGATATAAAAATAAATATATGACCACGATTATAATACTTACGGTGGCTGTCCTGTAAGTGAATCATATAGTCAATACTATGATGATGATTTCGCACGACAATGCAGAAGCTCTAACTTAAATTTAGATCTTGATGCAATTCAAAGGGAATTGTGTGACGATTTAACCGATACATACGGTGAAAGTTCTTCTAAGGGTTGCAAGGATCATTACTATGATGATGATTTTGCCCAAAGACTAGAAAGCACTGACTTTAATTTAGATCTTGATGCAATTCAAAGGGAATGTGAAGAAGATTTATATTCTCTAGAACAAAAATTAAAGGGAAAGAAAAGATTCGATAAGTTTGTATTCTATAATGTTTAAAATGTTTAATATTTTAAATTCCGTAATGTGTCATTTTATAACTTTTAATAATTTGTATGTCAAAATAATAAGTAATATAATGTGTTATAATAAAAGTTTTATTAATTTTTAAAATATAACGAGTACCCACGAAAAAATTCGTGGCATTTTCGTGGGTTTGCGTAGAAAAGCCACGAAAATTTTCGTGGGTTTTTCGTGGCTTTTCCGTACCCACGAAAAAATTCGTGGCTTTTTCGTGGGTTTTTAAGTACCCACGAAAAATTTCGTGGCTTTTTCGTGGGTACTTCATCTTCTTGACAACCCTAATTTCCGCCGCACACTTTTTTTTTAACGCGAAATTTCGGCGAATTCCGGCGATTTCCGGCGATTTAATGCGTTTTTCGGGCAATACTCCGGCAAAACTAAGGTTTAACTTATTGTGTTGTGTGTTTGGTAGTTTGATTTTAGTTTTTGAACTTGTTGTGTTGTGTTTTTTCATGGATCTTGGTGTTCATACATGTTCTTGATCATAGATCTTGTTGTTTATCTTAATAAAATAAATTTCATGGATGTTGTTGTTGATTATGTTGTTTTAACATTATATATATACAAGATCTTCATTATAATTGATTATATATGTACAAAATTCATGGATCTTGTTGATTATATATGATGAAAATCAACAAGTTCCATGAATATCTAAAGATCCTTGTATTTTTATATTTATTATATTTTTTTCCTAATATAAAACATATAAAAAAATTAAAAATAATATGATCCATGAATTTTATGATCTTATATATTATGATTATCTTAAGATCCATGAATTCTTAAAATTTTTATATTTTTTTCCTAATATAAAAAATATAAAAAATTAATGTTGTTGATTATATTTGATTTAGATCTTTTTGTTTAGAACTTGTACTTTTATTAAATCTTGTATTTTGATTAGGTTTTCAATGTTTAATTAGGAAAATTATACATTTGTTACAATTTAAACTTAAAAATTATAAGTTAACCCTAATTTAAACTTAAAAATTGTAGATTTTTAACAATTTTCTCCATTACAAATCTTAAGAATATTGTCTTTCTATAATTGTTTATTTTTCTTAAACTTTATTAAAAAGTATTTCTAATTAATTTGGTATAAATTTTAAAACATTAATCATATGTGACAAAATAAGTGAATTGTACTTAAAATTTCGTTGGTTAAAATTTGATTGGTAGGTTCTATTTGTAGTAGTTATGTCTTCGTCTAGGAGTACACAATCCAGTTCTAGTAGGCCGCAGTTGGGTCTCCCCAAATCTGCCTTAGGTGCTACTGCTGAGTATCGTTATCGCTTACAAGCGGTATACCAATCGCCTTATAGGAGAGAGCAGCCTTGCCTCCATCCTCAAAAGGAAAATGGAGCACTATGGTATTTAATCATCTTATTTTTTCCAATTATATACATATTATGCATTTATAAAATGTATTTATGACGTTTTAAAATTTTTTAATAAGGATTGGGATCGATGACACGGTCAACAATTTTATCAGAAAGACCTGGCAAAATAATTTATGGGGTCCATGGAAAAATTGGACCGACGTTAAAAAAAATCAACTCGACAAAATCGAAAGCTTGGTGGGGATCTTTCGTGGTAAGTTACGGCTTTAAAATATTTAATCGTTTAATGTATAAACTTTCATACTAATAATTATGGTTTCGAGTTATAGGCAAACTATTACTGGGATCCCTCACACGAGGACCTTGTCTTTTTCGAATGGAAAGAAAAGACAAAAAAGGGAATCGGGGAGGAAATTAGTAGGAAACACAGAAAGGGAGTGCGGCCTCCTTACATTAGCAATGACGATTGGGTCCGGCTTTTGGCGAGTGGGATACTCCCAAAGCCAAACCGAGAAGTGAGAAGGCGGCAACAAGCCGTCAAACTCCTATAGACGGGAGTACAATGCACGTCCACTACGGCGGGCCCAATTCATTCTCCAAAATCAATTATACTCCGGTAAGTTTTATAAATACATTAATAAATACATATGAATAAATGTAACATTAACGTGTACATTTGAATTTTAACAAATACGACAACAAGAGGATCCCCAATCCCGGGATCACTCTCTTCTTGATTTAGTCAAGAAGACACATCGACGCCCGAGATGGCACCTACGGTGATCCCTTCATTGAGGGAGTTGTTAGGTCGGTTGAAGAAGAGGTTTCTCCGTACGAAGGTACATCGAGTACGGCTTATTCACCGGGTGAAGAGACATATACTCAACGAGTCAACCGGTTATATTTAGAGGTAAATCTTTATAATTTTCTATTGCTATAAATTTTAATATGTTTTTGTATTAATTTTGTAATGTTTAAATGTGCAGAAGGTCAACGCGAGATACGGAGAGGCCTACGGCGTTGGTAGTGCGAAGACGCAGTACTATCAACCGTACGACCATTATGCGTCCTCGACACAAGAAGCCATTACGCGCGGTGAGTACGACGCGTTCGGGACTAGCACTCAAACAAGGTTAGATCGCCTTGAAGCTGGAAGCTCGACGGGGTCGGGTCAAAACCCGAATGTCCAAGAAGACCGAGTCGGGGCACGTTAGACCCGACTGCGGCACCTCAAGGCGGGATCCAGCTCGAGGAGTTCAACACAACCCATCCGAACTCGCTTGGGAATTTCGATTATGATATGTAGTGTTTTGTATTTTGCATTTTGTAAAACTATTTGCTTTTGTGGTATAAATTTTCAAGTATTATTGTATTTTTAAATATGTTTTAATTATAATTTTTAAAATTATAATTTCTTAAATCAAAATTGATTTATTATTTTTTTTAAAAAAATTTCACACTACCCACGAAAAATTTCGTGGGTTTTTCGTGGTTTGTTGAGCACCCACGAAATACCCACGAAAATTTTCGTGGGTTAATTACCACGAAAATTTTCGTGGTTTTTCGTGGGTTTTTTCATAAACCACGAAAAACCCACGAAATTTTTCGTGGCAATTAACCCACGAAAATTTTCGTGGGTATTTCGTGGGTAAATTTGCCACGAAAAAGCCACAAATAAATTCGTGGGTATGCTACCCACGAAAAACCCACGAAATTTTTCGTGGGTAACATACCCACGAAAAAGCCACGAAATTTTCTACCCACGACGCTATACCCACGAAAATTTTTCGTGGTTTTTCGTGGCTAACCCACGAAAAAATAGGCATAAAACCCACGAAATTTTTCGTGGGTATCCGGTTTTTTTTAAGTATAATTATACTGCTTTTGTAACACTAGTCTCACTACTATTACAATAAAACTCAATTATATATCATTTTAAACTATATATATAGTTGTTACAAGTTTTCCATGTCCAATAATATTCATATATGTACGTATCCTAGAAGTTAATTTAATTTGCCAGCCTTGTGACCCCTCGTGTTTCTAAACCTGTAATAAAAAATGACAATTCGTGAGGATTAATAAGGAGAATGAAAATAATTAGTGAGGGATTAATAAGGAAGGAGAATGAAAATAACTGAGAGCAGTCCATAGCAACGGAGATGGGAAAACTAAGAGTAAGAGAACAAAAGAGAGGAAGATTATTAATAGCCGTTGGTATAAAAGGAAGATGATTTGCTTTTCCCATTATCTCTACACATTCACACACTCTCTCTATCTCTCCAATATTGTTGTTATTATTATTCTCTCCTTTCTCCTTCCTCGATCTCTGCATGCATACGTATAAGTATATATATATATATATATATTTATTTAATTAGGTCATGCATGTAAATGTAAAGTATATATAATAAGTTATTACTATTATATAATATATGGTGAAAGATATGTTAACGTAATTAACCGGTGAAGTGAACTTGACGATGTTGTTTAAATGAGTAACGCCTCTACAACATTGTGGTGAAGGTTGTATGAACATTCCTTCTATGAAGCCCATGCATGGCATGAAACTTTCGAACACGTCCGTACACTGTTCCATTGGAAAACCTCTGTCTTGGGACAGAACGGTCTTAATTATGGTTAGGACCAAGAGGGTCACGACAAATATGGGACGGTGCATCTTTCGTTAGTCTCTTTAATGATACAATATTGAATGTGAGATGTTCTATATATATATAGTAATTAATTAGTTTACTTTTGCGGAGTTTATTATGTATGGTTAGTTTCGTGAACACATGTAATTATCATGATTCCTTCTTATTCGGATTAATCTTAGTAGAGTTATCCTTGATCAATTTTCTTGAAATTATTTATGTGTTTTTTTTCTTATATGTTTTAAATTATATATCTTGAGGTTATTGCATGCAATTCGGGTTCATTTAAATCGCATGCATTGCCTATACACTCTGTGTTTTTCTCATATGTTTTAAATTATAATTAAACAGAAAATTACATCATGACACACTTTTTAAAATATGAATTACATTTTAGAGCACTTTTTGACATAGAGGCACTTTATTGTCATAAAAGACTAAATTACTCATCAATTCATTTATTCTACATAAATGTCACAATCATTTTCTTTCTCGTTTTTCTATTTTGCATTCTAATTTTAATTTTCTAGGGTAATATAAAATAATTTATTTTCGTATATTGATTTATAAAATTTTAATATCTATATTTTTATATCCACTTTTATATATTTTATTTATGAATGGATCAACATTTGTGGACAACTAGTCAATATCTAATGTTTTTATATATGTCCACATAGAATTGTACAAATGTTCAAAGTATAATGGACGAGTTTAAATTTTATTCCAATGAGTTTATATATCATAGACAATTCATATGATCATTTGTGGTCAAGTTTAAATAAATTTTGTAATTAAAATTATATGAAGATTCATGTTCAAAAATGAATAAATAGGTTTTAATAATGAATTTTAAAATTTATATGTTTTGATGTACATGTAATTTTCATGTTTTCACTTATTAATATCAACATGTTTCATTCACATTTATTAAGAATATTACAAAAACATATGGGAGTGTAAATACTAAATATAAATTACTTATGTAAGTAGATATATGATAAACAAAAAAATTATTGAAATAATATATTTTAGAATAAATTAAAATACATTTACAAAATTGTACAAAATTATATCCACATAACATAAAACGTATCCACAACTTTCTGTACACAATGTTGTGTATCCACAACTTTCTGTACACAACGTTGTGTATCCACAACTTTTATGTACACGGAGGGTAAAACTGTATTTAAAAAAATAAAAAGTGTAAAAAGTGTCTCATATCACAAAAGTGTCTTATTTTGATATTCAAGTGTTAAAAAGTGTTCCATTGTGTAAATCACTCTTAAATGTAACATATCCACAATTTTCACTTAGTTAATTGGATATAATGTTATAGAGAAACTACTCTGAGCTTATGATTATTTCTTTTTGTGTTAGTTTCGAATCAGTGAGACAAAAAATAATGATAAAGAGATATTCACTTTCATTAGGTTTTTTTATCATACTAAAAATGAATTTTTCCAATTTAATAAAAATTAATACTAAATGACGGAAGGAAAAAAAAAATTGTATAAATAATCGTCAGGAAACGTGTCAAATATTAGTACATTTTGGTAATTTTGGATCAGTATTTTGCCCATATGGCCTAATTATATCAGTCTTTTTCAGTTTAGGACACGGATCCTTTTAGAACCTTTTACTCCTTGTCGGTTCTCTTCAAGATTTTTGAGTTCTTGTTTACACTTTGGAGACAAAATCTTCGGTAATATCACATAGCCTTTGATCACTGACTCTACACTTGTAGTTCTCTCTCTCTCTCTTGTATTGTTCTGACTCTCGTTTCTTGATCTTAGTGCAAGAAAAATGGATGGAGCAAAGAATCTTCATGAACGATCCAACTTTATTCAAACCCTTAACCACGACTTCTCTAGTGCTTATGTCAATAGAGGATTACAAAGTCTATTGCAACAACCAACTAACCATAGGATAGGCTTTTCTCTTTTGCCACCACAACATGGCTTTAATAGCTCATCATCCATATATGTTCAAGCACCAAGTGAGAAACCTAGTAATGGTTTCTTGAAAGATTTTGTTATGGGAGGAGTCTCATCTGCTGTTTCAAAGACAGCAGCGGCGCCTATAGAGCGTGTTAAGCTCATGATTCAGAACCAAGATGAAATTATCAAATCAGGTCGTCTCTCTGCGCCTTACAAAGGCATAAGTGATTGTTTTCGCCGAACAATCAAAGATGAAGGTATACTTTCTCTTTGGAGAGGTAACACAGCCAATGTTATCAGATACTTCCCTACTCAGGTTAGCTTATTGGTCTTCTTCCATGTATGAATCTTTGAGTTTGTGTGTGTGTGTGTGTTAAGTGAAGTTTTGTGTGTTTTGTATTAGGCGTTGAACTTTGCTTTTAAAGACTACTTTAAGAGACTGTTCAATTTCAAGAAAGACAAAGATGGGTATTGGAAGTGGTTTGCAGGGAACTTAGCCTCTGGTGGTGCAGCCGGTGCATCGTCTCTACTCTTTGTATACTCTTTGGATTACGCTCGTACCCGTTTAGCAAACGATGCGAAAGCAGCCAAGAAAGGTGGTCAGAGACAGTTTAATGGCATGGTTGATGTGTACAAGAAGACTATAGCTTCTGATGGTGTTGTCGGGCTTTACCGCGGTTTCAACATCTCGTGTGTAGGAATTATCGTGTACCGTGGTCTCTACTTTGGATTGTATGATTCCTTGAAGCCTGTGGTTCTAGTAGATGGTCTCCAGGTAGTTATAGAAAAGCTCTTAACTTTAACATATTGTAGAGTCCTCTGTTTCTGTTTTACTCATTGTTCAAAGATGTACAGGATAGTTTCCTTGCGAGTTTCTTGCTGGGATGGGGAATCACCATTGGAGCTGGGCTGGCTTCTTACCCGATTGACACGGTGCGTAGAAGAATGATGATGACGTCTGGCGAAGCAGTGAAGTACAAGAGCTCTCTTCAGGCCTTCTCACAGATCCTCAAAAACGAAGGTGCTAAGTCGCTTTTCAAGGGTGCTGGTGCCAACATCCTCCGTGCTGTTGCAGGCGCTGGTGCGCTCGCGGGTTATGACAAGCTCCAGCCCATTGTGTTGGGCAAGAAGTATGGCTCTGGTAGTGGCTAATACACTATGAAGATGATGATGACATAAATGTCCTTGAAGTCTATAAGTGAATAAAATCTGTGTGATAGCATAAAGGTTTAGCTTTTAGAATACTGAGTGTACTCTGTGTGAAGTTGGCTCTTTTGTCTTAGTTCTGTAACTTGTTTTTGACAAAAAGAATAAATACAAAGAAAACAGAGGATCCTATTACCAGTTATGACCACAAATGTTCAGCCCTGACTCCTCTGGTTGCAGCCATAATCACAAGATGTCATGTAGGCTAAGAAAATGAAAGAACAAGAAATTGTGCAAGATTGGGTTGTTGGGGTGAAAGAATATGCACTAATGATTGTAACATTACACAGTTTATACATGAACACAAATGTCTATTCCGCACCACAGTTATAGATTCCACATTTACTCTGTTTTGATCTAACAATCTTCTAAACCTCTCCAAGGACCTGAAACAAAAGAACCAGTTCCACTTGTTTCAGAGTCAAATATTGCATCTCCATGTGAAATTTCTTGTCAAATAAAATAACGGAAACAAGACCATGTCTATAACCCTATTAGGCAAAGAAACCTCCATAGACAGTATATATGAAAAAGCTAGTTCTGGAAGTTTGATTTGAGTTATTTACCTGCAATTAAACTGCGAGAAGTCGGTACATCCTAACAAGCTAAAAAACATCATCTAAGCTGGAGGAAGCGAACGCCGACAAGTTGGGCACTCCATTTTGATATCCATCCATCTCTGTAAGCATCCCGAGTGAAAGAAATGTTCACACGGAGTTACCTGTTTGCAGAACACACACGCTCATGATTCTATTTATTGAGAGGAGACATCGTTAAGAGAAACCAAGATTTGGCGTATAAGTGAAGAAACTAATGTACCATGCAGTCACTGTTTCGTTGTCTGAGATCAATAGCGGTCATGCAGATGACACAATCAGTTGTGCGGCTTACGTCTTGATTAAATCTTCTATGATAGTTGTATTTCTCTGGTAGCATCTGTAAGTCAGAGAATGAACAAACAGATTAGCAGTTTTCAGAAACAGCTTGAGAGTTTCATATGTAACGGTTACGCCCAAGCGAACAAACCTGGCGGGGAACAAAGCAACGTGAACCAAAATAATGCTGAAGAAGAAGAATGGTAGCTTGCAACCCCATGAATGTGCACAAACACACGCACCAGAACTTGCTTGTCTCTACACGCATGAAGTTGTGCGGGCATCCAAAAACATATAATGGTATAGCTAACCGTGTAACTGTCATGCCTACGACATAATACGGGTGTAGAGGCTTTCTTGAATCGCGTACGACATTGGTTACTATCTGCGGTATCCAAAATGAGTACATGAGAATGAGAATCGGACGCATGTAGTTGTGGAACTTGTACATTATCAAAATGCCTCCAAGAAGGATTCCATCTGTTAACATATTGTGACAAAAGATGAAACATCAGCGTTAGGACCTGAGCTTAACTATAAATAAACACCAAGAATAAGTACTCACAGAAACGGCTGTACAGAAAGGACAGTTCACGCCTCATTGTTTCCCAGCCTTCACCGCTGTTGGAAGGCCGAGTTGCTTTCCATATAGCCAGAAGATATCTCATCTCAAAAATCGAAAATACTACGAATTTGAAGAACGCAGCGGTTGCAAATGCATTAAATAGAGATTCTGCATGTAACATGGAAAAGAAAGATATATGTTAACAGTAAAAATAGAAAATTAGTATCTTTTAACGCTCAAGAACAGTTATGTGGACATACATACCAACTAATATCCCGGCAGTGAGATGTAGAAGGCATAAATAAGCGTCCATGATCGCTTGTTGCCCAATCATTACAATGGATACCTTGGCAGCACCCTTGAATACAAAAACTTTTGGAAGTAAGTATCTCTGTAAAACAATAATGATATTAAACAATCTTGTTTACATCAGGATCTTACAGATTGTGTGTTACCATGCTCCATTTGGCGGATCAACAAAAGAACCTGGAGGAAAGAGACCTAAGTGTAATAAAAAGTTAAGGAACACACTAAAATAGCACAAGTGCTCATTGTAAAAGGTAAACGAATTTTGAGCAAAGGTAAACGAATTTTGAGCAAAGGATACAAAAGTGACCATCAGTGTATAGTTCACAGCTTTGTTATAGTAGACTTCGACATTAACAGAAGTCGCATTTAGTCCCAAAGGTGAGAAACAATCTCCGCCATCGCCTACCCCAGGACTTTCCATCATTCCTTCCAAGTGATAATAGCTTTTGTCTCCATCTACCAAAAATACGGAAAAGTCGCTCAGTGTACTATTCAATGTGACTAAGGAGAGAAAAACTAAAGCAAGATTACTTGGTTGTTTAAACTTTAAAGTTAGAATGCATACTATTTCCACTAGAAGCAACACGGGAAATGTGAGCTGCTATTTCGATATTACAATTCTTCTCCAATTCATTTGTTGAAGCTGAAGTACAAGAGAACCGAAGATCAGAGCCGCAAAAAAGTAAACTGCATGGACAGGATACAGATTCTGCTTACAAATTTTCTGTTTCAGTATTCTGTCTCTCGGAGATTCTTGAAATACTTGAGAGGAGAAAATTCCAAGCTGTCCAACAGCAGAGAGTTAACATTTTAACACTTCAAACAAGCCCACCAGGAGAAGAAAGCACTATCACTGCCGAAATGAGCCAAAGAAGAGTTTTAAGCATTACCAAATGATAGGGATTTGAGAGAAGATTATTGTCTTCTTGCCCTGAATCACTCTCCTTGCCGCTATAGAGGTTAAGTAATATATAGACTTTAAGAGTTAAGTTTCAATAACGAATCTTAAAACCAGGTAAATAAATCAAACATTAGTACCTGTTAGAGACGAGGCGGAGTTGTCTAAAGGGCCATATATATACACCTTCCAGATTTATTTGGGCACTACCCAAATTTTGTTCATTGTCAGCTACGTCATGAAAAACAACTACACCCTGTTCCATTAACATTTTCACAAGATCATATACTGCATAATATAAGATCAAGGACGATATTATGATACAGACTTTAGAAGCTGAACATTTCACCTGAACATAATGCACACCAGTTATCTTCGTTGGCATCGCCATTAATTCGACCTCAGAGTTACCATTTGCTCTTCGGAAATCTTGAAATTTCGAAGAAGTATTTACGGAGTCCAGAAACTTCCAATTTCCTAAAAACATAAATCAATAAAGACATACCCAGAACGCATGAGACGGTTCAGGATTCTCTCTACACGGAAATGTAGTAGATGTTTCTCAAGTGGTAATAAGTACAAAAATGAAGAAAGGCACACCACAAACCTCGATATGTTCCTGATATATTCCACGCAGAGAATTGTCCTACTTCAGTTTCTTGTTTTCTACCAAAGTGCCACTGCAAGATCACAGAAACCACACAAATTATTACCATTTACTCAAACACTGCCAATGCCTGATTGCCTGGTCAGCCTAAAGTATTATTATCTCGTAAAATTCACTAACAATACTAACTCAATACGCAAATCTCACCCTGTAATCTCCACTAGCATATGTTTTACTTCTGCACAAAACTATACGGTCTCTACATAGGACTATGTTAATAGGTCTCATCAACACACTAACAACATGTTTGTTCATTACACATCTCAGGGTATTCACAGGCAGAGCAAAGCTTAGATACTGATGAGACCAACCAAGCTAAAATAGATAATTCAAACAAATATTTAACAACAAACTGAGACAAATCAAACTTACGAACTTAAAAACATAAACTTGTGAACCGAAAGAAAAGTGAGAATTTTGCGAGCAATGATTCAATGAAAGACACAAACCTCATCAACCCATGATCGAGCTTTCTCTCTTATGGGTCTCAATCCCACCGCTTGCTGCGAAACCACCGACCAAATGGATAACACAAAGATAACCCGCCACTCAAGCCCTAATCCCCAAACCCCCAAATTTTCCAGATTCTTCATAATCACAGCTCCAAAAGATCAGATTTTGACGATCAGGGCTGATTCTAGTGTCCTTCGCAGACTAAACCCACGTCGCCGAAGAAGAAGATTCGATTCAAATCAAGTCAAGTCAAACAAAAAGGCATAAGAAGAAGATTGGTGGGCTTGTAGCAAACAGCACAGAGACAAAGATGATTTACAGAAGAAAAGAGACCAAATTTTACAACTACAAATTGTTTTATGAGGTTGTTGAAGCTTATCAATCAACTACTCTCGAAATTATTCCATGTTGAACATGTCGAAACTTCTCTCTTTGTGTGTGTGTTGTCTCTCTGATTGATTATTATTTTTTAATTAATTTAATTTTAATTAGGTTTTGTTTTCTGTTATAAACGAAGGTTCAATGTTTTGATTAAGAAAGAGGTTAGTTGAAATCTCATATTCCTCATGTCTTTCTTTACGTAATTAAACTTCTTACTTCCTTAAAAGGGCTAAAACATTTAGTTTAAAAGGTTTTATACCAAAGTTTCCCCAGTTTTACATTTTGGAGATGATTATAATTAATTTTTAGCAAATCTTCTTGTAGTTAGAACTTATAGTGTTTAACTAGTGGGCCTTTCTAATAGCAACATACTTGATCCATTTTTGGAAACACATGCCCACTTATGTATAATCTATTAGTAGTTGGGCTTTGAAAGAGAGTAGATATTTAAAGCCTTTCTTATATAACTAAATTGTTATTTTTTATTCAAGTTAAATATTTATATTGTATGGATTTTTCTTATGAAAAGAACAAGATGTAACGTAAACTTAAAGCATAATAAAAGAAACAAGTGGATATTAATTTTTTATTTATGGCTAAAACTTATAATACGAGTGAAAGAAATGGCTGTGTTATGTAGCCGGTAGAGAAAGAAAGTGAAAAATCAAAGTAAATAGACGTTAAGTCCATTAAAAATTGAGACGTGGTTAAAAAAGAGATGACCAAAAGTCAAAACGCTTCTACTTAATTTGGCATTTAACTAAGTACAGTCTCTCTTTACTTTCAACCATATATAAACCACACAAGAAATGGCAATGCAAACACACATAATCCAAAAAGAGAGGTTTTTAGTTAAAGTTTTGGAGATGGGTTTGATTAAAAGGTTTAATCTTTGCTACTTGGTGATTGTGATGTTGATGAGTTTGGTGTTTACAATAGAGTTATCAAATGGGTACAAGTTCTATGTTGGTGGGAGAGATGGTTGGGTCCTTAAGCCTTCTGAGGATTATTCTCATTGGTCTAATCTAAACCGGTTCCAAGTCAATGACACTCTTTGTAAGAACGAGTGTGCCAAAAATATACTAAACTAACCAAATCTCTTTCTAAATTGTTTTGACTTTCAAATTTTTCAAAACTTAGTGCTATATTCATCTTCTATGTATACACAATGTCATTAATGATGCTAAGTATCATATGGTTTTATTTTTGAATTTTGCAAAGACTTCAAGTACACAAAGGGTAAAGATTCGGTGTTGGAGGTAAATGAAGAAGAGTACAAGACATGCAACAACACTACTCACCCCATAACTTCCCTTTCAGAGGGTGACTCTGTCTTTGTACTTAGCCGGTCAGGTCCGTTCTTTTTCGTCAGCGGAAACTCCGAAAACTGTCTCAAAGGTCAGAAGCTAGCTATAAAGGTCATGTCCATTCACCACAGCCACACTCCTCATCATACCTCTCCTTCCCCTTCACCAACATTAACGTCTCCCACGCCTTCTCCGGGAGCCGATGCATCCGATTCTGACGTTCTTGGACCGGCTCCAGGGCCGGCACCGGCTAGCAATGTAGTGGTCCCGGAGTTGTTTCTCTAGGCTTGGTTATTATGATTATGATAAGTTCCATGGTATAGGCCCTATAGGGTTTATAATATAATTTGCAAGAGTTATAAACTTATAATACTAATGTGGCTTTTGTTATACTATATCATATCATTGATGCAATCCCATACATATAAATAAAGAAATAAAAAAATAAACACTCTAGTTCTTTCACCTTCCATGAAAAATAGAATTATAACTATCTAATGAAATAGAATAAGAAGATGAATTCCACAAATCTTGGAAAGTGGGATGTTGTTGTTGTCTTTCTTCACTAGTTGATCCCAACAAGTAAGAGCTCTTCACTCTCTCCAACAAACTCACTTCCATGCTTTCTCTCTCCCTCTCACCACAATTCTCCACTAATCTTCCTTGTTCTAGTATTTGCACAACTTGTCTCATCTTTGGACGCACCCTTGGATCAGGATGCACACACAACAATCCTATCCTCAAAGCCATCTCAACTTTCTCGGTTTCAAACTTTCCTTTCGCCTTTATCCTCTCGTCTAAACCATCAACAAGTTTGTCTTTCTCCATTAGTCCCCATATCCATTCTACAATACCTTCTCTTCCTTCTTCTATAGGCCTCCTTCCACACACTACCTCCAACACAAACACACCGAAGCTATACACATCGGTTTGTGTCGATGCTCTCCCTGTCTTAACCAGCTCGGGCGCCATATAACCCGCTGTTCCAACCACGTGTGTCGTGCTTACCATCTCTTTACTAGCGTTTTGCAACTTAGCTAGCCCGAAATCACCTACCCTCGCGTTCATATCTTTGTCGAGTAACACATTGCTTGACTTTATGTCTCTATGTAACACCTTTGACTCCCACCCTTCGTGTAGATAAAACATACCCGAGGCCACGTCTTTCATCACTCTCATTCTTTCTTCCCAATTCAACATCTCTTCGTTATCAAATATCCGCTTATCTACACTTCCATTGTCCATATACTCGTAAATCAGTATCAAACTCTCCCTTCCTTTCTTGCACCAACCTTTTAGTCCCACTATATTCTTATGCCTTAGCCTCCCTAAACTCGAAACCTCTGCCAAGAACTCGCTCGTACCGCCAGAATTCTCACGAGGGCTTATCATTATCTTCTTCACCGCAACATCTTTACCTTCCAACACTCCTCTATAGACCTTTGAATTCCCTCCATAACCGATCATATTCTCTTCCGAAAACCCTTTTGTTGCTTCCACAACACTTCTGTATTGTACTCTATGAGGCCAATACTCTGTTTCCCAATCTTCAACATCTTCATCTATCCCCTGCCTACGTCGCCTCACGAAGAAAAATAAGATCCCAACGACACATACTAACAACAAAAAAGTACTAACAGTGACCCCAGCAATGAAAGCTCTAGACTTTAACACAGAGTCATCTCTCAATTTAAAGGAAGGAAGGTTCCTAGTGACCAAAGCATCACCTATTGAGAAATTAGTGTTACTAAAGCTCCAAGAGATGATCCTATGGCTCTGCACAAGTAGCCCTGTGGCTCCTGTGAACCCAACAAACATATCACCAAGCAAAACACCAGTGAGATTCAAAGGTATGCTTATAAGTGGTCTAATAGGCTTTCTTGAGCCAGCATTAGCCATGGTTACATCGATCACAGACCCATTAAACTCGATCCAAGCCTGATAATTATCTCCACTGTTAAGCCTCGCCTCCGTGAATCTCTCTCCGCCGCCGTAGAAACCGGCGGTTGCGGACGAAACGGAGGTTAAGGAATTGACGTCGACGCCGACGTGATTGTCGTCGATGTCGTTGAACTCTTGGTTAGCGAAGACGTCGAATTCTACGGCGAAGATACGGTTGTTTGGGTCGCCGTTGTTTGTGAAATTGACGATGCCCAGATGCTGAGCTGAGTCTGCGGAGGATGTATCGGAAGAAGGGAGGAAGACGAAGGCGAATCCGTGCCCTGGATTTATGTTTTCGTAAGGAGATATTGAGAAGATGAATGACGTGGCGAAAGGGAGCGGCGAGGCTACGGCGGCGGCGGAGGAGGAGGAGGTGGGGATTTTAGAAGGGTAGAGACCGCGTCCGATGGAGAGAGTTGTTTGGTTTGTGAGGGTAAGTATCGACGGTGGCTCGTTGACGGTGGCGCCGACGAGAAGTGTGTTTGTGGCGGTGAAATTGGAGTTGTAGACGAATTCGACGGCTGAGATTGGTCGGAATAAGAAATTGGTTGTAGCGAAAAGGATAAAAATCGAAGCTTTGAAGAACATGGCGAAGAATCTGGAACAAAAGAGAGATCTTTTGCTGTGGAGGTTTATTGTCGTTATAGTGTTTGTGAGAGGAGGAAGAAGAACATAACAGTATTGTCAAAAAGATAATTTTTTTGAAGTTTGAATTTTGTGTGAACGTGTTTTCTCAATTCAAAGAACCAATTATTTGAATATATATTATCCACCTGGAAGAATCCATTTCTGAAAAAGTCTAATATTGAAATTATTTAACAAAATTGTACTGACTGCTAATTACTAGAATATCATATGTTTGATGTAAATTAGAAAATATGAAAAAATAATTTATTTGCTTATAACACTTGGAATTGTTTAATTGTGGAATTGGACTTTGTTCTGAATGTTGTTTGATATCCCAACATTTATTGGTACGAAGAATTTGATGGTCAAAGAAGTCAGCTTTGGAATGTCAAATTTTCAACTTTTTGATTTTTCCCCTATAATAAGTTCTTTGACACACATAGCACATGACCAATATTAATCAAAAACAATTAAGCATCATAGCATTTAATTCTTAAACTATGTAAATTCCTAACTAACAACTACTTATGATAGGTTCTTTACATCAAAACAGAATATTTGTTTATTTAAGTTTGCAAAAAGATTATTCTAGTGATGTAATAAAAAAAAAAAAGATTATTCTAGTTGCTTTAACTCAGTCTAGTACCCATTAATATAATTGCAAAAAAGATTATTCTATATGTGAGAAAGAAAGACAAAGTTTTCGCAAACCAATATTAATTCATAAAACTAAACGAAAAAAATAGCATTTTAAAATCATGGAAAGGTTAAAAAAATGATCATAATCATAAACAAAACCATAAAATTAAGTGTGTTTAGTTACACATAAAATAGCCTAACGCTTTTATAATCGGTAACTCTTTTTAAAACGCGTTTGAAAACGACTAGGGTGCGTTTTGAGCTAAAAAGCTAAAAAAGGAAAAAAAATGGAAACAAAAGGCAAATACTTTAACTGGACCGCTAAGTTTTAAACCCCCCCACGTGACAAACACTTTCCCCACTCGCTATAAAACTCACCAGCACAATCGCGTGTAGCTCACGCAACACAAGATTCGAGTGGGCTTAAAAATAAACTAAACACACCGTACGGTCACCTTTCCTTTTCTCACAAACTCTTCCACCACAAAAACAGAACAATAAGAAGCAGAACAAAGAAAGGTTTCTTTTTTTTACTATTTTACCAAATCTTTACCAAGAGACATAACATAAACAGAACAATCAGATCTGGTTCTATAAAAATGGCGGACAAGGAAGAACAAGAAACAACCACCTCGTACAAGCTGTTTCTTAAAGTAATAAGCAAAAGAAGAACATGGGTATGTCTCTTTCTTGTCGTATACGCAATCCTCTTGTCTTCTTCGTGGAGCTCTCTTAATTCGATAGTTAATTGGTACGGTGAGAATCACCAAACGGCGTCGTACGGTTGGCCCGCGGTTTACGCGTCGGTGCTTCTAGGAGCGGTGTTCGGAGTTTTGTCGATGTCGGCGGCGCTGTTCATAGCCGTGCCGGCGATAGTGGTGATATGGATATCGGTGGTTGTGACGATGGCTTTCGCCGGAAAATCGAGGAGGAGAGTGGTTGTTGAAGGGAGGAAAGTTACTAAAGAGATTGCTGGTTTTGTGTTTAAGGTTCTTCTTAAAGAAGGAAACTTTGTTGCTTTTCTTTGTGCTCTTCTTGCTTACTTTGTCTTCTTTAACTCTTTCTCTTCTTCTTCTTCTTCTGCTTCTTCTTCTTGATTTTGGTTTTTTTTGTTTTTTTCTACTAATTTGTTATAAAGAAAATATATTTACAACTAATATATTGAAAAAAATATCGTCATTAATTGTTCTAAGATTTGATTTTTTTTCTTGAATCTGATGAATCGATATTGTTTGTTGGATGGATGTGTTTTTCCTGATGTCAGATCGAATTCTTTCTCTAGTGCCACGTCATATTACCGACACGTGAAGTTTATTGTCTTTTTCATTTGTTAAATTAAATTTTTTTGAGGAACACATACAAATGATAATTGATAATTATGTTTTAAGGAACACAACATATCCAATCTATTGGGCCCAGAACAAAACAAGGGCCCTATATAGACTATCACAATAGAGGAGGAGGAGGAGGAGAAGCAATGTTTTTTATTGGTGAAGCTAAGTAGAAGAAGTTGGCTATCACCATCCTCTAGGAGGCCCTCCTGAGGAAGGCACACTCAATCTGTCAAGGAGGCTGTTAAAGTCGATAGGTTGGCCAGTATCCTCCATCCGCTGGATCACGGCAGCGACATGGTCTCCTCTGAAACCCATGCTCACTAGCTTCTCTATCAGTTCTCCGTATTTCGATCTCATCAAAGGTGGTATACCACTGTTGCCTCCCCCCTGTTGGTGTTGCGGAGGAGCGTACCCGCCACTTTGTGGACCTTGCATGTAATGGGGCTGCTGCTGAGGTTGTGGTTGTGGTTGTGGTTGAGGCTGGGGCTGAGGTGGTGGGTATTGCATTCGCTGACCTTCGTACATAGCATTGGCATAGCCGCTAGAAGGAGGCCCTGAGGGTGGATACCCATCGCCCATCTGGGGGTTATAAGGTATCTTTGTCTGCTGCGGAATCTGTGGTGGTGCACCATATCCGTAAGGTTGCATAGACTGTTGTTGTGGAGGTCCAGAGTAAGGAGATGGCATCTGCATGCTGCTTGGTAACGATTCTACCGGAGGTTGGTTGCTTGGTGGTGCAGGCGGGTATGATTGGTAGGCTCCAGCTCCACTGGACTGCGGTCTTGCCTGAGGCTGTGGAGGCCAGTTTTGCTGGTACTGCGGGAAAGACTGAGTTTGGGCTGAGCTTGGGTGAGATGGAGCAGGGGGTGGAGGCATGAACTGACCCTGCACCGGTTGTGCTTGAGGTTGCGATGATGGAGCAGGAAAGGGCGCCGGTGGGGGTGTGTTTTGTAGCTGTGTAGTAGGAGGCATGTAATACTGCTGCTGTTGCTGTTGGGGTTGTGCAGGTGGTGGCTGCGCTGATGGCTGTGGGGCAATTTGGTGAGGCAAAGCAAGCGCAAGCTGCTGGTTGTGTGGATCCGAGGTGGTCTCACACTTCTTAGGCTCTTTAACAGGAGTCGAGACCCGCTCCTCGCCATGCTGGGGATGAGACGAGGAAGACGAATCTTTCTGCACAAGTTGAATCCTCGCAAGCTCTTTCTGAGTATCAGCTAACTCTTGTTTGTCTCTGAGAATCTGTACTGACCTATGCACCTATACATCACAACATAACAAAAACAATTCAGCGAATTTTACCAAAAAACTAGACAAAAGACTCAAACTTTGCATAACAAAACCTCTTGAAGATGTTTCTCCATAGATCTAAGCTTCGCATCAGCGTCCTCGTGCTCCCGGCTCAAATCCGATCTCATTTCTACAATAGTCTTATCGAGGTTATAACAGTATAGTTCAAGCTGGGACAAGCGTGAGCTTATGCCTTCAAGAAAACGCATCATGTTGTCTGCATACTTCTTCATGGTTCTTTCGACAGTAGCATTGATATCTTGGCTCAAAGAATCCTCTGGTGGGCTATAAGAGCTTGTCGGAAAAACCGAAGTCCTTGCCATCCTCGTCTTATGAAACTCCTGCAAGCAAACCAAAACAACGAAGATGAGTATGTATCAATGATCAAGTGTTAATTAGTGTAATAACAAAGCTGTTTCATAAGAGAATCGCTATCACATGAATATACCAAATCGAAACCCTAATTCCCCAAAAAATTATCCCAAAAAAACGCAGATCGAAGCAAAAACTAAACTAAAACCTTATTTGTAGCAGAGATCGCAGGATCGGAGTTATGACCATTAGATGATTCTTGGTTCGTGTAGTCATCGTAAGAGCAGAGGATATCGTCGGATCCAAAATCGAAAGCTTTGGATCCTGAGTTGACCCGATCCGATGATCCAGACGCCATCGATAACACGAAGAAGACGAAATCGCCGGAATTAGCCTTAGGAGCAAAGCAAATCTTTGAGAAAACGCAAGCAGAGAGAGAGAGAGGAAGAAATTAAAAAAGAAAAAATTGGAGAATTTTACTTCAGACTTGTGAGATAAGAACGAAGAGTAGAGGAAAAAGCCAAACCGACTTTCCTTTTTCAATGATTTTATAATTGTATTTTCGTCCCCAAAGATATTATTTATTCTGAGTTCGCCCCATTTGTTTAAAATAGTTAATTTGCAACCCTCTCCTATCTCCTAAATTCACATACCATAGGAGTTGTGACATTATTATCTTCCTCTAAAAGAAGAAACTATCAAGAAAGTTCTATGAATTAATCAAGATTTTTAAATGCAATGCATTAGTAGGGGACTACAATGGTTTCTTCAAGCTTTGACATTGCTAGTGAAATCGGCACATGTTTGGCAAGGACAATCCGCGAAACCGCATAACTCGCAGCCAAAACATACACGAGAAGTGCATCCTTCACAAGTAGGTAGGCAAACGTGTGCAGCCTCTATACACTTTTCTGCTTCCTCTCTCTTCCTCTCCTACACATGTTATCCTACACAAACAACCAATCTTGCACCAACCTTATAAGTAGGACAAAGCTTAAAAACACAAAGACAAGCAAACCTTTTACTTATTTGTCGTAAGGAAAATCTAAAACCTTTACTAGAGTAACACGCATCTCAAAAGCTGTAGAGATCTGATTTCGAAGCAAAAATAAAAAGGCATTTTAAGGGTTATAGTACAAAAGAAACTAAAAGTATTATACAAAAGAGAGGAGATTTTTGTTAGGCGGATACGAAACACCAGGGCCCAATTCAACGTCGACCTCATTGTAGCGGTAGACCTCGCGCCAAAGTTTCCAAGGTACAATGCATTTGCGCAATCGTACCTTAAAGCTTAACTGCTGCCCAAACTGTAACTCAAAATAAAGCACAAGGATAAGATAGATGTTAATTCAAAACAATAATTTTTAATTTATTTTAAAATTAAAATGAAACTCACTCTATCAATAAGACAAGTGTAGCGGGTAATGCAATGGATACCGTCGAACAAAAAAATCATCTCATTACGATATATACGATTGTGACCGTGTTGATTCGGTAAAACTCAGGCCTTTTAACCGAAATCCGGTGGGCAACAAAGAAGGAAAAGAGAGTTTCAGGATTTCTCCTCTATGTTGCCAACCGGATTTCGGTTGAGAGCCCCGAGTTTTAGAAGAATCAACACGGTCAAAATCATATATACCGTAATAAGATGATTCATTTATTCGGCGGTATCCTAGCATTACCCGCTCTAATTTTATTGATAAAGTGAATTTTATTTTAATTTTAAAATAAATTAAAATTTTACAGTTTTGAATTAACATTTATCTATTCTTGTGTTTTGTATAACAGTTTGGACAGCAGTTGCATTTAAAGGATACGATTGCGTAAATACATCGTACCCTTAGAGACTTTTATAGGCATGAAGTCTACCGCTGCAACGAGGTGGACGTTAATTGAGCATTGGCCTGGTGTTTGTTCACTACTACTTTACAGCCACCAGCCTCAGCCCAGTGTAGGCTCAATCTTTCTCAATTTTTAGAATAATCAACAAAATAATAAAATCGTATATATATCATACCACAAAAGAGTATTCGTCCACCACCATCTCGCTGAGTCTCTCCATTATCAAATCTGAACAATGTACACCACCAAAAAAATACACTAGTCAAAATCTAAAGATAATTAATTTTCTTTCTTTCTGATTAAGAATATTTTATGTGTTGATATTTATATGTTAAACCATCTTCACTTCTTATGGATATTAATATATTATTTAATAAAGTTGCAAGGGAGTGTTGCGTGGCATACCTTCCGGCAAAAGATCTGTGGCCTGAATATTCACAAGGAAAAAAAAATAATGAGTTGTTAAAGAAGTTAGTAAGCAATTTCGTATATAAATTATATAAAAATAAAATTTGAGTAGTTATACTTTCTTATCCGCTTCTGGGTAGTGATTGAGAAGGAGTTTTTCATTCAGATCTGAAGAAAATTCAACAAAACACAAAGGAAAAACTCAAGAAAACGTTTTACAACTAAATGAGAGAAAAATATTTGCCTCTTTTTTCGGTGAGAGAAGATAAGTTTTATAATCTAACGCACATCATCTTAAATATTGGTATGTGATTCACATAATGTGAATGTTAAACAATCTTAAAAAGAGAGGAGGATTAATTGTGTAGAATACCTTTTTCCAAAGGATTTGTGGCATAAAACAAAACAAAAAACAAATCAAGTTAGTAAAAATTAGTAGAATAAACAAGAACATGCTTTCATCAAGGAAACAACAAAAAGAAAATTACTATGGTGGAGGATTTTTCGTCCATTGAGATCCTTAATGAAGATGAAAAGGGGGAAGTTTTTTTTGTTGAAGATAGAAAGAAAAGAATAGGTTTATAGGAGGAGGATATTTATATAGTCGAAAATTAGGGTTTATTTTTGGGTCATCATATTGGTTGGACCGTGCCATATTCAACTCCATCAAAACAATAAATTTTTAGTGGGCTTTAAGGCCTGCTTTTGTATTTCAAAACTGAATTTGAAATTTGAACGAATGGTATATACACTTTTTTAACATGTATAAATTATAGGGAAAAATATTATTTAAATCCTCAACTAATTGGTTTACTCAATTTAAAGTCTGAACTTTGCCGAGACCCATTTAAATACAAACTTTCGTTGACTCGTGAATTTAGGCACGTTGACGGATTAATTAACGTTGTTAAGCAGATGTTAAACTGCGGTTTAAATCTCCGTTTAAGGACGGTTTAAATCTCCGTTTAAGGACAAAACGACGACGTTTTGTGCCTACTAAAACGACGTTGTTTTGTGTTTAAACCTCACACAAAATCAAAATCGATTTCCTCCAAATCAAAAGCTGAAACCCTATTTTTTCCTCATCGTCTTCCCCCAAATCAAAAGCTGTGATTTCCCCCAAATCTCTCAACGATGATTTCTTCGTCTTCGTCTTCTTCAATGAAATTATATTGCGGAATGCCTTCGAAATGTGTATGTGGATTAGGTGTGATGTTGTGTATGTCTAAAACGAAGGAAAACCCAGGGAGACCTTTCTATAGGTGTATAAGCAAACGAGATCCAAGTTCTTGGGAAAAAATGATGTAAGTTAAGACACTTGATTACGATTTAGTTGATTTAAACCTTTTCTCCAAATTATGTTTGATTCGTTGTTTGATTGTTTGGCTAAAATCTGAAAGTTTGTGTTAAGTCAATTGTGTAAATTATGACAGGGTCACTTGTTTAAATGGGTTGAGGAAAGTGTTCTTGAACAAGTTGAAGATGTTATACCAAGAATAAACAACATGTCCGATGAGATTAATGACTTAAAAAGTATGATGGAAGAGCTAAAAGAAGATGCATCAATGAATAAGATGCAAGTTGTGAAGTGGAAACATATCACTTTGGTAATGTCTTTAGTGATTGTTCTATAGTTTTGCTTCATTACAGTTATGATCTTGTACCTAATGTTTGGTACGAGAAATGATCATAGCTTATTACTTTGGCAATGTCTTTGTTTGTAATGACTTATGATGTTGTGTAATGACTTAGTTTCTGCTTTTATTTATAATGACTTTGTTGGTAATGTCTTGGTTTTGTAATGACTTGGTTTGTGTTTAAGTTTGTAATGGATTGTTGATGTTTTGTGTAACGATTACTACAATGGTTCATTATATAAATAAAGAAGTTAACCCACTTTCATTATACAAAAGAGATGTTTAACAAAAAGTTTTGCAAAAACAGAAAGATAAAAAGTCATTACACAAAAAGTTTTGGAAAAACAGAACATAACATAGAAGATAAGTTAATCATGTTGAACAATTAAACCAAGCTTCAAAGCCGTGTGAGGCTTGAGAGGCTACTCCTTGTGAGGCTTGTGCTTGTGAAGCTTGTGCTTGTGAAGCTTGTGCTTGGGAAGCTTGTGCTTGTGAGGTTTGAGAGGTTTGAGCTTGTGAAGCTTGTGCTTGTGAGGCTTGAGAAGTTTGAGAAGCTTGTCTTTGTCCTTGAGAAGCTTGAGAGGATTGTCCTTGTCCAAACGAGATGTTCCTAGGTTCCTGGTTCAACAGAAAATAGAGTTCATAAATGCAAATCAAAATACTACACATAACATCAATATATCAAATTAAATGGGAAGCAAACAAACCGTTGTCTTTCTTGGACGACCTCTTGGTCTTTTTGGTGGATTATTCACAGCCTCATTTGGGCATCTAGCTATATTGTGACCTTCTCTCTTGCAATTTGAACATGTCATAACTCTGTTGTGTCTTGTGAGACTTGTTGATGAAGATGCAATTTCATTGTGACTCTTTCTCCTATCATAATTGCTAGGTTTTCCTGGATTTCCTCTTCTCCAAGGAGGTGGCATGACATGTAGTTTGTTTGTTATAGGCCACACTTTGATTCCTTGTACATGTTTTATACCATCTGCATACGTATGCCGCCACTTTAGTATTTTGAACCAGTCACTCACAAAGTCATCAACCTTTTGTTTATTTCCTATAACAACAGAAGCAGCATGAACACAAGGTATCCCTGTCATCTGCCATTTCCTACATCCACATAAGTTGTTATTCATATCAACACATAACTGATCATCTCCAAGTTGTATCTCATGCATATTGTTTCTGGCCATCCATCTCACACAAAATTGTGAACCTGCTATCATCTTCTCTATCTCTTCATGAGCTCTTTTTGTGAACCTAGTTTGCATTCTTCTAGCAAGCACATATCTTTTCTCGTTACGAACCATACATTGTCTCCTTATATCTTCTAACATGTCTAAGAGAGGTTTCTTCCTAGCTAATCTAATTGTTTTGTTAAAGGATTCACTGAGGTTGTTGAGAATGTCATTGCAACAACTATCTACTCTAAAGAATGCTCTAGACCATGTAAGAGGCTGAGTAGTTAATAGAGAAGCAAAAGCACATGGATTGTAAGCTTTCAATGCTTGCATATGATTAGCATATTCCCCTGTAGTGTAACTTCTTGCAATCTTCCAGAACATCTTTTGCAACTCAATATCATGACTTTTTCTCTTCCAGTTGTCAAGGATATGTCTTGAACATTGCCTATGTTCAGCTTCTGGAATCACAGTATGAATAGCTTTCACTAACCCCTACATATATAAACAAGCATACATTAGCATATTATCAATATACATTATCAGTTTAAGCGTAGAATCTAACCGATTGTTTGTGTGATATGATTGCTACTTTTTTCCATCTCCAAGATCCAAATCCTTAGCCAACATTTTCATGAACCAATCCCAATTATCGTCATTTTCAATCTCAACCACTGCCCAAGCAATGGGAACAATTCTATTATCCCCATCTCTACCAGTTGCTGCTAAGAGATGACCTTTAATATCCCATTTTAGGAAATCTCCATATATTCCTATTATTGGTCTACATGTGTTTTTCCAGGATTCTCTTTGTGATTTGAAGCATATAAAGAGACGAAAGAACCTTTGTTTGCTTCTAATTGTTGGTCCTGGAATCGTCTTGATCTCAAATGTGATCCCTGGATTTGACCTAAAGATCTCAGCTTGATAATCCCAAATCTTAGAGAAGTGCTCTTCATGTGAAGTTTGCCTCTGTTTCATGATCATCGTCTTAGCATTTGCACATTGTGCAAGAGTAACTTCTAGGTTGTACTCTTTTTTTATCTCATCAACCATGTCATTCTTTGTGATCTTTGTGTTCTTTCTTAGCCTATCCGCAAAAAATCTAGCTATAGTTCCTTGCTTCAACATCTTAGAGTACCCTGATCTTACACAAATGTGATGATCCCCATACACCTTGATTTGCATTTTGTGTTTCTTCTTATCATAAGAGCAGTAACACCTCCATTCACACTTCTTCTCTTTGTCATTGCACTTTACACCAGATTTCAAAGCTTGAGACCTATATAACTTCACATCATATCTAGTTTTAAGAGAATACATCAACACAGTTGTCTTGAAATCATCTGGACAACTGAAAGTCTTCCCTAACTTGAGCAACTTTTCTGGTTCTTCACATGGAGGAGGACGACCATCTTTCTCAAATTCTTCTTCGTCATCACTCTTTGATAATGGATCCGGTATTTTATCATCATCCCATATATCATCACCACTGTCTGCATCAGTGACATCAATATCATCTCTCGCACCATCTCCAAACTCTGCTTCAAAATCAAAACACTCATGTTCCTCAAATCCTAAGACTATCGGTTCTTCTCTTTCACTCAAGTGTCCTTCTGCATCATTATAAGTAATAATTGCATCGGGTTCTTCATCAGGATATCGAACTTCATCATAATCATCATCTTCGAATACCTCACAGTCATCTCCACTAATCGGATCTCGATCTTCATCTTCTTCGGCTCGAATCTTCTGTTTGTTCTTCCTTCGAGACTTCTTCTTTCTGGGTCGATGAGTAGCATTAGCTGCTTCGTTATCTCCATTCATCACAATTATCGATCGATTTCTAGGGTTTGAAGGAGAGGAAAAGGAAAAAATAGATTTGGGGATAATGAGACTTAGGTTTAGGTTTTTAGGTTTTGATTTGGGCACAAAAGGAAAACGACGTCGATTGAAGGAGAGGAAAAGGAAAACGAGGTCGTTTTATTAGGCACAAAACGTCGTCGTTTTGTCCTTAAACGGAGACTTAAACCAAAGTTTAACGTCTGCTTAACAACGTTAATTAATATGTCAAGTCAACAGTCAACGTGCCTAAATTCACGAGTCAACGAAAGTTTTGGATTTAATTTGGGAAGTCAACAAAAGTTTGTATTTAAATGGGCTTCGGCAAAGTTCAGGCTTTAAATTGAGTAAACCAATTAGTTGAAGATTTAAATAAGATTTTTCCCATAAATTATATGTACCTTATGTTAAAATCTATGCGCAACAAGTCTCCATCAGAGCTCCAAATAATTATTCAATTCCTATAAAATAAAACTTGCAAAGTCACACTTACCTAGCAAGAGAATTAAAGCCTTCGAAACAGCAGTGACGTTACTCTTCGGAGATATTACTAAAACACTCTCCACAGAATGTCACAACTCGAAAGCTCGAAAAATTACCATTCCAAACAAAAACAACATAGACAGAGCTGCTACAATGTTGTCTTGTTGTATTTGCTTTTGGTTAAATGTTATGTTGTTCTAATGTTGTTTATGTTCTAATGTTGTTTAGAACTACTCTAATGTTATGTCTACTCTAAACATAGTGGTTACATATATGTATGATATCATTGTCTTTATACTTTAGTTCTTATTCCTCAAATATTAGCACTAACACAATAAGTTTATGAGATTATGCATCATTGTACTTTAGTTTCGTTACATGTCTATTTCTTTTATTTTCACTCCAATGCAATAAGCATGTCTTTGTTGTTGCAAACTGTCTCGACGATGATGGGTCACTACCAATCGAGATATTCTCCTTCAGGACCATCACCGCATAGGCCAAATTTTTCATAATTTCTTACACCGAATCAGATAATTTCTGAGACAATTATCTGATTCACTCTCAATTTTGTCAGAAAAGATTAAAATATTGAAACTTAAAAATATAATTGTTATGGGCCCGTCAATACAAAAAGGCCCATTAAGGATGCATCTATATCACGGATCCTCGTTAGAGTAAGAGAGAGAAAGTTAGTACTGTGAAAAAAGTAGAGAGAGAGAGAGAGAAATGGGATGCTGCTTGAGCGCCGGAAAAGTCAAAGCTCCGCCTATCTCCGCCGCCTCCGCCGCACAAATTCCTCCACCAATTGAAGAAGAATCCGTCAAAGAAGTCGTAGTTCAAACAGTCTCCGTACCCTCCACCGCACCCGCCGTACCCTCCACCGCACCAACCACCGTACCCACCGCCGTACCCGCCGTACCAGTCGCCGAACTGGTAGTCACCGTACCGATAGTCTTGGATTCAGAACCTAACCTTCTTCCTACACTCCAAACACCAGAGATCTCACAAACAAAATCCGACATTTGCTCCGTCTCACACAGCTTCTCCACCACCGCCACAACAGCCACCGCCGCTTCAATCCTCGAAGACGACGCTCTCAGCAAACCTCACCGTCCTCCTCCTCCTCCACGCCGCTCAAGACCCGACAGAATCTACAGATCTCCAAGAGAATCGCCTCAGAGCAAGCTCCGTCCTAGACTAACCCGAGAGAGACAACAACCACAACGACCTAGTCAACAAAACCCTAACCTTAACCGCCGTAACATAGATTCCGGTTTACTCCCAAAAACCGGTTTACTTGATAGTCAGAGACGTCGGTCCCGGTCTCCTGCGACACGTGGCCCGAGTAATGCAAGGAAGAGTCCAATGAAGAAGAGAGAAGATGTTAAAGTCGATGTTGAAGTGAAGAAGGAAGAAGCTAATGTTGATGTTGAGATAAAAAAGGAAGATTTAGCCGTTAAGGACCCTGAAGTTTCAATGGAATGTTTCATCTTTCTCTGATAAATCTAATTTTTTATCATTAACTAATGTTATTGATTTCAACTTTTTTTTGAAAAAAAATTGTGGAATGTTAATATTGTTATTGTATAAACAAAATCTTTGCAGATCTTTATTTTTGTTTTATTGATTCGGTAAAAAAAAAAGTAAAAAGGAGCATGCTTAACGCTTTTGCTCTATGATGGGCAGACATAGAGACACTGTTAACAGTTTTGTCTTTTTCATATACTGATAAACAAAAAAGGTCATAATTAAAATGAACAAACGGTAACAAAACAAAAGTTTTATTTAGTTATGAGTTATGACATTATCATCCCCTAAAAGACAACAAGTGTGTAGACAAATAAGTGAAAGTCTACACATTTGTTATAATATCTACTCTGCATATTTATATTGAAACCTCGTTGCATGAATCATGGGATTTTGTATCCCAATAAGTAATATACAATTTACTTGCTTAACATATCCTAATTGTTGTTCAGCCAAAAAAAAAGGAAACTAATCTTAAAACTAATTAATTAATTTTTGGGCCTCAATTTTAATGGGCCTTAATTCCTGCCTTTTGCATTCTAAATCTGTATTTTACAAAACATACCTATTTTTAATAAACACTAAAAGCAAAAATAAATAATATTTTATAATTTTGTCTCTTCCCTTTATAAAATAAGCCCTTTACGATCTAACAAAAGAAATAAAAGACGTTGATAAAATATGGCGAATGGGTGTGAGATTTGCTGTGAAATAATGATAGCTATACTAATTCCTCCTCTTGGAGTTTGCTTAAGGCATGGTTGTTGCACTGTAATGTCTTTCTCTCTCCACTATCTTTAATCAAACATATTGTTTATTTCTAAATCAAGAAACTTATGTACGTAATTTAAAGTGTCGAAATTAAAATGCAGACAGAGTTTATGATATGTTTGATATTAACGTTTCTTGGATACATACCGGGAATTATCTACGCACTCTATGCAATCGTGTACGTTGATCGTGATCAATTCTTTGACGAATATCGTCGTCCTCTCTTTTACGCACAACCTTGATTTTTTTTATTAATTTATTTATTTATTTCATATTTTTTATAATGTTTTTGCTCTTTGTTAATCTAATACATTATTAAATTAACTGATTAATATTTTCTCTCTATACTTTTTGGTATATTTCTTCTTGGGTACACTTTTTTCTTCCAAATTATAACTAACAAAATAATTCCGTAAGCTTTAACTAAGCAAAAGCTATAGAATCGGTCTAGGTCAGATGACACGTATCATAAAAGACAATGTCACGCGAAAAATTCTCAATGAATAATCTCACATTAAAGGAAATATCTAATTAACGTTTTAATAGTACTATTTAATCTCACATTAACGAATACTGCGGATCAAGCTTATAAAATGTATCAATGGTAATGACCAAGCTTATAAAATAATGAATCTTGGTTATTGTTAAAACAGGGTTCGGATAACGATACCGAACTGAGATGATTGTAATAGAAGGGGGTCGGAAAACTCGTTAAGTGATAATGGGGACGAACAGATAATGCCGAAGTGAGAATAAGGATAAATGCCGATGTGAAACTTATAAAGTGCCGAACAGAAAATATGATGAAGAACTCGGAGTTCGTTTGTTTATTGATTGAATGATTGTTTGATACAATGTCGAAGTGAAAGTATATATTTCTAGTCGTTTCTCTCTATAAATTCTCTCCCAAAATTCCGGATCCTTTGCTTATGAGCCGGAACTCTCTATTTATAGTGAAGACTTTGGAGACTTGGCGGGGTTTTGGTCCTTGGCGGGATCTCTTCGGCGCATGCTCGACATACGGAAAGTCTGTTTTGTCGAACATGCCTTTGCATTTAATGTGGTTGTCGAGCATGCTCCCGCATTTAATGCCCGTTCGGTCGACTTCGCGCCTTGCGGGTCCGTACTCGACACCTCTGCCGATCGTGCCGAATCGCCGTACAAACGTCACCTGTGTCGGACATGGCGGTCCGTACCGATGTCACCGTCGCGCATGCTTCCTTCAAATGGGCCTTTGACTTCGGGCTGGGCCTTGACTTCGGCGGGCCTTTGGGCCGAACTCCGGATAAGGCCCAGTGAATTCTCTTGGTGACTTCTGGAATGGGCCAGGCCTGAGTGGGCTTAGGCCCACCCTTAACATTAGTCCCTCCCCCAGTTCGGCTTTTTAGGAGAGGCGAACTAAAGAGATCGGCCTTAGGCGCATTCTAGGAGTTACCGTCGGCGATTGATCGCTTCGGGGGTGCCACGTCACAGGACTGTGCCGACCTCCGTTGATTTATTGAGTGCCACGTCATAAAGGCGCACCGTTTTTTGCCGAATCAATAGTTGCCACGTCACCTGAATCGTGTATTTATCAAAAGTTTTGGGCGGCGCGTTGGGAGACGCGCGCCGTTTTTAGGCGAATCGCAGGATGCCACGTCATCATAATGATGGGCCTCCGTCGCTTCGTATCCCGTAGTCGTGTCGTCGAAGCTGCGCCGTTTTTTTTAGGCGAATGACGGGGTGCCACGTCATCGTAATGATGATGGTTCGTTTCGCGCCCTTCGATGGCGCCTCTTCGCTTCCCATATTTCTCTATAAAATGATCTCTTCCACCTTCATTTCTTCATTTCGTTCTCTCGCCAAAAATTGAGGTACTTTCTCTCTCTAGCTCTTCTCTTCCTTCTCTCTAGAATTTTCGTTTAGTTATGTCTTCAAGGACAAGTTCATCTCCTTCCGGTTCGGCATCGCGCCCTGTTGCGAAGAGGGTTGATCGTCCGGCCGTGCCGAACGAACGATTACGCCGTGGTGACGATAGATTATCTCCCGCGGCGGGTTCGGCTACCGATCGTGCTAGCGATCTGCCTTCGTCTAGGATGGGTCCTCCGAAGCGAACTAAAATATCGGCAAGGAGTGTCGTGAAACCCGTTGCGGCAGAGAAAACACCGACGGCTCCTAAGAGGGCGAAGCCGAAGACGCCGAAGCCTGTCCACGCTTTTACTTCGACTAGGAGTAGGCTTGAAGGGACCCTCAGCAAGATACGCTCCTTTGCAGCGTCTGGTGAGGAGTTGGAGCTTTTGGTTCCATCGCCGAACCAGAGGCCTTGGGACTGCCCTCCTGGTTACATATGCTTATACGAGCATATGTTTACCCAGGCAGGGTTGTGGTTCCCCTTGCCCCGGCTTCTTGTCTCCTTTGCCGAAGCGAGGGAGGTAGCCGTTTCTCAGCTGACGGTTCCCTGCATCCGGAACTTGGTTGCAGCTATTGTGGCGGCCGAAGAGATGGGTCTCGAGATGTCTCTTCGGCTTTTCGAGGAGATCACGCGCATCAGTGCGAACCACTCCTTGGCCGGGACCTGGTCGATCTGCTGAAAACCCGGCTTCAAGCTCACATCGGACACATCGGTGAAGTTGCCTCTCTGGTGGGAGAAGTACTTCTTCGTTAGAGTGAACTCGGCATCTGTTCTGGATGTCGATAGGGTTTATCAAACCAAATGGTCGTCATGCATCGGTAGGAAAGCCGATCTCCTTTTTGTCCTTTATTATTTTTACTAACACAATTTTCCTTGTTTTTCGCAGTCAAACCTCCGCCGATTTATCCTTTTCCAGCAGAGTATCAGCCGTTCAGGGATCAGTTCCTTAAGAGGGAGGAGGTGCCGTGGACCGAGATACTTCGGCAGCAGAAAATTTATTTTGCGTCGTTGGGAGGTGAGTTCGGCTTCGGCTATATATATATATGTATATATTATTTATTTTTTATTTTTTTTTTTTTTTTTTTTTTTTTAAAGAAAAACTCTCTTCGCCATTTGCAGGTTCGTTTAAACTTGCGCCACAAAATCCGAGTGGCGTAGATAGAATGAGGAGACTCGCTGACTTTAGGGGTCTTTTTGACGACGAGAAAGAGGAGGAATTCCTTGCCGAAGAGGAGGCAGAAGGAAGGGAGACTGATGAGGAGTTGGGTTCTCCTTCGGTTCGGGAGGTTTCGTTGCCTTCGCTAACAGCCGACCCGCCATCGCCGGCGGGTAGTCCTCCTTCGGACGTTGCTCCGCCACTACCGTCGTCTCCTGCGGATGCGGCTTCTGTGGGCCAGCACGCCGCGACCGAAGTCACGCCAACAACTGGTGTGAAGAGGGCTCGCGAAGGGGTGAGCGGTCCTTCGGCGGCTCCTCTTCGGGTGACGAGGCGTCGAAGCGAGGGAGCGCCGATCGAGATTCGGGCTGGTTCTGGTGAACCGGTGGTTGTAGGGGATCAAGCTGCTGAGCTTGGATCCGAAGAGGGGGGGCGATCTGCGATGGATGCCGATCGTTCTCGGATTGATGAGGTCGGGGGAAGGTCTCCGGTAGTGGAGGAGCGAGGAGATCAAACTGCTCAGTTTGGTTCCGAGGAGGCGGTTCAGGCCGCGACTGACGTCGACCCTACCCAGGAGGATGTCGATGGGTCGGCTGGGAAGGATGAGTTCGGCTTTTCGCTCGACGAGAGGAATGAGCACGGCTTCTCGCTTTTCTTACGATGGCCTGGTCCCCTTTCTCAATCATAAGGAGGCCGGCGGTGGTTTTCGGCGGGCTCTCTACTCGGCCCTTCATGGCGAAGAGGCTCCCTCCGATCTTGTTTTATCCTCCGAGGTGGCCGAGCTGGCGAGGTTGGAGCGAAGGGTAAGTCTTATGTTTCGAATTCCTCGTTTTTTGCCGATTTGTTCCCTTTGATCTTTACCTAGCTTTTTCCGTCCGGGTTGCGTATAAGAGGACCCGTCTCAACTTCTCCTATGAGAAGCTCTTGGCCGAAGAGAAGAGTTCGGCCCAGGCACGCCTCGTTGCTGTTGAAGCGGAGAGGGGTGCGGTTGTAGCCAAAGTCAAGGAGCTTGAATCGAGCTTAGCTTCGGTTAAGAAAAGCGGGAGGTCGAGGAAATTGAAGAAGCTGCTTGACAAAGCCGAAGCTAAGAATGCCGATCTCGAGAGAAAGCTGGCGGAGTCGGAGGCCGAGAAGACCGTTCTCAAGGAAAGGTCAGAGAGAGCGGAGTCTGCGAAGATCGGCCTAAAGGAGGAGCTTAAGAGGGTGGAGTCCGAGAAAGGCGATCTCGAAAAGGGACTCGAGGTCGAGGCTGAGGTGTCGAGGATCCGTGAGTTGGCTCTGAAATCATCTCGCGAGGCCGAAGAGAGCGGAGCGAAGGAGCTCGCTGAACTCAAGGCCGATTATGACCAGCTTTTTGAGGTCGGATTCTTGGAGGTCAAGAATTTGCGCGAGCGTCTCGTCGTGGCGAAGCAGCGGTTCGATGCGCTCCGTGTTGCTTCTGAAACCCGGCTTAGCAAACTCAAGGCTTACCTCGAAGAGCAGAAGATCAGCGAGGAGTACTCTTCCTTCTACATTCAGATGAAGGGGGTCTTCGATACCCTGGAGCGGCTGGAGAAGAAGTTCGCGATCAAGATTCCGCCCATCTTCGAGCGTCAATGTCGCGAGAGAGAGGGAAAACTCGAACGTTGGCTTGAGGAGAGGCCGCAGCTTTCTTATGAGGCTTCAGATTTCGAGCTTCCTGCTGACCTCGAGCTTGAGTCTCTTGTCGACTTCATGGTGGAGGAGCCGATCGGGGATACCGATGGAGTTCAAGTGGGTGGTGGTCTAGCCGATGGCGATGTTGCCGAAGAGAGGACGATCGAAGATGAGGTGGCCGAAGGCGAGGAGGCCAGAAATGAAGAGGTCAGGGACGAAGTGGCCGGAGATACTGACTTGCCCGAAGAGTAGGGTTAAGGATTTTTTGGCCGATCGTTGTGATCGGTCTTCTTTTGTTGTTTGTTTTTTTTTTTATTTGTAATCTTTGTTGGCCGATTGTTGGGATCGGCATTTGTCGTTTCTCCCATTAATAAAATACGTCTTTATTTTCCTTCTTCTATCGTACTTTTCTTGTTTGTACATCCCTTCTTTCTTCGGGTCGATATTTAGGATCGGCTTTTTCGATACTTGATGGTTCGTCTTTGTATCCGTACGCCGAACTCATTTTATTTCTTGTACAGAGTCTTCTTTCATAGTTCGCAAACGATACGAACCGTTTTTCGAGATTGCGAGGTACTCGGCTTTTGTGGTTTCGGATTGGGCCACCGCAAGTGTTGAACATGAGTTCGTAGATATCTTCCTTGCAAAATAGTGGGTGATCGGTCCACTGCACTTTAAGATAGTGGCTAATTAGTTTGCGGAATAGACCGGCTTAAAAATGAGAGCGCGGAGCCCGTTTTAGTATAAGCGAAGAGCTTGTGTGACCGAACTCGGAGTTCGTTTTTGTCTGAGCGCGGAGCTCGTGTTTCCGAGTTCGGGACTCGTATTAAGGAAAATTTTTTTTTATTATCATAGCTGCGCCTTTTGGAAGGCTGCCTACGTACCCAATAAGGGATCAAGCCATTCGTAGTTCGGTTTACATTTTGTTTTTTTTTGAATAAGAACTCGGAGTTCGTTATTTTATTTTATTTTATTTTATTTTTTTTTTTTTTTTTTTTTTTGAAGCCGTTGTGGTCGATCTTCGGCTTTTGTTGTCTTCTATGTTGATTGACTTCGGCATTTATAGTCTTCGGTGTTGACGATCTTCGGCGCTATTTCTTCTAGTGGTAGAACCTTTTGAGGTGCATCGCGTTCCAGGACCTTGGGATCGGTTTACCGCACATCTCCATGAGTTCGAAGACGCCAGGCCGAACGACTTTTGAGACGAGGTATGGACCCTCCCACTTTGCTCCGAGTTTCGTGATTGGCCTTTCTGCTGTGTTTTCGAACACTTTTCGGAGGACCAGATCGCCTTCTTCGAAATGCCTTCCCTTCACCTTCTTGTTGTAATATCTTGCCGCCTGATGTTGGTAGTTCTGAATGCGGAGTAGGGCGTGATGCCGTTGTTCTTCGGCGTGATCTAGTTGGTCGACGATCATCTGCTCGTTCGTCAGTGGGTGTTGGGTCAGCATCGTTCTACGGATACCGGGGACGTTGACTTCGGCGAGGAGACATGGCCTCCATTCCATGAGAAAGTGAGAAAGGTGTTCGTCCCGTTGAACTCGCGTGGACTTGTTCGATGTGACCGGAGGACGCCTTCTAGTTCGTCGGCCCAGAGTCCTTTCTTTTCCTCCAGTCGTTTTTTGATGCCGTCGATGATCGTCTTGTTCGTTGCTTCGGCTTGTCCGTTCCCTTGTGGGTACCTCGGGGTTGATTTGTTTAGGCGGATGTTCCATCTTGCGCAGAACCCTTCGAATTTAGCCGAAGTGAACCGGGTTCCGTTGTCCGTGACGATCTCGTATGGGAGCCCGTGGCGGCGGATGATGTATTTCCAGACGAAGTTCTGGACCTTTGTTGCGTCGATCTTTGCGTATGCCTTCGCTTCTACCCACTTCGTGAAGTAATCGGTGACGATCAGTAGGTATTTTCGCTGCCTCGAAGACGGCAAAGGTCCGACGATGTCCATGGCCCATCTCATGAAAGGATAAGGCGCGGTTGCCGAACTCAGCAGTTGTGTTGGAGCGTTGATGAAGTCTCCGTGTCTTTGGCACTTTTCGCATTTTTGGGCGAAGTCAGCGCAGTCCTTTTGCATCGTCGGCCAATAGAAGCCGTGGTTTTTCACTTGAAGGACTAGTGCGCGTCCTCCGGAATGATTACCCGCTGCTCCTTCATGGGCTTCTCGCATAACCCGGTTGACTTCGTCGCCCGTTATGCAGAATAGGAGGGCTCCCGATGCGCTCCATCGATAGAGGCGGTCGTCGAGGAGGGTGTAGCGGGCCGCTCTGCATTTGAGTCTTCGGCCTTCCCACTTTCCCTCGGGTAATTCGTCGGTCAGCAGATATCGAATGATTTCTTGCCGCCAATCGTCTGGTCCTTCAGGGGTTTGAGTGCAACGGTCTTCTCTTAGTGGTGAGTCCGGCGTACGAAGGTCTTCGTCGAACTCATCTGTTTCTTCGACGTCTCGATTGATTACGCATACGCCTTTTGGAAGGGCTATGCTCGGATTCTCGATGCACTCAATGGGGATCGTCCTCCGAAGGGTCGGGTCCGACGTCGAAGCTAAGGCCGCGAGTGCGTCCGCCGAGGTGTTTTCTCGCCCTCGGTATTTTGGTGATGGTGAAGTGCTGGAGTTTTTTGGCCAGTTCCTTGACGACTTGGAGGTATGCCTCCATCCTTTCGTTTTTAGCGTCGAACTCGCCGCTGAACTGGCTGGTGACGAGCTGAGAGTCGCAGAATGCGTCGAGCTCCTTTGCTCCGAGTTCGATCGCGAGGCGCATGCCGGCTATCATTGCTTCGTACTCTGCCTCGTTGTTGGAGGCCTTGAAGCCCAGTCTGAACGATTGTTCGAGGACTTCGTCTGTTGGCGATTTGAGCGTAATGCCGATGCCGGATCCATGTTGGCTAGAAGACCCGTCGGCATGAAGTGTCCAAGTGTTCTTCTCTGATGCCGTTGTCATCTCCGGTGGTAGTTCGATCGGGAAGTCGGCCGGGACTTGTGATTTTGCGCCGGTTCGTGCCTTGTATTCGATGTCGTACTCGCCGAGTTCGACCGCCCACTTGGCGATTCGACCCGACCGCGTCGGACCGTGCGGGATGGTCCGCGGCGGCCGATTCGTGAGGATCACTATGGACCGAGACCGGAAATATGGTCGGAGTTTTCCGGCCGAACCGACCACCGCCGGGGCTAACTTCTCCAGGGTCCGATATCCGCTTTCCGCACCGTCGAGGGCTTTGCTCGTGTAGAAGATAGGTTCGTCGATCACCGCGATCTTCTTTGACCGGTACGTCGCTTACTCGCCGAAGTTGATACGGCGATGTAGAGGTACAGGGTCTCTTGGTCGACTGGCTTGGCGAGGATCGGTGATGTGGAGAGGTACTCTTTGAGCTGTGCGAATGCCTCTTCGCATTTTTCATCCCACTCGAAGCGTTTGTTACCCTTTAGGAGCTGGTAGAAGGGTAAACATTTGTCCGAAGATCGCGATATGAACCGGTTGAGTGCGACAATTCTTCCTGTCAGTCTTTGGACTTCCCTAGTTGTTCGGGGTGAGGGAAGGTCCCTGATGGCTGCGATATGCTTCGGGTTTGCTTCGATGCCCCGTTGAGTGACAATATACCCAAGAAATTCGCCCGAAGTCACGCCGAACGTGCACTTCGCGGGATTCAACTTCATCCCGTACTTGATTGAGTGTTGCGAAGCGAGTGGCGAGGTGATCGACATGGTCTTTGGCGGCTAATGACTTGACCAGCATGTCGTCGATGTATACTTCCATCGTTTCGCCTAGTTGGTCGGCGAACATGCGGTTCACCAGTCGTTGGTATGTTGCCCCCGCGTTCTTTAGGCCGAACGGCATGACTTTATAGCAGTAGGTACCCCGATCTGTGATGAACGAAGTCTTTTCTCTGTCTTCGGCATGCATCATGATCTGATTGTAGCCCGAGAAAGCGTCCATGAAGGATAAGAGCTCGTTCCCCGCCGTTGCTTCGACGATTCGGTCGATGTGGGGTAGCGGGTAGCTATCTTTCGGACAAGCTTTGTTGAGATCGGTGAAGTCGACGCAAACTCTCCACTTGCCGTTCTTCTTCTTTACGACCATGGGGTTGGCCAACCAGTCTGGGTATCTTACTTCGTCGATTGACCCAGCATTTACAAGTCGTTCGACTTCGTCGTTTACGGCTTGAGCACGCTCTGGTCCCAACTTTCTTCTCTTCTGCTTGATCGGCTTGAAGGTTGGATCCACGTTGAGTTCGTGGCAGGTGATGTTCGGGTCGATGCCAGGCATGTCTTCGGTACACCATGCGAATGTTTTATAGTTCTCCTTCAAGAACTCGATCAGCTTGTCCTGCAACGTTTGCTCGAGGTTGGCGCCGATGCCGACACATCGCGTGATATCGCTCAAGTCGATGTTGACTTGCAATATCTTGTCCAACTTCGGGGCTTCTTCGTTTGTTGTTTCTTCGTATTGTGTTGCCGAAGTGGATGTTGATGGATCGGATGGCGCGATGTTTACCTTTGACTGAAGGGCTTCGGCCATTTCTTCGTCCTCCGGCTGAGTTATCGCGCAAGACTTTCTGATTTTAAGTTCGGCGATAAAACAGCTTCGCGCTATGCGCTGGTTTCCTCGAACCGTTACTGTTCCCGTTGGGCCCGGGAATTTCAGGCATTGATGGTAGGTGGATGGGATGGCCTCCATAGCATGGATCCATGGAGTTCCCATGATGGCGTTGTAGATAGCCGGAGTGTCGATGACGTCGAATTTGACCAGCTTGGTCACTCCTCCGATGTGCACTGGGAGTTTGATGGTCCCTAGTGACATGGTCGTCTCGCCGTTGAATGCGGTCAAGGGCTTCCGATTCTGCTTAATCGTGTAGTCCTTCAACTCCATTCGCTGTAGGGTGCTGTAGAAAATGAGATCGACCGAACTGCCGGTGTCGATCATAACCTTGGCTACCTCGCAGTCTGCGATGAGTAGTTCCAGGACCAAGGGGTCGTTGTGAGGGAAGGCGACGCTGGTCGTGTCGCGTTCGGTGAAGGTTATCTCTTTGGCCGCGTTTGCCGGAACATCGGCTGTGGGTGCCCATTTGACCGCGGCTACAGCTCCGCGTTCGGCTCTCTTGATTGACCGGATCGAGTCGTTGCAGTCGACGAGGCCTCCCATGATCATCCCGATCTTTTTGCGAGCGATTTTGGGTGGGCCAGGGAGTTCTTCCCGTTCCCTTTTGTCAGACGAGTCTTGGTTTCGCGTCTGATTGCGTTCGGCTTGCCCGTTTGCCGCTGGTTGGGTTCGGTTGTACGTGTACGCGACTTTTATCTCTTCCGCCGTTGGTAATTTGACCTGTCCGGCCATGTACTCGCGCATGAGCAGGCTCCTTAGATGCCTACACTCTTCGTTAGAGTGGCCATCTTGACCGTGGAAGCTGCAATGTTTGGACGCGTCGTGTCTTCCCTGCTGGTCATTGTTTTGGTGGCTCGATGAGCCTCTGTTCGGGTTGTCACCCTGCGGCCTGCTGCGATATCCTCCCGAACTACTCCTTTCTTGGTAGTTCCCTCTGCTTGGATATCCCGAACCGTTTCCCGTCCGATTATATTCGGGGCGGTTGACGTTGTAAACTGTTTGTTCTTCGACATCCTCGATTGAGTGGACTCTGGGATGTCGGCTTTTGTATTCCGCGTCGTAGTGCTGTCGCGGTTCCCGGTGTTCTTCTTGTTTCTCCTTTTCTTTTGGGACGGTCTTCGCCGTTCGTTTTTTCTTAAAACTGGCAATGTCTTCCTCCAGTTTGATATACGCCGTCGCCTTATGCAACGCGTCTTCCAAAGTCTTCGGCAAATTCGTCGTGAGTTCGCGGAAGAATTGGGATTCGGTCCAAACCCCATTGCGCAGTGCTTCGATGGCGACATCATCAGACACTTTTATTTTGGAGGCGACCTCCTTGAATCTTTCGACGTACGGCCGAAGCGATTCTCCTTCCGCTCGCGTCATCTTCCACGAAGTCGGCGATGGACAACTCCTTGTGGATGTACATGGAGTAGTGTTTGAGGAAGACGGTTTGGAGCTCGTGAAAGTTCTCGATGGAGTTCGGCATGAGCCTCGTTGAACCATCGTTGTGCTCCTCCTCGTCGGGTTTTCGACGAAGAGCCGACGATGCATCGGCGTCTCTCGGTTCGGGTGCGAACCGTGCCCTTCCCATCGATATGGTGAATGAGGTAACGTGTTGCACGGGATCCTTCGTTCCGTCGTACTTCGGGATAGTGATTTTCCCGGGATGCGGAATACGGAAACGCGTGATGTCCGATGTGAAGGGGACATTTTGTGCTTCTCTTAGGACGCGGCCGATCTCAGGTGCCGCGCTTGTCGCTTCGTGGACTCGAGAGTTCATCTCGGCCAGCTCTTGGCGCATTCTTTCCAGCTCGTAATCCCTCCCGGTTTGGGCGAACGTTGGTGCATCTTGGAAGAGATGGTTGTTCGCGGCAACCTGGGGATTGGCGAACTGCTGGGTTCGCTGATGAGTGTTAGGTCCGGCAGTTTGGTGGGCGAATTGCGGGGTGTTGTAGATTGACATCGGGTCGTGAGTCCCGTAAAGATGTCCTGTCAGCGGGCTGAGAAACTGATGGTTCTGATTTTGCTGTGTCGCGAATTGAGTCGCGTCTGTTGAGGGTCCTCCGAACAAGTTTCTCTGAATATTCGGCGAAAAGTTGGCGACTGGTCTTGGGTTTTGAGATCTTTCGCTCGAGAGTGCCTCGAATCGTTCGTTTGTGGACTTGGTGAGGGTGTCCACCTTGTCCATTAGGCCGATGAGGAGTTCGGCGATTTCTGATCGGCCGTCTTGGCTGTTGCGACTGGCTTCGGCAGCCAATGTCGGCTCAGCACTCGGTATGGCTATGGTGACTCTTGGTTCGCGGGTTGGTTCGACAAGAGTTGTACGAACCGCCGTCGGCGTGTGGAGCTCGATTCCGCGACCATTGGTGTGTGATCGACCGGGATCGTCGATGTCTGTGCTTCGGCTAGTGCAGCTTGTAGGACGATTGGTCTGTGTGAAGCGTTCTCTGTTTGGTTTGTCATTGTAGCTTGGAAATGTTGATATTCTCTTCTTGACTTCGGGCTGTTCGTGAATTATCGTAAGCGTGAGAGTTTTTCCTGAAGTGCCCCACGGTGGGCGCCAAATGTTAAAACAGGGTTCGGATAACGATACCGAACTGAGATGATTGTAATAGAAGGGGGTCGGAAAACTCGTTAAGTGATAATGGGGACGAACAGATAATGCCGAAGTGAGAATAAGGATAAATGCCGATGTGAAACTTATAAAGTGCCGAACAGAAAATATGATGAAGAACTCGGAGTTCGTTTGTTTATTGATTGAATGATTGTTTGATACAATGTCGAAGTGAAAGTATATATTTCTAGCTGTTTCTCTCTATAAATTCTCTCCCAAAATTCCGGATCCTTTGCTTATGAGCCGGAACTCTCTATTTATAGTGAAGACTTTGGAGACTTGGCGGGGTTTTGGTCCTTGGCGGGATCTCTTCGGCGCATGCTCGACATACGGAAAGCTGTTTTGTCGAACATGCCTTTGCATTTAATGTGGTTGTCGAGCATGCTCCTGCATTTAATGCCCGTTCGGCTGACTTCTGCGCCTTGCAGGTCCGTACTGACACCTCTGCCGACTGTGCCGAATCGCCGTACAAACGTCACCTGTGTCAGACATGGCAGGTCCGTACCGATGTCACTGTCGCGCATGCTTCCTTCAAATGGGCCTTTGACTTCGGCTGGGCCTTGACTTCGGCGGGCCTTTGGGCCGAACTCCGGATAAGGCCCAGTGAATTCTCTTGGTGACTTCTGGAATGGGCCAGGCCTGAGTGGGCTTAGGCCCACCCTTAACATTAGTCCCTCCCCCAGTTCGGCTTTTTAGGAGAGGCGAACTAAAGAGATCGGCCTTAGGCGCATTCTAGGAGTTACCATCGGCGATTGATCGCTTCGGGGGGTGCCACGTCACAGGACTGTGCCGACCTCCGTTGATTTATTGAGTGCCACGTCATAAAGGCGCACCGTTTTTTGCCGAATCAATAGTTGCCACGTCACCTGAATCGTGTATTTATCAAAAGTTTTGGGCGGCGCGTTGGGAGACGCGCGCCGTTTTAGGCGAATCGCAGGATGCCACGTCATCATAATGATGGGCCTCCGTCGCTTCGTATCCCGTAGTCGTGTCGTCGAAGCTGCGCCGTTTTTTTTAGGCGAATGACGGGGTGCCACGTCATCGTAATGATGATGGTTCGTTTCGCGCCCTTCGATGGCGCCTCTTCGCTTCCCATATTTCTCTATAAAATGATCTCTTCCACCTTCATTTCTTCATTTCGTTCTCTCGCCAAAAATTGAGGTACTTTCTCTCTCTAGCTCTTCTCTTCCTTCTCTCTAGAATTTTCGTTTAGTTATGTCTTCAAGGACAAGTTCATCTCCTTCCGGTTCGGCATCGCGCCTCGTTGCGAAGAGGGTTGATCGTCCGGCCGTGCCGAACGAACGATTACGCCGTGGTGACGATAGATTATCTCCCGCGGCGGGTTCGGCTACCGATCGTGCTAGCGATCTGCCTTCGTCTAGGATGGGTCCTCCGAAGCGAACTAAAATATCGGCAAGGAGTGTCGTGAAACCCGTTGCGGCGGAGAAAACACCGACGGCTCCTAAGAGGGCGAAGCCGAAGACGCCGAAGCTCTGTCCACGCTTTTACTTCGACTAGGAGTAGGCTTGAAGGGACCCTCGGCAAGATACGCTCCTTTGCGGCGTACGGTGAGGAGTTGGAGCTTTTGGTTCCATCGCCGAACCAGAGGCCTTGGGACTGCCCTCCTGGTTACATATGCTTATACGAGCATATGTTTACCCGAGCGAGGGTTGTGGTTCCCCTTGCCCCGGCTTCTTGTCTCCTTTGCCGAAGCGAGGGAGGTAGCCGTTTCTCGGTGACGGTTCCCTGCATCCGGAACTTGGTTGCAGCTATTGTGGCGGCCGAAGAGATGGGTCTCGAGATGTCTCTTCGGCTTTTCGAGGAGATCACGCGCATCAGTGCGAACCACTCCTTGGCCGGGACCCGGTCGATCTGCTGAAAACCCGGCTTCAAGCTCACATCGGACACATCGGTGAAGTTGCCTCTCCGGTGGGAGAAGTACTTCTTCGTTAGAGTGAACTCGGCATACGTTCCGGATGTCGATAGGGTTTATCAAACCAAATGGTCGCCATGCATCGGTAGGAAAGCCGATCTCCTTTTTGTCCTTTATTATTTTTACTAACACAATTTTCCTTGTTTTTCGCAGTCAAACCTCCGCCGATTTATCCTTTTCCGGCGAGTATCGGCCGTTCGGGGATCGGTTCCTTAAGAGGGAGGAGGTGCCGTGGACCGAGATACTTCGGCGGCGAGAAAATTTATTTTGCGTCGTTGGGAGGTGAGTTCGGCTTCGGCTATATATATATATGTATATATTATTTATTTTTTATTTTTTTTTTTTTTTTTTTTTTTTAAAGAAAAACTCTCTTCGCCATTTGCAGGTTCGTTTAAACTTGCGCCACAAAATCCGAGTGGCGTAGATAGAATGAGGAGACTCGCTGACTTTAGGGGTCTTTTTGACGACGAGAAAGAGGAGGAATTCCTTGCCGAAGAGGAGGCAGAAGGAAGGGAGACTGATGAGGAGTTGGGTTCTCCTTCAGTTCGGGAGGTTTCGTTGCCTTCGCTAACAGCTGACCCGCCACTGCCAGCGGGTAGTCCTCCTTCGGACGTTGCTCCGCCACTACCGTCGTCTCCTGCGGATGCGGCTTCTGTGGGCCAGCACGCCGCGACCGAAGTCACACCAACAACTGGTGTGAAGAGGGCTCGCGAAGGGGTGAGCGGTCCTTCGGCGGCTCCTCTTCGGGTGACGAGGCGTCGAACTGAGGGAGCGCCGATCGAGATTCAGGCTGGTTCTGGTGAACCGGTGGTTGTAGGGGATCAAGCTGCTGAGCTTGGATCCGAAGAGGGGGGGCGATCTGCGATGGATGCCGATCGTTCTCGGATTGATGAGGTCGGGGGAAGGTCTCCGGTAGTTGAGGAGCGAGGAGATCAAACTGCTCAGTTTGGTTCCGAGGAGGCGGTTCAGGCCGCGACTGACGTCGACCCTACCCAGGAGGATGTCGATGGGTCGGCTGGGAAGGATGAGTTCGGCTTTTCGCTCGACGAGAGGAATGAGCACGGCTTCTGCTTTTCTTACGATGGCCTGGTCCCCTTTCTCAATCATAAGGAGGCCAGCGGTGGTTTTCAGCGGGCTCTCTACTCGGCCCTTCATGGCGAAGAGGCTCCCTCCGATCTTGTTTTATCCTCCGAGGTGGCTGAGCTGGCGAGGTTGGAGCAGAGGGTAAGTCTTATGTTTCGAATTCCCTGTTTTTTGCCGATTTGTTCCCTTTGATCTTTACCTAGCTTTTTCTGTCCAGGTTGCGTATAAGAGGACCCGTCTCAACTTCTCCTATGAGAAGCTCTTGGCCGAAGAGAAGAGTTCGGCCCAGGCACGCCTCGTTGCTGTTGAAGCGGAGAGGGGTGCGGTTGTAGCCAAAGTCAAGGAGCTTGAATCGAGCTTAGCTTCGGTTAAGAAAAGCGGGAGGTCGAGGAAATTGAAGAAGCTGCTTGAGAAACTGATGGTTCTGATTTTGCTGTGTCGCGAATTGAGTCGCGTCTGTTGAGGGTCCTCCGAACAAGTTTCTCTGAATATTCGGCGAAAAGTTGGCGACTGGTCTTGGGTTTTGAGATCTTTCGCTCGAGAGTGCCTCGAATCGTTCGTTTGTGGACTTGGTGAGGGTGTCCACCTTGTCCATTAGGCCGATGAGGAGTTCGGCGATTTCTGATCGGCCGTCTTGGCTGTTGCGACTGGCTTCGGCAGCCAATGTCGGCTCAGCACTCGGTATGGCTATGGTGACTCTTGGTTCGCGGGTTGGTTCGACAAGAGTTGTACGAACCGCCGTCGGCGTGTGGAGCTCTGATTCTGCGACCATTGGTGTGTGATCGACCGGGATCGTCGATGTCTGTGCTTCGGCTAGTGCAGCTTGTAGGACGATTGGTCTGTGTGAAGCGTTCTCTGTTTGGTTTGTCATTGTAGCTTGGAAATGTTGATATTCTCTTCTTGACTTCGGGCTGTTCGTGAATTATCGTAAGCGTGAGAGTTTTTCCTGAAGTGCCCCACGGTGGGCGCCAAATGTTAAAACAGGGTTCGGATAACGATACCGAACTGAGATGATTGTAATAGAAGGGGGTCGGAAAACTCGTTAAGTGATAATGGGGACGAACAGATAATGCCGAAGTGAGAATAAGGATAAATGCCGATGTGAAACTTATAAAGTGCCGAACAGAAAATATGATGAAGAACTCGGAGTTCGTTTGTTTATTGATTGAATGATTGTTTGATACAATGTCGAAGTGAAAGTATATATTTCTAGTCGTTTCTCTCTATAAATTCTCTCCCAAAATTCCGGATCCTTTGCTTATGAGTCGGAACTCTCATTTATAGTGAAGACTTTGGAGACTTGGCGGGGTTTTGGTCCTTGGCGGGATCTCTTCGGCGCATGCTCGACATACGGAAAGTCTGTTTTGTCGATCATGCCTTTGCATTTAATGTGGTTGTCGAGCATGCTCCCGCATTTAATGCCCGTTCGGTCGACTTCGCGCCTTGCGGGTCCGTATCGATACCTCTGCCGATCGTGCCGAATCGCCGTACAAACGTCACTCGTGTCGGACATGGCGAGTCCGTACCGATGTCATCTGTCGCGCATGCTTCCTTCAAATGGGCCTTTGACTTGGCGGGCGCTCGACTTGGCGGGCGCTTTGGGCCGAACTCCGGATAAGGCCGGTGAATTCTCTTGGTGACTTACGGAATGGGCGGGCGCAGGTGAGGCAGGCCCACCCTTAACAGTTATGTAATAGATTTTTTTTTGCAATAATCAAGATATATTATATGTAACTTGTTATAAGAATGTGATGGAGTGAAACCAAAGCAAAGTTTTTAAGCCATTCAATAAATGTACACAACCAATTCAATAGAAAATTTAAGAACAAATTACATAAAATCAGCTAATAATTTGTACATAACAATTATCTCTGTACAATATTGATTTTGTAGACAACTTAAAATTCAGCTAATAATTTGTATATTATTTTATATTCTAGGTGAGTTTTTAAATTTTTCAAATAAGTTTTACCCAGAACGTGCTGAAATCAACTAGGCTTTTCTTGGCTTTTAAAAGATTTAGAGATTGGTTGTGAAGTCTAGCTAAGTTGAAAACACGACACCAAAGAGATAAATTTAACTAAAAAGGGTCACTTTATTTGATAATGACATTATTAGAGCGTGAATATTTGGGGATTTAGTGGGGTTTTTAAGGTGTAGCTTCACCAAATTTTAAAGAGATTTTATGTTTTGTTTCTTAATTCAGAACCAATACTCACGGTGTTCATGGACCACACGGATACGTGGTAATGCTTTTACCATTGATCATGGTAGAAATGACTGACATTATTGAATTAAAATGCATAGAGGCTACATATATATTGTCTTAATACTTGTTCTTATTGTTTTGCTGATGGTAATCTTGTTTTATTGCAAGTTTATAAATTAACCATCTTAACGAGCTCACGGATCTTTGAGTCGACCGCAGGAAAGAGCCAAAAGACCAAACCAGCGGGTAAGACTTTCGATAATGCTTCAAGGTCCTCTCTTGTTCCCGCCACTCCCACTATTATTGACCTAGGCCACTTCTCTCGTAACCACTTTATCATACTCACCTACAACAACAACAACAAAAATAGAGAATAATAATCAAATAATTAAAAAGATAACCAAATTTTACTTAGCCGGTCTTACTTTTGGCACGTAGATAATGTCAAAGACAATTCTATGGTAAACAAACATAGCCAACATTGGAGACTCAACATTTTCCACCGATGTAATAAATGCACCAGCGTCTCTATATAATTCCTCACGTTGAAAAAAAGTCAAACTAAATCTTTCCCCAAAGGACAAGACTCTAACCATCTTCTTGTAAGAACCAGCTTTGAACTTTGTGAAGACCGTGGTCAACTTTTCTTCGGTTAATGGCTCGACCAAGCAATGGTTAACTCCAGCTTCCGTCCAAGCTATACTCTTATCCATATACTTATTCACTGTTGTTACACCAACGACCATTGACTTCACTTTGTAGACCTTTTGTATAAGATCTTCACATAACTAAAGGAGAAAACAAATACAATATATATATATATATATAGTTGATTAAAAGCAATTTTGATGATTACTATATAGTATCCATATGTTTGTTTGTATATATAAGATTATTTTTTTTACCTTTGTTCCATCTTTTTTGTCCACCTTCATGAAAATGATTAGGTCGTAGGTGTTCATGTTTTTGTGTAGTTCAAGTGCTTCCTTAACGTTCTTGGCAATTTTAACATTAACATTGTTTCCTCCCACGTTTCTAATGAGTGTCTCGTATGTTCTATAATCATTTCCAAAACCAACCATTAACACATCTATTGGCTTCACCACGGTTCTACTGCTTGAACCAGCTTCCATTTCTTGAACTTCCTTACAAAAATCAAGAAACCAAAAAAAAAAAATTAGTTAGTTAGTTACAAGAATACTTAATGATATGTATATAACTAGTTGAAAAAGAAACATTATACAATCATGCTAGTGTTTCATCATACAATTAATATCATATCATGTGGTTTGTGTGTTTAAATAAAATAGATTTATGATCATTATATTATGGGGATCATGCAAAAGAAATACAAAGATAATTAAGAGAGAGTTGCTTACGATTTTTAGAATTATGAAGAAGATTGTGAACTCTTTTTTTTTGTTTAAGATTGTATGCGAATTGATGGTTTAGAGAGAGTCAAATTTATAGAAAGAAAAAGATGACTAAGTGTGAAAATAATTAACATAAATTAATTTTAATAAGTAAATAAGCGAAGAAAATATATTATCCAAAGAAAGAAAAAGACAAACACAAAAAAGTAGCACCAACGGTGAGAAATAGTTTAGTATATATGTTTGAAGTAAAAGTAGATTAATATTTTTAACTTGCATTTACAAAAGCAAGGACATATTTAGAAAAAGGTTACAAATAATTTAATGTATATTCTTGTTTTTTTCTCAAATAAGATTGTGAATTCTTTGATTTTCAACGTAGACAAAAAAATTTAAAAATATAGGAAGAACGCTAGTGAACTAGTCCACATATGAACAAAGTTGAAAACACTGAAAAAAGTAAAACCTTTTCTAATAAAAGAAAGAAGAGAAAGCGATAGTCGATATTTGTAGTAAAAGTAGTATACTCTTTTGTTTGTTAGGTCAATAGAGTAGGTTGAGAATTAAAATTAACCAAAAGACAATTATATATTTAATTATATAGACTATAGTTATATAGAATAAAATCAAAATTAACTTTGTCCAAAAGTAGAAAGAAGTAAAATCGAAAACAAAACGCGGATGAGAAACAATTTAGATAAATGTTTTAAGTATAAAGTAAAAAACTATAATTAAATTTAACAAAAAAAAAAAAAACTATAATTAATGCTACGTTTGCTATTTTGTTTATTAGGTCAACAAAATAAACACATTTATAAACATACGCCAAAACATTAGGTTGTGAATGGGAGTCATGTGTGGTGCGGTGCGGATTTATATGCGTTATTTACAAAAACGCAAATAAATCACCAATAAAGTTTCGTTTATGTCATTTGCGGTTTTGGAAAGAGAAAAGCATAAACCAATTTATGGATTTCGAAATATGCACTCAACGTCTACTATTCTAATTATACACGTGGCACAATGACAATATTATACAGCAACGAAACTAATAAGCTGACGTGGACGAAACATATCTAATAGCTATTGATTATACTCCACATAGAAGAAAATAAGAATAAACATAACTAATTGTAATGCCATAATGGTATATCTATTAATAATTATAAGAATCTAATTTTTCAGTCGAAAAGAAACGACTGATATTACATTATTAATTTAAAATGCATAGACACATATATATCGTCTTAATCTACTAATAACAAGAATACTATTTTCTCAGCCGAAAATTAAGAAACGACTGACATAACATTATTGAATTAAAATGCATAGATGCATAGCATATATATTGTCTTCTTCTTGATAATCTTGTTATGTTGCAATTTATAGCTTAGCCATGTTAACGAAATCACGGATCTTTGAGTCAGGCATGCGATTGAAAAAGACCATATTAACCCCTAGGGCTTTCGATAACGCCTCAAACTCCGGTTGCGATCCTCCCGCCACTCCCACCAACATTGACTTTGGCCACTTTTCACGTAACCCCTTCACCATACTTGCCTACCAAAACAAAAATTAAAAAAAAATATTAAACCGGTTTAATATCGGTTTAATAACATGATGATGACCAAATTATGAAGATGATATATGGGGCTGGTCTTTACTTTTGTCACGAAGATAATGTTAAAGGGAACACGATGGTCATAAAACAACGTTACTTGTTTAGCATCCAATGCCTTGGTTATTAGTGCACCAGCTTCTCTGAAGAGATTCTCCTTGTAAGGATATGCCACATAACTTTCTTGAGCAATTAAGACCCTAACCATCTTCTTGTAAGGACCATCTTTCAACGTTTTAAAAACCGTTGTCAACTTTTCTTTGGTCAACGGCTCGACCAAGCAGTGGTTAACCCCAGCTTTTGACCAAGCCGAACACTTTTCCTCATACTTATCCGATGTTGTTACACCAACGATCATTGACTTAGCTTTGACTTTCTTTGTTAGACCCTCACATAACTATATAAGGAGAAAAATATAATATATTATTAATAAAAAATGGTTTGATGACTATATTAGTATTGATTTGTATAGTTATTGAAGTAAATTTTTTACCTTGGTTCCATCTCTTTTGTCTAACTTCATGAAGAGGATTAGGTCAAAGGTATACATATTGACATTGTTATGTAATTCAAGTGCTTCCTTTACGGTCTTGGCGATTTTAACATTAACGTTATTTTCGACATGTCTAATGAGTGTCTCATGTGTTGAACGGACCGAACCAGTTCCAAAACCAACCATCAACACATCTGTTGTCTTCACCTCTGATCTAGGGCTGCTTGAACCGCCGTCTTCCATTTCTTGATCATCCTTAACAAAAATCAAGAAAACCAAAACACAAATATAGTTAGTTATTAGAAGAATAATTTATGTTATATATAGTATATATATAACTAAATGAAAATTGAAACATTATACAATAATGTGAGTGATCTATCATACAATATCATCATGTGAATTTATATGATAATTATATTATGGGGATCATGGAAGAAGAAAGACAAAGATATGAGAGAGTGGCTTACCATTTTCGAATTATGAAAAAGATTGTGAATTCTCTCTCTCTTTTTTTGTTTAATAAGAAGATTGTATTGTGAATTGTTGGTTCACAAGATTGAAATTTATAGGGAGAAAAAGGATGACCAAGTGTGAAAAAATTAACGAAAATTATAAAGAGTAAATAAGCGATGAAAAAATATTATCGCAAGAAAGGAAAAAGACAAAGCTAGCGTAAAAAAGTAGCACCAACGGTGAGAAATAATTTAGTGTATGTTTTAAGTAAAAGTAGATTAGTATTCTCACTTGCTTTTACAAAAGCAAGAACATATTTACAAAATTTTACGCGGTTTTCTTTTAAAAGTTTGTATATTCTTGTTTTACTTTCTCAAAGAAGATTGTGAATTGGTGATTTTCAACGTTGATGATTTTTTAAAAATATGGGAAAAATAGGGAAAATAGTCCATTTTAACAATGTGAAAACCGAATAAAAGTAGTATACTAGCTAATAGCTATAACGATAGTAGATGTTTGTAGTAAAAGTATATATACTAGCTATAAGCCTATAACGATGAGAAAGTAATTAATACATATTTTTGGTGTAAAATAATACATATAGTTGAAGATATAACTCGTCTGTTCTTGAGCGATATCTTTTTAGGTGTATAGATATATTTATAATTTTGTAAATAAATAAATAGATATTGTTATAAATATATAAAAACAGAACATATGTATGCATTTTAATTTTCTAAATTTCTATCCGGTAGTTAAACAAAGATTTAGGACCAAGAAAAAAGAAGGAATAAAAATTAAAATTAACCTTGTTCAAATATAGAAACGCGGGAAAACAATTAAGTATATGTTTTTAAAAAAAAAAAATTAGTAGATGTTGTAAGTAAAAAACTAGAATTAATGCTGTTTTTGCTCTTTTGTTTATTAGGTCAACATAGTTGTTGAGAGAATCTTTGTTTAAAACACATAGGCTAAAACATTTGTTATTTTGAAAACTCAATCTCAACGTCTTTTTTTTTTTTTGTCACAAACTTAATTTCATATATTAAGTTTTTGGAATACAAGGATAGGAAAGAGTTACATTAACTCTTTTACAAAAACAATAAAACTTGAAAACATAAGAGGTCTCATTCGAATGATCCTCATGATAGTGCGACAACATCTTGCTTGTAAGAAAATCCGGATGCGTCGGTAGACCATTCACGACAAAGTCAGAATGTTGAAACTTGGTCACTTTATCTTGTGACTTTGAAAACATACCCATACTTTTAAAACTCGCCGAGACGAGCTCCGTTACATCTTCTGGTCTCGTACGGACCGCTACATAAGATAGTAATTCAGTTAGGGACTTGTAAGGTTTCCTCGATTTCGAAACCAAAACAACATCACCTCTCATCGAGAGGGAAAAGGGTGTTATGATTCTTTCCTCGGAAGAGGATGAAGGTGGAAGTGATCTCTCCTTGGAAAAGGAGGAAAGTGGAAGTGATCTCTCCTTGGAAAAGGAGGAAAGTGAAAGTGATCTCTCCTTGGAAGAGGAGGAAGGTGGAATTGAGTTCCCACAACAACTAGATACTAGTGGCATCTTCTTTTTATTGCAGGAGCGTGAAGGTTCTCTTGTCCCAAAGATATTATGGGGAAACAGGTACAACACCGGAGCAAGAGAAATAGATTTCCGGCGAAGAAGCACATTGAGGCGACGACAAAGTACATCCATCTCCGATTTGAGGTAAAATGTTGAAAGATAAGAGCTTTGAGCTGGTTGAGCCTTGCCTAGATCTGGTGGGTCAGGAGGGTCTGGAGGATTTGGCGGTATCGTTATCCTCACCGGCGACTCCGTTTGAGCTCGAGAGGAGCCTACTCGTTCCAGATCTGAAATAAGTGACAAAGACGAGATCTTGAGAAGAACAACCGAATTCGATGGAGCCATAGGAGCAGCTGGTAACAGTTCTTCACCTAGCCGTGAGAGTGAATGAGACAAGATCTCGCCGGGAAACTGACACAGCAGCGGCGGAAGGAAGGATTCTTCGTCAAAACAAGACAAAGGCTTCACATGAGCAGACCACGAAGCGGTTGAACAGAAGGCTGAAGAAGAGGCAGAAACGGAGGCGCATTCCGGGATGAAGCTGAAGACTCTGTGCGGCTGCCTTGGGCTTCGTGCCTGAGAGAGAATTATCTCAACGTCTATTATTCAATTTTCTACACGTGGCACATGAGTAAGAAGAAATTAATTATTTGATATATGTGTTCCATTTCATTTTAATTTGTTAGAAACTTTACATGAGAAGAGGTTCTAACATCTCCGAACTAGGAATGGTCTTATCACAAATCAAAATAGGAACAAAGTCACATTGTGAGTTTATGGTTTTTTCATTTTGCAATTTCAAGTTTGTGGCTTCTTCTTGATTATAGTCTTCAGATTTGCCCCATAGAACAATGTAGAGACCAAGAATAACTACCAAAGCACCCAACAAGCTGTAAAAAACAGAACAAAGAAGATTAAAGCAAGAACTCATTAGCTTGACAATGAAGTAAAGACTATAAGAAAAGAAACCTAATATAGTAACGTACCTCCCAAGGTAGGTTTGTTCTTTCAAATACAGAGCACCAAAGAAAGTGACTATAACAGTAGAAAGAGGGTTAAAGAGAGCAGAGAAAAGAGGTCCTTTCTGCGAGACACACCAAGCTTGTAGAAAGAAAGAAACCGCGAGTTGAATCCCCGAGTATACACAACAAGAAAGCTTCAAGGAAGAATCAAGTTTCCAAGAATGTAAATGAGTGTTGCCTAAAGAGATAGCCATGAAGAAAGAAGCTATTGTAGCGATGAAACAAGTGCATGAGGAAGTGAACAAGTGATCAGGACAGTGAGAGGCTATAGGGACTTGTAGAATCAACCAAAGAGACCAAGCGAATGTGCTAACTAGAAGAAAGAAACAACCTAGTAACCAAGTGGCTTTGTCTTGGTGTAACAAAGAGTTTAGCAATTTGGGACCGCTTAGAAAAGTCATTGCCATGGCTCCTCCTACACACACACCAGTGCCTATCACCTTTGCAACACTTTTCAAACTTCTCTTCTTTATCGTCTCGAATCTAAAACATTCATGAATCACCATATAAGGTCCATAACCATATATATAAGTCAATTTTTCATATTGAATTGTTATCGATTTCTTGATAACTAGAAAGTTTTGGACCGAAACTAGGATTGTCACAAAACATGTAAGCATATGATCTTAAGGTCAACACTTGGTTATATATTTGGATATATATATTGATATAAAATATGATAAATACCCAACAATGATGGAGATAATGAAAGTAACGGCAGGCATAAGATTGGTCATGGCAGTAGCCATGGAGGAAGAAGACAAATCAATCCCAGCGAAATAAGCGTTTTGATTGACACTAACACCGATAACAGCCGTTAAAGCCACCCACCAAAACCCTCTCATTCCAAGAGAAGGTTTACTTTCTTTCCTCCTATATATAATAAAGAAATTCCTCAAATATCATCAAAAAAATGTTTTTTGATTACAAGTTTTTTTTCCTCGAATACCATTAAAATGTTTTTTTGACAAAAAGACCATAGACACAAAAATCTAATTTTAACACTTTAAAACTTAATTTTTTTCAGTTGAGTTCGCTATATACTGTTTAGGATATAGTATTGAAAAGAGTAGGGTTTAGTTTTGAGGGTTTCATATTAATTTTGAAAGTTTTAACTTAATTTTAAGTTTATGGTTTTTTTGTCTAAAAAAACTTTTTAATGGTATTTAAGGAAAAAAAACTTCTAATGGTATTTTTGTCAAAAAAACTAATTTTCATGGTATATTCGGAAATTGCCCTATATAATAATACCAAGAAATTAACACATGAAAATAGGCTGTTGTAAGATTGAACTATATATGTTGTAAGATTAAGATGAAAACTATAACAATAAAACTAATCTCTTATTGATTTTTTCGCTAGGCGCTAGATCCACCTAAAACGCAGTCTAGCGAGTTTTTGAACATAGATAATATAAGTTACCAAGCGTAGATGAGAGAGATGGGGCAAATGAAGAGAGTGGCTATGGCTTGACGGTAAACGACAAAGACGGTGGGGGTTAAACCTTCCATGAAAGCGGCTTTGGTGAAGAGCGCAACACCGGCAGATGTAAACTGCAACATCACTAACGCCGCCACCGCCTTGTATTTCGACATCTCCATTATCTCCTACACTTCTCTCTAGCTCTCTCTATCTATCTTTCTTTCTAAAATACTTTTAATATGAAGAAAATTACTACAAAATAATCACATTTGTCAGTGTGTGTGAATGATGTGATAGGAATCAACAAATCTGGCAGCCGCGTATTGAGATAATATTCAATTATTAAAATTATGATAATAAACAAAAAGAGAAAAAAAAAACATTAGTTAAAATTCATGGCTCCAACCAAACAATTGTATATGATGAGGATTTTTGGATTTGTTATGGGTCATATGCGTGAACGTGGCGTGGCATATATAGTTAATTAATTACTCTCTATTTGTCTTTTTATATATGGTTTCCCTACTTAAGTATGTTTTCTTTCTATATTATTGCTGAAATAAATTTTACTATTTTTCCCATTGGTGTTTTTGTGGACCAATAAGAAGTCGATGCATGAGATATGAATCATAGGATAATGACAAATGATCTGACTCATGAGACACATCCTTTGTTCTAATCCTTACATACTTTTATAACTATTACTTTACTTGCTATAATCTATATAAATATATCTCTCTATATATATATAGTACCACATCATCATGCATGAACTAGCTCTACCATCTCCAACAGAGAAACCCACAAAATTTCTTAACTATTCAGTGGGTCCATGAACAGTTGGTTTAAAACAAAATAAAAAATAAAAAATAAAAACGGATCAATCATGGATCGCCACGTATACATGAATAGTTAAGATCTAGATCTTAAATAAGAAATATAAGATTCATATCTCAACTATTTAGGTGGGCTCCACATGCTAAGATCCCGTTAAAAAACACCATTGGACTTGCTCTAATTAGCTACGTAATGAATCCACGTATTATAGTTTTCCTAATTTTTGTGGTTGGTTAATTTACACTAATTTGTTTTCTTTTCTGTTAGAAATTTACAGCGATATGTATAGTTTTATACTACTTTTTATGTTATTTTTTATGAGTAAACCACCGAAACCTTAAAGAGTGATATGAAACTACTTTTTCATTATTTCCTTCAACATCTTTGGTATGCTGACTGTTGAGGGTATATCCGTCAAAACAAAAAAAGTTGTACATGAAAAAGTTACACGAAGATATAGGTCCATATAAGACTCAAATAGTTTGGGCTAATTTAAATTGGGCCCATATAAGAATAAATAGTTTGGGCTAATTTAAATACTTAAAAATCTAAAAGGCATAAATTGATTTCGCTGGAAGAGAGAAGCGATCCAGCGGCTGAGATGTTCCTCCGTTCAATTCGTCGGCCATTGTTGGCTAAGATGAAACAGACGACTTGGATCGTGTGGCTAGATATGGTTCCTAATGCGAGAACGGTGGTGATCTTACGGTAGCGCATGGTTTCTGAAGACGAATGTTAAAGAAACGCATTGGAGAGCTTTACGCGCCACCGTCTCAAGTTGTGTTAGGAAGAAGATGACTTAGGAAAGCGATCGAGATTTGAGAAGCGGCTTGGTCGTGTTCGTTTTCAGTAAATTTAGCCTCTTGAGATGCATACAAAGGGACCTTGGTATGCATATAGTAACACACAAAATAGTTAAACTTTACATAAGAATACAATACAAAGTGATTAAATTAACTGTACATGTTTTATATACATATTCTTTGGAGTTAGTATGTTTAATATAATGATACTAATTTGTGAAATTTTGGACTTGTAAACTTTGTAGAAGATATGTAAATAGGTGTTGATGGTTGGTATTAAAGGAAGTAAGAGAGCTGTTCCTTCTTCCTGGATCCTCCTTCTCCATACAAATCATTCCACTGCTTGAGTTCGTTCATTCCGGCTCCTTCTGCTGCGAAACTAGCAGCAACCTGCAGAATACAAAAAACAGTAAGCTTCTTTGGACAAAGATCATCAAGACACAACTAAATTTTTTTGAGCTTGCCTGGCTTTTAGCTACTCTCATGTCTTCCATGCTCAAAGCTCTCAATGTTATGCCTCTCTCCTCAGAGACTTCCTCTTTTGCTTCAGATATGTCCTCGTTACTCTTCTCTGCTTCATCTTTCTTCTTCCTTTCCTAAGTTTTACGGGAAACCGCCATTAGAGTAAAGTTCATTCAAGTGCTAGATGCGAGGGAGTAAAAAAGAAAAGGGCTTGAGGAGTTCAAACCTTGTCTTTCAAGCATTCCTGCTTTATCAGCTCCCTCACCGGTCTATATGCAGCCGTTGTGCAAAAGTTCTGTTTGTACAATGTTATGAAATGATCAGTCCATGAAGAGAATATTCAGATGTGGGTAAAGCAAAATGCAAACCGTGACAAACCTTGAGATCACTTCCACTATAACCGTCTGTCATCTGCGCAAGCTCGTGGAAATCGAGATTCTCTGTTTTCTCTTTTGACAATAAGGTTCTAAGGATCTTTTCCCTGCTTTCGACTGACGGAAGACCCACCATGATTCTGCCTCACAAGAAAACAAGAGGAGAAGATAGTTTAGTACATCTCAGGCTCAAGTTTTCAAGTGAAAATAGTACAATGACTGCTTACCTCCTCTCGAACCTCCTGATGATGGCTTCATCGAGATCAAACGGCCTGTTTGTTGCTGCAAGAACGAGAATGCGGTCAGTTGCATTTGACATGAGCCCATCCCAATGCGTCATGAACTCGTTTTTGATCTTTCTCATAGCTTCATGCTCTCCAACTCTTGTCCTCTGCCCCAACATACTATCAACTTCATCCACAAATATAATCGTTGGGGACACTTTGGCCGCGAGTGTGAACAAAGCTCTCACGTTCTTTTCGTCTTCTCCAAACCATTTTGAAGTGATTGTGGACATTGACACGTTTATGAAACTAGCTCCTGCTTCGTTCGCAATGGCTTTCGCCATCATAGTTTTTCCGGTACCAGGTGGTCCAAAGAGGAGGATTCCTCTACAGGGCTTTAAAAGGCCACCTTTGAAAAGGTCAGGCCTACGCAAAGGAAGCATGACAAGTTCTTGAAGCGATTCTTTGGTTTCATCCAATGAACCTATATCAGCAAATGTCACACCAATCTCATTTGCTGGGATAACCTCTGGTCTTATGCGCTTCTCAAACTCATTATCAGGAGCTACCTCCTACATTGATGGTATTAATAATAAATCAAAATTTAAGGCAAGGCAAAACAAACTGACATGTGTGGATGTTGAATAATTACATTTACTGGTGGTTTTGGAGGCAGGGGACATTCATTCTTCGCCGGAAGTATCGATTTTTCCAACTCATTTTTGTTTTCTAGAACAATTGTCTCAGATTTAGACTCACTCTTGACTATCCCTTCACTTTCTTCTCCCTGCACCAGAGCCATTCGTGTTTTTAGTCACTTCAAAATCTAAAACCACATGGTCAGAACTGTAAATACCTTGAAGTCAGTGTTCTTGGCCAGCTTCAACGAGTTCTCAAAGCATTTTCCGCCTTCTTGTAATATACTTAGTCCATGGGACAAGCTGTTGTAGAATCATTTGATTAGTTTAGCTTAAAGAAATGTGAGAGCTTGATGTGTCGAAGATATAATTGTTCTTTCTTATACCTATTTGAAGATATTACAAGCCTCCCGTTTTTATATTCAGGTTCTTTGTTGTGCATCAGATGGTAGGAGATTGCAGAAACGACGATTTCCTCAATGTGACTGCTTAGGAACATCGTATCCGCATGGCATATGGAACCCAAGTCATCACACTCGAGATCATTAGAGGCAAGAACCTCAGCTATGTGGTTCTTGTTGTCCTGAAATTGTATCAGTTTCATGTCGTCTTCAAACCGCGTTTTCCAGCTCATGAGTTGAGATTCATCCTCTGGCGGTCTGATCTCGATGTTGTAAGTGAACAAAGCGGAAATGCCTTCTCCTACTTCTTGAAAGTCGTCTTCGGGTTCCAACAGTCTTGAGCCGAGAAACAAAACAGGGCCAGAAATCTTAGCCAAGAGTCTCTGGAACAACTTGTAGAACCTTTCTGACTCAAGAAGCTTCTCAGCGTCCCTCAGGTATATTATTATAGGATTGGTTTCCGAAACCGAAACCAAGACCTGTAAACATATGAATCATTCTGTTTTTAAGAATCACTCTCTAACCACTTTCCCCTTATGTTTTTTGCAACAGGTGGTTTATCTACCTTGTAAAGTGACTGAAGGAAAAGTCTCTCATCGAAGCACAAGTTTGCACTGCGTTTGCTTGAAGCTAGAAAGATATAAACATCCACAAAATGAACAAGAAAGGTCTAAAAGTCTGAAGTGGAATAAAAGTTACTAGCTATCACAAAGTGAAGACGGCGATTTCATACCTGAAACAGAATTCGAAGAACGGGAAGAGATGCTACTGATATCAGAAGCAGCAGAAGCGTTTCGCTTTAGTCGCAGAGGATGACTTGATCCCTCAAAGCTCCTGTTGTGTCACTTAATGAGAGCTTATACAAAACATATAAAGCTATATTGTCTAACTTGATATTAAAAACAACACAATGTATACCTTGCTTGAAGATCGGTGCCACTTGTGCGCCTACTCAAGGTTCCTAAATTTTACAAGAATGTTAACACTTGAGATCTTTTGAGGATAACAAGAAATTAGAAACACCAAGAGATATATTTGATATTATACCTCTTGTTTCTTCCCTTTGAGAAAGCTGAGAGAGAGAACCCATCAAATTCGACATTTTGTCCAATGTCAACTCAGAAATAGACCTCTTGTGAGGCTAACAACCAGTAGATAAGAAAGCAAACACACAATCATGTGTATGTACAAAACATAAAACTAGGCTATACATAGCATAAGATCACAAAAGTAACTTACATGTGCTTTCTTGACACATCCATACTTGCTCTGTACCTGTGATCATAGAGCAAAGTAACTAAAGTTAGCAAAGTTTGTCCTTTCGTTGTATAAAACCAAAACTATATGCGATAACTATCACCTTGATAGAAAAGTCTGTTATATCTAATAGTAACAGTTTTGATTCAAAGTAATGAGACAATGCTTTTGCAAGCATTTGCTGATAAGATTCTGCAGAGAAAGAGACACAACAACATTACACCAAACACTTGATATATAAGATCAAAGAGGTTTAATGTCTGAACATGTTTACCTGCGGGTCCAGACAGCAGAATGGCCTTACTTGCAGGTGCAAGATTACGCGTATGCTTCGAGATATCAAACTGCTTTAGGTGAACATAAGCTGCACTTGTCAATAAAAGCCTTGTTTTCTCGCTGCAACATTCACATAAAAAAAAAACATTGTGTTGTTATATTGTTGCACAAATGCACCTTTCTTTAACATAAGTACAAGAAAATGGTTTCTTTGAACTTTCTTGCAAGACAAGGCAATGTTATTGATTACCTTAAAAAATAAGGAAACTCATCGAAAGTGACACTACTCTCTCTTCCATCAACAATGTGTCTCAACAACTCTTGTTCGATCTTTGCTCCGGTAAGACCATCCTCTTCGGAACCCGGCCCGTTAGCCCATTTACCCAAACCCTGACCCGATGCGAGTCCAATACCTAACCCAACACCAACCCCTAAAGCTGAAAACAATACACTCTTTTGCTCCATTTCTTCCAAATGAAATTTCTATTCAAACCCAAAAGCATTCCCTATACAGAGCAAAGATTCAAATATTAACGTTCTGATCTCAAGTTTTTGTAACTGAGGAATGTTTTTTTTGGATTTTAAGTAATATTTTAGTGGACGATGGAGAAGAGAAATAGATTTAATGTGTGGGAGACAATATTCTCCTAATTATAATAATGCTTTTTATTAACTCTAATTATGGTCGTTAAAGTCTTGCCGCCAAAACATAACTATTTAAAAAAAATTCTAAAAATGGGAAATAAATAAATTTTAGGGTGAAAAAAGGGAACTAGTAGGCCCAACACAAATTAGTAATTTAACACATTCCATTTATAAATAAGAGTTCAAATCAAAACCATACACGGCATCTATAAAAGGAAACAAACAGACAAACAACAAAAAAGTAATCGAAAATGAATTTTAATTCTTCCGCATATCCGAAACAAGATCATGACAAAAAGCTGTTAAAGTGTTATTTTAAAAAATATATATATAAATATATCATTTATATTGTGTTATAACATCATTAAAATTTGTCGTATTATTTGATAACTTTTCTTGTAGTCCATGACACTGACACCACTTGTTTCTCCAACAAGTTTTCAATGATGTCGTCATCTCGTATCCACCGCCATTTATTATTTTCATTAAAATCAACTATTTTGTTTCATTAAAAATTGTTGTTTTAAATCTCACTAAAAGTACGAAATGTGACCTAAACCATAATTAGGTTATTTTGATAAAATCAAAAAAATGCGCCAAAAGAATGTACGGATATGTCATGAAAAGCATACACACGACTAAACGTTATGCAAAGCCATCAATTTGGTCTACTTTAATTATTAGTCCAAAATCACATGGATGACGATTTTTTTACACCCGGAGGGTACCATCCCACACTGAATCCACCTAAACTCTCAATCTCTACACGTATACCCCTAAACTCGTAAAATTATCTGATTATCCACACAATCTCATTAAAATCTAATTAATTCCACATTAGGCCAAAATTGCAATTATCTTATAAATTAACCGTGACAAAATATAACTCGATTCGATTCGAATCTAGCTCGATTACGATCTAAAACTATGGATTTAACCCGCTAAAAACATATAAGCTCTAGATCCATAGTTTTAGATCGTAATCGAGTTAGATTTCAATCATAATCGAATTCATTTTGTCACGATTAATTTATAAGATAATTGCAATTTTGACCTAATGTGAATTAATTTGATTTTAATGAGATTGTGTGATAATCGATAATTTTACGAGTTTAGAGATATGCATGTAGATTGAAAGTTTAGGTGAATTCAGTGTGGGATGATACTCTCCGGGTGTAAAAAAATCGTCATCCCAAATCACATTCTAAGAAACATTATCTTGAAAACGTTTTCATAAACCTAAAAAAAAAAAATGTAATTTAACATTTTTATAGAAACATCAACTTGGGTTGTTGTCTGTTGGGTCAAGCAAGTGGTCAAAAAGATAACTCATCAAATAAAACCAAAATATTGAAAATGAAAAGGACATGGAACTTTATCTTTTTATCTGGACTGCACTAAAACCAAAACAAAAGTCATGGGCTTATGGGGCCTTACATTTACCATTATACCCCCTGTCTATCTATGTACAAATACAACACACTCTTTGATCTTTTTAGATAAAACTTATTTTGACTTCACCTTCACAAACACACAACACATGCTTACTCCTATGTTCTGTACACATTCTTTTTCCTTCACATTTCCGGTAAGTATATGATTGTCTATGTGGGGTTTATATGTTATATTATATATCTTCTTTGGATGTAATTGTAATTAACGTTTTGCTTTTGAATATTTATTAATTAATGTATTGTCCTAATTAAATGTACGTACTAATTCAGGGAAACCATGAACAATCCGAGAGTACTGGATTCTCGAGCAAATCTTGAACTATCGAACAATCATCGACAATCTAGTTGTGAAGATTTCTCAAGACTAGACAAACAAATGGGATCAGTAAGGAAGATGAAGTTTCATTCAAAGTCTATGCCTCGAGGTTCCATGTTTCTTGACAAAGAAGTTTCAAGAAACTTACAAGACAAAAGGTATAATGGCTTACGTGGAAAACTCAATGAGAGTCCGTTGCTTGATAAAGAGATCACTGACTCTTTAACTCCTGATAATTTCTTTGATGCCTTTCAAGGTCCCGAATTCGAAACCCTAAAGGTATATTACTCTTTCTTTCTTTCTTTTTACTTTTGCTTTGATTTTGCTTGCATGACACCATGTTTGGCTGGTCAAAAAACAATAGAGTAGTGATATCGCGTTTCTGGGGACTCGATCTCTGACCTAAACCAGCACATGACAAATCTTGTGAAAGTTGAAACCACTAAAACATCTTTAGGTGGTTTTGGTTTCCTTCTTGTTTTTGGTTACTTTCTAATTCTATTTTATGGGTTTGATTCGTGAATGATATATAGGAGAGGGAGAAAATAGTTTTGCCTCGAGACAAAACGTGGCCGTTTCTTCTTAGGTTTCCCATCACATCGTACGGTATGTGTCTTGGAGTAAGTAGTCAAGCCATCATGTGGAAGAATTTAGCAACCACAAAGGCAGAGAAGTTCATGCACGTGACTCAAGTCACAAACCACGTGCTATGGTGGATCTCTCTCTTCCTTCTTCTCGCCTTCTCGGCTACTTACCTTCTCAAAACAATCTTTTTCTTCGAGGCAGTACGCCGCGAGTTCAAGCATCCGATTCGTGTCAACTTCTTCTTCGCTCCTCTCGTATCAATCTTGTTCTTGGCACTTGGAGTCCCACACTCTATCACCACACATCTTCCCACTACACTTTGGTATGTCTTTATGGCTCCGGTTTTGATTCTTGAGATCAAGATTTACGGACAATGGATGTCCAGTGGTCAACAATGCCTCTCGAAAGTAGCTAACCCTACAAATCATCTTTCTATTGTCGGTAACTTCGCTGGAGCACTTCTTGGTGCATCTATGGGGTTAAAAGAAGGACCATTGTTCTTTTTCTTCGTAGGGTTGGTTTACTATGTGGTCTTGTTTGTGACTCTTTATCAGAGACTTCCCACAAACGAAACTTTACCTAAAGAGCTTCACCCTGTTTTCTTCCTCTTCTTTGCTGCACCTGCCTTAGCTTCCATTGCTTGGTCCAAGATTTACGCCTCTTTCGATATCGGTTCACGACTTGCTTACTTCACCGCCTTGTTCTTGTGCTTCTCTTTGGTAAATTCATAGTTCCTTTGAGCAAAAGCTAGGTTACTTGTATTACAAGAAACTAACTATTTCAATCGTTATGTGATTCTTCTTGGTTCTTGCAGGTTGTTCGGGTTAACTTTTTCCGCGGATTCAAGTAAGTTTTTTCTTGTACAACAAAGAACAAAATTTATAACCTGACCTAATTTTTCTTTTTGTTTTGATAATTCTGACCTAATTACTGTTAAATATCAGATTTTCTCTATCCTGGTGGGCGTATACGTTTCCTATGACGGGATTAGCCACCGCGACGATCAAATACTCGGAGGAAGTGACAGGAGTAGCAACTCAGATACTGTCTGTTGTTATGTCGGGAGCAGCAACACTTACTGTAATAGGTGTTTTAGGGTTAACTGTTGTGCACGCTTTCGTGAAATGTGATCTTTTCCCAAACGACGTCGTTGTTGCTATAAGCGCAGAGCCACCTAAGCAAAAGAAATGGTTTAAACAGTTAACGAGTGGACGTGTGGGTAATAGTGAGAGATGTTTTAAACTTTTGGACTCGAAAGACAATAATCAAATAGATTTAGAAGATCAAGGTCCTCGTTTTTAATTATTGGGGCGATTATTTATAAAAAAAATTTGGCCCATTATATAATATAAACGGGCTTGCTTATTTTTAGCCGTCGATATTTAACGACGTCGTTTTAAGGTAAATGTTAAAAGTATTGGCGCCACGTAATACGAAGAACCGCTTTTTATTTTATTTTGGTTCGTAAATAAAACGCTAAGTAAGGGGCCCACCAAAAAAAAAATTAATTTCCATTTTTGAAATATTAAACGTAATATCACACCTTTAGAGCTTCTCCTTCTACTCCTTCTTCTTCACGACCACTTCGTCTCCTCTTTGAACAAACGCAGAATCGAAAAACGCGAAGAGGTATTGATTAGAAGAATCTCTTTTTGTCGTAACAATTTTTTTCTGGGTTTTTATTGAGCTTGTTAGGGTTTTCGTAGGTTTTGGAAATGGCATCGAAGCGGATTTTGAAGGAATTGAAGGATCTGCAGAAGGATCCTCCTACTTCTTGTAGCGCAGGTTTCGATTTTTTTTTACTTTTAGTATTGTAAAATCGTGTTGCTTTTAATTCTATGTGTAAATCAACAGCAATTGAGATAGATACTGTGTGTGTTTTTTGCTTGTTATTGAATCTTAAAAGACATGAGAGTTCAAAGTTAAAAACTTGTTTGATTCGTTGCTTTATGTGATCTGGTTTCATTTGTGAAACTATAAGATGAATCTTCTGGTTTTTATTTTGAACTCTTTGTGTGTGTGTGTGTGTATGTGTTTTGATTGCTTCTTTTTTTGAACTCCACTTTTCCTTGCTCTGGTTTTGTTTTACACCTGAATTTTAGGTCTAAATCAACAGCAATTGAGATAGATACTGTGTGTTTTTTGCTTGTGATTGAATCTTAAAAGGCATGAAGTTTAAACTTAAACCTTGTTTCATTCGTTGCTTTATGTGATCTGGTTTCCTTTGTGTATATATAAGATGAGATCTTTAAAGCCTCTTTGCCCTTGGCTAGCTTCTTACATACATTTCTTGCTCTTCTGGTTTTGATTTTGAACAGGACCTGTTGCAGAAGACATGTTTCATTGGCAAGCAACGATAATGGGTCCAACGGATAGCCCTTACGCTGGAGGAGTTTTTCTTGTAACCATCCATTTTCCTCCGGATTACCCTTTTAAACCTCCTAAGGTATATAATTCAACTTTCTACACCGTAACGCGTTAGTGTTTGTTGAAGCTAGCTAGCCATGAAGCTAGCTAGCCATCATTTGGTTTTGTTTGCAGTTAACATTTAGTTCAAGCTCAAATATACTCTTTTGGTTGCATTGTATGATTTTGCATTGCTCTCTATGTGTAGGTGTCCTTTAGGACAAAGGTGTTCCATCCAAACATTAACAGCAATGGTAGCATCTGTCTCGACATCTTGAAGGAGCAGTGGAGTCCCGCGCTCACAATCTCCAAGGTTCTGTCTATGTTCTTCACTTTTCATTATAAGAGAAACCCGTTATACACTTAGGTGCAAGCAATGAATATCAGCTTAGTTATGGTGTTAATGCAACAGGTGCTGCTATCGATATGTTCGTTGTTGACTGATCCAAACCCGGATGATCCTTTGGTTCCAGAGATAGCTCACATGTACAAGACAGACAAGAACAAGTACGAGTCCACGGCTCGGACCTGGACTCAAAAGTATGCCATGGGCTAACCACACATGGTGTGTCCTTAAAGAAGAACCTTAATAATGAATCTCTTCTCTTGCCTATGTAATGATCTTTATTTGACTTTTAAGAGACAATTGTGAAGAGACAAGAGGTTCAGTAAAAGAAATCATATGATCTCCGTTTTTAATCCATTATTACATGGTATGGAGCTTTATTTTATTTTTATTTTTTTTTTATTTTTTTTTACTGCAATAAGTATGGAGCTTTATTAAACTTAAAAAATCATCCCATATGCTATTTTGGGCCGAAGCGAAGCAAGCGGTTTATATTCCGAAAATGAATTATTAACGGCAACAATATATTTCTAGACCAGGAAATAAGAATGATTCCCTTTTTTTGCTGTGATTCATTTTGACAAAAAAAACACTAAAAACAAAGCATTTACTCGAATAGTATTTTCATTATTGAATATTATCACTTTTTTAAAAAACACAACACATGACAGGCTGTTCATAAGAAAATGAATGCATGGCAACGAAACAGCTAAAAATTACTACAGATGTCGGTCAAAGCTAGTGAAGTCATCGCACTTAAAAAATATTTCATAATTATATTATTTTTTAAGACTTGGACTCTCTTGGAGGTCACGTGAGCTCGAGAACAAGAAACTATAGAATCTGAAGAAGGAAAACATCTCAAATATCCACGTGTCATTACCTGATTTGTTCATATAGATGCGACTAATACAAATTATGTGTTTCAAATTAGTGGCTGACATCACTCGGAACAGACGGAAAGTAACTGTTAAAATATATAATTAAGCTAATAATTTGTTTCCATTTATACTAATTTCATTTTCCAATTATGGCTGCTAAATCAAAAACCCAAAAGGTTCCTATAAATAACAAATATTTTAGAGTGATTTCTGAATATTCACTATTTTCTCTTACTTTTCTACAAATTAGGTGAAAGAGACGATGATGATGATGGATAAATATATTGATTTAAGACCAATAAATTACACTGAGCACAAGACAGTAACAAGAAAGTACACTAAGAAGTAGGGGTGGGCAAATTATCCGTTATATCCGATCCGATTCGATATTTGATTCGATCCGATTAGTAAAATCCGGATATCCGAGATAATTCAAAGCAAAGCAAATACTAAAATTTAATATCCGCGGAGAACAAAGCAAATAACAAATATTAATTATTAGAAGGTCGGATATCCGATCCGCTCCGTACCTTCGTATATTACATAATATATTACAAATATGTATATTAGGTAACAAATATTTTCATATTTTCAAGTAAGGAAAACAAGTTAAACTTATACGTACAAAATAATTTAAATTATAATGGAATGAGTTTTTATCTTAGTTATTTTTATTTTTAACGTTTTTTCTTCTATTTTAGTTTAAAATTTGTTGATTTTACTTATTTTTTTATGTGTTTGATCATTTTAACAAAATCTAGAGTATTTTTGTATAAAATTGATTAGTATTTTCGACTTTATGTAGTATCGAAATGAGTGATCCGAATATCTGCAAATATCCGCAAATACTCGTAAAATTTCCGGATATCCGAGCATCCGGATATCCGTATTTTTCCGGAGCAAAGCAAATCATAAAATTAGATATCCGTAGATACCAAAGCAAATCACAAATACTGGAATTTTTAGCGGTATCCGCTCCGCGCCCACCCCTACTAAGAAGTTATCATCGGAGAAGATGATCATTGGTCGGAACTCACCGAAGCTGATTCGTGTCTCTGTCACTGATCACGACGCGACCGATTCGTCAAGCGACGACGAAGACGAGTTTTTATTCCGGCGAAGACGTGTCAAGAGATTGATCAACGAGATCGTAATCGAGCCTAGCTCCACCGCCTCCGCCAAATCGTCTCCTCCGACGAAAAGATTCGCCGTTGATTCTCCGCTTCGGAAAATCTCTGTTTCCGACGACGGGCAAAAACAGAGGAAGTTTCGCGGCGTGAGACAGCGGCCGTGGGGGAAATGGGCGGCAGAGATTCGCGATCCGTCGCAGCGACGGAGAATCTGGCTAGGTACTTTCTCCACGGCGGAGGAAGCTGCCGTCGTTTACGACAACGCGGCGATTAAGCTTCGTGGACCCAATGCTCTCACAAATTTCACCGAACCAAAACTCGAACCGGAATCTAAACCGGAACCGGAAATCAGCATTTCGGTTATGACATCAGAATCAATGGAAGAAGACTCTCTGTTTCAACGTCTATCATCTCCCACATCGGTTCTCAATTACCAAACACGTGATTCCAACGAACCAATTCAAAAACCGGTTAAACCACAACCGGTTAGCTGGTATACCGGAGAAGGTAACAATGACGATTCGTTTCCTTTGGATATACCGTTTCTCGATAACTATTTCAATGATTCGTTACCAGACATTTCAATCTTTGATAAACCCATATCTCCTATTTATTCGTTAGAGAATGATTTATTCGATAATCTTATGTTATTCGATAATAATAACGATATTGGAGAAGAAAACGACTCAATGTTCAACGATGTTGATGATTCTTTGATATCTGATATGTTAGTTGTGTGATATTTCTTTTACTTAAAAGTGTAACATCGGTGTGAGAAATTTTGTATGGAGTTTTGTTTTTTTTCTAGTGATTGTAAGTTTTGTTAAGAAGAGAGTTTAATGTTTGATCGCCGGCTTGTAAAACAAATTTTTTTGAGAAATAATAGCTAATTACTTTATTAGTTTTTTGATTATTGTTAGTATTTGAGTTGCACAAACGTGTTTAATATGGTTTCAAAAAATGAGTTAATTGCAAATAGCAAACGACGAAGAGCGCAAATCACGGTCATGACCGGTGGAAAAAGTGCCTTTTAGGTCAGTATCGGTCGTGTTCATAATATAAATCAATTAATTTAGAATTTGAAAAGTGGAAAGTATCCTTTTCAGACATGGAATTTCTAAGAATTAAAAGATTTGACTATAAAGTATTTGTTTAATAAGTATCGTTGACCGAATCAACTAATAAGATTGGGAATAGTTGACCTATAATTATTTTATTATAGTTATGGATTAAGTACTAAAAGTCTAAAACTTGTTATTCTTCCTAATCCTTACTCCTTAAAGTTACTCATATAAACCTACAAGTGTGTGGGCTTATATATTGAACATTTCCATCAAACTATTCTTCTTGCTCATCTTCACTAGCTAACTATGATCTCTGTTTTCGCAAACATGCCTCGAATCCGCGGTTGATTGTCTGCAAGAGTCTTCCTGCAAGCATACTTATACAACCATAACGAAACAACCTATCAGTCATTTGATAATATAACCCTAAACCCAAAACCATAAAACCAATTTTTTGCAGTTTTGTTCTTGATTTTACGCCTAAAGTTTCGCTTGCTCTTCTTGTTCCTATATCGAGAAAGCTTCTCTCGACGATCCTCTGAGGTACAACTTACAATTATTCTATCCAATGGAGACATAACAAGACTGGCGTCTTTCGTGCCTAAAATTTGTCATAAAGCAAATTAAAGATCCATAAATAATGAACATGTAATACTATAAGATTCATATGGGTTTGAGAAAGGCCACAACTTTCACTCAAATATTGATGGTTCGACAAGAAAGATCGCAACCCAAAAATCTTGAAAACACTTTGTATATATTGAGTAAAAATGTTAAAAATAGTATTATCGTTGATAATTTTGGTTCAAACCTTTATATCGTTTTCGCTGAAGGCTCTTCTCATCCCATAATCCACATGAGTGTAATTGTGGAAGTTCGAGTTCCCATAGCTCAAACTCTTCGAAATCGGGACATCAGAGACGGGCTAGACTACTACCACTATTTATAACATTGTCCGTTTTCGCCACTAATGAGATATCCTTAATGTCTAGTACATTGAAGAAAGGAGACTCCATGGATGGTTTGGCCTCATAAAAAGCCTTGTCTATAAGATGTTGGTTCCTTTGTAATGACCCGAGATCGTTGGATTCGACAAGATCTCGAGAGAGTAACTGATCAATGGCTAGGATTGGTTCTTCAATGATTGTTTCATGGGCTTTAAATAAGTCACTCACTTGTCCAAAATCATACTCACATGTGTCAACAAGATTGTTCTGCTTCACAAATCATAAGAAGAAGATCAACACAAGAAAAGCAAAACAGAACAAGAAAGTACCTAAACCAACAAAGTACAAGATCCTAATTAACTAAAAAGAATTGTTTCCTTCAAAGTTTATTTTGTTTCAATTACATAAAAATCACTGATCTCTTTAGGAGAACATAGCAAAAGAAAGGTTAAAACTCAAATTGAAACACGTAAAAATACAAACCATTTCATGGGAGAGCATGAAGAGGTCTTCAAATTGGTGAGTTTCTTGAGAATTACTCTTCATGAAATGAAAAACTATCTCCGTTTCTGCATACATTCTCTACTTTCTTTTTGCTCTTTGATTATAAGTTTATTTTTCTTGAGCATAAAACTTCAAAGATGAAAATGAAAACAAATAAAAAGAGAGGAAAAGTTATGTACTTTGGCTGATAATGAATTTATGATGTGTAATTATTGAAGCACTGTGGACACTGAATCCCATAAATAGATTTGTTTTCTTTAATGTATTGGTGATGAATATATACAAATATCCCACTATGTTAGTAAATATATTTTTCGTACGCACAACATATTCTCTTTAGTCTCTATCCAGAAAATCAAGAATCAAAAACGTTCTCTTTACACAGAGATTACTAATAGACTGCAGAGTGTAGAATTATGTATCGCGCCAAAAACTTGTGTTGATATTTTTTTGGTGCTATTGATAAATAATGTAGAAAACTGATAAACAAAAATAGTAAGCAATTAATTGCACAGAATACAATCGGTTGTACTTTGCAACCAAATTCATGTAAATCAATCAATTATTTGATATTCTTCTAAAGCCTTTATGGCGATAAGAATCTGAGGTCCCGTGATTTCCTAAATTTAAGAAAAAATATGACAAATATAAGTATGTGACACGTGTCGATTGCTCAGTAACGGAAGTAAATGATGACTAAACTAACTTCCACGTGTCATGTTTTAATTACGTAGCCTATGAATAACGGGGCATTATTACAAATAACGAAAAATACGAGGGTACTTTCATAAATATATATTTGTTTATTCTGGTTTTCGCCAATAATGGAAGGCTCCTTCCACCATTTTTCTGTTTCCTCTCTCTCATAACAAAGAAGACGACTCTCTAGAGAGAGAGAGAGAGAAAATCATCACTACACGATCTTCTTCTTCTCCTTTAGAAGATGATTTCGAATCCAAGTTTATTGCTCTACTCTTGCATTGCGAAAGGATCATTGATTCTCGCCGATTTCTCTCACAGGGAAGATCCCGATCTCGAAGCTTTAGCTCTGCGATGTATCGAGAACCTTCTCCTCACCATTCGATGGTTTCTCACACAGTACACAAGAGGACTTACTCTTTAAACATCGAAGCTTTAGCTCTGCGATGTATCGAGAACCTTCCTCCTCACCATTCGATGGTTTCTCACACAGTACACAAGAGGACTTACTCTTTAAACATCGACGGTTTGTTTTCGTATTTCGCCATCTTAGACGAATCCGTTCCTAAATCTGAATCTCTATGGCTTTTCGATAGATTGAAATCAGCCGCGACGGGTTTAGTTTCCGACGGATCTACGACGGATCTGAGTCAATACTGTCTCCAATCAAAGCTAGATCCAGTTTTCGCTGAAATCGCTGGATCTGGTGTCTATAACAAGGATTTTGAATCTGAAAGTGTAGCGAATCGGAGCTTAGATTCATCGAAAGGAGGAGCGTTTACGCCTCTTCTAGGGAAGCCATTGAATGTGTTGAAGAATAAGAAGAGATTGCAAACGGAGGTTAAAAGCGAGAAGGTTGATTCTGGAGGATGTGTGTTAAGTAAAGGACTTAGAAACGGATTGGTTCATGATCATCACCATAGACAAAAGGCGAAGCAGATATGGAGGAAACACGTTTGGATTGTGTTGTTGTTCGATGTGTTCGTGTGTGTTGTTTTGTTTGGGATCTGGGTTTGGGTTTGTCAAGGTTTTCAATGCATCCATGGATGAAAGTAAAAATCATCAAAGCCAATCATTAAGGAAACAGAGCTTATTCTTCTTCTTCTTCTTCATCTTTTTTCTGCTTCTTCAAGTGTTTATCAGGTTCTATGTGTAGAATCTGATTTTGGTTTCTTTTTTACAAAATCCCGAGGTGTTGTTTCCAGGGTTAAACCTTGGTTTTACACGTTCGTGATGATGTTTATGGTGTGTTTTTGCAAGTTTTTCTTCATAAGGTAAAAGAAAATAACTGTTTGTAAAAATCACTCTGTTGTAATAATAATCTCTATAATTAAGAAAAACTCATTATTAGTGACAACAAAAAGAATATTGTATGGTATAATGTAATCTAAGGCCTAAGCCCAATAGTAGGCCCATATTTTAAAACTGGGCCGTTAAAGTTAAGAGGCACACGTTGATTAATTATCTTATCTTCAGATATTTTTTTCGATGAAAATCCACTGCCACCAAACCGTAAGACACTTTTTTTTGTTTGCTCTTCTTCTGATTAACTCGCTTTGCCTGACTCACTCACTGAGTCATGGCGCTTCTTAGACCACATCTTCATCGCTTTGATCCTAACAGTCTCCGTCATCATCACAATTATTATTCTAAATCGAACGCAGATTCTGGCGATGGCCTCGTTGTCTATCCAACGTACGGTCGTCACCGTTGCTCGGCGATTGCGATCAACGCGCCGTCTTCTCTCTCGGGAGTCACGCCGATCCGATTGGGATACGCGAGCCTTCAAGGACTCAGAGATGAGATGGAAGACGACATCGTTATCCGCTCGGAAGCCGTTGATGATAGCTTCTCTTACGCCGCCGTTTTCGACGGCCACGCCGGATCCACCTCAGTCAAATTCCTCAGGTAATCGTGTATCATGGAAAGACATGTATAATAAGGTTTTTTCTATGTAGATGATGATGATGGTATATGATTATAGGGAAGAGCTGTACAAGGAGTGTGTTGGTGCGTTGCAAGTTGGATCGCTTTTGAGCGGAGGCGATTTCACGGCGATCAAGGAAGCTTTGATTAAGGCCTTTGAAAAAGTTGATCGAAATTTGCTCGAATGGTGAAAAATTAGCTTATGTGTATAACATGTTTTTTTTTTGGTTATGAAGCGATTTTGAAGTAAATATACATAGCTTTCTTTGTGTGGTTTGAATCCAGGCTAGAGAAAAACGGCGAAGAAGACGAATCAGGATCAACAGCCACTGTAATGTTCATTAGAAACGATGTTTCCTTCATTGCACATATCGGTGATTCGTGCGCAGTAAGCCCTTCTTATTAAGTAGTTGTGGACATTTTTTTCGATGAATTGTAGCTCATATAGGTCATGTATGAAGTTAGATTGTTAATGCATTGAGTTAGGTCCTGTCTCGATCTGGGCAAATCGAGGAATTGACTGATTCTCATCGTCCCTATGGAAGCAGCAAAGCAGCTATTCAGGAGATGAAGAGAATTAGAGAAGCAGGTGGATGGGTGTGTCTTCCTTATTTTTCTCCTTGTTTTTCTTAAATGCCATTGAATTTGCTTGTTGTATCTTTGAGAATTTTGCTTAAATGGGTGTCTTTCTCTTTGTTTAATCAGATTGTCAATGGAAGGATATGTGGAGACATAGCTGTATCTCGTGCCTTTGGCGATATACGGTTCAAGACAAAGAAGAATGAGTTTGGTTCTTTCTCACTCTTGTAATTGCTCTTCTTTTGGCAATGTTGTTTGCTCATAAAAGCTTTACACTCAGGATGTTAAAGAAGGGTGTAGTTGAAGGAAGATGGTCCGAGAAGTTTGTTTCGAGGTAATTAACTATCCGAAAGCTGTCTTGTCTTCACTGGTTGCATTTTTCAGGGATTTCTTATCATGATTAGTCCATTAATGGTTTATGTTGTTACTGTGAATTAATTTCTCAGAGTCGAGTTTAATGGAGATATGGTTGTGGCAACACCAGATATCTACCAAGTATCTCTTACGTCGGATGCAGAATTCATTATTTTAGCTTCTGATGGACTATGGGACTACATGAAGAGGTTTCCTTTTCTCCCCTCTTTCGACATTCAATCATATATGCTGTTTATCAGGGAGAAGTACAGAGCTTACACGGTGGTTAGTATTTTGTTGATGCAGTTCAGAAGTGGTTAGTTTTGTAAGAGAACAGCTCCGGAAACATGGAAATGTCCAGGCAAGCTTTTCTTCTATCTCTCATGTCCTTAACAATACAGATCTGGCTTCTAGTCTGAAACTAGTCTTTTTAAATGTTCCTCTCTGTAACAGCTTGCTTGTGAAGCTCTTGCGCAAGTAGCTCTGGTAACATAACGAAAAACCTTCATCAAGCTTTCGCTAATCAGCAAAATGCAAAACTAACAGTTTTACATTTCAGGACCGGAGATCAGAGGACAACATCAGTATCATCATTGCTGATCTAGGGTACGTCTTAGATCTAAGATTCATCTAAAAAGCTCTTTTCATAACTTCTAAAGTATATATATAATCCATAGACTCTTGACATTTATTGGCTTCAATAAAAACAGAAAAACAGAGTGGAAGAATCTCCCGACGCAGCGACAAAACGTGGCGGCTGAACTGGTTCAGGCTGCAGCGACTGTCGGTGTAGTTACCGTCGGGATATGGATGTCTTCGTTTCTCTTTTGAGTAAAGTGAAAACATCATCAAATCTCCTTCCTTTAGTGTATATAAGTTTATGTAACTATGTCTAACACCAAAGCACAAAACAAAACCACCTTTATATATATGTGTTATATATCCACTTTCACAAGCATAGATAAGATATTATGAATTACTAATTATGAACTCAAGTGCATTTAACAAATTAATAGTAATTCCACTTCCGAACATTGCTTGCTCAAATGAGCATACATAAAGAGAAAGTCATCCATATATATATGCATATGTATATGTGAATGAATCACTTCCATGGAATACTCATTTAAGCAAGAAATATTAGGAAGGGGAAAGATTTCTTCATTGGATATACAACACATTAGTTTTTGTTCTTGAGAGTAAGAGAGATGCCTTCATTGTTATACATATATATATAAGTAGTGTGACTTCAAAAACTAAGGATACATTTTACTGAAATACCCTCTTCTCAAACAAGAAAGTACCCACCAAGACCAGACCATACCACTTAACATCTTAACTCAAGAGACACATTTGAACAAGACTTGTAAGTAAGCTATGGAATGGCAGCTCAATCATGTCTTTTTTTAACCAACAATCAAACATTCTCATTCATAACATTGAGACCTTCTTGTCCTTTTTTCTGAAAACCACATGTTTGTCGGGGGATTCATTCCCCGGTGTAATAGTAGATTCAAACAAAGAACCAAACACACTACAAAAAAGCTATTTCTCATTACTTACCCTTTGATTTGTAATCATTCCCCTTGTCTACTTTTTTTGAAAGGCTAGTTGTGTTGAGCTCCATAACGGCATTGTATATTTTCTCCTTCTATGAGTTTCTCAACTGCATCGAGAGGAAGACCAACCAGCTCCAAAGTCTTTTCCCACACTATGTGTGCAGTTTCGAGGTTGTGTGCTTCTTCGGAAGGATTTGCAGGGCGGCAATCTTGAGATATGAATGGGCAAACTGGCCAATCGTCAGTTTTCAGTGTTTCCCAGTACTCTGGAATCTGAGGGTCTGTGGCCGAGAATAGAGAGCTTCTACAACCTTCTTGAGGTGAAAATATGAAATAAGGTATCACGGCATAAAGAGCTTGAAGTATCCTTGGAAGATCCCTGGCCTAAAAAACTCAAAAACAAAATAGACGATTTATAAAGTTCTGAGAAAACAGAGTAAGCTTGCATTTGTTAGTAAATGGAGTGAAGCTAATACTCACAACATTTGTTAGGACAACACCAGGAGATAAACATATGACGCTAACTCCTGTTTCCAGAGGCAGCTTTTTGAAAAGAATGCTACTAAACATAATCTGGAAGATGAAAAGAACCAGATACTTAACTCATCTGTTTCTGAAAACATAACCTTCCAAAATAAAACAGCCGCAGATGAAAAATATAGTTACCAATTACTGTAAGCTCACCTGGGCAAGCTTGCTGCTTGAGTATCCTACAAGACTTGAGTACTTACGCCTACCAGAAACAACATTCATGTCATCCGGGTCAACAAAACCAACACAATGCATCTACAAAAAGTGAATCCCACAACTTATTATTTGAAAGAAATGATAACCAAAGACAACAGATATAATCTGTTTCAGTTTTTCACTCCGGTGTCAGTGATTATAGAACTTACAACGGAATTCACATTAATGATTCGGCTTGGAGATCCTCGGATTAGAGATGGCAAAAGAAGTACTGAAAGCAGCGCAGGAGCTAGATGATTCACTTGCATGTGCTGCTCATATCCATCTTCTGAGAATTTTTGCGATTCTGCAAAAATTTAAAGAGCGTAGTAATTAACCCAGTTTTTATTCCCAGTATAAACCTCAACAATTATATCCATCTGACAACCAATCATTTCAACGAAAGAAGCTCATTGTATAGAAATCTAAAAACTGGCAATAATAGTACATTTGCCATGTATAACAAATCTTATTCTAATTAGTATATATCTTGGTTTACAGTTCAATGCTAAATAAGCCAGATCTCACCAATGGGCTAGTCAAGTTGAAACATACTGAATTACTGATGATATTGAATGATGCAGAACTATGACTTTGAGATCTCCTTAGCATAACAAACAGATAATAAAAACTGAAGCAGGAAGCAAAAGGGGAGGAAAAAAAACCAATGCTTTATATCTAAAAAGGAAAATAAAACAAACCTCCCATAGCAAATATGCCAGCATTGTTGATCAGAACATGCAAAGGTCCTAACCGAGCGTTCCAAGCATCAGCAAATCTCGCGACAGAATCCATTGAAAGAAGATCAAGTTCCATCGCCTTCACATTCACAAAAACAAACAAATATTTATAATCATCAAGAAACTGGCTTGGACAAAGCCTTAACAAGATGACACAATTGTTTAAAACTTTCATTAAACAATATGTGATATGTCAATAAACACATTATTGACTATTTTTAGCAGCAACACTACACTTACACATTGATTAGACACATAAACTGTCACAAAAAATGAGATTCATCACCTCAATATTAAGTGGGAGACCTTGACCAGACCAATCATTCTGCCATTGTTGTATAAGCTCATGAGCAGCCTTTGTGTTCCTTACAGCCATCACAACATGAGCACCAGCTTCCGCAAGCTGCCTACAAAACAAAACAATCAAAAAACAGCTAAAACAACAAAAATTAAGACAAGTTTCAACAAACCCTAGATCCCCAAAAAAAAAAAACAGTAGTAACATCTTCTTCTTCTTCTTCTTCTTCGAGAAACAAACCTAGCGGTTTCGCGGCCAATTCCGCTAGTGGATCCAGTGACGACGCAAGTGAGATCGTTGACGGGAGGAAGAGGGAGAGGATTCTGTAGATGAGAAGCGGTGATTCTCTGGAAGAGAATCTCGTGGAAGACGCTGCTCCATCCTCTAATCCACTCCATCCAACCTAAACTGTGCTTCTTCTTCGCCGGAGACGGAGACGACGGCGATAATGCGTCGCTCGTCTTCTTCTTCGCCAGAGATGACGACGCTGATTCGTCGTCACTCATCTTCTTCTTCTTCTTCTTCTTCTTTCTCGAGTCTATTGAATCTATGCGAGGAAAAGACAAAAAGGGAAAACTAGTAAATCGTCAAAATCTAGGATTCTCCTAAGTGAATATGGGCCGGTGATAATACATTTATAGGCCCATAAAGACTATTTATAACTGATATAAACATGGACAATTTTCATATATACTAATGGAAAAATAGAAATTCACAAAACTACACGGTTTAGATCTATCCTTCATAAAACTACACATAATTTAATATTTTCACATATTTACATCCTTTTAAAATTTTAAAAGTTTGATTTATACTTTAAAAGATCACCAAAATTAAAATCTTTTCATTTGAGTTCGCTAATTAGTGTTATTAAGGGTAGGATTGTGTGGGTATAGTTTATTTGAATTTAATTTTGAGTGTTTATTTGTAGTTTTGTGAAACATTTTTGAAATAATGTAGTTTTGTGAAATCTAATTCAAAAGGTGGAGTTCTGTAATTCTCCCATGGGAAAACGCCAAATAATTCGCCAACTAATATACTAAATGAATTTTTTTTTTTTATAAAAATAACATACGTTTTTGCAAACTTTATAACTACTACAGAATAAAATATTAAAAATACTACAAAACTTAAAATAGCTTAAAACCCACAAAACTAAATACTAAACTTATATTACCCACAAATAGAGAAAAAAAACATTGCAAAAAGATATTAAATATTTGATTGATTCATGTAGAACAAAAACATGTTTTATTGATGCAAAATTATTCAATGTACAATATTGTATTGTTTGAGTTAAAGAGCCAATAATGTATTGAACATGGTTCTTATTGGTTACTACTACTACCACTACCAATCCTCCTCCTTGACAATCTTGGATTTTTCGAAAATGAACTTGCCTTCTTTATACTTCTGTGATGTCTCGTAGGCTCTTTCGTATTTCCAACCCAATGGTTCATTACAGTCAACACAAGATATATCAGCCACAGTGTGTAGACCAGTTAGTAGATTCCTGTCTTCTTTGGCCCCTACCACTATGTTCATCGCGTGCGAGAACAAGAAAGCTCTCCCTGTTCTTCCCTAATTAAACAATCAAGAAACCGCGGATTGATTAAACATATTGAGTAACAACATTCACAATTCAAGAATCAAGAAACACAAAAGCATTTTGAAATTGATTCACATAGACAAACCACACAAGCATATACAAAGAAAGGCTGTTCTTGCTATACATTCAAATGTTACTTTTGAACATTATTAAGACAAAGGGGGCTAATTAGTTGTTATGTTCTGAAGTTCAATAAGATTCTAAGCTCTAGCAAGTCTTAGTGTGATTCTTTCTACACTTCAAAATATCTACACATAGCATTTTGGGATATAAACAAAAGAGAAAAAAGATGATTGCGAAGGCTCTAATGATTCACCTGAAAAGTCTTGGAGATGATATCATCGTGAAGACCAATATGGTTCCTACAGTTACAGCAACTATAAAGTCTTGGACCAATCGATTTAGACATTTTATCGAACACCTTCAAGGCGTGATCAAGTAAAGTTTTTACACCTTTTTCATCAGAAAACCGAAAAATAATCCCATAAATATATATATAACAAAGGGCTCGCAGAGTAAACAGAAATTAAAGCTTCTAAAAAAAGACAAGAGAAGATCAAAAACGGAACCTTTTGTAGAATCTGTAACTCACCAAGCTCGAAACTTTTAATGTCTGAAAACAGAGGATAAGACTCGATCTTTGATCTTGATTCGAAATTTCTAAGTAGATTTTAGAGGGATCAAGAAAATTATAGAGAGATATTTCAGCGGAGAATGGATTAGATTTGCGATGGAAGAAAGTTATGGTCTTTATTTAAAACTTTATATTTATTGTGGATTAGTCTCAAATATTTCCATATACCAAAATAAACCCAATCTATCAAACATTCGTATAAAAAAAAAGTATAATATATATATATATATTTACACATACAACCCTCAAATTTCTTTGAATTAAAAACATAACCCACCCAAAAAGTAACTAAAATAATCGTTGACTAGAGTTTCAATACTTCTTGTTGGTCAACTTAAGAGTTTCGAGCACAAACATGCCTTCTTTAAACCTCTGTCTAAGATCAAAGGTTTCAACATACTTCCAGCCAAGAGTCTCACCACACTTACTACACATGACATCTGCAACTACGTAAGATCCTGTCATCAATTTCCTCCCAAGCTTTGGTCCAATCACAACATTCTTCACGTGTGAAAACATAATCGCTGGTCCAGAAGCTCCCTTTAATCCCATTTTATAAAACATAATTCAGGAATATAATAAAACGTTTTGTATCACTGTATTATTTAAAACACATTTTTTTTTTTTGAAGATTTTTGTTGTTAAATTATTACCACAAATTTTTTGGAGATGATATCTTCACCGAAAGCTAATGGATTCTCACAGTTTCTGCAAAAATATTTAGGAAGAATCTTGCTTTCTCCCATTGGTTTTCTTTTGAAATTAGAGAAATAAAGAAAGTATGAAGATTATTCGATCTTATCGTTAATCTTGTGGCCTTTATAATGTGCTGACTTGTCACACATTATTGTATATCAATGATTTTTTTTTATATCAAAAAAGTACTATACAACAACTGTTTTGTACAGAACACACATTAAACTGATAGCTTTAAACTAGTTACTGCTTGTAATGTTTTTGTTGAAAATATAAAACAATAACATAGCTAAACAATATTTGGTATAAGCAAAGTCTTGCATAGAAAGAGTCACTAATACATTGATCACATAAAATTAAAGTTGTCTTTGAATCTAATAAACAATAAAACTACTGCATCAAATCAAACACCACTATGATCTTTTTTTGTTTGCATTGTTGTTTGCTATATATATATATATCTTATACCTTAAAATAATAAAACTTCTTGTATCTGTCTCCATTATTGAATCCAGAATGTAAGTATGTGTAGCTTATTCAACATCAAATGTTGAGAGGATCTTCTTCTTCTGTGTTTCTTTCTTTATTAGTTGCCCATTCATTTGTCTCTGCAAACAAAACCATAAAGATTCATACTCTTTAGTAAGTGGGAATCGCGCACGAGCCAAATGTACATAGACACCACATACTTGGCTTGTCGACAATCATCATGAGACGCCTTTGTAAGAGACTTGCAACAAAGAGGAAGATTGAACACATTCCGAACATAACCGTGATAGGGAATGCATTCACCTATACAACAAAGTAGAACCGGTTAGTTAGTTAGTACTTAGTACCAAGAAACAGATTCATGGGGACAAGAAACCACAGGAGGGGACTTACATTGTACAAGACAACACAAACAAAGATATTCAGAGGAATGCGGAAGAAATTCATGATTGTGCTTCTAGCTTCTTCAGGGATGTACTGTGATCTCATCTTCATGATGGATGGCCAAAACAGACCTACACACGACTCGAATATACAGAAACCAAGAAGCTGAAAGCAACCCGAGAAAGAGATTCCCCCACCTTTTACATCCGAAGGTGCTATGAAAAACTGAGTCACACATCCGATTATAAACAGATCATTGGCTACAGACTAAAAAGTAAAGAGCTTAAATGCGAAGAAACAGTCATAGGAAACTTTTATTTCCACTTACAGTCATTAGTATTGGGAGCAATAGAGAGGCCGATGAAACTAGGAAGACGATTTGCATATAGCTCTCTACTTTGGGAGATGATCGAGCTAGCAGACGAGATGCAAGAGAGCTGCCGAGCATCGAAGCCAGCATAAATGTCGCAAAAATGAAACCATGTGGAATCACCTCATCGTTTGGGCTAAGAGCAGGTGTCCATAGGAATACAAAAGTATACATAGATCCTTCAAAGAGAGACTGTATGGCACCCAACAACGCAATCTTCTCATCTGATAAAATATTGAACAATTCTTCAGGACTTGATAGAGAGTGAGGAAAATAAGAAAGAAGAAAAAAGATAGGACTTTAAACTAACCAGAGGCAATGGCCACTGCAGCGCCTCTGAACTGAGTAAGCAAGTCCTTGCTTTCCGAAGGATCTCCATAGTTTTCTGTCCATGACGATAGAATGACAGCCATTCCAATAGCAAGAAAGCACGCTGCAGCGTCAAATGGCGCAACAGGCCCAAGGGAGAAGGTATCCACAAGCAAGTTCCCAAACAATCCAGCGATAATCGCAACGAGACCATTTCCAAAAAACACCGCCTTTGAAAATGTTAAAGATAGCCATTGCTGCTCAAAGCCCCTCTACATAAATCACAAAGAGCAATACTATAGTTAACAACAAACTCGGTTATTTTTGCAGCTAGCATCCTAATACAGCACAATCATTGTTTTACCTTATTGTGCTCGGCGACTAGCCAAGACTCAAACGATGAAAACAGAAGGGAAGTAGCAATGCCTCCCAACACACGGCCTACCATCAAAATCTTATATTGAGGAGAATGCTTGGTGACACAGCTCAATATGTAGGTAATACAGTAGGTAACACACGCCCTCTTACGACCCCTGATACAAAAAACACACCATTATGCAAATTTACTAAAGAGAGCTACAGATTCCCCAGTAGCTTATATAACATAGAAGCATCAGAGAGAGAAAGAGAACTCACTGTTTGTCGGCTAGAGATCCAACGATTGTACCAAACAACATAGATGAACCAAAACCAGCAATGAAAAGCTGTCCAATATCACCTTTACTAAACCCATAAGTACTATAAAGATAGTACACATAAGGACCTTGTAACCAATCACCAGCTGCAATCACCAAAACACACAACACAATCAGCTACTCTTGTCAGATTCATTGATGTTACACAAATAATAAACTCCAAATCCCCTTTTGTGTCATAAAGTTTGAAACTTTAAGCACTCAAGAGTAGTAAACTAACATTCTTTAAACAGAACCAAGTTCAAATGTGTAACAAAACAGATCATTGATGTTACACAAATACCAAACTCTAAATCCTCTTTAACTTTAGCAACAATCTCATAGTTATAGTAGTAAAGTAACATCCTTTTCAACAGATCCTAGCTCTCCAATGCGATTACAAAACGGATCTAAATTACCCTCTTTCACAACAACCAGATCGGATCAAGAGAGACATTATATATATACACTTGTAATCAACAAAATCAGGCAACAAAAAGCAAGAGATAAAAGAGAAGAGTATGTGACAAAAGTAAGAGCATTTGTATATATATATATATATATATATATATATATATATATATATATATACCCATCATGAGAGAATACACGACGAGATAATTGTTCTTGAAAGAGCTAAAAGCTGAAGAAGTGTTGATACGATCTTTGTTGTTCTTGCTAAGCTCCAATGCAGCGACGAATATGGCAAGAAAACCAAACACAAAGTAGTAGAACACTTCCATTGTCGTACGAACAAAACCAAAAAAAAAGACAAGAATTTTTTTTTACGAAGAAACTATCTCTCTCTCTCTCTCTGTGTTACAATGTACTCTTCGAGATTTAGATTTTTTTTTTTTTTTGTCAACGAGATTTAGATTTCTTTATACTCCACTCTTACGAAGACTACACCGACGCGTAAAATGCATTTGCCTTTGGACCCACTTAAAGCATATCTATGGGCGTTTCTTAAATAGATTTTAGACTTCATTAAATAGTTAAAATCTGGATGTTAGAGCATGATTATTGGTAATTTCTTAAGCACAGTTTCCTAAATTTTATTTTATTTATTTTAATTATTTATTTTGTATTTAAAAAAATAAAAATAAAAAAAAATAGAAAACACCAATCGCGGCCATGACGTGTCGATGGGACTCGCGAATTGGATAAGAACTGGATCCGAAATAAGAGCTTTAAGAGTGAGTCTCTTCATTTTTATGGTGGACTCCACATCTAAGAATTCTTTTAGAACTCCCAATAATCATGGTCTTATATTTCCTATTTAATATTCGGATCTTAACTATTTGGTGGCCTACGGATATGTGGCGACCATGATTGATTCATTTTTAATTATTATTAATTTTTTGTTAAACCAATTGTTCATGGTCTAACGAATAGTTAAAAACTTTGGTGGTTTCTCGGAGATGGTTTAGATCGTGATGTACGATTTTGTGCAGAGTAAAGAGTACATAGGCCACCGTGTGTTAAACGCAGGGGATAAGAAAAATGTATACGTGGCGTGATCTCAACGGTGATTTTGGAGTCATCAACGATGTCGGTGTATTTTAAGCCGTTAGATGATAATAGTTTGAAACTGATTTGTATTAATTAGTTGGACAACACAAGAGTAATTTGGTTTTAATCCACTAGGCTATTTATTTTTATTTACTTTCTTCAAATTCTAATGATTTCTTTAAATTATTTATTCACATTAATAATTGCTATAATTATAGATTTGGATTTCGACCTTACATATTACGACAAAACTTCCTAAGATGTATCTAATTATATTAACACTATATATTACTCCCTCAGTTTACATATATAGGATGTTTTAGTTAAAAATGTGGATTTTAAGAAATGAATTTTTATTTGTTTTTATACATAAAAAATTAGCATTAAATAGATAATTAAACTAGTTCAACCTATCACAAAAAATACTACATAACATGATTGGTCAAATTGTTTTAAATGCAGTTAATTTTTATTTAAAAAACTCAAAACATCTAATATAAAAAAACAAAAACAAAACTCTAAAACATCTTATATAAGTAAACAGAGGGAGTACAAAATGGAGTAGTATTTTTACGAGTTTAGGAAATTTTGAGTATAAAATGTATGATTTTGTCTTTTTAGTTCAAAATATGAAGCGAGCTTATCTATAGACTATGGAGTAGTTTGTGTCTAAACTCTAAACCTCAATTAGTATTTTAAATTTTTAGTAAGAAGACAGAAACTCTATTCAAAATTCTTAATTTTTAAATGTTTAATTAAATCAAAACCGACCAATCAAAACTGAAGAATAGCTAAAAAAGAAGATAAGAGAAGATTATGTTGAGTGAACTTTTATCATTTTGATTCCAAAAAGATAGAATCTAAAAATGAAAATCGAGAAAACAAAACAATCACCACAAGTTTCAGATTTTCTTCTTTATCACAGAAGACAAAAATATCCAGAAACTATCTACAGACAGAGAAGGAAGAAAATAAAAAACACAAACTTTAAACCAGAAGAAGCTTTGATCCAAAAAAATGGCTTCACTAACTTCGATCGCCACTCATTACCCATCTTCATCGCACGCTCTGCGATCGAATTCCGCCGGAAACACTCTTTTCTCCGCCGGAGCTAGATCGGCGGCAATGGGTTCCGGTCAAAACTCACACATGACTTCATCGCTTCTTAAGATTCGGTGCGCTTCAACGAAACCTGCGAAACCAGCAGGTACAAAAGCGGAGAGCTTCGTGTGTATTCGGATTTTGAATGGTAATGAATGTTGTGTTTGATTTACACCATTGATTTGGTTTTGTGTATATTGGAGGGTTTAGCTGAAGTAGATTGGAAACAGAAGAGAGAGCTACTTTTGGAGAAAAGGGTAATGATTTGCTCACATTGTACATCAAAATTGTCAATAGAGAAGAAGGATTGGTTTAGGCTTAGCTTAGATATGTTGTTGTTGTTGTTGTAGGTGAGAAGTGTAGATGTGAAAGAAGCTTTAAGGTTACAGAAAGAGAACAACTTTGTGATTCTTGATGTAAGACCAGAGGCAGAGTTCAAGGAGGTGAGTGATAAGAATGCTTCTTTGATGTGTGATCTCTTGTAAAAATGGTGAATTCATGTGAGTGAGATGTTGTTTTGTTGTTGTTTTGGTTCTCAAAAGGGTCATCCTCCAGGAGCTATCAATGTGGAGATGTATAGACTTATAAGGGAATGGACTGCATGGGACATAGCACGTCGTCTTGGATTTGCTTTCTTCGGTATCTTCTCTGGGACAGAAGAGAATCCCGAGTTTGTTCAAAGTATGCGCTGGAACAAGATCAAAGCTTTGGATTGTTGGTGTTGGATCAAGCAGCTGAATGTGTCTTTTGTTTAACATTGTTGCAGGTGTAGAAGCTAAACTTGACAAAGAGGCAAAGATAATAGTAGCTTGTTCGTCGGCAGGAACAATGAAGCCGACACAGAATCTCCCTGAAGGCCAACAATCAAGGTAATATCGAAAAGTCTGCGACTTTGTGTGAAGAAAGCATTTGTTCATATGATTTAGAGAGTTCTTGCATGCAGGTCTCTTATTGCTGCTTATGTTCTGGTCTTGAATGGCTATAAGAATGTGTTTCACCTTGAAGGCGGAATCTACACATGGAGCAAAGAAGGTCTTCCTGTTGAAACTGATGAAGAAGAATAACAAACTTATTCACTCTTAGAGTCATCCAGTTTTGTATATCTGTCTGAATTCAGGTAGTTGCATTTAGAGATTTGGCTTCTCAGAGAGTGTTTATAAAGTTTGTATAAACTTTAGACTTTTACCATGAAATCCAGAGAAATCAATCAAATGATCCTGTCGAAAGACAAGTATTTTACAAAAGAGACCAAATGTTGTGAATTACTAAGTTCCTACGAAACCAGAAACGTTTATATCAAAAAACTGATATGAGATTTCATTGGGAGATTTCTTCGGGATCCTGCTGCCGCGAATCCTGAGAATCTGCCTGAAAGTTAATGATCTGAGAGACAAGAAGCTTTGAGATTCCGCTTATCACTGCTTGAACATCATCTGGTTCTTGCCAAGCAGAGGACTGTGACCTCAATCCAGAGTACTCGCCTGCTGCAACTTGCGTCTTCTTTGACGTAGCAAGAACCTTCTCCAAGTCCGACTGTGATAATGGTCTAAATACCTGCAAATGCGAATAACTCATAACATCATTACACTATGAAACCCGGTAAGAGGCAGGCGAGGCAACATTTGTTGGACCTTTAAACTTACAGGACATGGTCTTCCCTTTTTCTCTTCTGCTAAGATTTCTCTGATGGGGAAGTAAGCCGCTTTCTTGCAGAGCTCAAATATGTCTGATCCGGTATACCCTTCGCATAAGCGAGCTACGTGATCAAAGTCAATATCGGGTTCTACAATCTCTCCTTTCAGAGTCACTTCCAATATCTCAGCCCTCTCCCGACGATTAGGCATTCCTATCTCAAAAGCCTGAGGAAGACGTCTCAGTATTGCTTCATCAAGCTCTGACGGTCTGTTAGTCGCAGCAAGAACCATAACCCTCGCATTCGCTGCATAAAAAGAACCAATCCATGTCGAACATTCTCTATATTAGCACAAGTCTACATATTAAACTAAGCTGCAAGATTAAGAATCCAACTTACGATCAGTAGAGAATCCATCCCACAATGCCATAAACTCGGTTTTCATATTTGCCATTGCTTCATGATCTGTTGAACGGCGCTGTCCAAGAAAGCTATCAACCTCATCGATAAAGATGATAGCCGGTTGGAGTTTGTGAGCCAAGCTAAACACGGCGGAAACTGAAACCAAAAACAACGAAAACCCGAGAAGCTCATAGAATTACAAAAAAACACCATCAAGACAAAAGTAACACACAAGCGAAAAACACAGAACTTACCAAGCTTCTGAGCATCACCAAACCACTTGCTCATAAGATTAGAGACTTTAACATTGATAAAAACAGCTCCTGATTCTTTAGCAATAGCCTTGGCAAGCATTGTCTTCCCAGTACCAGGAGGACCATAAAGCAACACACCTTTTTGTGGACCAAGAAGCTTCCCATAAGCAAAAAGCTCAGGTCTTTTCAATGGCAGAATTACAAGCTCATACAAAGACTGCTTAATACTCATCAATCCACCAATAGAATCAAACTCAACATCAATATCGTCTGGATTTATCACATCACATGCTATTACATCCTGTTTTTAAAAAACAAAAAATCTTATAATAGACGAAACCCACCAATAAAAACTCAATATTTTAATTGCTTAGACAGTAGCGATTACCTCGTACGGATTGGTGTTAATAAGAGGACGGCCTAAACGCTTGGAGATTTGCTTCTTATGCTCGAGAGCTTTTTGAGCTGCGTCGCGATTAGGGTCTAGATGTCTTAGACCAGCGAATAGAACCAAACAGCTAAAAGCCGCGCTCGCCGCGTAGAGTATAAGCTCTTGTATGATCTTCGTCTCACCCATTTTTCTTCTTTCTTTTTTTCCAAAAAACTGGACAAACCTTTTCAACTACTTGTGGACGAAGACGAGAGTTTTTGGCCTTGCGGGTTCTCGGTTGCGTGAAATTACCGAAATACCCTCATTTGCAACTTCTATGTCTCAAACTCTCGCGCACGGTGATTGAGAGTTTTACTTTGTAAACAAGTTTGATAAAGAAGGCCTTTTTTTACTTTAATGGGCCTTGCCTTTTTACTTTATTGGGCCTTATCTTTTTACTGTAATGGGCCTTGTATTGATTCGCTACAAGTGCTACAAGTACAAAAGATGATTCATGAGAAAGGAGAAGAAGAAGTAAAAAAATGAATTCGAGAGACTTCGTATAAAATCTTCAACCTTCAAGATCTCTCCTTTTTATTTGTCACCATCATATACTACGCCACCTATAAATATAAACAAACTAATACACACACAAAGCAATTATATTTCTCTTTATTACTCTGTTTTCAGTGGTATTTTTGGCTCATCTTTAATCATCTACATAACTTAAGAAAAATGGCTTTTACGCACTCATCTGCATCGGCTCTACGTTCTCCTCTTGCATCATCCACTTCACCGTTCTCCGTCGCGTTTCCACGTAGGATCCCTTGCCGAATCAGAGCTCAAGACCAGAACAAAGATAACTCCATTGATGTTATTCACCAAGGAAACAAAGGATCTAACTTTGAGAAAAGGCCTCAAAGCTTAGCCATGGACGTTTCTACTTTCGGTAAGTTTCAAAAATCGAATCTGCTTTATACACAACTCTGTTTTATCACTTAAACAATGCTCTGTTTTTATTTGACAAAAAAGTGCTCTGTTTTTTACTCACGCTATACTCTGTTTTAACTATAACAACAGGATTATTAGACCATCTTTCACCAATGAACACTATGAGACAAATGCTAAACACTATGGACAGAATATTCGAAGACACAATGATTTCTCAAGGAAGAAACAGAGCATCAAGCTCAGAGATCCGTTCACCATGGGATATCAAAGAGGAAGAAGAAGAGATCAAGATGCGTTTCGACATGCCTGGTCTCTCCAAAGAAGAAGTCAAAGTCTCTGTAGAGGATAATAACGTACTTGTAATCAAAGGTGATCATAAGAAAGAAGACAGTAATGATGATGATGATAACGATTCTTGGTCTGAAAGAAGCTTTACCTCTTACAGCACAAGGCTTCAGCTTCCAAGCAACTGTGAGAAAGACAAGATCAAAGCTGAGATCAAGAACGGTGTCTTGTTCATCAATGTTCCTAAAACCAAAGTAGAACGTAAAGTCATCAATGTTCAAATTCAGTAACAAGTTCTCCTCTGTTGTATTTGTCTATGTTACAAATAAGGCAATGTTTCTCTATGTAATTTAAGGTGTGATTTAAAGTAAACGCTTGCTTAGGCCTAATGGGTTTAGGCCTGGCCCATATATTCATCAAAAGGGACTTTACCTATTTGTAGTTGTTGTCTCCATCTTCTTGTGCATAGAGTAGACGAAACGGTCACTTTGCGATTTCGAAAATTACACACACACGCTCTGTCTCCATTAAAAATCGAAACTTTAGGGTTCAAGTAAAGAGATCATAAGATGGTGATTAAGCGAACAAAGGTTTTGGAGATAGCAACAGATCTATGCGAGTCAAAGAAGAAGAAGAAGAAGACAAAGGGCAATAAGAGGAAGAGACTTTCAAAGGAAGAAGAAGAAGAAGATGGGTCACCTATCGTAGGCATATTCTGTCTTAAGACAAGACAAGACATGAAGATCTTCGAGGAGAAAGAAGATTGCTTTATACTCGATTTCGATCCAGACGATTCGTTTGAAGCAAAGAAGATCTGTTTCTCTGATAAATCTGAATGTGACGACGAGCTCGAGATCGTCCATGAGAAAGGACAGGTCTTTTTCATTATAAAGCTTGTGTTTTTTCAGTAAATTTTTTTGGCTTTTTAGCATCTTTTTCGCGCGATTTTGATGCAATGTTGTGTGTGTGTGTGTGTTTCAGGTGGCTTGTAGGGACTTTCCACATCCAAGACATCTCTGTTATAAGTTCCCTTTTGAATCAACTAATCACTCAACACATTGTAATCAGGTAAACAATGGTTTTAAATGTAACATAAAGTGTCTAAGGTTTTGTCTTAACGAGTGTTTTGTTGTGTTTTTGTGTGTGTCAAGTGCTATTGTTATGTATGCGAATTGGCTGCGCCATGTAAGCAATGGACTTTGCATTGTGAGGCAAAAGATAACAGTAATTGGAACTTTGTAAGAGGCGATAATCGGCAAGCAGTCATGAAAAAGTAGAGTTTGTTTTGTAAAAAAATGGCTATTGAGTTTGTTATCTAAGATTGTAAGATTACATTATAGAGCCATATTTAAAAACATCAAATGAAGCAAGCCTCTTCTTATATATGATTATATGAAATGTATAAGACAAATAAGTAAGCAGAAGATTCAAAAAACATGATATGCTTCTTAAAGTTTCGATCTTTTTCGTAACCCATGAAGACATTATAGCTTACTAGTTATGCAACAAAGAAAGATCTCTTCAAGAAACCTAGTAAGAGTAAGACACTTGCCAAGAAGATATTTACAAAAACATATTTACAATTAAGTAGTCAAGGAGAGACCGGGCATGCGAAAAACGCTCCGGTCATTAAAACGCCGCGAAATAACTCCGGCGGCGAATTTGGTGAGAGCACCCGTGTACTCTCCAACCAACTCAGCAAATATCACTATTGATAACATAAGAAGAGTAGAAAGCTAATTAAGTTTCTTTGATAAATAATATTTTTTTGTGGAGGGTAATAATCTTCAAAGGATCTCTAAAGAATCTAAATTCCAAAGTTTTTTGTTTTGTGAGGATAGAATTGTAGAAGGAAAGTAGTTTATTTAGAAAAGAAGGATGAATGTGTGTGTTGACTATATATTAGTCTCTGTCGCCTTTGTGGAATAATATGCTAATTTTTCTGTCTTTATAGTAAGTACAAAAAAAATTATTTTGTGTAGTAGTAGAAAATTGATCAACGGTTTATTAGGTTCTTGAATCTCCAACAAGTCAAAAATGAACCAAGGGAAAATAATGTTGGTTCTTTCTTATTAGACACCCAAATAGTAGACACATAGTCGTCGTCCACGATGTCTTTGATTTTAGAAACACACACACATACATCGAATATTTCATTGCTATATAGGTGTGGAATGGACGTAACCATAGCCACAAGTCTTAAAAATCCAAAATAATATAGAGAGACACGTCGTGCTTAGTTTTAATCTGATGTATGTGTGTGTGTGTGTGTGTTTTTGTTTCTAAAAAATGTCCATGCATACACTTTTGCTTTTGGAGTCACTATCCATCACACTTAAAACTTCAACACATCTCTGGCCCACTTGTTATGTATGTGTAATAATGCCAGCTATAACATTTGACACATTTTTATCAAAATACCTCTGGCCCACTAGTGACTCGACTTGATTAGAGAAATGTGATAAAATGGTCCATTGAAAACAGATTAAAACGAGAAGTCTTGCTATTTCGGCCCAAACATAAACTTAAAACAATAACATAATTTGATTCTCTTGATTTATTTTGAAAATATTATAAATTACTAATAACAACTTAGAGTTAGACACGATATATTACTACTTATCCTATATATATATATTAACTGAGAAAAAGCTTTGAAATATTGAATCAAAATTAAAAAAACCTATAAAGTATGAACTAAATATCACATCACATTGACAAAAGTTTTTTTTAAAATTCTAACATTAATAGTGAAAACTACATGTTAGTTGAAACACTACATATAAATAAGTTTTTTGTGTTTTGAAAAGTTAAATCGGTTTAGTAAAATCAATTATTTGCTCTATTATCATAATCGACCTTAACACTAGACAATTTAAATTTCAATTGAAATTAGGATTTGAAAGATTAATCGATTGAAAACGGATTAAAAAAGATTAATCGGTTGAAAACTGGTTAAAACAATTTTATGCTGAAAATTAAAAATATTTATGTATATTTATATATACTTATAAATTTTTGATCCGCGTTAGTTTGTTTAAAAAGCAAAACCTATAAATATGCAACTGTCTATAGGTCTCTATTGATTATAATGTCTATTATTGGGCGTACATTGAATATCCGTCCAAAATTTGATTAATTACCTTAACGGTTTTTGTTGACTAACATTGCAAGTTAACATAACTAAACTCATTACTCTCACTTCCATTAGCCACGAAACCGACGCTTCTGTTACGATATTTAAGAGTAATGTTTTGTTAATTACTAACATATATACCCCCCTCCTTTTGCCTAATCTCATGGATCACTAAAACTAATCCGACCAAAAAAACAACTAGGAACCTTATTGAATTTTTTTTCTTTACTATTCTCACAAGTTTGGTCCAACAATGTTTTGGAGAAACCAATTATATATCCAATCCAACCAATAATTAAGCCGTGAATTTAAATTCAATAATTAAGAAACGTAGATAGATTAAAGATTTCATCAAAAATCATTTATATTCATTAGTATAATTTTACAAATCTCTTAGCTAATCAAAATTCGGGAAAAAAATAAAATAAAAACTGAGATCTAAAATAGTAGTCGTCACGCTTGGATTCAAAAATCGACGAGATGAGAAGAAAAATCAGGAATCGGCGATGATCTCGGAGGACACGGCAGAGCAAAACCGCCGATCCGTACAACGTCTCCGTCGCCTCGCCGTCTCGGAAGAATCCCTGCGGTTAGTTTAGCTAGAGCCGTCGTGTATTCCACAAATAACCCAGCGATTATTACAACAGAGATCATGGTCGGAGATAATTTAGAGATTCCTCAAAATATACGCCGGAGAAGAAGAAGAAGAAGTTTCTAGAGTTTTAATTGCTTATCTCTTACAAAAAAAAGGCTGTGATGAAATTAAAAGAGACCATAAACATCTCTTTTATATATAAGTGGCCCAATAAGTACTGACACTCTTACACGTATCTGTGCTTATTTTAATTTAATTTAATTTATTTTGATAGCGAGCCGCGTCTCACGCGCTTTTGACAGAGAGTCACTGTGTTGGCAAGAAGACAAAACCAGGTGTCACATTAGTTTATACTTAATACTTTAGTATTCTACTACTCAATAATACGGACATATATACATACATGTATATATATGTAATTAAAGGTCGTATTTGTCTAATTATTTTTCGGAACATTCTGAAAAGTATTTATATGTCCGGTTCAAATGATTTATACTATTAAAAGAGAAGACAAAACGTCTACGTGTCGCGACGTGAGAGTTTTTAGGATATTTTTTTATTTTTTTGCGTTTTAGTCCTTATATTTTTGAATAATTTTTGTTCGACGAATTCTATAAATTATATTTCAGGTCCAACGAATTCAGGGCCCACATATAAAACTTTTAAGAATTAAATTTTTCCCGTGTTGAAAACAATAAAAAAAATAAGAAATCTTCTAATATAAATATGATTTTATCACATACAAAATCATTAAAGCGGATTTTCGTCTATTGGGCATGCGAATTTCGGTAAATAGATTGCGCCTTCACTTAAAACCTGAAATTCTTATTTCGGTAAATAGATTCCGCCTGGAACCAAATATTATTCGGTTCGGGTTTTTTGATTTTTTGGTTCGAATTTTCAGGTTTTACATATTTTTGTAAGAATTTTCGGTCTTATTTCAGGTAATTCGGATTCGGCTCGGGTTTTGGTTCGACTTATTAATATAACCCACAAAAACTTGAAATAGCCTACTAAAATCCAAATTACCTTATCAAAATTATATACATGTGTATATCTTCGGATCTATTCGAGTACAATTCAGACATTAGGTCGGTTTGGGTTAGAACGGAAACCCGAGTTATAAAATATTAAAATCTTATAGGATAATATGAGAACCGAAACCTGACCAAACCGGATTTTTTAGGTCGATTCGGTTTCGGATTTAAGATATCGGGTTAAATATTCAACCCTAAATTGATCAATTCATGGATTTCTATAATATAACTTAATATTATTTATGAATATCATGTCTCGCGCAAGGCGCGGCTACTTACTTAGTTAGTTTTTAAATTGTTATGATAAAGTAGATTATTATTCTTTAATAAAAGTTCGGAACGGTTGGTACGAATTTTCCTTAGAATTAGACTTGAACAATACACTAATTAAGTTTTTATTATGAAATTTAACTTTCTTATTCTTGTAAAGGTTATCTTTAAGTGTTTCTAACATGACGCAATTAGTTAACAGTAATGAAATAGTTAGATCTAAATCAATTCAAAGTCATTGGCCTAATGAAAATTGTGACCTAAAGTGGAAGAATATGTGGTTAAAATTTAAATCATCATTTTAAGTATTACTTTTAGGACATTTATCATAAGATTAAGAGAGACAATAAAATCCAGACATCAAAAACATAATTTATATATATATATATATATATCCGATACAAGTTTACAAATTTCTACGGTACTCAAATATCAAAATTCGGGAAAAATTAATCTCAATTGTCACATGATCAATTGGATCAAAAGAACTTTCAAAAACAAAAAAAATCCGAAAATCGCCACGGCTTAGAAATCGACTAGATGAGAAGAAAAGTCCGGAACACGTGAAGAATTAGGAGGACAATACATTGAGAAACCGCCTATTCTCACTACGTTCCCGTCGCCTTGCCGTCTCGGTAGCATCCCTGCGGTGAGTTTAGCTATAGCCGCCGTGTACTCCACCAATAACTCGGCAATAATTACGACGGAGATCATTATCGATTATATATATAGTAGAAAATTGAGTTAAAGAGTATTATGAGAAAGTTGTATTTTTTAGGTGTTATGACTTTGTAATAAAGATAGAGATCTGTATATGGTCTCTCTCTTTATATAAGGGTGGACCATTTATTATGAAGACAAGAGTTTATCTAATTATCTTCTAGATGCTCGTCGTTACTCGGACAAGTGTTACATATTTTAATGTTTTTTCTCTATTATTAATAATAAAATGAATGAAGCGCGTCTTAACATACTAGCATTAGCTGTTACTCTAATCTGCCGATTATCATATTTCTCTAATCAAATAGATTTTTATTTTATTTATAATATGCTATACCCTCCAGATACATTATTTTCGAGAAAACTACATTCCTAGAGACAAATAAATAATTAAATGAATTAAATAAATAAAAACAATCTCTCACATCATCATTATTCGATTAAATGACCTAAAATTATTCAATTGAGTTGGTTTTGCATTTTTAATCATTTAAAAAAATATATCTTCTAGATTCATTCATATACAATGCTACTTTATAGAAATCATCTACTTTCTCATATAGTACATTCTTGATAAGCTTTTAGCTAGATAGTACGTACGTGTGTGTGTTATACTATATTTTAAAGTTGAATAAACTATTAATAATTCTCAGTATCGTGTGAATATGTAGAGAATAAAAAAATGAAAATTTCACAATAGTTTTATAAATAATCAACAAACAATATTTTTGACTTCTTAATGTAAAATTTAGCCGTCTATGAAAAGATGGTAAACTGGTAATCCAAGGATAAATATATAATTTTGCTTATAAACTCAATGACCATTCATGTATGCTTATATAAATTTCTATGTTTTGTCGTCCAAAACTAAAATGATATTGTTTGTTGAACATTCAAAATTTCAAATTAGCCGGGAAGATAAATTAATTAACTTAATTAACTAAGTCAAAGTCTAATTGTAACGTTAAAGAGTTATTATCACATAAAAAGACATCCTTTTCTTTCGTTCTCTTTTGACATCATAAAAAGATAAAACGAACAACATTTGATTATCATAAGTAATCGAGAAACGCAAAATAAATAAAAAAGTACTTAATCAAAATCATTAATCTTTTTTAATTAATTAGCTTATATTCGTTACAATTTTACAAAAAAAAAGCAATTCGAAAATCTCAAAGGAGACACACATAGAAAGGGGAAAATCCTAGGTGTCACTTTTTGATTGGATAAAAAATTAGAAATCGACGAGGTGTGAAGAGTAGTCCGGGACCGGAGACGATCTACTCGACGGAGAAGGACAAGGCAAAGAGAAACCACCGATACGTACGACGTCGTTTTCGCCTCGTCTCATCGGAAGAATCCCTGCGGTTAGTTTAGCTATAGCCGCCGTGTATTCCACCAGTAACCCTGCGATGATTACGACGGAGATCATGATGATTTATTTGTAATAGAAAGAAGGATCTAAAAATGTAATAAAAAAAAAAAGAAGGATCTAGAAGATCTATTGATTTATTATGATTTTTGTTGAAGTGGCTATGATGACTTGTGAGGATTAAACATGTCTTTATATAAGAGTTTTGTCTTTTGAGAGGAGGCGTTTTTACTTTACACGGACTCGTGTCTTTTTTATTATTATTTTTTAATTTAATTAGGGAAAAATAACCGCGTCGTACGCGCACGGCTAGAGATTAGCATTAAGCGTTTTTTTTAATTTTTCCTCTAATCTACACTTGTGATTATTAAATGAGTTTTATTTCCTAATACAAACTTATGTTCTAAAACTCGTTCGTCTAGCCGATTTCCTGCGTTTTCGCTACTCAGTGGTCGTCAACGTCGATTAAGTTTTTGGCCGAGAAAATTTAATGACCTGAATAACGATGTCTAATTCTATAAAATTTCGCAAAATCCAGTTAATTTTTTAGTATTTTCTGAATAATTTAATCACTTACATTTAAATTTTATAAAAAATTTGATAAATTATTAGTTTTAAAAGTTAATAACAATATAAATGATAATAAAAAATCAATATAAAGTGAAAAATATATGAAAATATAAATTTATCCAAAAATTATTCCCCGATTAATCCCAAAAAATCTCCGATTTTTTCGCTAGGCGCTAGCCCTTGCTGCCCGCTCGCGTAGCGTCCCGCGAGTTCTAGAAGCTTGATACAAACTAAGCAATTACGTCATTTGACTCATTGTCAAGTAACACTGTTCTTGTTGTCTTTCTATACGACTAATAAATCACAACTCCAAAGTCTTTCAACGCTTTGTAACTTCAATAGACAATGCTATATTTTCATATATTTATGAATCAGATTTGTCAAATATTTTAGTATTTTACTAATGATAATCAACAATAAACTAGTCAACTTATAACTTTTTCTTTCTGTATAATTTTATTAGCAACTTGAAATTAGATACAAAGTCATGGTGAACATACGGGGTTAACCATAATGGACTTATTAAAGAATTAATATAGTATATATTTAGTCTACCTTATAGTTTATTAAACTATTATAAAGAATTGAACCGTCATGTAAGCGTGTATGCTAAATTTAAATCCATAATCTTTTGTTTTTGCCTCGTAAACTTACCTACGAATACCTACGAAAATTTATATCCACGACACTATACTTACGAATTTTTTTTGTGGATTTTTGTGACTTACCCACGAAAAAAATACCTAGAAACCCACGAAAGTATTACACATTTTTTTACTAGTGACTATAGCACTTGACATATTTTTTTTTATATAAACAACATCGTTTGAATTATTGGAACAGAACTAAATTCAGCAATCAAGGAGAAGGATTTATATGATTTGAGTTCTGAATATAAAATATTTTCCATTATTTCCGGGGAGGGGATATTATAACTTAATATAAAATATATTCGTTTATAAAATTATAAAGTACATATCACGGCTTGATATGTTCACAACTTTTATTTTTATTTTTAAGAAGTCGTGTTCACATCTTGATGATGTTATTCAGTGACATAACATTAACTAATTAACAAAAAAAAACTATAGGTTGGGCAATTTTAAAATTGATCTATGAGTTGTAGTCGAATGTAAGAGCATGTGCATTGGTGTTTCTTAAAGAGATCTTAGCAGGTGGGACCCGTTAAATAGTTAAGATTTGAATCTTATATTTCCTATTTAAGATCCGGATCTTAACTATTTAGTGGGCTCTTTGGATACGTGGCGAACTATGATTGATGCGTTTTCAATTATTTTATTTTTGTTTTATTTTAAACTAACTGTTCATGGGTACCAATGAATAGTTAAGAAATTTTGAGGGATTCTCTGTTGGACAAGGTCTAACAATGTGAACATTTCATTTTTAATTATTTTGACCTTGAGGAGGAGCTTGTATTTTATATTATTAAAATACTTGTGGGTCCATGATATAAAATACTTTCTTTTATGTTAATTACAACGGTTATTCTATGGATTAAAGCGTCAAAATGTTAATTAAAACACAATTAAGCATAAAATATATATTTAACAAATAATACATATATTTCAAAAAATCTAGTAATATGTGGATAAAACCATACTGATTATCCAACATGTAACAAAAGGACATGGCCTTCCCATGTGAGAATACCTAAAGTAAACCAAACACTTCTAAATTTTTTTTGGCAAAATGTTGGCCATTTTGCTGAAAATTAAGGTTACTTTTAACATTATCATCATTCATCCACAATAAAACTTTCAATTTTGTATAAAATTGAAAAACCATCGATTTTGGCAACATATGTTATGAGATTGACGCTTGACTACAACATGATCCTCTAGCTAAATATTAGGTTTAATTTGTTAAAGCTTAAATTAAGATGAATTTCTCAACGACCATGAGCCACATCCTTGGGCACGTGGTGTTACACGTGCCAAGATTTCCAATATTTTTTTTATTTCTATTGTTTATTTTATTTATTTTTATTTTTATTTCTAACAGAGGCGCCGTTTCTTCAACCTCTTCTTCCTCAATTTCTCAAATCTCTCTTACGATTCTCTCCTTACAGAGAAATTATCCGATTCTCGAGAATTGCAAGGAGACGAATCCGAAACACTGAGAAAAAGTCAACACAGAGAGCAATTAAATGGATCGATAGCATCCGATTTTGTTTCTATGAGGTTTGTACTTAGCGACTATATTCTCCTCTTTACTCTTCCCTCTTTCTGTGTTTCACTTATCGGAGAATCGATTCCGATTTTATTGAGCTGTTTCTTCGACTTATATGTGTGTTTCGCTGATTTTCGATTTTAGATTTTGACATTATCAGGTGGTTTTTGTTGTGTGGACATCATGATTCTTGTTTATGCCCAATGACCATTCATGATGATGATATATGCTTACATATGTTCAATGCAGGTTATGTTTGTATGATAAGGGACGTTTTGAATTTCTCTTACAATGAGTAGTACTACACGGAGAAATGGCATTTCCAAGCATCAGGGAGCTGATAAGTTTTGCGGTGAAGGGCCGAATTGGATATTAATCGCTGGCGGTGCGTTGTTAAGCACATTGTCTATTCGATTTGGATACAAGCTAAAACAGTCGCTTGATTCGAAACCTCGATCGAATTGCCGTGGTGGAGGAAAAGGCACTTTTTATACATGTGTTGCTTACCATGTTTTGACAATTTGTTTGTACTTGTAAAAAGTATTTGATGAATGTTTGTTTTGTAGGCAATGATGGAGTATCTGAGAGGACAAAGTCTAGTAAAGGTTGTTGCTTGCATTCCGATGCATCTTCTTGTGCACATAGCAATGATTATTGTTGCTTCCGCTCCATTCCAGGTGTGACTTTATGAACATTCTTTAGAACACATTTCGAGTGAATTCTCTCATAGAGAATTGTTCATACCACTAAACAACTATTGTATGCTATTGTCTTGGCCTGATATCATCTCTTTCCGGGTTCCCTATCATACACATGCGGAGTGAAAACGATGTTCTGAGATATGGTGGTCTCAGTTTGTAGGTTTTGCTTCCGAGTTCTGGCCTCTATGCTCTTGTCTAATGTTAGTTAGAGAACATATATTAATGGCACCTGTGATGGTTGTGTTTAGTGTCTGAATGCGTAAACTAGTTGCAACATAATCATCTTCCAAGATCTGGTTGATGCATAGTTACAAGACATTCTCTTTGAGAAACCTCTGAATCATGTTCTCCTGTCCATGTAGTCCAGGGTATATAGCCTTGTGTGAATCTTTATCAGAATTGATCTTTTTCTTATATACAGGAGCTGAGAATATGGAAGGAAAAGAGGCGACGAACGAGCAAATGGTATCTTCATCTGAGACTTCCCTCCCTCTTGTGACAGTTCCTGCTCAGTCATTTGAAAAGGAGAATGGAGACATGTGGGCATCTCCTCCATATCGCCTGGACCTACCTCCAAAGCCATACAATCACCATTCGACCTGCTCAGATTCTCCTTGCGTATCTGAAACTAGCTCAGACATCTTCAGCAAGCGAGAAGTTGTACAGAAACTGAGACAACAGCTGAAGAGGCGTGACGACATGATACTCGAAATGCAGGAACAGATTATAGAGCTGCAAAACTCTTTAAACGTGCAGATGGCACACTCTAGCCATCTCCAGGCACAGCTAGACGCAATGAACAGAGACCTGTTTGGATCAGAAAGAGAAGTTCAGAGACTGAGAAAGACAATCTCTGGATGCACAGGTACATCTCCTGTTGTTCCTTGGAGTGGCCATGTGAACGGGTTTATGGACAGCGATTACGAGTCACAGGACAAGGGATCAAAGGATGGAGAAAGAGTAGAGATGTTGAGAAAGGAAGTGAGTGAGCTTAAAGAGGTGATAGATGGGAAAGAGTATCTACTTAGAAGCTATAAAGAGCAGAAGATGGAGCTTACAGAGAAGATCAAAGAGTTGCAGCAGAGATTGGATTCACAAGTACCAAACATATTATAGTGTAAGAAAGATCATTAAGAGTTTAGGAACATTGTGCATTCTTGCTTTCTCCTTTTTCTTTTCTAGTTTCGGCTTTTAGTGTTTTTCAAGATCTTGTCTTTAGACATCTTTGGAGTCTCTCACTGCAGTCTCCAGAGATTTAAGTTTTTTCAGGATCGTTGACTTTATTCAAGCGTATATTCTGGCTTAAGCTTTTGGTTTTGGATATTCAAGAGCGTAACACGTACATGTTTCAGACAAAGCTTGAACAGTGATACTTCCAAAACCATCATAAGTTCATAAACCCTTTGAACATACTAGAGGATCTAGCCAACGATTCAGATTACTTACCCAAACTGATAAACATTGACCAAAATGATTCGAAACCGGTGGATTGATTAACCGGAATCTCAAAAGAAGAAGAGCTTGTAGGCGCTTTCCGATTCAGACCATCGGAACTATTACAGAGAACTGATTAGAGTGCTATTTTCGCGCAGATTCGTCGAGATCTATCAGTTATGTTTACGAAAAATGAAGAATCAAAAGTCAAAACCCAGAAGAAGAATGGCAAAAAAAATTTGGACCATTTCTCGATTTGTGCGTGTCATCCTTGCGCAGGGGCCATGCTAATCTTCTCTGTATCGTTCCAATTTTATCGGATGTCCCCGAAGGGACAATCATCTTCGTGACTCTATCGCTATATAAACTAAGCTTCTTCATTGTATATAATCGATGTGGGACGTTAGTCTATTGTTTCAATAAAAATGGGCCTCTCTTCTTTACTTATAAATGGGCTTTTTTACATTATATCACTAAAGCCCATACATATTCCCTTTGTCTCCCCTCGCGCGTATCGCGTGAAGTCTCTTCACACCCGAAAAACTCAAATAAGCCTTTAGAGAGGCTTTTGTTTCTGGAAGGTTCTCCTTCTTCATCTTCCGATTCCACACAAAGATGAACCACCTCGCCCGTACAATCTATCTCCGTCACACCGCCGTTAGTTACCTCCGTCAATCCTCCGTCGCCTCTTCACCTCCGATTTTCTCCTCCGCCGCAGCAGCAACCGTCCGTCACTTCACATCTACCGGCTATCCTTTCAACAGGTTAGATTTTCCGCTTCCACGTAGATTCTTCGTTTTTGATCGATTCTTAGATTGTTCGGTGAATGTCGTCGTGTAGCTTTCAAACAACGCCGCCATTTAACTACGGCGTACGGATAGTTCCGGAGAGGAAAGCCTTTGTGATAGAACGATTCGGTAAATACGCGAAGACTTTGCCGTCGGGGATTCACTTTCTTATCCCAGGCGTTGATCGAATCGCTTATGTTCATTCTCTCAAGGAAGAAGCTATACCGATTCCGAATCAAACCGCGATTACTAAAGATAACGTTAGCATCCACATAGATGGAGTTCTCTACGTTAAGGTTGTTTTACAAATTCTATATAGCCTCTTTGTGATTTTGTTTTTCAGTTTTTGAAGTTTTGTTTGTTTGGTGAATTTTACTGAGTTCTTTCTTGTTTTTGTGAAGATAGTGGATCCTAAATTAGCTTCTTATGGCGTCGAGAATCCGATATACGCTGTTGTGCAGCTAGCTCAGACAACGATGCGTAGTGAGCTTGGTAAGATCACTCTTGATAAAACCTTTGAGGAAAGAGATACTCTCAACGAGAAGATTGTGGTTTGTTCTCTCTGTGCTTCTTTTTAATCTGTGTCAAGTTTTAGGATTTGTTGTATTTTGATGATAATGTAATGTTTTAGGACAAGAGGTGCAATGATAATGTGATTTTTTGAGATGGATAAACGTTTTTTCAGGAAGCCATCAATGTTGCTGCGAGAGACTGGGGTCTTCAGAGTCTTCGTTACGAGATTAGTGAGTTGTTTCTGTGTTTTGTTCTTTTTTACAGTGAGGGCTGCATAGCTTTTTCTACTTATTTATAATTCATGTATCTCCAGGGGATATTATGCCCCCTCATGGAGTGAGAGCTGCTATGGAAATGCAAGCTGAAGCTGAACGTAAAAAGAGAGCCCAGATTCTTGAATCGGAAGGTAAACTTGTATTACTTTTCCTCCAAATCGTTGAACATCTCTTGCTATAGCTCGTAATGTTACCATTATTGGCTAAAACAAGTGACCTGGTTAACATGATCTTTTGCATCACTATATTTGACAGGAGAAAGGCAATCCCATATCAACATTGCTGATGGTAAGAAAAGTTCTGTGATCTTGGCGTCTGAAGCATCAAAGATGGACCAGGTGAATCGAGCACAAGGTTAGAAAGCCATTAAGACTGAGAAATAGAATACATCATAGTAACATTTGCTGTCTCTTTCATCATACACTGTTGATTTGAATGCTTGGTGGAAGAAGATGTTTCTTAACTGCTTATGTACGACATGATGGTTGCGTTCTCCCTCTGTTTTCTTCTTATATTATTCTGTGATGATGTTCTTCAGGTGAAGCAGAAGCAATACTAGCTAGGGCACAAGCAACTGCCAGAGGCCTTGTCTTGTTATCCCAATCCCTCAAAGAAACTGGTGGAGTAGAGGTGTGTATACTCGTAATCTTGGAGCTCAACGAACTAGCTTGATTACACAACTCTCTTAGACTTGCCAACTTGTGGGGATTTAAAGTCATAGCAGTGATGTTACTGGACTTATGTTTCTTATTTCTTTTGTGTTCAAAATATGATCTCATAGTTCATCACTGGTACAATATGTAGGCTGCGAGTTTGAGGGTCGCAGAGCAATACATTCAAGCCTTCGGTAACATTGCCAAGGAGGTAAACAAAATATATTACAATAATCTCTTCTAATCTCTTTCCCATTGCTCAGGCTTATTTAATGATCCTTAGGGTACGACAATGTTGCTTCCAAGTACTGCTTCAAATCCTGCTAGTATGATTGCTCAAGCTTTAACAATGTACAAAAGCCTTGTCAACAAAGGTGGTCCAAACAGCAATCAGCAAGACACAGCGCCAGGGGAAGCTAACTGGGAAGACATTGCCGCCGAGAAGCATACATCAGATGTCTCTGGAAACCGATCAAGCTCGACAACGTTCGATACAGAGAATTCAGGTCACACGAACGAACCACGGTTCTCTCTTCAGGACCGCACCAAAGAGCCATTGTAGGCAAGCCAAAGATAAGAAAACTGGAAAGCCATTTTAGAGATTTCAGACATGAGGAAAGAGTAACCACATTTCGGATAGAGTTTCATCATTTTGCAAATATATGAACACTGAATCTCTTAGAAGATTGTCTTTTGTTCACATCGAGAAGTACCCATATCTTTTGTCTTACTTGGTAGTTGTTTGCAACATTTTATTTAAGTGGTCTGTTTTGGTAATTTCGAAGATGTATTGGATTAATAAAGCAAAATTTTAGGTAGTGTAAAATATTGTTTTTGGATAATCGAATTCGAGACGGCAACAATAACCGGTGGCTTCTTCGCCTATCTCGTCACCGTCTCTTCCGGAGACACGCCTCCTTGGACCACAGGTTTCTTCGGCACATGCGACTCTTATTCGTTCCCGTCTTCTTCTCCGCAAGCGAGAATGAGAGTACACGAGAATATCAAGCGCTACTCTCCTCATCGTCTTCTTCGCCTGCGCACTGTAAGCATCCATAATTTTTCGATTAGGCTCCCAAAAGCTGTAGAAAATTTTCAGAAATTGAGTATTCAAGTGTTAAATTTTGTGTTTCTTTTGTAACTTTTGGTGTGGTTTGTAGATATCAGATGCCACTTGCATTGGCAGGATTTTTAGTAAGCTTTGCTATTTGGGAGCCGTTCAAATACTGTAGTGACAGATGGAGTTTCGATCATCACCAATTCTACTCGCAAGCTATTGATCAGTATCGGACAATGCGGTTAGGATCGATTATTATGTTACTGCTTTTGGTTTTGTTTGCATTTGTGGTTACATCACTTGAGACGAAGCATAGTAGAATGAACCTTAACTGATAGGTCCCTTGCCGAGAGATACCAATGTTGATCAATGATAATAATAACACAGGTTGATTTGGGTAGATAAGTCTACCTCTTTTTGGCTTTTTCATTTCTTTAAATAGGGAAGTACAGGAAGCAAATAACAATAACAAGAGATGGAGTCATTGACTCCTAGAATGCAGGAAACATGAAGAAGGTGGAGAATGTTGCGTGAGACTAGTTCTCCTTATTTAATAAAAACTAAAACAAACTAAATAAAAATATATCTCTAAAGATATTTGTTGTTTGGCTTACGAGGTCTTGTTGACTTCCTTGGTGCCACGTCATCGTCATTCAACAAGTTGTCTTGTATCCTATCAACACTCTCATCCTCGAAAAGAACCTTGTCCTCAAGGTTCATGTGAAACGTCGGGAAACTGGTGGCGATCTGTTGCTTGTCCTCCCAAGTAGCTTCATTAACCGGTAAGTCATTCCATTGGATTAGTAACTCTTTTAACTCCTTACCCTCTTTTTGAATTGTGCGTTGTCGCGGGACTTTGGCGGGAGTGAGGCGTAAGAGGCCGGATTCTTTAAGTGGTGGTAATTGAACCGCGACGGGTTCACCGTTACCAATTCGTTTCTTCGGTAGTGAAACGTGGAAGACGGGTGGATTCGAGCGGTGGAAGGAAGAGCTAGGCGGTAAGCGACTTGTCCTATGCGATTTTCGACCTCGAACGGACCAAAGTACCGATGGGATAGCTTTTGTGATGAACGGCGGAGGACCGTCTTCTCACGGTATGGTTGTAGGCGTAAGAAGACCCGATCACCTATCTCGAACTCAATGTCTCCGCGGTGAGCATCGGCGAGTTGTTTCATTCTGTTATTTGAAGCTTCCAAATGATGTTTGAGCTCACTTAACAGCTCGTCTCTGTTTTGCAATTGTTCATCAATCTCCCCAACAAGTGTTGAACCAAGTTCATACCGTGGTACCGCAGGTGGAGGACGACCGTAGAGGGCTTGAAAAGGGGTAGTACCAATGCTTGAATGGAAAGTGGTGTTATACCAATATTCAGCCCATGGAAGGAAGGAGATCCAATGCTTTGGACGTTGTTGGACAAAGCAGCGAAGATACTGCTCAATACAACGATTCACCACCTCGGTCTGGCCGTCGGTTTGAGGGTGATAGGCAGTAGACATCTTTAGTGTCGTGCCCGAGAGTCGCCATAGTTCTTTCCAAAAGTGACTGAGGAAGATTGGGTCTCGATCGCTGAGTATTGTGCGGGGAAGTCCGTGTAATTTGACAATATTGGTGACGAACTGTGCGGCAACAATGGAGGCGGTGTAAGGGTGCGATAATGGTATGAGATGAGCGGACTTGCTAAGTCTGTCGACGACCACCATGATCGATGTGAAGGAACCAGAACTGGGTAAACCGTCGACGAAGTCCATGGAGATGTCTTCCCATAGTCTGTTCGGGAACGGGTAGTGGTCGAAGCAAGCCGACCGGTGACATCGTTTGTGACTTGGCGCGTTGACAAGTATCACAATGAGAAATGTAATCAACCACGGTCTTGTGCATTGATGGCCAATAGAAGTGATGAGAAAGTCGTTTAAAAGTACGCAAGACACCGGAGTGACCACCCAATGTTGTATCATGATGCTCGAATAAGAGTTGTTTGACAAGAGAAGAACCTGGTGGGAAAACAGCTCTGTTGTTATAGCAAATGAGTCCATCTTTCCAAGAGTACGGTTTTCCCGGTTTTTGTGTTCGTCGCGGCTCCGACGCGAAGGAGGTAAGGGTCGGAGGTAGTCAATGCTCGGAGGTCCGTCCATATAGAGGTTTGTGGGACCGATATTGCCGCTAAGGCACGGCCATCCGGTACTCGGGATAGAGCATCTCGTCGCCGAGTTAGTTTTTCCCGGCTTATAAACAATGTCGTAATCATACCCGACGAGTTTAGACATCCACTTCGTTGTTCCGGTGTGAGGATGCGCCGCTCCAAGCATGTACCGGAGGCTCCTTTGGTCCGTTTGGATTGTGAATTTGCGCCCCGGCAGGTAAGGTCTCCATGTCCGAATAGCTATGATAATCGCCAACATCTCTCTTGCATAAGTTGACCATGCTTTCTTTGTAATCCCTAAAGACCGACTCATAAAGGCAATTGGTCGCCCGTTCGAGAAAGAACCGCACCAATCCCATCTCCCGAAGCATCGGTCTCGATCACAAAAGGTTTAGAGAAGTCTGGGAGCGCCAGCGTTGGGGTTGATGTCAATGCTGCTTTCAGTTTGTTGAAGGCTATGTCGGCTTCAGAGTTCCATGTGAACTTTCCCTTGCGAAGGAGATTGGTCAGCGGTTTTGCGATCAGCCCATAGTCGCGTACGAACTTTCGATAATAACCGGTGAGGCCAAGGAAGCCTCGAAGATCAGTAACTGAGGTGGGGGTCGGCCAATCAGTCATTGCTTGTACCTTAGACTGGTCCACTGTTACGCCAATGTTGGAGATAATGTGGCCTAGGTACTCCAGCTCTCTCTTCCCAAATTCACATTTCTTAAATTTTACATAAAGCTTGTGATGTTGGATTAAGCTCAATACCTCTCGGACATGTTGTAGATGTGATTCCCACGTTGGACTATAGACGAGTATGTCGTCGAAGAATACGAGTACGGACTTACGCATATATGGTCGGAAGATGTCATTCATGAGCGCACCGAAAGGTTGATGGTGCATTACAGAGGCCGAAAGGCATAACTAGGTATTCGAAATGACCGTGATGTGTTCGAAACGCCGTTTTGTGAACGTCGAAGCGGCTCATTCGAACTCGGTGAAAGCCGGCGGTAAGATCGAGTTTAGTGAAATAGGTCGAACCGTGTAGTTCGTCGAGCATATCTTCCACCGTAGGTATTGGAAAACGATCTTTGATGGTGGCGGACTGAGTGCTCTATAATCGGTACGGAACCGCCACGATCCGTCTTTCTTCTTCACGAGGAGAACGAGGAGAGGAGAAAGTGGCTGGAGCCGGTGCGAATTATGCCCGCTTGGAGCATCTCCAAAACTCGTCTCTCAATCTCGTCTTTTTGAAAATAAGCGTAACGGTAAGGTCTTACATTGATAGGATTGGTGCCTTCCTCGAGGGTGATGTTGTGTTCGATGTCGCGGATTGGGGGGAGACCTTCTGGAGTTTGAAAGATTCCGGTGAATTCATCCAAAATCAAGCGTATGTCGTCGTTGAGTTCTTTCGATGTCGAGGAGTCCTCCGACGAGCATAGGGCGTAGAGAAGATGACCTCGGCGGGCCTCCTTCTCCATTTCCTCGCACTTGTGGTGGGCCCGATTTTATTCTTCGAAGCCCGGTAAGAATATGAGTCTCTCCTTCCCAATCCAATTGCAATGTTTGGGCTTTCCAATCTGTAAGTATGGGCCCAAGACTTTGTAGCCATTGGATTCCCATTACCAAGTCAAGACCTACTAACGGAAGAGCGTAGAGTGTTATCCGGAACTGAGCATCGCCGATCTTGACCTTGACGTCGTCAAACCTCCGACGACGACGAAGTGGGGTTCCGTTGGCGACACGGACATCGAACGACTTGGTTATCGTCTCGGTTAGCTGTAGGTCAGAAGCAATTTTCTCGCTAATGAAATTGTGGGTGGATCCACTATCAACGAGAGCGTGTAGTTTGTGGTTGTTGACTACGGCGAGGAGACGCATTGTGGTCGGTGAGTCCCATCCGGCAAGAGCGTTGAGGGTAATCTCTGGAGTGGGCTTGTCTTCCTCTGTGGCCGCTTCGTCAGAATCCGCATCTTCGACTCCCTCCATGATGAAGATTTGGGGGTTAACGCACTTGTGTCCGGGAGAGTACTTTTCGTCGCAGCTAAAACAAAGGCCGAGACTGCGTTTTCTCCTCATCTCCTCCCAGCTGAGTTTCCTTGGCGTTTGTACGGGCCGTGGTGAGGCTGGTGTTGCGGCGTTAGCTCCGAGATTCGAAGTAGTTACAGATTGGCTTCGGGGCGTGAATGTGCGCTTCGCTTCGTAGACTCGTTCGTTTTTCATTCGAGCGAGGTTAACGACTTCTTGTAACGTCGTTGGGCCGGAACATTCCGACATCGTCGGCTATTGAGTAGTGTAAGCCTCCGAGGAACGTTCCTACCAAGGCTTCTTCGACCGGTTTGATACCTTGTTGCGTAGCCTCTCAAACGCGCGTTGATAATCATCAAACGTTCCGGATTGACGGATTTTAGATAGCTCTTCGTGAAAATTGGCGCTTTTTGTGGGGCCGAACCTTGTCCACAACTCCGCTTCAAAAGTCTCCCATGTAATCGGATTTTGGTTAACGCCGAGAGCTTTTACGGTTGCTTGCCACCACTCGTTGGCTTCTTCGGTGAGATGATACGAAGCAAAGTTCACGCGTTGATTTCCGATGATGTCATGATAAGCAAAGTATTGGATCGCCTTAGTGATCCATTCGGCGGGGTCTCCTCCTTTGAATGCGGGAAGCTCGAGCTTCACACGCCGATGAGAGGCATGTGATGTTGCAAATGGGTTGACGTCGTCTCTCCTCGGTGTCGGTGGTTGGGTTTGTTCCGCCGTCGATTCTCGTGGGACGTACTAGAAACGGTTTCTCGATTGCCTATTATTAACTCCTTCATCTGATTCAAAGAGTTAGTCATCGTACGATTGAATGACTCTTCTAAACCACGAATCTTGTCGTTGATGCCGGTTCCTAACTTCTGGATTTCGTCTTGGACCATACCTAGTCCATTCTCGAGATCGTCAAGGCGTTCTCTGTTGCTAGCCATGGGCTCTTTCCTTAGATTTTGAGCCACGACCTTGGTTTTTTGTGAGTTTTTTGTGTTGCGGGGCGGAATTGTGTTTTAATGGGGATGGAACGAAGGAAACAAAAGGAGGTTCTTGGTGATCGTTGATTCGCGATGAATACCGATAACAAGAACAGAAAAGCACTGGCTCTGATACCACTGATAGGTCCCTTGCCGAGAGATACCAATGTTGATCAATGATAATAATAACACAGGTTGATTTGGGTAGATAAGTCTACCTCTTTTTGGCTTTTTCATTTCTTTAAATAGGGAAGTACAGGAAGCAAATAACAATAACAAGAGATGGAGTCATTGACTCCTAGAATGCAGGAAACATGAAGAAGGTGGAGAATGTTGCGTGAGACTAGTTCTCCTTATTTAATAAAAACTAAAACAAACTAAATAAAAATATATCTCTAAAGATATTTGTTGTTTGGCTTACGAGGTCTTGTTGACTTCCTTGGTGCCACGTCATCGTCATTCAACAAGTTGTCTTGTATCCTATCATTAACTCTGCTAACCTTGTTTATCGGCTTTTGCAGCGACCGCGGTTTCTACTGACGTTTCTGAATGTTCAGATAGCTCTTTTCTCTCTGCTCTTGCGATTAGTTATTCAGGTAACTTTAACTAAGACAATTGCCTAGTCTCAAACTAGCTTATGTGTGGCATTGTCTGGATATGAGCTCTGATACTTCTTTATCTGTCTCTTTGTAGTTATGATGTTGCATTCTGGGTTTAGGAAGCTCACTCCCTCCATGAAACCATCTCGAGGAGGAAGATAAAACCGCATCGAACCACATACCAGAAGAGTTTCAGGTTTTGAGTAGTGAGATTCATCAGCATGCTTGCTTTGGAAATCAGTAAGTTTAGTGTTTGGTAACTCAAAGTCTAGAGAAAGAGAGAGAGGGAGACAAGAACATTAGCTAGATGGTAGATAAAGAGGCAAAGAAAAGGATGTTAGCCATCACATTGTAGGACTAAGAATATAGACTATTAGTTGTTACTAACAAATGCTAATATCGATGAACATAGCATGTTCATATTTTCATTTCATTAGAATATGGTCATAATATATCTATCATCTTTCAATTTTTCTTTAGTAGCAACATGGTTATTACATAATACACATCCCATTGATATAGACCAATAGTTCCTTATGTAATAACATATCATCCTGATGACTGATTTTCTCCTTTAACAGTTCCTTTCTCACCCACAGCTACGTTTTCTTCATCGTTCTCTAAACTCTTCTTAGGCTTGTTTGCATCTCCGCTTTTCTCGGCAGCCGCATCGGTGTCTCGTTTCAGTCCATCTTTGGCTGTATCAGCCACATGATCCACCGTCTCATTCGAAGCTTTACTATCTTCTTTTGGCTTCTCTCTTCCATCGTTTCCCTTCTGTATTCAATAGTTGTGTATGGATAAGTCTATTTTAGAGTTCTTAAAGAAAGCCAAAAAAAGAGAACGTACTTGAGATGCAAAGTTACGAGAGGTAGTGATGATTCTGACTCCATCAGAAACAGTTTTGCCTCTGTTTATGTTTGTGATTCCTCTCTTTGAGATAAACATAGCCGCCATTTTCTACTCTTTGAGATCAAACATAAGAGTCTCTCTCTGTATCTCTAATGTATAGATACTCAGCTTGAGATTTGAGTTAGTGTCGGAAGAAGTACACGTGGCTCATCGGTGTGTTTCTCACGTGTCATCAAAGCGCATAAAAATAAACCGAACCGAGAGTATGGATATAATATAACTATCCTGGTCAAGAACGGGTTTAGTCTCTGTAAACAAACACGAATCGTCGTCTCTAAAAAATTCACAAAAAATAGGACGTGTGCTTTATACACTCCCGCCACACCACACTAACAAGTTCTCTCAAATATGAAAAAACCCTAATTGCTTCTCTTTCACAGCGACAATGACGGCCAAACGAAACTGTAAGAAGCGGCGTACATTCAGATCCGTTGCTTCATCAATTTCGTCTGCTCAGGTACACACTGTTTCTGTAACCAAATCCGTCTCGAGTGTATGAATCATTCATTGTTCAGGCGATATGTAGCTTTACCTTTCGTAATTGACGTATTGGTTCTCTAAATTTTGGTGGGCACTGCTTCGATTTTGACTCTATTGAAGAAAATTTGAGTAAAAATCTTAACTTTAGGTTTTAGGTTTTTTTTTTTTGGTATAGTCTCGTCTCAGTCTCTGTTTCAATCTCTCTTCAGGTTCCTCAAAATCCGATTTTGATACGTTTGTTGGGAATTCTGGGTCGTTTACCATTAACCAAACAAATAGATGGGAATAATTTTGACGTCATATCGCGTTATTTGAGTATCAAGTTCAATGAAGAGAAAGTGGAATTGATAAGTCTCGAGGATGTTTATCACCTCTCTGATGTTATGTTCACAGAGCTTAATAAGACTTTTGAAAACTTGTTCTCTGCTTTGTGCAAGCAGAAGGCTGAAACTTGTCCCAAGTTTGTTGGTGAAGGGGAAAGTATTGAGTTAGCTACTTTGCTGTTAAGATGTTGTGTGAAGATCTTGGCTTTACTTTTGCATAAACAAGAGGTGCCTCTTGAGAAAGCCAAGACTCTTCTGACAATCCTAAGTCGATTGATTCGGGCAAGCGAGGAGGGTTGTTCTATTGTGATCAAGCATGATGGACCATTAGACCCCCGACGTACATTTCTTTGTTCATGGCTTGAGGTAAATCTAAGGTTTCTTTAAACGTTTGTGAATGTTATGAATCTTGACTATACTATCTGGAAGGGAATCTTAGTTTGAAGATTTGTTCTATCGTTTTTCTTACTAATATTCCTAACTTTCTATGTCGCAGGTTTTCATAGATGAAATCTTGATGAATAAGTCGATAAAAGATCTACTTTACCAAGTCGATTCTGCATTCTCTTTGTGTAGACTATTCACTAAGCATGATAGGGCCAGTGTGGTAGAAATGGTGTCTGCTCACTTTCTCATCTCAACTAGTGATGAGAAAATGAATCAAATGTGTGTTGAGAGATTGTACTGGAAGGATGTTGATATCGCGTTTAGAACTCCTCAGGTTAGTTTGTGTGCTGCTACGCGCTTGCTGCTTAACCCGCTGATGTTCTCTGCACCAAAAATGTTTAATGCCCATGTGGTTTTATTGGTTTCTGGTGCTATTGGTATTTGTTCGCCTCCATCTGTTAAAGGATCAGATTTTCAGCTTATCGACCGCTATATTTGTGCATTTGAGAAGTCTGTTTTCTTATATACGAAGCACATGATGCGTAGGAGTGAGGATGAACCACCCGTTGTGAAGTTTGGTGCTTCGAAGAGTAACTCACGGGTGGCTTTTGAACAACTTGTTTTGCCTTCAACGTTGGCGAAAATTAATGATGTTACACTGAAGCTAAAGGATTCGTGTGATTTGTATCAAAGGAACAATGCCAAGAGAGAAAACAATGAGGTGGTAGCGTACTCTGTTGCGTATGCAAAGGCAAGCTTATGTGTACTCGATAGCTCATGCTTGGAGAATATGTTGTCACAATGCTTATCAGTTCTTGGTTGTGTGATACTTAGAGCTAGTTCTGATGATGTCATGGACACTGTGTTGCAAGAATACAACGGATCTAGTACCGAAGATCTATATCTTCTTGCAGCCACGCTAAAACTGATGAGCTGTTCGATGTTACAAACCATCCATATTCTCAGGAACTGGCAGAAATATGAAGTTGTAGGAGATGTTCGAGCTCGCAAAGAATACAAATCAATGATGCATATTGTTCAACGTTTCGAAATGTTCAGCGTTCATTTGCCCGGTCAAAGTCTCTTGCGCGATGGACTAGAGTCTCATCCTCACGGACATTTGAAATCCATGTGGATGCTTATGCATTTTTCAGGCTTACTGTCCGTAAGCTTTGCACTTAAGCTTGACATTCTAGTGAAAGGCTCCATCTTTGGAATGGTGGTATCTCTGTATTTGTTTATCTTAGAAGGTGGTGACTTGGATGCACTTGGAGATTCAATTTTTCACTCAGAAATTCCGTCATCGTCCATACCATCCAGTGGTTCCAAAGACTTGGCCCGTTCTGGTAAAGCCGAAGAGGTAACACAATAACTCCTATGCACATAACTTAAATACTTTAAAGCTTTTACTTAATTTTCAATGGTTATATGGTACAGACTAATAGAAAAATGTGCAAGGCGGTTGCTTTGAAGTTTCGAAAAACCAGAACTTTTTACTTGGGGTATGTACTTAGACCAACAAACATCCCGTTGATATTCTCATCTTTTCGCTTTCATGCGGAAGATTTCCACAGATGAGATTTATAATCAGATTATTCCATGGTTGTGCAGGAAAATGTCCAAGGCTGAAGATTCAGAGAATGGTTCAGATTCAGGAGTTATTGTGGAAGGAGAAACTTGCAATGGGGAGAGTTTTCTGTGGTGTATGGCCGATTCAAGCAACATGAAGAGCGGCGACGTGGAAGACTTGGCGGATTTCGTAGTTTGTGATCCCGGTAAGGATTACTCCGACTGGCTAAAAGGCAAAGAACGGTTCCGGGGACAAAAGTGGAAGTGGAATAAGATTGCTAGGCAAAGGTGGAACAAGAAGCTAAGAGCTTGGAGAGAGAACAGAAGGAATATTGTTTAAAAGCTCAGAAAGTTGAAAGTAAAATCATGATGATCCACAAGTTAGTGTTTAAAACTTATTAGTCATGATAATTAGTTATGTATAGATAGATATATCATCTTTTGGTACTATGTAGCAGTAGTATCAAAAAAACTGTTTTCTCTTCAACGTGAAAATCTCAAATGTAAGCCAGAATAACAAATTTACTTGTTTCTTCACATAGTGATTTTCTTGTAAATTTTCGGCATATTAAAAAGGTCAATATTGAATCAGAGGGACCAAAGTTATGTGATAGACAAGCAACTCAACAAAAGGTATATATAAACAGAGGAAGAAGTGTTCATATGCTTCAGCAACATATACATTGTTCATGGAGGTTGGAAACAAGCACATATACATATAGATATGCAAAATAGTAAAATACGCAGTGAGCAATTGGCACATAACTCAGAACAATGGTGCCTATAGCTGTTTATACCACAATGACTCCGAACTTTACAGTCTATATACATCACACACTATACAAAGACAGAGAGAGAGAGATAGCTAGAAGAGAAGGAGGCAAAGGCAGATGCAACAAAGGAGGAATATCGATACCCGATTAAGAGACTTCTCACACTGCATCATCCTCTGGCTTTGGTAAGGCTGCGCTATTGCGTTTGTGAAGGTTCCGAATATCCTAGCGTATACCATGTCTCCAAACATTCCGATCACAGGGTAAAGAAGACTCATCATGACCGCATTGGCAAGGTCGGTTGATTCCGTTGTGGCGAAGCCACCACGAGGTGAATACTGGTGGTGGTTATGAAACGTTGGATTCGAAGACGGTCCTGAAATGATTGTATTGTTTAAAGTAGATGGAGCGGGTCTACGAGGTGGTATAATATCTGTGGACTCTGCGTCTTGTTTCTTGAGGGTAAACGCCGAAGAAGGTACGCCTCTTCCATAGAGAGGAACCAAGGAAGTGATTGTAACGTTGGATTTACAGACAGGACAGCTGTTTCGGTGGTGCTGGTCAATGGAGACAGAAGATAGCTTTACATGTAACCACTTGTATATACAAGGCCAGCAGAAAAGATGTCCACATAGAGTGACAACAGGATCATGAGCTGTGTCTAGACATATGTTGCAATCAAAACAACCACTTTCATTAGCTTGAACCCCCATGACAAGATCAGGTTTTTGTTTGTTTAACAAGACATTGTCATTTTCTCGTTGAGCATCAGACATGAAGTAGTTCCCTTCCATGAGAGCTAAGGTAAGATCCTGTTCAAGGAATACATGACAAAACTTTCAGATATGTGTCTGCATAGTAATAAGAAGATTCAAACAAAAGAAACAATCAAAGCTTACTAATAGTTTCACAATCAAACGAAAAAATAGCTAATATTGTGCAGATTTTGCAATATATTCTCTAAATCAACATTCTGTACCACAATATTACATGTAAACAAAAAGGTCAAAATCCTAAGCAAAGGAAAGCAAAGAAATTTTTGAGAATCTCATGTGCAAAAACACACAATATTGCTATAAGAAAACAATATAATAGATTATAACACAATCTATATTACCAAGCAAATCTAGATTATAATACGATCTTAAATCCAAGCGATTCAGATTTCAATTCCTCGAAAAATCATACCTGAAGAACAAACTATAGAGAGGAAAGCGATATGTTTATGATGATGATGGAACCCAGAAAATCGCGAAGGTTTCAGATGCGAATACGAAGACGACGATGGTGATAATGGAGGTTTTAACGACAACGACGGTGATTTTCTTCGTCTTTGTTTTCTGATTTATTTTTTTATTGGATAGCGTTTCAAAACAGGATAAATTTAATTGGATAATAATATCTTACCGTCCGTTAATAGAGTATATTACATATATAGGCACTTTATCTATAGAGACTTTCACAATAAGGCACTTAGGTCTTTAGGTGCACTTTTTGTAAACGAAAAGACAATTTTACCCTCCTAACTAAATGAAAGAGAAAAATCCTAACTAAGGGCTCGACTGGTTTAAACGCAATGGTTCATTGTTGCGGTTGAGGAGATTCTGAAGTTCTGCGATAGCGGTTAATTATGGTATTAGGCGGTTTGTACGACTCGGTATAGCGGTTAAAAGATTTTGCGTTTGCGGGATATTTTTGATCTAGTTGACAAACGCTATGAGTAATTGTTAAAAATTATCAAAATTATTTGAAAATTACAAACATCACAACTATATTATATATCGTCACAATTATGATATAAAATATATTTTTTTTGAAAATATATAAAAGGTAATATATTATGATTTATTATAATAAATTAAACATAATAACAATGAAAACTAAAGAAAAAACCTAAATAATTATTCAAAACTTTTTTATTTGTAGATACATTTTTAGTATTATTATTTGTAATATTATTATGGATAAAATAATTCTTTTTTCTAAATGTTTTTTTAATATTATTGAAAAAAAAATTATTTAAACCAATCGCAACCGCCCGCAACCGCAAACGCTAGCGGAAAGGAGCTTTTGAAATATGGCGATTTCAAGTGGTGCAAAACGATATAAAATTGTATAAAGCGATTTGAGTGATTTTTGCAAATGCGATAAATCGCAATCGCCCGCAAAAGCTGTGTTTGCGGGTGGTTGCGGGAGAACCAATCAACACCTAAATCAATAAAATTTTGATTTCAAAATACCGACAAATTTGAATTTCAAAATTACAGATATCAAAATTTCAAAATTACAGATATCAATTTCACCTCCACAATTAAAAAATATAAATTAATAAAAGTAAATAAACTAAAAACGTCTTAAATTAAAGTAAAACCCTTATATAATTACAATTTTAAATATCATTGTTTCTCTCTATTATATCGCCGCCGCTTCATCAAAATTTCCACTCGCCGGCATAAGCATTCCTCCTCCTCCATCTCCTTCTTCTTATTATTATTATTATTATTCTTCTCTTCTTCTTCTTTCTTGTAGTTCTCAAATTATTCCTTATTTAATGGATAATCAAGTGAAGCAAGAGAATCCATCACCTTCTATAACTCCGCCGTCACGAAAAGATGAGTGGAGAGAACAACAACGGCGGCGACCGACGGTGCTCCCGTTCAAGGTAACAGCGGCGGCGGTGGCTTCTCTGGCGGATCTAGTGGTGGATACGGCGGAAGAGGTTGAGGACGTGGCGAATCTGGCGATGGATACAGAGGAAGCGGCGGTGAAGATTAGAGAGACACAAAGAGAGACCTGTCTTCTCAAGCTCTATCACATAGTAAAAATCGTTGATTAGAGAGACACAAAGAGAGATTCGTCTTCTTCATCATCAAAAGAGAAATAGAGATAGAGAGAGATGGAGGAAGTAGCGGAGCATCCTTACATTCCCAGAGATCTGAAACTCGATGAATACGTAGCAATCTCAATGTCAATGACATCCATCCTCACCATCTACCACGGTGCTTCACTCTTCAGTTACAGATCTGGTTGTTAGAGGTGATTGATGGCGAAGAAACAAACTTGGTGGTTGACAATCAACCTCTTTTTCGTGGAGAGGCAGAAGTTTCCATGAGTAAGGTGAGGTGAGTAAGAAGACGACAATCTACGGTGGTTCTAGATCTGTTTTCGAAGGTAAAGGACAAGATCAAAGATGTAAATCTTATTCTTCTTCCTATAACAACAAGACAATGTAATTTGTTTGGCCCTAAGTAGAAAGATATGTACTTTTTGTTGTTGCAGGGAAAGAATATAGCAAAGGTGATTCTAGATATGCAGGCAGAGACTCTGCAAAATTTGTGGGGCTGTGTGGATAGGTTTTACTGGAGAAGAGAAAAACACACCATGTGAATGCGCTATCATCCACCAATATCTATCCATAAACAATTTCGGAAAAAAGAAAACATATGTACACACATTTCATTCCACGTACCATTGTCCATAACACGCACATTTTATCCCTCTTCTCCACTAAAACCTATCCACGCAGTTCCACATTGGCGGTCAAACATACAATTACATGTCCGCAACACACAAACACCGCATTCTCTACTACAACAACATCGTCCACTATACCACATCCACATTAAACATCATAAGGACACAGGGTGAGAAAACGCAAAATACATGACCACCAAATTTATCATACAACACATTCTGGGAAACACACCATGTGAATGCGCTATCATCCACCAGTATCTATCCACAAACAATTTCGGAAAAATAGAACCATATGTACACACATTTCAATCCACGTACCATTGTCCATAACACGCACATTTTATCACTCTTCTCCACTAAAACCTATCCACACAACATCGTTGGACAATCAATAAGGTTCTCTTTGACTGAGTGAACCTTCTTTGACTGAGTTTGGTTTTGCTTGACTCAGATTTCTCAGACAATTACGACCCAACATGGATGCCAAAGGAAACGAAATCATGTGATTCTCAATAGTCTTCTACATGAACGATTACTTGTGGACGTTTTTTTGTGGACGTCGTGTATACATCACATTTTCAATCCACACAACGTCATACTAGTGGACATCATAAAACACACGGCATGGACAATTATCTCAATCGATAATCTAAAACACTAAATCATGATATATATATTAAAGTTCTCAAACACTAATCTCTAAAACCCAAAACCCTAAACGTAAACAATAAACTTTAAACTTAATTTGAAAATTTGTACGCACTAAATAAGTTCACAAGAACATATCCATCTAAAAAACAGTAAGTCTATAAGTCTATCCAAAATCGTCCACAACTTCACATCCACGTGTTCGTCAATATATATGTTCAAACGAATAACATTGATTATTTTAGCTTTCCTCATCCATATGGATATGTCCATGTATTTTTATTTATAAGTGGAATTTAGGATCAAATTATTCATGTCCACAAGAAATGGTCAACATTTTTCTAAAATATATCAATATGGATGTCAAAATATAAAACTTTTAAAATTATAATCAGAAACACTAACAAAATTATTTTTTGTAAACTCAAAATTAAAATAAATACCAAATACAAGATATATACAGAAAAATAAATAAAATAAAATAAAAAGTTGTCATCATTAAGTGGAAGCTGTCAGCCGTTAGATTCACAAAAAAAAAAAAATGGACGACAAAAAAATAACCCAGCTCATCGATCCAATCTATTGTCCACTAGTTTATAAACTGCAGCATTTAATGCCAAAGTTGTCTTCGTTAAAGGTTAAGTAAAAAGGTAAGTGGAGGGAAAAGGGGTAGTTCGTTTGCCTCCATTCGACAAGGGCATTTTGGTCCATAAATAACACAAAAACCATAAAAAGTACACCTAAGTTGATAAATGCCTTATCATGCAACAAAAGACACTATAAGTGCCTTATAATGTAAATGACTCCCGTTAATATTGGGTTTTAAATACTTCCGTCGATCATATATTGATTTGTTTTTACCCACAACTAAAATTAAAATAGGATAAATTGATTTATTTTTTTTATCGGTGAAAATAAATATTTTTTAAAAAAACTATTAGAATTGATTATTGCATGAAAAAAATAGAATTAATCAGTTTAATCAATTTTTTACACACATTAAAAGTAATTTAAAATTATTATAAAATTATTATAAAATTAATTTACTTACAAGGTAATGTAAAAGTATTGTCTTTTTATTTTATTGAAAGCAAAAGATATGAGTACGTGGCAAATCCTGAAAATTTATTTGTTCCCTCTTAAAAAGTTACATATAGCAGAATATAAGGGCTTCCTTTGCAAATAAAGAAAACATTGGTAATGTAGCCACCAGTAATATAATAATAATAAGGGCAATTCTTATGAATACCACCAAAAAAAGTTTTTATAACACAAATAGCACAAATTTTGAAAAGTTTTACAAATACCATTAAAAAAGTTTTTTTCTCATAAATACCACAAATCTTAAATTTTCAAAATTACACCCAAAATCTCCAAAAAACTAAACCCTACCCTTCTAAACTATACCCTAAACACTATATAGCGAACCCAAATGAAAAAATTTAAAATCTAAAAGTGTTAAAACTCGTTTTTTGAGTTTGTGGTATTTTTGTAAACTACTACTTTTTGATGGTATTTTTGTTATAAAAAACATTTTAATGGTATTTTTGTTATAAAAAACTTTTTAAGGGTATTTTTAAAACAAAAACTTATTTCGATGGTATTCTAAGGAATTTCTCTAATAATAATATATTTTGTCACAACTTAAGCTTTTTTGTGGACAGTAGCTTTTGTTACATAACTTTGATTTTTATATTTAAAAAAACTTCTCTCACAAGTCACAACACAAAGTCACCAAAACCTTATTTAAAAGCTTTCTGTTTTTGGACATAGAATATTTGATGCTCAGATTTGTCTCTGCCTAATTCGACGGTCCAGATTTCAACAATTTTTTTTAATCCTATCCCTCCATTCCAAAATATACTTTTAAAAGTTTTTAACATAATAACCCTTCTACTTTTTGATGTCCTTATTTTGGCCCATAACTTTTATACTTAAAACGTTTAATCAAGAATGTTATGTTGTTGTAATCTAGTGAAAATGGTCTACAATAATACAATAGTATACTGATGAGGGATAGAGAGAATCTTAGTCAGTTATTCATATCTAAAATAATGATAACAGAAATCTTGAAATTTTAGAAAAGATGAGAGAGAGAGTAGGAGAGAAGTGGTCCTAAAGGAGGTTTAAGGAAATGTTTGCAAGTTTGTATGAAAATAGATAGATAAGGAAGATGATGTATAAAGCTAAAACTAACAGTTACCATTATTTTCATTATTTTTTCTTATAACCAAAAGCACACTTATTTACATGATTTTATCATTTACATAAATAAAACAATTGTGGTTGTATATATATATGATAATTACAGAAGAATTAGTTAAAAAAATGTAGTTTTAACTTATGAAAATAAGTAATATAATCTGTTTACTTGGCTCTATCTTATTATAGCAAAAACTCAATATGCTTCACGGATCAATGCATGTTTTGCATCAAGCAATCATACATTCGTGCTACACACATGTTTTTCAGGTAAACTTAAAGTTTAATTTTTCTAGTTACACAAAACCCTCCATTTATTTATTTCATATATTATCTTTCATCACCATATTTATCAACACCAGATAACCTAATACATGTGTTTAACGTCTCTAGTTAGACTTAAACCCGCATGCAAACAAAGATAGTGTCACACATACGAGTAAAACCCATATACTTAGTAGTGTTGAGACTAATTAAGGCTCATTGTAATATATGACGTATGGGCCCTTAATAGAAAATCACGGCCCAATAGATTAAGAAAGTGATAAGTTTAACAATATCCTTGTATATATATATGTTTTTATTCACATTAAAATTGTGAAAGAGTTTGGTATAAACACTGTCATCTTTTATTTTCAATATTTACTTTTATGATGTCTTTGTGAATGTAAATATAATTATGCTTAATTAAAGTGTAATTTGAGCTAAATGTCAAACTATACGCTGGGATAAAGACTAATCTGTTAGGTTCTTGTTTGACTTTTTTGAACTTTAGACTAAACTTTGAATGTCTTAAACAATGGGCATATCCTTTGACTGTTAAAGCCACCCAATTGTTATTGTTTTTATTGTAATCCCTAGATTTAAAATACTACCAAGTAAAGAAACCATATAGACAAAAACTGCAATATTTAATTGTAAGTACTTTTTTAAAACATATAAACAAGGTTTTCTTAAGAAAAAAATAAAATAAATGTGTAGTCTCTTAATTTTACTTTCTTAAAACATGTGGATGACATTGTTTTTTTTTGTGTGTGGACAGGTTAATTGTGTGTTGTGACAAGAATAAAATGAAACTTAACAAATGTATAAAACAAGTATTGTTAGAAATCGAACAGTTTGTGCTAAAATAGGAAAAATCAACGGCTGAGATCTCTCCTTGTTTTGGACGTGGCAAATATTAAAAATCCAAAAAAGAAAGGATTCCACGGCGCCGTTAAATGTTAAATTTCTCCTTCTAAATTTAAACGCCGTTGATTTTAAACGCCGTCTCGTCTCTTGACTGTCTCTTCAACGGCCGTGAATACTTTGACTCTCCAACCTCTTCCTCCTCCTGAAAAATATTTTCAAAATAAAAATAAAAAAAAACAAAAATTAAAACCAAAAATTTGTAAAAATTAAATTATCAAAAATAAATAGATCCGTACATCGGAGAAATCTATTGGCCTCTTCACAATCACACTTCCACTTTCAGAAGATGAAGAACAACACGGTCGTTGCTCCACCGCCGCCGCCGCCGCCGCAGTCCACGGCACAACTTGATTCTCCGCTTCCTCCACCTCCTCCTCCTCCTCCTCATCGTAAGACTCCGCACCGTCATCTAAGCCAATATTGATCTCCGTCGAAACTCGATTACTGCTCGAACAAACTTTAGCGGAATTTTTAGTAACGAAGCACGAATCGCAGACGGAGAAAGTTGGGCCTACGCGAGGCCCATTAGCTTTCCAAGGCGTAAGCGAATGGCAGGTTGCGCATAGAAGGCAGCGCGTGTGTTTAGCGACGAGGAAATTAGCGCCGTGAACTTTTCCGTCGCAGTTAAAGCAAAGACTGGCTTGATCTGACTCGCAATACATTCTCGCCGCACCACCGCACAAATCACAGTTCTTCTTCACCATCTCTATGTGATTCAATTATTTGAGGGTAATTTAGTCTTTTTAAGTATCGAGCATAAAAATCTATTGGTTTCTTCTATGGTCTCCCTATGGCCTTTTTATATAGCAAGAAAAGAATCATCTTTAAAAAGTAAAAAAATATATGTGGTCAGTAACACATCTCATTTTAATTAACTATTGTACTCTTTTTTTAAAAAAAGTTATTGGATTAATTCAACTTTTGTTTGAGATAAGTATGAGTTCTATTATCTACATTTATTTATTTGATTGAGCATATAATTATTTACTAATATAATGTTTATTTTTCTATAAAAAATACTAAAGTTATGATTTGCTTGCTCTAAACAAAACGATTTTTTAGATTTGTTGTTTCATAATCATGGGATGTTGAAAATCTTAAATTGTTTGTTTGGGTTTTGCTAAAGTTGGTCTGTCCCGATTATTAAAAAGAAAATTAATACATAAGCTCTATTTTAAAATGTATTACAAGCTATCTTAAACTAATTATTAAAAAATATATATTTTGGATAATGCTAATTATTTTGAGAAACAGTTAATGAGAGTATATGAAACGTCGTTTTACGTGGCTACAAGCTCATGGTTGAGTTACAAAGATATTTTAATACGAGATTTATATGATTAATGACGTGGCGAAATATCAACCGGGGAATAAGTAGAGAGAGATTCTGCACCGTCTTACGTGGACAAATAATCAATGTGACTAATATGATTTGTCTGAACCAAATATACTTATATACATACATGTATTTATGATGGGCCCCATTCTCTTTCTTTTATAACCACTTGTTTTGTTATTTTACTTCTCCCACACAAAAGTGATCCAATGTATCTAAACTAACAATATAGCAGCACATAGTATTATTTACTTGGAACATGATTATTTTTTTTATAATATAGTTGCTTATTTGTGTGGCTCTGAATAAACCTAGTTAATAGAAAATATAAACTTACAATTTTTTAGTAGTAAAGTTTCTAACCACATGGTGTAAATCAATTGTGGCATGCTTCTACATGGGGAAACTATACGTGTGGGAGAATCGGTGGTGTGAAGAATCAAAGGATGATATGTCATTATTAGAGCCACATGAGCACAAAATTTTGTGGTAATAAGCATATACTATTATTAAATAATTGTGGTATTTTCTTCTTCTTTTTCATTGTGTGGATAATAAATTTTGTCAAAAAAGTAACATATAATACGCGTATTCGAAAGTATATTTCATCTATTTTTACATAGTTCTGGTTTAAACTATTGATTTGGGTTTATCAAAGATTGATCTAAGTTTAAATCAGATGTTTTAAAAATCAAATGTATAAATGAACATGCCGAACTTACAAATCAACGTACTAATGGTTCATACTCCAAAAAAAACCACGTTTAAAACAATTAAGACAACACGAGTGTGATAAATCAAACTAGACAATGCATGTAGCTAAGGCCTAACTCCTAATGGATGTATTAACATGTGTGGCTCTCTATTTTTCCACGTTTATTTCTCTTTCTTTCTCCACTTCTCTTTTGCATTCACGTTTTTTGGTATGTATCTCTCACATTCTCCACATGGAAAAGTGTAAGCATTAGAGAGCTCTTTCACTTCACAACAATGTTCTTTAAGTATCTGTTACGTTTTCATGTGTTAAAATTAGGCTATATTGGTACATATCAGTTCGGGCCATTTGGTCAGTACAAGTATCGTATGGTCCACATTCTTAGAAAACCATTCAAAAATAGTCGAGAATTATAGTAAACCGGACTCTTAAAATCGATATGAAAAAACTGGATCATAGCTTCTAAGCTTTTAACTACTGTTTTTGCAAACTAATAAACGTTTTACTAACAAAAATATGAATGTTAAATTCATAGAATATACAGATTTTGAATGCTATAAATAGAAAACAGATTAGTATGTTGTGTAGTAAACAATAACTTAAATATATAATTGGGTTTATTAAATTAAATAAAAATACCGGTAAATCGCAAAGCCTTATAGCAAATATTAGCATACTGGGCCGTATATGGGCCTTGACACAAATAGGCCTAAAACAGAAAGGATTCAATTTTGACCAGTCTTTGCGTTGACTAAATCTTATCCACGTCACACTACCTTACACGTGGCTATGGCTAGAGACGTTTGGTCTCTTCCACCGACTCCAACGACAAGTGATGTGTGTTGTTGGTTTAGTGATTCACACATTTAGACCGTTTTAACTACTATTAATAAGATAGTATTACTTTTCTCAATATAGTAAACCATATATATCACAAAATGGTTTAAAAAGTATAATAATTATACTCTCAATGATCTGATTCTGACCCTTGAGTCCCTCCTATTTGGACTAAGTCAAGAAAGAGCTGCATAGTATTTATTGCTTTTGTTCTTGCTAGGCTTTACACTCTTTTGTAACCTCATAAGCTACTATCATTGGCCCTTCAAATTTAAATGGTGAATAATATCTTGTCTCTATATTCAACAAAACACTCCAATAATACATTTTTTAATTACTAAAGAAGAGTTTTGTCAATAAATTTCAACAGCTAGCCACATTCAATCTGCATTTAATTTATGTTGAATTGTCGCTTATAAGTAGATCAAAAACTGATGTATATATAATATACTATATTGTTATGATTCACTTTCTTGAATAAACAAGAAGATGTCTTCTCTGTTTTGTTGTGTAGCTCTGTTCTTGTTATCATCTTCTTTCTCCGTTGCTTTTGACTATAGTGTCATCACTCCAAGAGATTCTCTCAAGGATGGTGATACTCTAAGTTCTCCAGACCAAGTCTTCCAGCTAGGTTTTTTCAGTTTCGACCAAGAAGAACAACCTCAACATCGGTTTCTTGGCTTGTGGTACAAGAAACCCTTTGCAATCATTTGGGTAGCAAACAGAAACAACCCTCTCTATGGAACTTCTGGTTTCTTGAACTTGACTTCTCATGGAGATATTCAGCTATTGGACGGTGAACACAGACCCTTGTGGTCATCATCATCATCAACAACAACAAATGGTTCTACAACCGCGAAAAATCCAAACTTGAAGATACTATGTACCGGGAATCTTGTGTTGAGTGATGGAGAAGAAGGTGTTCTATGGCAGAGTTTTGATTATCCCATGAACACAATCCTTGCTGGTATGAAGCTTGGCAAGAACTTCAAGACACAACAAGAATGGTCTCTATCTTCTTGGAAAACAGTTAAAGATCCATCACCAGGTGAGTACACTATGTCTTTAGATACTCGAGGTTTACCGCAATTGATCTTAAGGAAGAAAGGAGATTCGAGCTATTCTTATCGGTTAGGATCTTGGAACGGTTTGTCCTTCACAGGAGCACCAGCTATGGGAAGAGAGAATAGCCTTTTCGACTACAAATTCACTACGAGCGAGCAAGAAGTAAACTATTCTTGGACTCCAAGGCGACAAATCGTGTCAAGATTGGTTTTAAACGACACCGGGAAGCTCCAAAGGTTTATCCAGTCAAAGAAACATGAATGGATCTTAGCTAACACCGCGCCAGAAGATGAGTGTGATTACTACTCTATATGTGGAGCTTACGCGGTTTGTGGTATCAACAACAAAAACACAGCTTCTTGCTCATGTTTACAAGGTTTCAAGCCAAAGTCAGGTAGACAATGGAACATTTCAAGAGGAGCAGATGGTTGTGTCCATGAGATACCGACTAACTGCGGAAAGAAAGACACATTTGTGAAGTTTCCAGGTATGAAATTACCTGATACTTCATGGTCTTGGTATGATGTAAGAAATGCAATGACACTTGAGGAATGTAAGAGCAAGTGTTCAAGTTACTGCTCTTGCACTGCTTACGCGAATACTGATATTCGCGATGGAGGTAAAGGATGTTTGCTTTGGTTTGGTGACTTGCTTGATATGAGAGAGTATTCTAGCTTTGGACAAGATGTTTACATTAGAATGAGTCTTGCTAAAAAAGAGCTTGGACTAATAAATGCTGTGAGAATGGTCGTTGGATTGGTTTTTGCCATTGTATTTGTTCTTATTGCAGTCTTTGCTTGCTTTAGAAAGAAGTTGATGAAGAGATATCGCGGTGAGTGTTCTGAAACTATTAGTTCTATATTTGTAACTATGTTGTTTCTCTAAAATATGTTTATATGGTTATCATAGGAGAAAATTGGAGAAAAAAGATCGGTGAAGAGGACATGGACTTGCCTATTCTTGACATCAAAACGATTTCAATAGCCACTGATGAGTTCTCACATATAAACTTTCTAGGAAGAGGCGGGTTTGGACCGGTTTATAAGGTTTTATTTTACATATTCATAACATTTTTCAAAGTAGTTCTTGATTCTAACCTTGAAATGTGAATGTTTTCATTACAGGGTAGGTTAGTGGAAGGACAAGAGATCGCGGTAAAGAGACTTTGTATTAACTCAGGACAAGGAGTGGATGAGTTCAAGAACGAAGTGAAACTAATCGCGAAACTTCAACACCGAAACCTTGTTAGGCTATTAGGATGTTGCATCCAAGGTGAAGAGCATATGTTGGTTTATGAGTATATGCCTAACAAAAGCTTAGACTTCTTTATCTTTGGTATGTTTCTTTGCTTACTTAAAACAAACTCTATCTCATCATCTTGTAATGAACATATTGCTTTATTTTTTAAAGACCAAACAAGAAGTAAAGAACTAGATTGGGTAAAGAGAATGAATATTATAAATGGGATAGCTAGAGGGCTTCTTTATCTTCATCAAGATTCAAGATTGAGAATCATACATAGAGATTTAAAAGCTGGAAATGTATTACTAGACGCGGATATGAACCCTAAGATCTCAGATTTTGGATTAGCTAAATCTTTTGGTGAAGATCAGAGTGAATCAAGCACAAACAGAGTCGTTGGTACTTAGTAAGTACACTCTTACCACTTCCCTCTCTATAATCTCTATATATTCATATTTTGTGGTATAATTGCTCTGTTTTTTCTGAACCATAACTACTTGTATAGTGGTTATATGCCTCCGGAGTATGCAATAGATGGACATTTCTCGGTAAAATCCGATGTGTTTAGCTTCGGTGTATTAGTACTTGAGATCATAACAGGCAAAACAAACAGAGGGTTTCGTCATGCTGATCACGATCTTAACCTTCTTGGGCACGTAAGCCACTCATAACTTGCATACTACGTTAGGGTCTCTAACAAAATTCCAATACTATGTTGTGTTTCTTTTTAGGTGTGGAAACTGTGGGTTGAAGAAAGAGCAACGGAAGTGCCTGAAGAAGAGTTGTTGTTGGAGAAGAGATGTGATGTTTCAGAGGTTATAAGATGTGTACACGTGGCTTTGCTTTGTGTTCAACAGAAACCAGAAGATAGACCAAACATGGCTTCTGTTGTCTTAATGTTTGGTAGTGATGGTTCTTTACCTGAACCGAAACAACCTGGTTTCTTCACTAACCGGAACGTACCGGATCTTTCCTCATCTCTAAGCTTACGTTCACTTAACGACATCTCTATTACAATGATGCAGGGGCGGTAGAAATGTAAATATTAAATGTAAAAAAAAAACTTTATATAGTATAGTTTGCAATAGATCTCGCTTAGTTGTATTGTGTTTAATATATACACTATGATTGTGTAATAATATGCCAAAATGTAGCAAGAAAATCCAATATTGCCAAATATAATAATGTGACAAAAAGATAACAAAAGGTGTCTGTGATCTGTCTAGTAGCTTCCCAATTGTGAAGAATATAAGTTTTTAAAGATCATACCAAAAGAAAAAGACAAAAAGATTATTAAAAATAGGCACAGAGACAAAAGTAAACATGAATTTTTATCTTTTATAAGCCAAGATTAAAAGAAATTGCATTGTAAAACACCATTTTGGCATTAAGAGAGAAAGAAGAAGAAGAAGCGAAGAGAGAGAGAGAGACAATGGAAGTGAACATGAGAGAGAGAAGTAAAACGACGACGTATTGTGTGACTGGTGCAAGTGGTTACATAGGTTCTTGGTTAGTTAAGTCTCTTCTTGAAAGAGGCTACTTTGTTCATGCCACTTTCAGAGATCTTGGTAACATCACTTTCAAAAATTGATTATAGAAGTTTATGTACTTTAACATAACGTTTTTCAAAAATACTTATGGACTAATTTGTTACTTTTTCAAAAATATGGACTCTTTTGTAAATATTAGCTTTGTTTAAAGTCTTTAAACTAAAAAGAGATTGTTCCTCTGACAGGAAAATCTCAACATTTTAAATCAAAATGGAAGGAAAATAAACGGCTTAGATTATTCCGAGCAGATCTTCAAGATAACGGTAGCCTCGATAACGCCGTTAAAGACTGTGACGGCGTTTTCCACGTCGCGGCTTCCATGGAATTTGATATCGCATCAAATCACGTCCATCTCGGTACGACCGTTTTTTTTTCTTCTTTCTAATTCACATTACCTAAACCGGATTAAACCGTTAGTATTGTAAATGAACCGGTTTTTTTGCTGGTTTAAACCGTAGATAATTTTGTCAAGAGCAAAGTCATAGAACCGGCTATAAAAGGCGTACGGAACGTACTAGGTTCTTGTCTAAAGTCAAAATCAGTCAAAAGAGTTGTCTTCACTTCATCAATAAGTACACTCACTGCCAAAGATGAGAATCAACGGTGGAGATCTGTCGTTGATGAGACTTGCAAAACTCCTATTAATCATGTCCTTGAAACACAAGCAAGTGGATGGGTAAATATTAAACTACTACTATTTAATTAATTCACTAATCACCTATATTAACTTTGTGTTTTGTTTACAGGTTTATGTGTTATCGAAGCTTGTGTCAGAAGAAGAAGCATTTAGATATGCAAAAGAGAAAGGGATTGATCTTGTTTCAATTATTACAACAACTGTTTCTGGTCCATTTATTACATCTTCTGTCCCATCAAGTGTTCAAGTTCTCTTGTCTCCAATAACAGGTATAGTTATAATATTATAACCATAAATTTTAATTTAATTATCTTATATATAAAGTTAATTAAAATGAACCATTAATTTGCATTGTAACCAAAATAAGGTGACATGAAGTTGTATGGGATAATATCAGCAGTGAACAAAAGAATGGGTTCTATTGGTTTAGTACACATTGAAGATATTTGCATGGCACATTTGTTTCTAATGGAACATTCTAAAGCTAAAGGTCAATACATATGTTTTTTTTTTTTTTTTTTTTTTTTGGTTTAATGGTCAATACATATGTTGTGTTGACAGTATTGCTTTGAATGAATTGTTGATTCAACACTTTAATAACAAGTTTCATTGTAAAGTTCAAAAGTAAGTTTTCTCCAAAATGTTTTTGACTTTCAATGCTTTTGTCAACATTTTTTTTTATAGACTAAAATTTTAATGTTTTTGATTTGTAGAGTGGAAGATGATGATGATGATGGGGAAGAGAGACAATGTATGATGATGAAACCTATGATTTCTTCAAAGAAGTTGATAGAATTGGGGTTTGAGTATAAATATGGTGTTGAAGAAATTATTAATCAAACAATTGATGCTTCCATCAATTTTAACTTACATGCCATGAAACAATAATACCATAAACAAGGCATGATTTAAAGTGAATTCTTATTTGAAAAACACATTAAAAAGAATTAAAAAATAAGAGGCTAATTCTTCCGTCTCTTATCTCAGGACCGGTTTTTTTGTTTATCTCCATTTTCTCTCTCTTGTCATCTTCTCTAACAAATATTTTTTTAATTTTTTTTAATATAAATTTATTTGGTAAGAACTACAAATTGAGTTTTTGCATTGAACATTGAACATGCTCTAAGAGATCAACAATAATAGTTTAGCATTTTGTTTTTTCTTTGTGCAGTTTTAAAAAAAAAACTATTTGGGCCTTATAAATGTTATATTTGATATATAATAAAGCCCAAAATCAATCAATATATATCTGGTCCATTGAAATTATCGAAGCCCATAAAAGTTGGCCAGGCGTTGAGACGATAAAACTCAAATCGTGTCCGTTAAAATTAAAATCAATCTAACGGTCAATATTATCGATCCGCATACTATCATCTCATTGGTCGACAATTATTTCTTCTCCACTATATTAACACATTTCTTTTTCACTATATTGTTATTTTTCTCGATTACGCTTTTGTTCATACTTAAAATCTCAAGAGAAGCTTATTGGGTCTGTAACGATGGCGGGTCGTGGAAAAACACTTGGATCTGGCGCCGCAAAGAAATCTACTTCTCGTAGCAGCAAAGCTGGGCTACAATTCCCCGTTGGACGTATCGCTAGATTCCTCAAATCCGGAAAGTACGCCGAGCGTGTCGGTGCCGGAGCTCCGGTTTATCTCGCCGCCGTACTCGAATACCTCGCCGCCGAAGTAAATCATTACCTTCTTTTAAATTTGTTTCCTTTTGTTGAAATCGATTCTGGGTTTTCGAATTTTTACCCCTTTTTGTTAATTTTAAGCTAAAATTGAGACAATTTGAAATGTAAAGTTGTGTTCTTTGTATAGGTGCTTGAGCTTGCCGGTAACGCAGCAAGAGACAATAAGAAGACACGTATAGTTCCTAGACACATTCAGCTTGCTGTAAGAAACGATGAGGAACTTAGCAAACTGCTTGGACATGTGACAATTGCTAATGGAGGAGTGATGCCTAACATTCACAGTCTCCTTCTCCCTAAGAAGAGTGGTCCTTCCAAGACTGTTGATGAAGATTAAAGAAGGGATGTTTTTATAAGATCATGTAGTCCCTTAGATTAATGGGTTTAATGTTAGAGCAAATAAGCAATACGACAGTAGAAGAGGGATTAGGAGTTTAGGAATGTTGGTTTTTTCTTTATTTGCTTTTTCTTGTGTGTTGTAGCAATGGAAGGTTTTAGGCGTGTGTTGTTTTTACTAGCTGTAATGATACTTTGTTTCACTTTTGTGTGAATATGAAGAAGCTTGTTCTACATTGTCTTGATTCCATTTCTTAAGTAGTGTGTTTGTGTAAGAAACTCCTTTAAGACCACATACTTGCACATATGGAAGCCCCTGTAGCTTATTGTTCATAAAAAAGAACTGTTTGAATAGATGGAAGGAAAAAAACTTATCTTTTGGAATCAGATACATACTTGCACAAGCTATGAAAGGAAAATCATGGGACAGTGTCATCATGCTTCATAACTGTTTTGTCATCAGCACCGTCTTCTAACAAGCAAAGTCATCTAAACTGTTAAAAACGGCTAGTAATAATCATTCATTATTCAATTTTCGATAAGCTTGAGGAGCTGTTCAACTATTCACCCATGAATGTATTGGAAGCTTATTCAGTAAGTATATTTCTATCAGCTGGTATGAAATGAGGTTGAAGAGTTTCCCTTGTTGAGTTCTGATCCCAAGTTAAGTTGTTCCACCAGTGTGTTTCTCCTCTAACTTCTTTGACTCTGTGGGCGTTATTTGAGCTAATGGGTAGGTTCCCGAGAAGATTGCATCTTATCACTTCCACATCATGGGACAGTGTCATCATGCTTCATAACTGTTTTGTCATCAGCACCGTCTTCTAACAAGCAAAGTCATCTAAACTGTTAAAAACGGCTAGTAATAATCATTCATTATTCAATTTTCGATAAGCTTGAGGAGTCGTTCAACTATTCACCCATGAATGTATTGGAAGCTTATTCGGTAAGTATATTTCTATCGATTTGGTATGAAATGAGGTTGAAGAGTTTCCCTTGTTGAGTTCCGATCCCAAGTTAAGTTGTTCCACCGAGTGTGTTTCTCCTCTAACTTCTTTGACTCTGTGGGCGTTATTTGAGCTAATGGGTAGGTTCCCGAGAAGATTGCATCTTATCACTTCCACATCATGGGACAGTGTCATCATGCTTCATAACTGTTTTGTCATCAGCACCGTCTTCTAACAAGCAAAGTCATCTAAACTGTTAAAAACGGCTAGTAATAATCATTCATTATTCAATTTTCGATAAGCTTGAGGAGCTGTTCAACTATTCACCCATGAATGTATTGGAAGCTTATTCAGTAAGTATATTTCTATCAGCTGGTATGAAATGAGGTTGAAGAGTTTCCCTTGTTGAGTTCTGATCCCAAGTTAAGTTGTTCCACCAGTGTGTTTCTCCTCTAACTTCTTTGACTCTGTGGGCGTTATTTGAGCTAATGGGTAGGTTCCCGAGAAGATTGCATCTTATCACTTCCACATGTTCTAAACATCCCCATGGCTCTTCTTGGCTACATAATCTCCTCAACCGCGGGAGATTCTTCAGCTTTATGACACGCAGAGCACGGAACAGAGGTTCAGTGGAAGCTGGACTTTGTCCTGGTGAATAGTTAAACAGCTCTTCAAGCTTATCACAAAAGCTAACATGTATCTCTTGTAAGTTCGGAAAGAAACAAATGAAGTTCCCTAACGAAAGAAGGCATTTGAGCGAGCCACAGTTGCTGACTTCTAAATGTTTCAGTGTCTGAAACCTCAACCCTAGATGACCCACGAGCTCGCTAATGGTTTCCAGATATACACTATGGAGATGTAGTTCTTCCAGGTTAGGTAGTAGATCCAGCTCTGCTACACATCCACCAGCGGGCCTTATACTTCCACGAGAATTTTTTATCGTTAGAGACCTCAAAACGTTGAAGCTGCTCGTGCTATCAATTACCAAGTTCTGCAGCATCTCATTGAGACCCCAGCAATGGTTTATGACTAGGGAGGTTGTATTCGTTAGTAACCATCCAATGAATGCCTCTGAAAGATTGAGACTACTTATCGTTACCCTCCTCTTGTCGTGCCTAGTAGGTAAAGAGTTTGCTGTTAGGCCAATAAACAACTGAAATTTCTTCAACCTTTCTATCAAATGATTGTAGTCAGGGGAAAGAGGAGGAACGGATACGACCCTGATTGAGAGATCCTTTAAACGAGCAAGACATGTTATCTCTTCAAGTGTTGCCTGCCCCTCTTGTGTTTGTTCTCGGACTCCCCAGTGAAAATGGCTAAGCGTCATGTCTAGAACCTCTAAACTTGATAACTGTGAGATGATTCCGGATGCAATGCTTACGAGGTGATGTGTTCGGGAGAGGTCAAGTACTCTCAAGTTGTCCAAAGTTTCCAACCCTCTTGGCAATTCATTTATACGAGTGGCACAGAGATCCAGAACTTGAAGTTTTGTAAGGCCTTCAAGGGAAGGGACTTCCCCAAGATTGTAGCAGTCTCTTAGAATGAGAGATCGGAGATTGTGAAGTTTGCTGAGAGATATAGGCAAGAACTTTATTTGTGTCCTACCTAAATTTAAGATTCGAAGTGCTGGAAATGCTAGCAAGAACCCATCAGGTAATTTCTCAAGGTGAAAGTTTCCTTGTAGAAGTAAAGCTGAGAGTTTAACACACTCTACCATCTGATCAGGAAGCGTTTCAAGCTTGTTGTTCATCAGAGAAACTCTTCGGATAGAAGGAACAAACTTCTCTTGTGGAATCTCGCACAAACCTATACCAGACATGACCAGAGAATGGCTATCATCTTTCGAAGACGACATGACCCATATGGCAAAATCACGAACCACATCATGCATCTTAACTGTGCCATCACGAGCACCGTCTTCTAGCAAGCATGAGTCTTTCAGATTCTCTACCATAGAAATTCCTTGATTCATTAAGTGACCGAAGTATTGTTTTTCCTCTATGAAACCTTCGGAAGTCCAATACCTCACGAGCTCAGTTACTTCAATTGAGTAATCCTCTGGAAATAAAGCGCAGAAGAGGAGGCAAGGTTTCATCTTGGGTTCGAGCCTGTCGTAGCTCAGTTTCAAAGGCTGGTAGATCTTTTCTTCAATACTCCTGACATAAGGCACTGAATTCTTCAGTTCCTCAAGGGCATATTTCCAAAGCCCCACCTTCTTCTTCCCCCGCATAGCCATTCCAACCGTGATGATAGCCAAAGGCAATCCTCCACATTCCCGAGAAACTTTTTTCGCGATGGGTCTTACACGATCTGATCTAGTTACTTCCCCAGCGTTTTGACAAAACAATTCCCAAGCATCTTCTTCACATAAACATTCCACTCTGAAGTTAATATCTGTTCTTATGCTCTGGCAAACCTCTAAAAATCTAGAAGTCAAGACAATCTTTGAACCGTTGTCTACTTGTGGAATCCCCAACTGGTCTAAGTCAATGGGTTTCCAGACATCATCAAGAATGAGAAGAAAGCTACTTAATTTCTCAAGCCTTGCATAAATCCGTCTCGCCAGTTTCTCCTCGCTTTCGCCAAATTTGATTTCCATAACCAATCTCTCAGCGATTTGCTTCTGGACCCTTCCCAATTCAAACTCTTTGGAAACTGTAACCCATATCACCTTATCAAAAGGCTGCGTATCAGCTTCTTTCCATAGCTTATTATTCAGCTCTCTGAGAAGTGTTGTTTTCCCCACTCCGCCCATACCCCAATCTTTTGAACCTTAGCGGTCATCAAACTGCTTAGAACTGTGTCTAACATCTCTGATGCTAATGTTTGACCAGGCATCGAGGGTCCAAGGATTCTTTCAACTATTTCAGATTTACCTTCCACAAAGAATCTGTCGAGAAGCACTACGCCTTGGTTCTCAAGCCTCTTGACTTCCTTAAGAATTACCACAAGCTTTTTTCCCAGCCTAAATTTCAAAAACAGAACACATGAAGCACGTCTTTCCTGCATTGAATTTGCTTCAAAGACAATCTCTTCCACATCTCTTAGCCATCTCCTCAGTTGCACGTTTAAGGAATTTCCTTTGGTTTCCAAGGTTGTGAGGTCTTTATTTATTTTGCTTTGAACTTCCATAAGGCCATCTAGCTCCTTCTTCAGAGTATTCATGTTTGACTTGAACCGGATGGTATGAATAGTCCGAGAATAGGTTGATCTGCACATACCACGTCCCATCTCAGTCAAAAAAGTACCCAAGGCTGCACCTAGACAATCCATGAGAGAGGGTTTCACAGAGAAATGAATGAAACAAAAAGGAAGGATTTTCACAAGAAAAGATGATCAAAAATATCCTCAAGATATACCTCTAAGAGACAACTAGACTTTACGTGGTCTCCTCAACAGCAAGACTTTGATGTTGATGGCTTAAGGTTCGTTTTAATTAATGATTATTTGGTACTTGAAAGTTTCACAGAAATTGCTTAGAAGACTTCTTCATTTCAGCCACTAGTAAGGCTTCTACTTGGTTATTACTTTATTTTTCTGAACTCTCTTATGGGTTTCTAATGGTTAAATACATAATTTTCAACTATCTTCCTGTCAAATACATTTTTTCTGACAAATCCCACATCATATGAAAACAAGACTTAAAACTACATGTGATGTACTTACAAATCATTGATCCAACTTCTACCAAAACGGTATCATACGAGTGGCATTAATTAGAAACAAAAGTGCAAATCTCATTCAGTCTTAGAAACCTAACTTTCTTATCGGTCCACATCAACTATAGTCCAAAATTAACACAAACACCTATCTTTATGCATTTTCAAGACCAAAATACGTAGAAGAAATACATACATATTTGCTCATTGACACTTTACCTGTAGCTTAGCTCCGTGAAATTGTGTATTAAGGAAAGTCTCTTTCAACGCATGTTCTTGATTTACCCATTATCAAATATCATCATCCTAAAACATACCTAAAGCAAACCCATCACTCAGATTCCATAAAGATTGAACCTTTAAAACCCTAAAACAGACGGAATCTAATAACAGAAACATCACAAAGTAGGGCTGGGTTCAGAAAGAACTGTTAATATCTTCTAATGGGTCTTTACATTTATGGGCCTTAAGTCCCAAACTTGATTAGCATATAATCTCTTTTTCAAAACCCGAGACGCCTTTTTCTTCTACCTCCTCCATTTTCTTTGTTCTACTCAAAGCTTTACATTTTCTCAACTACCAGCGGCGAAAATGGTGAGAGACATAACTTGTATCTTGAACCAACCTGCGCTTGTATAATTAACAAAGATCATGTTTATTTTTTTTTTGAGATTATAATGGTGGTTCTGTTTTAGGTTTTCAAGAGGTATGTGGAGATAGGAAGAGTGGCACTTGTTAACTACGGCAAAGATTATGGAAAGCTCGTCGTCATCGTCGACGTCGTTGACCAAAACAGAGTTAGTTTAAACTTTTATTTTATTTTTTATTCATGTGTCTAAAAGACAGTTTCTTTTATGAGTTTTGGTGCTATGTTTATGTCAGAATTAGCTGCAAGTTTGGTTTTTTATAGTTTATGATTCTTTTGTATTGTAACATAGTTTTGATTACTTGTATAGTTACACATTTGAGTACTTAATTGAGTCCGAAAGTTTTGATTTTTTTTCAATGTCAGATTAGCTGCAAGTTTGGTTTTATAGTTTATGAATCTTGTGTTATGTTTGTATGTGGTTACACATTAGAGTATTGTATCCTAATTTTTGATCTTTGTTTTTGGTTATATAGGCTTTAGTAGATGCACCTGATATTGGAGAGGATCCAAATGAATTTCAAGAGATTGTCTCTTACCGATATCGTCATTGAGATTAACCGAGTTCCGAAGAAGAAGGCTTTAATCGAAGCTATGGAAAAAGCTGGTTAGTGATTTTATTCGTCATAATTGTAATGTTTTTGTTAAGTAGTGTCTAAGTGTTTTGTTATCTAAAACCCGGAGAGTGTCTTTTGTAGATGTGAAGAACAAGTGGGAGAAAAGCTCGTGGGGAAGGAAGCTAATCGTGCAACAACGTAGGGCTAATCTTAACGATTTCGATAGGTTCAAAGTCATGTTGGCTAAAATCAAGGTCAGTGTTATGTTACATATTGCAAGGGAAACGAGATTATGTGATATTTTACTTGGTGATCTAAAAAATGTTTTGGTGGCTTTGGTTTGATCTAAAAAATGTTTTGGTGGCTTTGGTTTGCAGAGAGCTGGTGTTGTGAGGCAAGAGCTTGCTAAACTCAAGAAAGAGATCACTGCTTGATTTTAAATCTAAGATTATATGCAAATCTCTGACTTTGATTTTTGAAACTGTTAATTAGTGTTTTTTTTGCAAGTATCAACATCATTATCTGCCCAATTATTCAATGTTTGTTACTGACACTACTTTTCTACTTCCGAAAAAAATGAGCATTTGGGTTTTTTTTTGTTTATTAGGAGTCTTATTTTGAATATGATACAACATTTTACTCGAATATATATCTTGTATTATTTTGTCTCACCTATTCGTGTAATAAATATAATTAAGGATGAATTAAATATTTGGCCACGGAAGAATCGAATATTAGGTGGAAGGAGTATTTTTGTCTTTCTTTAGCTCTGACACAAGAGCCAATTTCCAATTTGACGAATATACCCTTATAACCTCGCTGAGAAAAGAGAACGCAGGGGACAAGCATACTATTTGTTGCAGAGAAAGAAGATTCATCAGATATATTGTAAGAAACAAAAATATTGTCAGTGTGTCAGTCACTTACATCATTAAATGCTCTGATTTGGGCAGAAGGATATTAAATACGGTGCTAATAATGTTATCCGCTAATAATATTATTAACGATAACAATTTAGTTAGCGCTAACCAAGTTGGTGGCGCTAATAATTTTGTTACCGTAAAAAAATAAAAATTGACTCATTAAAATTATGAGTGGATTTTTGCTAGATTAATGTTAGATTATGACTAAAAAAAATGTTAGATTATGACTAGATTTTTTCATAAACAAAAAAATATGATTGAATTTTTGCTACAATATTCTTTCATATTGAATAACTTATCATGGTAACATTAACATGACAATTTCACATATAAATAGTGAATAACTTGTTATGAAAGAATAAGGATTGTTACCGATAACATTTTAAATAATGCTAACAAAGTTGGTGACGCTAATAATTTTGTTACCGCTAATACGATATTTTTGTTCTTATAATGTAATTGTTAATACGATATTAAATCTTGGTTACTCAAATAAATAATATATTCTCTCTCAAATGGGTCGAACAAATCATTAGCCAACCATAACTTTTCGTTTTTGTGATAAACATTGACCCTTTTAAAAATACAAAAAATGTTAGCATGACAAATTATTCACCATACTTGTATGGTAAGATACAATATAAATGATAACACGATTTAATAACACGATAAAACGTGTAGCAAAATAGTTATCGGCTACTAGTTGCATATGGAGTTTTGTATCAATCAATTCATTAACAAACTAATGAATACAAAACATCCCTCAAATTACACGCTAACCAAGAATGTAACTGATATGGTTATGTGAAAATAACTAGTACAAAACATGTGAGAATAAATTTACAGTTTTTGTCAAAAATTCTTATAAAAATAACATTGTAGATTCACATATTGAAGTTATCCACAAACCAGTTTCTTCAAACATCTGCAATTATCAGCCAAAATAAATTTGTTAAAAGCTCAATAACGTCAAATTAAGATAACAAAATAGTTAATGGCTACAATTTAATATATACAATAATATTATTAATATGTATTAATAAGATTCAAAATACTTATAATGTGTATTATGTATATTATCCGCTAACATAAACTTTGGTTTGAAATCTTATGAATATTATCCGCTAACAGAATACACTATCTTACTAAAAATTGAAATCTCAAAATAACGGAGAAAACAACTAATAGCCTTATGCAATATGTTAAAACCTCATTATGGTAATATTAAAATAACAACAAATATATTGACTACAATGTAAAATATTCGATAATATTATTAATAGATATCAACAAAACTTCAATACTTAAACTATGAATTATGTATATTATTCGTTACATAAATAATTTTTATGTAAACACTAACTTACTAAAATATTGAAATCTAAATTTAGCGAATAAAACAACTAATGTTAGCCCCATTATTTGAAATTAACTATATATATATATGTTAAACCCACAAAATAAATAGATATAGTCGCTTTTGACAAAAAAAAATAGATATAGTCGTAGAATCGCAACTCAGTCACCTGATCACACAAAAAAACATCAAAAACCAATATTTAACACAAACACTTCTTATAAAGACAACAATCTTCAAAACACAAAGGGAGTGAAGTTAAAAAAACATACAAGAGTTGTTAGTTGTTGTTTCATATAACCATTTTCAAAGACAAGCTGAGAAACTTGCTTCTGCAATTTATTGTTCTCTTCCATCAAAAGCTTATTCATAACAGAAAGCTTCTTGTTCACACTCTGTAGCCTAGGTGCCTTTTTCCTCTGCTTATCTCTACACCTATATAATTCACAACAGAAGTCATAAAAGCTACACACAAAAAAGGAAAATTGATAGACATAAATTCCAAATCTAACACTTTTAAACCAAAATTAAACAGATTTCAGACAAAACCCTTTTGAAGAAGACATATGATTGTGTCGGAGAATTGAACCAAGGAACAAAAAACTACAACAAAAAAGGAGAAATTGATACATAGACACCAAATCTAGCACCTTTTAGAGATTTCAGACAAAACCCCTTGTGGATAAAGATATGAGATAGTGTCGGAAGATCTTTTTACCTTCGGTTTTCAACCAGACTTTGATCTGTTTAGGTTCGATGTTAGCCAAAAGGGGACACTCACGGATCAATTGTTGGCAACGGAGAGAACTAGGCTTAGGATAATTTGCGTAGACACGCTCTAAAACTCCAACTTGTTCAGAGGAAACTTTTTGGGTATAGAAAGAAGAAATTGATCTTATGGGATGAGAGAGACAAATATATTTTTAAAAATAAAAAATAAAATCGGTTGTGTCAATTTGTGTCAGTATAGCTTTGATTTCAAAAAATCAACACACGCGCTTATAGGGGCAAAAGAGTCTGATACATGGTGAATAGTAATTGCTACAGAGTCACTTTTTCATCACCTAATTATCGAATCTTCCATGTCCATCTAGTGATAATATCCTATATAATTAAAACGTTACATAGGAAATGAAACTCAACTTCTACTTGTAGCTTCAAAAGTTCTTACCAAGTACAATTTTTTTCATCAGTGTCATTGTCTGATGGAGAATCGAATCCAAGATTCCAGACACCTATATTAACTAACCGTGAAGACTTTGAGTTTAACCGTGAAGAGACCACCCCCCACAATCTGTGTAAGAGATAGTATATAAGTATGAAACAAATGTGATGTTAAAAGCCTACCTGCATGGGTGATAGCACAAAGTGAAACCTAGCTACAGGCACAGAGTAACTATGAGAAACGCTCCTATGTGCGCCGTGTACTCATACTCCTCGACCATTGCGTGCCCGTTTCTTTTCAACATTGTCTTGCTCGTGGAGACCATCTTTGTCGAAAAAACAAACCTGTAGAATTTTTTTTTGGAAGGTATAAACTCTTGTTCTAAGTTAAGATCGATTCAGTTAGGTTTAGATTAGTGATTGTGTGTTGTATTTTTCGAAGCTATAACTCTTGAGTGATTTAGTTAGCTTTAGATTAGTGATTGTGTGTTTATGAAACCCGACATGAACCCGAATAGATTCGAACATAACATAATTGTATTTGTAAATAACTCGAACGAATCTTATATCTTTTACCTCGAAAAACCCGAACTCGATTGAGCCTGACCTGAAAACCGAATGTCAAGGTTCCAATCCACTAATCAAAGTTCCCGATATCCGTTGGAAATTTATGAGGCATGCATCTATGAAAGACCATTATCGAAAACCAAAATAACTAATCAAACTTGCAAGCTTATTCAAAGAAAAAAACCCGCATTATGCATACCTCGATAAATGAAGGCGCGATCCATTTACTGAAATTCGCATGCCCATTAGATGAAGGTCCGCTTTAATGATTTTGTTTGTGATAAATTCTTATTTATATTATAGGATTTCTTATTTTATTCTTATTGTTTTCAATGTGGGATAAATATAATTTTTTAAAAGTTATATATGTGGGTTTGAATTCGTTGGACCTGAAATATAAGTTATAGATTTCGCCGAATAAAAATTATTCAAAAATATAAGGATTAAAACGCAGAAAATAAAAAATATCCTAAAAGTTCTCATATCGCGACACGTATGCGTTTTGTCTTCTCTTTTAATAGTATAGATAATTAAAAAGTTTCTGAAACGTTACATAGGAAATGAAACTCAACTTCTACTTGTAGCTTCAAAAGTTCTTACCAAGTTCAATCTTTTTCATCAATGTCCTTGTTTGATGGAGAATCGAATCCAAGATTCCAATCACCTATAAACACTCAAGTCAGATTATATACTAGTATTGCTATTTTAGCAATGATTTGGCAACGAATAATATACGAAACCGTAGCTAATTCGTTGCTAATTTAACAACGAATTTTAATTTTTTTTATAAAAAACAACTAATAAAAGAAAATTAAAATAAAATTATTAAAATTTAAATTTATTATTATTAAAATATAAAATTCAAAATACATTTAAAAAAAAAAAAAAAAAAAAAAAAAAAAAAAAAAAACTTATAGGAAAGATAACACAGTGTAAAAAAAAAAAAAATTTTAAAAAAAACTAAACTAGGAATCAAAATCATTAATCCCGTCCCAGTTTTTGATATGCGGCTTCAGCCTCGTCTAGACGAACCTCCGGTTCCAAATCAACCCCTAATCCACGTTCCCGCATCACATTAGCTAGGTTTGGATTATCCATCGCAATTATGGAGAATAGATCCGTCATCGTTTTGAAGCGGGCGTTTATATCTTGGAGTTCCTGTCGCAAGCGAGCATTCTCCACGGCATGATCCCAATGAGAAGGATGAGATTGCAATGATGAAGCTGCGGAAACGGTCTCGATAGAACCGACTCCGAGAGTGAGGTTATTCTTTTTCGAAGCGACCTACGTAGAATTAACATTATATATACATTAGTAAAAATAATATAAGAAAGTGATTAATTTTTATTAATTTTATAGAAGATAAATAAATAAGGTTAATAAATAAGGTTTTACCCATCATTTAAAATCCCTAATAATTATCTAACTTTTTAGCAATCAGATTGTGGATTTTATTATTCATGGAAGAGGTTTTGATGAGTGATGCCTATCCAACAACGTTTAAATTGATGGGTTATGAAATGCCCAATTATCAACACAGATTTAGAACGTAAATATCTCAAAACATTAAGTATTGTGGATTGGTTCGTTATTCGAAATTCAGAAAACATAAACAATACATAACAAGAAAATACCGAAACACACATAAGTTTTTAAGACCAAGGATAGGGGAAAAGAGACCCACTTTTTAGAGCTTCTTACTAATTTTCTCTGCGTATCTATCGAGTTTCAGGAGGGTGCTGAATTTAACAATGAAGATATCACAAGCAATATCAACACGAATAACACGACCGTCCAAAATTATACCGTCAAGTTGCAAAGCCTTGGGATATAAAATAAACCAAAATAAATTAGCAAATTAATTAATTCCAATTGTTTACAAGGAAAAATCAAAAATTATTACCTTTTCTGCTTCTTCAACAGAAGAAAAGGAGACATATGTAAAGCCGAGAGGGCTTTTATCTTTTCTAAACATCTGCATAATATGGATAGGTTGGCCAACTTCTTTCAAAAACTCTAGGCTGCGATTTAAACAACCAAGTATCGGGTCATGGAAAAAGTAACACTTATTTGGGAAATAAATTGCATGGTAATTAATTATACTTACACATCTGATTGTTTAGATTGGGGAGAGAGATTTCCAATGAAGACTGTTCTCGTGCACCCCGGAGTCGTTCCTGGTGGTCCTTCCTGAACATACGAAAAATTATTATACTAAATAAGTAATCATTTTGACTAGATTCTGTTTAGGCAAACCAATATGGCTAAATAATAAAACCATTATCTAAAACTTCTACTTCTTTTATTTACTTTTTCTTTAAACAAAAACAATTTTAGAATAATCAACAACAAAATAAAAAGATGGTATACACTTGATTGGGGATATATCATACCACAAAAGTGTATTCGGTCATCATATCGCTGAGACTATCCATGATCAAATCTGAATATCAAAAAAATACACTAGTCAAAATCTTGAGAATATCATAACAAAACAAATTAAACAGCTTATATAAAGATAATTATTTTTCTTTCTTTCTTATTTAAGAATATCTTATGTGTTGATATTTCTATGTCAAACCATCTTCACTTCTTATGGATATTAATATATTCTTGAGGAGAGGATTGTATAGAATACCTTTTTCCATTGGAGTTTTGGACCGGTAACCCTAAAAAGAAAAGCCAAAAAAACAAGCTTCGATATAAAATAATACATTTGATTGAATATAAAAAAATATAATAAAAAAAATCACATTTGATTGAATATACCTTCTCAAATCCTGAATCTTCCTTCAACAGGAGTTGCTCCACAAAATCTGGAATAAATATAATTGCTTTTATTTGGATGTTTTTTATTTAAAACAACCAATAAAGAAAAAAAAATTATTAAGAAGATATTATTTAATAAAGTTGCAAGGGAGTGTTGCGTCGCATACCATCCGGCAAAAGATCTGTGGCCTGAATATTTAAAAAAAAAAAAAAAAAAAAAAGTTTGTAAAAAAGTTTATCAAACAAGCAAATAAGAATAATAAAAAAAACTTGATTAGACATACCTTACTAACTTTTTCATCCATATTGTGTATGAATGTTACCAGGAAATCTGTAGAAAATTCACCACACAGACAACAAACAAAAAAGGTAAATATAATGTATATATAGAAACATTTCAGATGTTTTTTTTTATTCTACATGTCAATTAAAGAGAGGAGGATGGTGTCAAATATCAAAAAATAAAGATAACATTTTACGAACGACTTATTCAAGCGAAAACAAATTTAAATTATCTAAAAAACATCTGATAGGTTCAAATAATATTAACAACTTTTAAAAGAGGATTGTGTAGGATACCTGAGGGATCTGTGGTCTGAATATTCACAAGGAAAAAAAATAAAATAATGAGTTGGTAAAGAAGTTAGTAAGCAATTTCGTAAATATAAATTATATAAAAATAAAATTTGAGTAGTTATACTTTCTTATCCGCTTCTGGGTAGTGATTGAGAAGGAGTTTTTCATTCAGATCTGAAGAAAATTCAACAAAAACACAAAAGGAAAAAATCAAGAAAAACATTTTACAACTAAAGTTTTATAATCTAACGCACATCTTAAATATTGGTATGTGAATGTTAAACAATCTTAAAAAGAGAGGAGGATTAATTGTGTAGAATTACCTTTTTCCAAAGGATTTGTGGCCTACAAAAAAAACAAAACAAAACAAAAAAAAAACAAATCAAGTTAGTAAAAATTTGTAGAACAAACAAGAACATGCTTTCATCAAGGAAACAACCAAGAAGAAAATCACCATGGTGGAGGATTTTTCGTCCATTGATCCTTAATGAAGATGAAAAGGAGGAAAAAGAGAATAGGTTTTTTTTTACGAAGATAGAAAGATGTTTATATAGGTGAAAATTAGGTTTATTTTGGGTCATCATATTGGTTGGGCCGGCCCATATTCAATTCCATCAAAACAGTAAAATTTTAAACAAAATCATTCTTTGATCTTGCTCGTGGAGACCATTTTTGTCGGAATAAAGAGTTAAGTAGAAATCGAGACCTGCTCTTAGCAGAGTTCTTAAAAAGCTTAGAGACGAAGAAGAACTCTCCCCCTTGCAGGTTTTATCTTCACTCTTCAGATTTGAAGCTTCTCCACAATTTACAAAAAATACAACAATAGTCCTTATTTGCTTTCATCACTTCCTTTTTGACCCAAATAGTTTCATAAAATTGAATTATTAGAGCATCTCCAACCCTACTCTATTTTGGAGTACATCTTCATTTTGGAGAAAAAATTCTCTCCAACCCTACTCCATTTCCTACTCCAAAATGGAGAAAACCACTTTTCTACTCCATTTATGGAGAATTTTTAATCTCTACTCCATAATGGAGATGAACTATTTTAATTGCACAATAGTCCTTCAAAATTTATTTTTTTTTTTTTTTTCGGATTCCTTCAAAATTTATATTCATTTGTTTTGTTATTAATTTATGTTTTAAATCAAGTATTTGTTATTAGTTAAACTAAAAAATATGAAAATAATATTTTTTTTTTGCAAATAAATATTTAACTAATTTTAAAAATTCAAAATATAATAATAACACAAAATAAACATAAAAACTTGATTTTTAAAATACAAGAATAAGAAACCAAAACACACTAATAGAAATAATTGAATAATATCTATGTTTTATTTTATGATGTAATGTAGTTTTAATTACAAGGTTTTATTGAAATAATATTATAATTTCTATTAATTTTGTAGAAGATAAATAAATAAGGTTAGTTTTTAAATTATAGAAGTTGAAGACAATATTTGTAATTAATAAGAAAGTGAGAAAAAGAATATACTTAGAATATTCTTTTATGGAGTAAAAAATGGAGAAGAAAATTGAGAAATACATTGGAGTAAAATCCATCTCCATTTTGAAGATACTCTATTTTGGAGTAGAAAATGGAGAAATACATTGGAGATGATCTTACCTTTACAGTCTCAAATTTTTATTATTAAACCCATTTATAAAAACAGGGGAAAATTCAATTGTTGTATTGAACATTCTTATTCATAGGATACACTCTTAAGATTTCTTTTTATCTTCATTACACGTCCGGAAGCAAGAACTAACAAGACGACATTAAAGAAACATTACTGTCTGAAAATTTAACTATAGTTCTCTTTAAACTTCGAGATGCTTGATGACTGTCTGAACATCCTTGTCGCCTCTCCCGCTGAAGTTTAAGACCACTCTTGCTCCATCAGGTAACGTCGGACATAGCTTCTCAAGATGTGCCAATGCGTGCGATGTCTCCAACGCTGGTATTATTCCTTCTAGCCGCGACACTCTCTTGAACGCTACACTCGGAGACAAAACACAATGCAAGTTCTCAGAACAATGCGGAATAATAACATTTAGAGAAAGAAATAACAATGTGCCGAGTAAGTTACCTTCTAAGGCTTCTTCATCGGTTACGCTATAGTACTCAGCCCTTCCCATATCTTTTAAGAAACTATGCTCGGGTCCGACTCCAGGGTAGTCCAAGCTGATAAAACATGAACCAAAAGACCGCAAGTTAGAAGTAAGCGACATGAATCAAGACTCGAACAGAGAAGAGTCTCTTACCCGGCGCTGATGGAGTGTGGTTCTATGATTTGGCCATCATCATCTTGCAACAAGTAACTCATAGCTCCATGGAGTACACCGACATCTCCTTTTGTCAACGTTGCTGCGTGCTTACCGCTGTCCAATCCAAATCCAGCGGCTTCCACGCCTATCATCCGAACTTCTGTGTCATCGACAAACTCATGAAAGAGTCCCATAGCGTTTGAACCACCGCCAACACAAGCCACCAAAACATCAGGCTTTCCGCCCCATTTCTCCATCGCTTGTCTCCTTGTTTCTTTACCAATCACGGCGTGAAAGTCTCTGACCATCATAGGTTAAGGATGAGGACCCGCGACGGATCCCAATATGTAATGTGTTGTCTCCACATTTGTCACCCAATCCCTTATAGCTTCTGATGTAGCGTCTTTTAAAGTCGCTGTTCCAGAGTGGACTCCTCTTACCTACAATCACAACAATTTAGATAACAAGCTCAAAGGCATTGCGATTTCAGTGAATGTAATTAAGCATCACCTCGGCACCGAGAAGACGCATCCTAAACACATTAAGAGCTTGTCTCTCCATGTCTTGAGCACCCATGTAGATAATACACTCCAAACCGAAACGAGCACACACAGTAGCTGTGGCTACACCGTGTTGACCAGCACCTGTCTCGGCGATAATCCTCTTCTTCCCTATACGCTTGGCAAGAAGAGCCTGAGCCACGGCGTTGTTGATCTTGTGAGCACCGGTGTGGTTCAAGTCTTCTCTTTTGAAATATATGAGCGGTCCTTGGCCGTACGGTAATGCTCTGTGAGCCTCTCGGCAAAGTAAAGAGGACTTTCTCGACCTACATAGTCTTTTAATATCCCTGCTAATTCTCTCTACAGTTTCAACAAACACTCATTAGAACCATTGAATAAAGGCATCATCTTTTTGTTGTAAATATTCATTTCAAATTCGACAAAAAATCAAAACTTTCTGCCTTTCATGTCAATGATAACTCTTAAACTACAAAGCCCATAAAGCAAAAGTTCAAATTTCTACATTTCTACATAAGAACGCAGAAGCTCTAGATTTCATCAAGCAAAAGCATATGTTGGTGAAGCTAATTAAGAATATGAATGTCGTTTCTAGAGCAAATCACAACAGTTTCCTTAAGACCAATGTCTGAACCAGAAAACCCAACAAAAAGTTCGTTCCTTTTGTATCGATTCGACAAATCTAAGAGCAAGATCAAAACAAAACCGAGTCTAACTTACCTGAAAATCTTCATCGGTAGCTAGCGAATAGAAAGCCGTTTCGAGCTCAGAGAGGGCGTGCATAAGAGTCTCAGGGACATACTTCCCACCAAACTTCCCGAACCGACCAAATGAATCGGGTCGTTTCCACATGGTCGTATCAGATCCAGCTCCATTGGTCCTCTCCGCGTCCGCCATTAGAACAGCCTTGTCCTTGGCTATTGTGCAGGAGACGGAGAACGAAGGAGAAGAAGACCGTGAGCGAGACGACGGCAGAGGCGTGAAATTGAAGGGAGATTTCAGATGAGACAATCTGGGAGAAACTGAAACGGATGGTCTGAAAGTAGCAGCCGTGCCTGAGGTGGTCATTGCCTGCTTAGTCTGATAGTCTACTTCCACGGGTTTATGGTAAATCAGAAAACTCATTTTTGTAGTAAGAAAAGTAGCAACTGTGATAAACCCAGCCCCAGCCCTTAAATCAGCAAATGACAACAAGTATATTTAGTTGGTGAAAGTGAACATCATTCTAAAGACACTTTATCAAGAGAGTGTTAGATAAGATAGATAAATACAATCACCAGCGGGCGCAATTTGATAGATCAATCTTTTTCAAATTATACAGGGGAATTTCAGAGAACAAAAGGATACAAAACCTAGGAAGTTTAGTCTATGGTGACAGCCTTTCATAACCGTATGTAGAGAAACAGTAATACCTTTTGAATCAGCTGGAAACTGGCGAACAAAGCTCGACAAATCTGGACCCTCACCTTTTCCTTTGCACAGAGAGTAAACATTAAGGGTGAAATGACAAACAAATGCTACAAATTTTGTGGGCACTATTGTTAATTACCACTGGTCATGACTCTGCGCCCAGCCTTCTCTAGCTTTTTTCTCCTCATCTTCTTTCTTGAGAACTGGACAAGGAAACAAAGGGAAAATAAACGGTTAGTGTATTGCATAGAAGTTGAAGTGACTTATTAAACGGACAAAGCACAAAAACTATTGACTTGTTAATACCATAGACACATAAATAACATCCAACTTTGTTCATGCACAATTCCTAAGATCCAAAAATCACTTCCTCAAAGTCATAAACTGTGTGCAGCAAGGATCAATGAATCCAGAGAAATAGAATGGCGAGACATTTAAAAGGATAGGCAACTACTGTGGAATGTATTAGTAATCTGGAACACTTACGAGCAACATTGAGCTTCACACGCTCACGCCTTGCTTCAAGTTCAGCCATTTCCTGGATCAGTAAGAAACACAAACATATAAAAACCAGACACTAATCACACAAGCAAGCTCAACAACAACAACGCAAAAAACTCTCGTAAAAGAAGAGCTTTAACTTACCTCTGGAGTAGGAGCCCTCTTTCTCTGCCCATTAAGCCAACATATCCATTCAACTACACAACATTAACCAAATAAACAAAAACAATATTGATCTCTGTATATGCAACACATATCCTACATACATGTGCCTATGTTATAAATCCAAAAATTACCAGGAATAGAAGTTGGATCCTCTTCTCTTCTAAAGATAACCCATCTTTTCTCCTTCACTGTAAAATTAGAGAAACAACATTATCAAACAGCCATAACTTTGAATTTGCAAGCTTAGATCTCACATAATCGACATAAATCTTAACAAAATCAAAAATTAAAAGGAATTCGAAGAAACCAATACTCGCCGAGTCCGTCGATTTCCTCCATTCTAGAGAAGTACTTGTTACCGGTCTTATCTACTCCGATGAAACTCTTGCTACTGAACATTCCGGCGATTTTTGACCATAGCTTCGACATTAGCTAAGCTTCTCTTCCCAAATCTTCTTCGATCTCTTTCTTCTTCTCTTCTCAAAACTCTAACACAACAAAGCCCAGAAAATTGATACCCGATCGAAGGAGATTTGGGAATGAACCGGGTTCGGGTTCCGGGTAAAAAAATATTTATCAATTTTAGTTATATTAATTGTTGAATAATTTTTTTTTTTATATTATATTATTGATGAAAGATGAACCATACAAACCCGCTTGGAGCAATATATAGACCGAGTATATAAACTCCGGTAATATAAAGTCCAAGATTTTTCGGTAACATAAACTAACATCATAAACTTTTGAAAGACATAACCGAAAACACTTTTAGGAGACACAAGCCCGCAAATTCCTACTGAAGGAGCTAGAAAATCTCAGGAGACAGAAGCCCGCAGGTTCCTACTGAAGAAGCTAGAAACTTTCTCGGGAGACACTTAAACGAAGATCAATAGAAGCACAATCAATGAGAAAATTAAAACTACTGTTGAATAAAATTTAATGGCCATAAAATTTCAATTTATATTAGGTTTTTTATATTCAAATTTTTTGAGTTTTTTACAAATTTAATGGATTTTTAACATTGGATATGTAATCGATTGTTGTTAGTTTTTTAAATCGTTCTAACGATGACACATGTTTTATTTCCATGTTTAACTCACCGACTCTTTCTCGATTAGTATATATAGAATTATATCCGGTCCAAAAAATTTATGAGATCCAATCTTAAATTTCATTATATATCCAAAATAAAAAGAGGAATTCACAAAACTACACAATTTCAATCATTACTTCACAAAACTACTCCTACTTTAATGTTTTCACATATTTACACCCTTTTAAAAATTACCAAAATTAAAATATTTTCATTTGGGTTCGTTAATTAGTGTGTAGAATATAGTATTAAAGAGGTAGGATTGTGTAGGTAAGGTTTATTTGAAATTTAATTTTGAATGTTTAGGTGTAGTTTTGTGAAGTATTTTGGAAATAATGTAGTTTTGTGAAATGTAATTCTTTCTTTTTTTTATCTGTGAAATGTAATTCAAATGGTGTAGTTTTATAATTCTCCCAAATAAAAATGACTATTACATGATATGGGCTTTTGAAATGTGGGATAATTATTGTTAATTTTTTAGAATTGTTCTAGTGATGATACGTGTTACTTTCATTATTTGCTCAAGTAATGTTTTCTCAATTAGTATATATAATGATAAAATGACTTAGCTTGTACTAAAACATTGTCCCTGAGTGCGTTTTGAACCAATTTATGACGCTTTTAAACCATGTCTCTTAAAACATCCCCTAAAATTAAAATTTTCATTTGGATCGGACTCTGATACCATGTTAGGATTATGGGTTTCCAATTTAAAACCAATTGACAATAAGTGGAGGGGCATATCTTTATATATTAGTCTATAACCCTTTGAATTTCCGATGTGGATAATAATCCCTAATAGTCTCTAGGAATCGCCGTGACTTGCGGCTTGCGGTTAGGGTGAGTTTCGTTGTCTTTCAAATTCTTTTGGCCAACATATCTTTATGTGTTCTAGTTTCCTGCAACAAAGGAAACTATAAATTTTGTAAACTAAATTTTAAAAACCTCAAAAACTAAACTATCTATATGTTGATATTATAAAGAATATTATGTTATCTTTGGTCATAAGCTTTTAAGTCATTTTAGGTGTTCACCAATACATCTATTAAAAAAAGGGGAAAGAAAAAACCGATAACAATTATGATGAAGCGGAAGCAAGTAAAAGATAACTTGTTCGTATGAGGTTGTTTTGAATGATCAAAGATAATCAATACAAGAGTTTGAGTTTTAAAGAATACGCTTCTTCCAAAAGCTCAGGTTATAATAAGAAACCTCTTTTATTCAATTCAAAAATTAATGATCCTCTTTACAAGCAAGAGAGACTTATTTATAATAAAACAAGATACTAATCCTAATGAGAAATAGAAACATAACTTTTAAAAGAAAAAGGAAAACCGAAAGAAAAAAAAGTAAAAATCTCAAAAACAAAAGAAAAGTAAAATCCTTGCCAAACCACTTGATTATGGTGTTTGACAAGCAAAGGATGCGCTACATCAAATTAGGTCGATATAACATTAACTACTTGATTACGGTGGGCAGGTATCCGTTACCCACTAGAACAAATCCTTATAAAACTTTTCTTGGAGAATACCTACCCATTAAAAACCTGTTACTTTTTATGGTAGTCCCAAGTTTGATAATAACGACAGGTCCAGGATACCCATCGAGGTTTTTCCCATCATTTAACATCCCTAATAATTATCTAACTTTTTAGCAATCAGATTGTGGATTTTATTATTCATGGAAGAGGTTTTGAAGAGTGATGTCTATCCAACAACGTTTAAATTGATGGGTAATGAAATGCCCAATTATCAACACAGATTTAGAACGTAATTATCTCAAAACATTAAGTATTGCGGATTGGTTCGTTATTAGAAATTCAGAAAACATCAACAATACATAACAAGAAAATACCGAAACACACATAAGTTTTTAAGACCAAGGATAGGAGAAAAGAGACCCACTTTTTAGAGCTTCTTACTTATTTCTATCGCGTTGCAGGAGGGCGCTGAAGTTAACAATGAAGATATCAGAAGCAATAAGAACACGAAGAACACGACCGTCCAAAATTATACCGTCAAGTTGCAAAGCCTTGGGATATAAAATAAACCAAAATAAATTAGCAAATTAATTAATTCCAATTGTTTACAAGGAAAAATAAATTATTACCTTTTCTGATTCTTCAACAGAAGAAAAGGAGACATATATATAGCCGCGAGGGCTTTTATCTTTTCTAAAGATCTGCATAATATGGAGAGGTTGGCCAACTTCTTTCAAAAACTCTAGGCTGCGATTTAAACAACCAAGTATCGGGTCATGGAAAAAGTAACACTAGTCGGGAAATAAATTTGCATGGTAATTATACATACTTACCACCCATCAGATAGTTTATATTGGGGAGATAGATTTCCAATGTAGACTGTTCTCGTGCACCCCGGAGTCGATCCTGGTGGCCCCTGAACATACGAAAAATTATTATACTAAATAAGTAATAATTTTGACTAGATTCTGTTTGGGCAAACCAATATGGCTAAATAATAAAACCATTATCTAAAACTTCTATTTCTTTTATTTACTTTTTCTTTAAACAAAAACCAATTTTAGAATAATCAACAACAAAATAAAAAGATAGTATACACTTGAATGGGGATATATCATACCGCAAAAGTGAATTCGTCCATCATATGGCCGAGTCTCTTAATGATCAATTCTGAATATCAAAAAAATTAAACAGCTTATATAAAGATAATTATTTTTTTTTCTTTCTTATTTAAGAATATCTTATGTGTTGATATTTATATGTCAAACCATCTTCACTTCTTATGGATATTAATATATTCTTGAGGAGAGGATTGTATAGAATACCTTTTTCCATTGGAGTTTTGGACAGGTAACCCTAAAAAGAAAAGCCAAAAAAACAAGCTTCGATATAAAATAATACATTTGATTGAATATAAAAAAAAAATAGAATAAAAAAATCACATTTGATTGAATATACCTTCTCAAATCCTGAATCTTCCTTCAACAGGAGTTGCTCCACAAAATCTGGAATAAATATAATTCCTTTTATTTGGATGTTTTTTATTTAAAACAACCAATAGAGAAAAAAAATTTATTAAGAAGATATTATTTAATAAAGTTGCAAGGGAGTGTTGCGTCGCATACCATCCGGCAAAAGATCTGTGGCCTGAATATTTTTTAAAAAAAAACAAACAAACAAATAAACAAAAGTTTGTGTAAAAAAGTTTATCAAATAAGAATAATAAAAAAAAACTTGATTAGACATACCTTACTGACTTTTTCATCAATAATGTGTAGGAATGTTACCAGGAAATCTAAAGAAATCTAAAGGTAAATATAATGTATATATAGAAACATTTCAGATGTTTTTTTTTTTATTCTACAGGTCAAATAGTTGTCTGTAATTTATAACATTATTTGAGGTAAAAATAGTTGTCTGTTTTTGTTAAGAAGATAAGTTATATAAACTCACGAAAGGTCTTAAACGGATAGGTTAAAGAGTCTTTTAAAAACATCAGCAAACAAAGACGAGTATATAAACTATATATTCATGATTTTTAGATGGACATGTGCATTTGGTTGGGTCAGCACAAAAAAGTAAATATTTGAGAATAGCACTATGATTGAAAAACAAATATCAAAAAATAAATTTAAATTATTTAAAAAACATCTGATAAGTTCAAATAATCTTAACAACTTTTAAAAGAGGATTGTGTAGGATACCTGAGGGATCTGTGGTCTGAATATTCACAAGGAAAAATAAATAAATAAAGAGTTGTTAAAGAAGTTAGTAAGCAATTTCGTATATATAAATATATAAAAATAAAATTTGAGTAGTTATACTTTCTTATCAGCTACTGGGCAGTGATTGAGAAGGAGTTTTTCATGCAGATCTGAAGAAAATTCAACAAAAACACAAAAGGAAAAACTCAAGAAAACGTTTTACAACTAAATAATTTGGGTGAGAAGATAAGTTTTATAATCTAAAGCACATCATCTTAAATATTGGTATGTGAATGTTAAACAATCTTAAAAAGAGAGGATGATTAATCGTGTAGAATACCTTTTTCCAAAGGATTTGTGGCCTACAGAAAAACAAAACAAAACAAAAAACAAATCAAGTTAGTAAAAATTTGTAGAATAAACAAGAACATGCTTTCATCAAGGAAACAACAAAGAAGAAAATTACTATGGTGGAGGATTTTTCGTCCATTACTGAAGATGAAAAGGGGAAAAAGAGAATAGGTTTTTTTTTATGAAGATAGAAAGAAGGCGACGTTAGGAGGAGGATGTTTATATAGGTGAAAATTAGGGTTTATTTTTGAGGAATTCACAAAATTACAACTTTTATCCTTTCATTCACAAAACTACACCTAATTTAATATTTTTACATAATTACACCTTTTAAAATTTTAATATTAAGGGGATAAAAATTATGTGGGTAGGGTTTATTTGGATTTAATTTTGAGTGTTTAGGTATAGTTTTGTGAAGTATTTTTGAAATGGTGTAATTTTGTGAAATGTAATTCAAATGTTGTAGTTTTGTAATTCTCCCTTTATATTTTTTGGGTGATCAAATCCTTAGTAAAGTAAGCACATAGACCTTACTTTACTTTATGTTTATGCACGGTTACATCTTTATGGAGGGAGCAGGAGCTTTTGAAGTTGCAGCAAGACAACACTTAGACGACCAATCAAGTCAAGAAAACCGTTCAAGGGGTAAAATTAATATAACCACTCATGCTTTTCTAATATTCGAAACATTACTCTGTGAAACGCCAACTTATCAACTCAGTGTAATTTTTGAACCCTACCAGCCAGTGTTAATATTTTTTTTGTTGGTATGTGTTGCAGGCCAGTGATTGCGACTCAATTGCTTTTGGTGGACTAAGTGATTCGTGCAGGACGAAATATGAGGAAGCCTACTGCTGCTTGAGGTCCTTTGCTTTTTTCTTGTTTCTAAGACCATCTCCAATGGAGAAATTGGACTTAATTTCTTAATCAATTTTTTAATACTATTTTATCAAAACTTTATACTTTTAAAAACTTTTTTTGGTATTTATTGTTATTGCAATCCAATGATGGATCTTAAGTTAGAGATCTTAATAAAACATTAAAAAAAAATTATTTCAAATTATTATAATCTAATTATTTCCCAAACATATGATTTCGTACTAGGAAAATAATTCGTATTCAGTACCTTCTCGGCAACTGAAATCTCTTGATCATGTTCAAGCTTTCCTAAGCTTAAGAAGCACTTACCGATTGTCCGAACTATATTCTTTACTAGGTGCTCAGAACACATGTTTACCATCTTCAAGCATTCTTGGTTACCTGTATGAGCAACAAGCACAAATTAGAAATCCACAAATTTAATTATAAAAAAAGGTAAATACGGAAAGACATTATCACCGCAAGCCTTTGTGCTAGCTTTAACACCGCACACATCAATACTCTCCACCAACCCAGGTGAATCAACAGGTGATGCCAAAGACAAAGACAAAGAAGAGGAAGAAGAGATCGAGGACCTGAAGCCGAGACTGAGAGCTTGATTAAGACGTTGGTGGAGAGTATTGATGTGTGCGGTGGTGTTTCCTCCTTTTGGCGACGCCATATGTGTCGCCGTTTCGCCGGAGTTTCTTCTCCGATGAGATTTGCCGACGGATTAATATCAACGGAGAAAGATCGAGAGACAACTTCGTCTTTGATTTTGATTAGCTCCTTCGTTAAACAGACAACACCGACTTTGATTAGCTCCTTCTCACGCCATCGTCCCTCCGACGATTTTACATCGGAATTTGACCGGAAAAGACGAATCGCCTTCGTCGTCGTCGAAGCGGCGGAGCGAACGAAGAAGGTTTTTGTCAAAACAAAAGAAGAAAAAAAACAAAAAAAAACAAAAAAACGGAACCAGTCACAAAACGCCACGTGTCGGATCTTAGTTGATCTTAAAAAGCTTAACTAAGATCGGTTCTTGTATTTAAACTTTAATTTTGGGCCTAAATACATAAATTATACATCTAAGATCACTCTTAGAAACCCCATTGTACATGCTCTAAGCATCTTTGTCTTGATCTCAGTCTCACCCATGAGAAGCATGATCCACCTCCTCTCTTCTTCTTCTCTTCTCTTTCTTCTTCTTCACATATCTCATGCTTCTCTTCTCTTTCTTCTTCTTCACATAACTCAATCTTAGTAACTTGACTTATATTAGTAATCTTCTTGACATACAATATATTGAACCTACAATTTATATATTTTCTTATAACCCCCCAAAGTTTTATAAGTCATTTGGATAATAAATACTTTACATTTTTGTTATAATATGTGTATTTTAGAGTTTCAAGTCCATAGACCATAACCATATTGAATACTAATGGGGGTAGTCACGTGTGTTTGGAGACAAGATCAAGAAATGGGGTCTATTTAAAAGATTTTCACCCACAAATTATTATAGCATATCTGATTATACGTTTTTGTGTTTCTATAATTGACACTCATGCATGTATGGCCGGTCATACTATTATGAAAGAATCTTCATTTTCAAATGTATCATGTAACATATATATAACGTATCATTGTCTCTTTCTATGATTAAAAAATTTATATTTTTGTCTTATCTTGCGAAGAACCTCATTATTGATGCACGAACAGTTGCAATTTTTTTTATGCAATCATTATTTTTTTTCGTACCCTATTTAATGGACTTCATGCTAGCGCGAATTATTGTTACAAATACTTCAATGACTAGGAATTAACCCGTGATTCACCACGGGTTTATGTTTTCTATATGATTTTATATATTTAATTTAGAAATTTTGAATATTATTTTATCTTCATTTTTTAAACAAAATAGGATCAATTAATATGGTTGAAATGAGAATTTTTTTAATTACTATTTAATATTTTTATTATATATTTTGTATAGCAAAATTTTAATATAATTTGTAAGTTGATTAGACCAAATTATTATAATTTATTATTTATTTGGGAAAAATCGGGATTCAAAATACAAACCGAAACCTAATCGAAATACACAAATCGAATTATACAATTTACCCAAATTTATTTAAAATTATAATTATTTTGATTATATATATATAATTCTTGTAAACATATTTTGAATATGTAATATAAGATTTAAATTTTAATATAATTGCAATTTCTTCTGTTTTTTCGAATCGAACCGGAAACCGAACCCGTTTACGGACTATTTTTTTTACTGTTTGATATTTTTAACAAAAATATGTTTCAACTCGTTTTAGAATTCTTAATAAAATTAATTAAACTCCTTTTTATTTTGTGTGTTATTTTTGTTAAAAATAATGTTATGGTTTTTTAAAAAACTCTTTCTAATGGTATTTTGATTTAAATAAAATTTTAATGGTATTTTTTTATAAAAAACTATGTAATAGTGTATTTATGTGAATATCATATATCATATTTTGTTTTCCAAATGATTTTTACATAATTTCCTTAATATTTTTGAGTTTATTTTTGGAGAGGATTGTAATATTTCCTTATTTGATTGTTCGTAATTAAATGTTCAAAATTATTTCCTTATAAACTCAATGGCATAATGTGTAATATTGAGTAATTTTTTGGACATATTCAAATTAGTACTCCAAAAATAATAATATAGATTATAGTTGATTTTATTGTTTACTACTTTGGTATTCTAAATTAATATATTACATAATGGTCGTCGCATGAAGTATTTATATTTGATAGATTGAGAATATTATAGATTTATAATAATAATAATACATCATTACATCATATGATAAATTGAATTGAACTTATTGCATCATATTTCCCCCCTAAATTGTTTCTAGAATTATCATAAGCTATTATCCCATCATAGTTTTTTTTGGGTAAACTAAATAAGTTTTTTTTATAAATTCTAAATTATATATTTGATGACTAAAATCAAGAACTAAAGAATTTATTGTTATATAAAAAAGGATTTATTTACCTCTTGTTGACTTTCGATTATGAGATTGAAATCCACTAACGAATCATCAGCATCCACGTGTCGGTTTATTGACTTTTCCATTATCGGTGGCGTCTTCGCCGGATTTGGACTACCAGAGCTAACATCCATCGGCGTACTCTGTACACCCACATCTTTTTTTATCCCCACAACTTTCTTTTCTTCTACAAAAACCCCAAAACAATTTCTTTCGTCAGACAAACCCAATTTACAAAAAAAAAGAATAATTTCAAGAAAAACCAAGCTAGAAATTAATTCAATCACCTTTAAGAAGAACAAGATCAAGAGCATAATAAAAAGATTTGTGTTGAATAACTCTAACATCAGGATTATGATTATTATTATTATTATTATAATTAAAAGATTTGTGTTGATAAATGTTGATCAATAGATGATTAGTACTATGAAATGAAGAAGAGAAGACATGGTGGTTAAGTTTCTGAAAGATCTTGCACTTAATGTTTTTGAAGACAAACACTCCATTGGTATATGTCCAGATAATGGATTGTATATATTACTTCTCTACTTCGTTCCACTTGTGTTGGTGAAGGAAGGAGAATAGGCAATTACAAAGCAGCTATAAAATAGATTTGTTTTTAAACAAAAAGAATTGTTTTAAAAATAAAAAATAATTGTTTTGTTACCTTATCTTTTGGAAATTATATTGGGTAATTAGTGCTGGATATATTTTAAAAAGTTTAATGAATTTGACTGCTTTGCGAATATACAGTATAGCATTTTTGTTTTCTTGGGTGTAATCCATTTTCAATCTCATCTTTTCAATGTTTTGTGGTCACTTATGTCATTGTATGTAATATATAACAATTGAATTAGCCTAACTTAAAACTAACTGATTGAATTATTACCTAAATAATATCGCGAAATGCAAAAGAAATTAGCGAAGTGCGTTTATTGGCCACATCAAATAATATTTGATAACCAACACATGTCGTTTCACCAAATATAATAACCATTCACATCAAGTGGTTATAAAGTAAGTTTAAAATTAGCTTCAAAGAAAACAACATATTAATACTCAGTTATCAAACACTAATTATCTAGTTAATTATAAGACTGAGAAAGCGTGAGAAAGAGTGAGACTACACTGGGTTGAGGCTGGCGGCTGCAAAATAGTAGTGGACAAACACCAGGCCAGAGCCCAAGTCAACGTCCAACTCATTGCTGCAGTAGACCTCGCGCCTGTAAAAGCCGATGCATTTGCGCAATCGCAGCCTTGAAACTCAACTGATGCCCAGATTGTAACTCAAAACAAAGCACAAAAATTGATAGATGTTAATTCAAAACTGTAATTTTTTAATTTATTTTAAAATTAAAATAAATCTCACCCTATCAATAGAACAAGTGGAACGGGTAATGCCATGGATACTGCCGAACAAAGGAATCATCTCATTACGGTCTACGATTTTGACCGTGTTGATTCGGTAAAACCCGGGCCTCTCAACCGGAATCCGGTTGGCAACGGAAAGGGGAAAGCGAGCTTCAAGGTTTCCTTCATGGACGGGAGGCCATACACAATCCTTTTCAAAATTGATTAAGATAATTGAAATGAAAAGACTCAAAAACCGTTTTTTGGAATTTAATTTGGTAAAAAGATGTTTGAGTTTTGTATTCCTTATGGAAAGAACAAAAAACCCATCTACTAATTATTTAGTGCGGTCGAAATATTTGATTTTAAATGTAAAAGGAGGAGAACAAAATTTGTGCAAAAATCATAATTTTGAAACACTAATTAGGGACTATTTATAATTTTTTGAATCAAAAGCTCGTAATTTTTAATCTTTATGTCATAGATAAGCTAAACTAATCAATTATCTTTAAACATGGCAAATCGAAACATAAATTAAAATTACAAAGGCTCGGGGACAAAGTTGATTATTATCTAACTTATGATGTTCATTCAATCAAACAATGTTATTTGATGTGTCTTACATTAATATAGATTAATCCATTTTACAACAAAACTTGCTCTAGTGTAAGAGGATGGTTGCACAAAATGACAAATCGAAGATTTTGTAAGATAATAAGGTTTCGTAGCTCAGTTGGTTAGAGAATTGGTCTTATGAGCCGAAGGTTACGGTTTCAGCTTCAGCAGCTGCTAAGAACACTTGTTCCAACTCTGTCACTGTGAGGCAACGGGTGCGTTGCTCTACGATTCTGTCTAGTGCCTGATCATAGAGCATATGTTCTTCCAACCTGAAAGCCATTTTCTAGAAACAATGAGCAATCAGTGGCCTGCAATCAGTGTTAAGCAATGAGCAATCAGTGTTAAGCAATGAACAATTAGTGTTCAACTCCATCAAAACAATAATTTTTTAGAGAATATTTAGGTTGGCCCATAATCGTTTCTGGATAAAGTTTTGAGTTTGTGGGTTGTAGACTTGCAGTGTTAGTGGACTTAAAGACCTGATTTTGTATTTCAAAACTGAATTTGAAATTTGAACGAATAAGAATAGATGACAAAAAAATAGTTGGTCCCTTATTTTGGGCTTAGAACTCTCTTTCTTATTACGAGATTTTGCTTTTAATGAGAATACTAGGAATTTTGATTTTTTAAATATATTATTCATTTATTATGCTAATTTAAGATATTTTATGTTATATTTGAGTTTTTTGTTTTGAATTTTTTGTTTTGGACTTTTATGAATTTTTAATAATGTGGGACCAAAAATGCTCAGGTGATGACACATGTAATTTTAGAACGATTTTTTTCTCTCCGTCTTCTGTATTCATAATATAAAATAAGATAGTATTTAAACCAAACATTTTTATGGATATTTTAAAACCCAATTATTCCTAAGACATTATTTGTGAAGTGATTTTTGTGGAAAATCCTACGTGTCATCACCACAATTAGTTTCAGCAAATAAATGGTGACATGGCAGAAACACTTAATATAAACCAATCAAAACTCTCTTTTAAAAATATCTTTTTAGAAAATTACACAAATTACACTAGAAGACCTTATTGGACTCAATCCTAAATGTGTGTACCTTATAGTTTTCTAACCTAATTTTCGAAGGTCAAGGTTAACTAAACGTGTGTACACCTTTCTCTCGTTCGATTAATCACTCCACTTCTTTCAAAATATGAGTTTGCTAAAAGAGCAATCAAAGAATATATGGGAGATAAAAAAAATTACAACACTCATTTTTCCTTTAGCGAATATCTTATGTCATAAAAAAACAAAGATAACACTTTGTTAATGTACATGAAGTTGATTAAAAAAATATGTCGCATAATGTATAACTTAGTTCTACTCTTATTTATTTAGTGAGAAAAAATATAATTATAGTTTTGTTTTACCATTTTTCACACAGTTTCAATACTGAAAAATGGAAACGACACATGACAAAAGTCATAAAACGTGTTTATCTAAATATAAAATTAGGTAACGTTTAATTTAAATACGATGTTCCAGAAATTTAATTTTAGGAAACTTGATTTTAGGAATTTAGAAAACTTTAAATACGAGATTTCTATGAAACTTGATTTTTTAGAAAATTATTAAATCGATGATTTTGAGCAAAGAAAAAGATTTCTCAAGTTTAATGTTGAATATTAATTTCTTTTACTTGCTCAAGATAGTTTAAGGTCCGGGTCTCTAAGTTTTAATATCGAATCCTCGATACAAGAATCTGAATTCTATACAAAATCTGAATGAAGTTAAACTAAAGAATGAAAATGGAGCGTTATACGTAAAAAAAAATTTGTTTGGATTGTCCACGATACGAAAGTCTCGAGATAATAGTTGTGATTCATCAATCATGTTTATAGTGACATAGTTCCGAATAGACTATTTCACGACAAAAATGTTACACTTTAAAACTAAATATAATTTAATAAATAAAAAATAGTACAAATTTTATAATCAAGCAAAAAGTAAATTAAAATATAAATATTATTATATTAAAAATTAAAAATAATTATCCACCTCTACGTAAAACTCTATTATTTTCAAAATTTATTCATAGCGCGAGAAGTCACCTAGTTTTAATAAAACCCACAGTTTTTAAAAAGCTTAGAGAGGAAGAAGAACTCTCTCCTTGCAGATTTTATCTTCAGTCTTCAGATTTGAAGCTTCTCCGCAGTTTACAAAAATTACAACAACAGTCCCTATTTGCTTTCATCACTTTCTATTTGATCCAAATAGTTTCATAAAAATGAATTATTACCTGTACAGTCTCAAATATTTATAATTAAACCCATTTACAAAAACGGGAAAATTCAATTGTTGTATTGAACATTCTTATTCATAGGATACACTCTTAAGAAATTTTTTTTATCTTCATTACACGTCCGGAAGCAAGAACTAACAAGACGACATTAAAGAAACATTACTGTCTGAAAATTTAACTATAGTTCTCTTTAAACTTCGAGATGCTTGATGACTGTCTGAACATCCTTGTCGCCTCTCCCGCTGAAGTTTAAGACCACTCTTGCTCCATCAGGTAACGTCGGACATAGCTTCTCAAGATGTGCCAATGCGTGCGATGTCTCCAACGCTGGTATTATTCCTTCTAGCCGCGACACTCTCTTGAACGCTACACTCGGAGACAAAACACAATGCAAGTTCTCAGAACAATGTGGAATAATAACATTTAGAGAAAGAAATAACAATGTGCCGAGTAAGTTACCTTCTAAGGCTTCTTCATCGGTTACGCTATAGTACTCAGCCCTTCCCATATCTTTTAAGAAACTATGCTCGGGTCCGACTCCAGGGTAGTCCAAGCTGATAAAACATGAACCAAAAGACCGCAAGTTAGAAGTAAGCGACATGAATCAAGACTCGAACAGAGAAGAGTCTCTTACCCGGCGCTGATGGAGTGTGGTTCTATGATTTGGCCATCATCATCTTGCAACAAGTAACTCATAGCTCCATGGAGTACACCGACATCTCCTTTTGTCAACGTTGCAGCGTGTTTGCCACTGTCCAATCCAAATCCAGCGGCTTCCACGCCTATCATTCGAACTTCCGTGTCATCAACAAACTCATGAAAGAGTCCCATAGCGTTTGAACCACCGCCAACACAAGCCACCAAAACATCAGGCTTTCCGCCCCATTTCTCCATCGCTTGTCTCCTTGTTTCTTTACCAATCACGGCGTGAAAGTCTCTGACCATCATAGGGTAAGGATGAGGACCCGCGACGGATCCCAATATGTAATGTGTTGTCTCCACATTTGTCACCCAATCCCTTATAGCTTCTGATGTCGCGTCTTTTAAAGTCGCTGTTCCAGAGTGGACTCCTCTAACCTGGAATCACAATAATTTAGATAACGGGCTCAAAAGCATTGTTATTTCAATGAATGTAATTAAGCATCACCTCGGCACCGAGAAGACGCATCCTAAACACATTAAGAGCTTGTCTCTCCATGTCTTGAGCACCCATGTAGATAATACACTCCAAACCGAAACGAGCACACACAGTAGCTGTGGCTACACCGTGTTGACCAGCACCTGTCTCGGCGATAATCCTCTTCTTCCCTAAACGCTTGGCAAGAAGAGCCTGAGCCACGGCGTTGTTGATCTTGTGAGCACCGGTGTGGTTCAAGTCTTCTCTTTTGAAATATATGAGCGGTCCTTGGCCGTTTTCTCTACGGTAATGCTCTGTGAGCCTCTCGGCAAAGTAAAGAGGACTTTCTCGACCTACATAGTCTTTTAATATCCCTGCTAATTCTCTCTACAGTTTCAACAAACACTCATTAGAACCATTGAATAAAGGCATCATCTTTTTGTTGTAAATATTCATTTCAAATTCGACAAAAAATCAAAACTTTCTGCCTTTCATGTCAATGATAACTCTTAAACTACAAAGCCCATAAAGCAAAAGTTCAAATTTCTACATTTCTACATAAGAACGCAGAAGCTCTAGATTTCATCAAGCAAAAGCATATGTTGGTGAAGCTAATTAAGAATATGAATGTCGTTTCTAGAGCAAATCACAACAGGTTCCTTAAGACCAATGTCTGAACCAGAAAACCCAACAAAAAGTTCGTTCCTTTTGTATCGATTCGACAAATCTAAGAGCAAGATCAAAACAAAACCGAGTCTAACTTACCTGAAAATCTTCATCGGTAGCTAGCGAATAGAAAGCCGTTTCGAGCTCAGAGAGGGCGTGCATAAGAGTCTCAGGGACATACTTCCCACCAAACTTCCCGAACCGACCAAATGAATCGGGTCGTTTCCACATGGTCGTATCAGATCCAGCTCCATTGGTCCTCTCCGCGTCCGCCATTAGAACAGCCTTGTCCTTGGCTATTGTGCAGGAGACGGAGAACGAAGGAGAAGAAGACCGTGAGCGAGACGACGGCAGAGGCGTGAAATTGAAGGGAGATTTCAGATGAGACAATCTGGGAGAAACTGAAACGGATGGTCTGAAAGTAGCAGCCGTGCCTGAGGTGGTCATTGCCTGCTTCTTTCAAAAACAAGAATTATTTTGCTGACAAATGTATAATTTTTAAGTGTGGGCTTTTTTATAGATTCGTAAAAACAATTACTTTTTTTAAACCATAATTTCAATATTATTATAGAAGGAAATTAGTATATCTATAACTTTTTGGCTAATTAAAAAAAAAAAAAAAGAGGGAGGTTGGTGAGATGGAAGGTGTACATTTTTGGGGGTTGGATGTGTTTATCACATGTTTTAATTACTTTTGAAAACACATAATATAATACTATGCTTTATGATTAGTCTTGGCTCTGTTTTTGTGTGTGTTGGGCACAATACACTCGCTCTTTATTGCATTACACTAATGTAAGAAACAAACTCTCTAAAGAAAACAAAGCATCAATGGATAGTTTCTCGTTTTTGTCTCTTCTATAACTCTTCAAGAACAATGGTGAAAGGCCACAAATTTAAGATCCTGAAAAGCTCTCTGGTCTCTAATTCATCTGTAAGACTCAAACAAATTGGTTTGGTTGGTTTGCAAATTTTGGTGAACTGTGTAGGATGTAGCCTAGGATGGTGGCTGCCATGTCCCAGGCCTAAATGATGACCCAGACCCTGATGGCTCTGTTGTCCTGCATCATCATCATCAAGATTAGTTTGGATTTAAGCATATCAAAGACAATACATTAGTTCATGGTCAGAGACATATTCAGCTTTGTAATGATAAAAAAAGGAAATTTGCATATTTCTTATCCATGAGTCTAAATGCGTAGCGTAAAACTGTAAAGGTGGCTAGACTTACTTTGGTTCGGGTGGTCTTGCAGCAACTATCTCGGGTTCCTGCTCTTTGACCCTGTAAAAGCAACATGAGAACATTTGGTTATGGCAGTCATGTGACAAATGCTGTGTTTGCATCCGGGAAAATATAGTATGTAGCGAGATTTAACACAAGATATGATTGGTGTGGAGATAATATAAATCATGATGATGATTCACCTTGATTCATCTGCTTCTTTACTAGCTTCTTCTGGTTTATCACCTAAGAACATTGACAAAAGAGACAAACTTAGTCTGATAGTCTACTTCCACGGGTTTATGGTAAATCAGAAAACTCATTTTTGTAGTAAGAAAAGTAGCAACTGTGATAAACCCAGCCCCAGCCCTTAAATCAGCAAATGACAACAAGTATATTTAGTTGGTGAAAGTGAACATCATTCTAAAGACACTTTATCAAGAGAGTGTTAGATAAGATAGATAAATACAATCACCAGCGGGCGCAATTTGATAGATCAATCTTTTTCAAATTATACAGGGGAATTTCAGAGAACAAAAGGATACAAAACCTAGGAAGTTTAGTCTATGGTGACAGCCTTTCATAACCGTATGTAGAGAAACAGTAATACCTTTTGAATCAGCTGGAAACTGGCGAACAAAGCTCGACAAATCTGGACCCTCACCTTTTCCTTTGCACAGAGAGTAAACATTAAGGGTGAAATGACAAACAAATGCTACAAATTTTGTGGGCACTATTGTTAATTACCACTGGTCATGACTCTGCGCCCAGAGCCTTCTCTAGCTTTTTTCTCCTCCTCTTCTTTCTTGAGAACTGGACAAGGAATCAAAGGGAAAATAAACGGTTAGTGTATTGCATAGAAGTTGAAGTGACTTATTAAACGGACAAAGCACAAAAACTATTGACTTGTTAATACCATAGACACATAAATAACATCCAACTTTGTTCATGCACAATTCCTAAGATCCAAAAATCACTTCCTCAAAGTCATAAACTGTGTGCAGCAAGGATCAATGAATCCAGAGAAATAGAATGGCGAGACATTTAAAAGGATAGGCAACTACTGTGGAATGTATTAGTAATCTGGAACACTTACGAGCAACATTGAGCTTCACACGCTCACGCCTTGCTTCAAGTTCAGCCATTTCCTGGATCAGTAAGAAACACAAACATATAAAAACCAGACACTAATCACACAAGCAAGCTCAACAACAACAACGCAAAAAACTCTCGTAAAAGAAGAGCTTTAACTTACCTCTGGAGTAGGAGCCCTCTTTCTCTGCCCATTAAGCCAACATATCCATTCAACTACACAACATTAACCAAATAAACAAAAACAATATTGATCTCTGTATATGCAACACATATCCTACATACATGTGCCTATGTTATAAATCCAAAAATTACCAGGAATAGAAGTTGGATCCTCTTCTCTTCTAAAGATAACCCATCTTTTCTCCTTCACTGTAAAATTAGAGAAACAACATTATCAAACAGCCATAACTTCGAATTTGCAAGCTTAGATCTCACATAATCGACATAAATCTTAACAAAATCAAAAACTAAAAGGAATTCGAAGAAACCAATACTCGCCGAGTCCGTCGATTTCCTCCATTCTAGAGAAGTACTTGTTACCGGTCTTATCTACTCCGATGAAACTCTTGCTACTGAACATTCCTGCGATTTTTGACCATAGCTTCGACATTAGCTAAGCTTCTCTTCCCAAATCTCCTTCGATCTCTTTCTTCTTCTCTTCTCAAAACTCAACAAAGCCCAGAATCGGTTTTTCTCCTTCTAGATCAAAACAAATAAACCGGGTTCGGGTTCCGGGTTATGAAGATTCGACCCGACCCGACCCGACCCGACTTTTCAGATATTTTTTAACGACGCACGTGACAAAGAGACGGCGATTTCGCGTGAACGAAACGCAGAAACTTCCCGCGTATTAACCTTTTTTCAAAACCCTAATTTTTTCATTTTCCCACCTTTTTCTAATTTTCCCGCCTCTCAATATACACACACGCGCTCCTTCCCTTTACAAAACCACCCATTATCGTCACAATCTCTATCTCCGATTTCGTAAACCATGAAAGGAATCTCAAAATCTCCGGCGAGAAGAAACAACGACGGTTTCCACCGTTACTTGAAACCAGGCGCTCTTGCTCAGATCCGTAACTCTAGAATCATCTCCAGATCTAACTCGATCCCTTCTCTCTCGCTCTCACCGGAACGACTCGACTCGGTTTCTCCTTCTTCTCCAGAGACGACGGATCAGACGCCAGATCTGTTGAGAAAGATATACGGTGGTCCGTGTAGGATAGGGAGGAAGAAGCTAGAAGCTTCTAGAAGATCTGTGTTGATGACGATTATTAATTTGAATACGAACTCTGTGATTGAATCTGTTAATGGTAATAGTAACGATGTTTTAATCGCTCATTGAATTTTAAGCTTTTAATTTGATCTTATCCCTTCTCTTTTGTGTAGATTATGTTTTTTGTAATTTGGGGAAAAGATGTTTAATACTCCACAAGGAGTACTTTGCATAGTTTTATAAATATACCAAAATGCAAAATAAAATTGTATTATATATATATATATAAGTTAAGATCATTATTTTTTTCGTACCCTATTTAATGGACTTCATGCTAGCGCGAATTATTGTTACAAATACTTCAATGATTATAGTTGATTTTATTGTTTACTACTTTGGTATTCTAAATTAATATATTACATAATGGTCGTCGCATGAAGTATTTATATTTGATAGATTGAGAATATTAAAGATTTATAATAATAACTAGGTGGTTTGACCCGCGCGCATGGCACGACCATAAATAAATTTTGAAAAATTACATGAAATAATTGATATTAACATTTTTAAATGAATTCAAATAGTACATTAATGATAATTCAAACTGTACATTAAGATCACGATGAGGTAAAATCAAAATAAAAATGTTATAAATTATCCATAAAAATGAAAACATAAAAAATAATAAATTTCAAAAATGTGGGTTTGTGTTTTATGGTAGGCTTATATGATTTAAAATACAAAAATTGTTTTATTTTTATAGTTATCACATGTTTTAATTACTTTTGAAAACAGATAATTATTCCATGTTTTAAGATTAGTCTTGGCTCTGTTTTTGTGTGTGTTGGGCACAATACACTCGCTCTTTATTGCATTACACTAATGTAAGAAACAAACACTCTAAAGAAAACAAAACATCAATGGATAGTTTATCGTTTTTGTCTCTTCTATAACTCTTCAAGAACAATGGTGAAAGGCCACAAATTTAAGATCCTGAAAAGCTCTCTGGTCTCTAATTCATCTGTAAGACTCAAACCAATTTGTTTGGTTGGTTTGCATATTTTGGGTGAACTGTGAAGGATGTAGCCTAGGATGGTGGCTGCCATGTACCAGGCCTAAATGATGACCCAGACCCTGATGGCTCTGTTGTCCTGCATCATCATCATCAAGATTAGTTTGGATTTAAGCATATCAAAGACAATACATTAGTTCATTTTCATGGTCATAGAGACATATTCAGCTTTGTAATGATAAAAAAAGGAAATTTGCATAGTTCTTATCCATGAGTCTAAATGCGTAGCGTAAAACTGTAAAGATGGCTAGACTTACTTTGGTTCGGGTGGTTCGGCAGCAACTATCTCGGGTTCCTGCTCTTTGACCCTGTAAAAGCAACATGAGAACATACAGTATAGCATTTTTGTTTAATATATTTTAAAAAGTTTAATGAATATATTTTAAAAAGTTTAATGAATTTGACTGCTTTGCGAATATACAGTATAGCATTTTTGTTTTCTTGGGCGTAATCCATTTTCAATCTCATCTTTTCAATGTTTTGTGGTCACTTATGTCATTGTATGTAATATATAAAAGTTGAATTAGTCTAAGTTAAAACTAACTGATTGAATTATTACATGATATTGTGAAATGCAAAAGAAATTAGCGAAGTGCAATTATTGGTCACATCAAATAATATTTGATAACCAGCACTTGCCGTTTCACCAAATATAATAACCATTTACATCAAGTGGTTATAAAGTAAGTTTAAAATTAGCTTCAAAGAAAACAACATATTAATACTGAGTTATCAAACACTAATTATCTAGTTAATTAAAAGAATGAGAAAGCGTGAGAAAGACTGAGAAAGAGTGAGACTACACTGGGTTGAGGCTGACGGCTGCAAAATAGTAGTGGACAAACACCAGGTCAGGGCCCAAATCAACGTCCAACTCATTGCAGCAGTAGACCTCGCGCCTGTAAAAGCCGATGTATTTGCGCAATCGCACCCTTGAAACTCAACTACCGTCAAACTGTAACTCAAAACAAAGCACAAAAATAAATATATGTTAATTCAAAACTGTAATTTTTTAATTTATTTTAAAATTAAAATAAAACTCACCTATCAATAGAACAAGTGGGGCGGGTAATGCCATGGATACCGCCGAATAATTAAAGGAATCATCTCATTACTGTCTACAATTTTGAGCGTGTTGATTCGGTAAAACCCGGGCTTCTCAACCGAAACAGAAGGGAAAACGAGCTTCAAGGTTTCCTTCATGGACGGGAGGCCATACATAATCTTTTTCAAAATTGATTAAGATAATTGAAAGAAAATACCTCAAAAACCGTTTTTGGATTTTAATTTGGTAAGAAGATGTTTGAGTTTTGTATTCCTTATGGAAAGAAAAAAAAACCCATTTACTGATTATTTAATGTGGTCGAAATATTTGATTTTAAATGTAAAAGGAGGAGAACAAAATTTGTGCAAAAATCATAATTTTGAAACACTAATTAGGGACTATTTATAATTTTTTGAATCAAAAGCTCGTAAATAATCAAAAGGTTATTTTTAATCTTTATGCCATAGATAAGCTAAACTAAACAATTATCTTTAAACATGGCAAATCGAAACATAAATTAAAATTACAATTATGTACACTTTTTTAGAGTTTTAAATGGTTCAATTATGTTGTAAGAAATTACCAAAATTAAAATATTTTCATTTGGGTTCGCTAATTAGTGTTTAGGGTATAATATTAAAAAGTAGGATTGAGTGGGTAGACTTAATTTAGATTTAATTTTTAGAATTTAGGTGTAGTTTTGTGAAGAAATTTTTAAAAGTTGTAGTTTTGTGAAATGTAATTCAAATGGTGTAGTTTTGTGAAATGTAATTCAAATAGTGTAGTTTTGTAATTCTCCCTAAATATTTTTAGGTCTAATTATTTATTTGTAATCTTTTAAACTTTCACACGACTAGATTAATTAAGGGAGAATTACAAAACTACACAATTTGAATTACATTTCACAAAATTAAATCATTTCCAAAATATTCCACAAAACTACAATTAAACACTCAAAATTAAATCCAAATAAACCTTACTCACATAGTATTACCCCCTTAATATTATACCCTAAACACTAATTAGCGAATCTAAGTGAAAAGATTTTGATATTGGTAATTTTTAAAAGGGTAAATCAAACTTTTAAAATTTTGAAAGGGTGTAAATATGTGAAAAAAATTAAATTAGGTATAATTTTGGGAAAGAAGAGTTGAAAGGATGTAATTTTAGGAATTCCTCGTTAATTGCACGTATTAGTTAGCCACCGTTGGATCATATATATTTACCATACTTGTCTTATAAACTTGATGTAGTTTTGTTAATAAACAAGAAAAATCATCTATAAAAAGTGTGTAATAGCTTAATTAAAAAGTAAAAACCAATCTTATGACCTAATGACCAAAAACAATTATGGAAAACCACTAAAGTGCATTTACTCGGATATGGAACATGCATGCATTGATATGAACCATGCATGGTCCGTATGATTTTATCAACAAAACTAACTTGAACCGGACCAGCCGTCTAAATTGAACTTTCTTCAAAATTCAATTCGATAAGGAATGAATCTTTGGTTGTTATAACAATATGACATATATATACCAAATATGTAGAGTAAATTCAAAATACGATTAAATTAACATACTTGGTGTGGTGAAGAAAAAAGTAAAATTGCCCACATATGGCTTTTAAAGTGTATAGGTTTGGATCATATCTATAAAGACAAAAACAATAAGAACCAATCTATATGTGTTCTTCTTTCAATTAATCTCACACCTCTTGTGTCATTTTCTTCCTTTTTCTCTACCAAGATTCCACTCTATATATTAAAAGTCTTATTAAAAGCTCTCTCTACGTATATACTAATAATATTCTCTAACTAATTAAGCTTCAAATATAAAGACCAAAAGGTAAACCTTACACTATTTTAGTTTTTTTCTTCTTCCCTGCCAGTAATGAATAATTAAATGATCTTTCTTGGTCGTATGTTATGTTATAGAAGCTGCAAGTGATTATCAATGGAGAAGAACAACATGAGACATGTAGATTTTCAAGAAGATGATGTGTGGGATGTTGTTATTGATCAATCATCTTTCATGGTAAGTAACCAAAACATTAAGACTAAACCCTCTTTCTCCAACCAAAGTGTACTTCCAAGCGAGCCTAGAATGATTCCTGAGAGACAGAGCAGAGAAGGAATGACACCTATGAGACAACACTCTGCTCCTGACTGGTCAACAATGGTGCACATAAACAAGACCAAGAAAGTTCTTGATGATGAGAATGTGTCACCGGAGGTGTATTTTATGCGACGAAGCCAATCATCATCGGTGATGGAAGGAGTTGGAAGGAAACTGAAAGGAAGAGATTTGAGCAAAGTTAGGAATGCAATATTGAAGAAAACTGGATTTCTTGAATAGACCACCAAGACAAAAGATTGTGTATAGTTGATTTCACTGCTTTGTTATTGTAAAAAAGTAAGATTAATAAATTCATCTGCTTTCTTGCAAAGTAATAATCATCATGGCCTCAAGCAAATAAGGATATCAACTATAAGAGAAATCACTCAGATCTGTTAAGACCTCTCATAGTTCTGACTTTAATAACTTAATGAAACATAAAGAGAATCAATCTTCTTGTGGAAGAGACATGAACTATGGTAAAAACTGAAACATAACCTCTTAAATCCTCACTTCTATGGCCTTGTCTACTAAGTGCTCTTTCACAATTTGGATTGGTACCTTCACACAAAACGGTTATTATAATTTTTACCATTTACCAAACAGGGCATAAGATTGCACCAAATGTTTCATGGGGAATAAAGAAAGGTTACTACCTCTTTCCTGTGGAAAATGCCAGCAGCAAGCGCAGCGGATGCGTTTGTTGTCTCAAACACCTCGGAAAAGTGTTGGGGAGTGCCTGCTCCACTGCTTGCTATCACCGGTATGCCTACTGAATCGGATATTAGTTTAACCAAGTCTATGTCAAACCCTTTACCTTGACCTGAAACTCACATATAAAGAAAGAAAGGTACCATTAGAACAGTTATAATATAAGTTAAGATAGAGTTTTAAATGAATGTTTTGAGTGTACAAACCATCACAGTCTATGCAGTTCAATAGGATTTCGCCAGCGCCTAATTCCTCAACCGCTTTCGCAAGCTCATATGCTCCAATAGGCCTACCTTCTCGTCCTCCACTTACCTTTTAGTTGATAAAATACAGAAGTTAACAAATGAGGCAAAATCAATTATAAACTGTAAAGGTGTGAGTGGTGTTTTACCGTGCATTGATACCACGCATATTCTTCCCCATTTGGGCCTAACAACAGCATATTAAGTCCGGGTCATCACATTTAAATGCATGATATGTAGCCAGATCCAAATATGACGAAGCATAGATAAGAGAGGCGAAAACACTTGCATACCTGGTTTAGTTAATTTGATGACCTTGTATTGCACCTCATCAGGATGGTTCACATACACTCTACGAGGATCAATACTTACAACCACTGCCTGTGAATTGAAGAAAAATATATCAATCAGATAACAAGCATCCTATCTATTCTGCTAACCGGGCGGTTTAAAGAAAAAGAAGGTTATACCTGATTTCCATAAACTCTCGATATCTGTTCTAAGCTACTCTTTCCTGTCTTCACCTACAAGAAAATAGGATTAAATGATCCATCCTTTACTAGTTACTAGGATGAACAACTACTCTGATGAATGATAAAGTAAAGACAGGCTTACTCCTGATTTGATAAACTCTTCCGCAGCATAAACAGCGTCACTTCCAATGGAGATCTTATCAGCACCGGATCTGAAATACTCAGCAGCGACTTCCAAGCTTGAATAGTACCTGAGCCAAAGTAGCTTGATATTAACATGTTGCATAAAATAGATATTGCAGTGTCCTCGTTGAAAAGAAAGAAAGTCAGGTCCTCAAAAACATGTTCACAGAAACAAGGTGAAAAGAAAACTCTTCACATGTTACCTGCCGCTAGCATCTGTAAAATCTCTAATACCACCTCCGACAGTTAGAGGTACAAAGACATTCTCTGATGTGTACCTCAACACCTATATAGCATGTAAAGTGGTCTAAATCGGAATTTACAGGGAATTTCAGAAGTAAACTTAAACTCTAGTGGGGGAAAATTAACAAATCTTGGTACCTGTATCATTGGCAAATCTCCTAGAGGGAAATCACGGAAACCAGTGATGTTTAAAAAGCTAATCTGAACATCCAGAAACAACATGGTTAAGTGCCAATATAAAGATGTCTTATTGCAACAAAACATATACTACAAAAGCATACCTCATCTGCACCATCTTTGTAATACTGCCCAGCCAAATCCACAGGTTTGCCAAGGTTTCGAACCTGCACAAGAAAGGTTGTGCCAGACGGTAATGATTAGTTAACCCCACCACCTCTCAGGTAAGATATGAACGTTGTCACAAATACAACAATGTTCACTTTTCACAAAGCACAGTGCCAGGATACAACAATGAAGCAAGGATTTTAACAAACCTCGTTTTCACTAGATTGCTCCCTCACATCGTATTGGTCCCCTTTAGTTACTACAAGATCTCCATTATCATTAGTCCTCACATCAAGACAAGCAATCACCTAAAGACACAAAAAATCATGAAGGAAAATTTCCTCCAGGAACACTTAAGAGATAATAACAGGACAAACTTATTACCCTTTTTGCAAGTTTCGAAGCCTTTCCATCCATTGGGTACTGTCTTCAAATGAAACGTGGTTTACATTAGAAACCAAAAAGTCAGGAGCTTACATTGTAAATGGCTAGAGTGAAAGCTACCTGTGTCGCGGGTAATTTTGGATCCAAGAACCTTCTTAAGACAGATAGCCCCACCTCTGAATATTTCCAGACTCTGAATTAGTATGATAGTATATATGAAAAGAGACTCGTGATGAGAGAAGTCAATATCAGCAAAGAACTACTAGGCTAAAATATCATACCCCCACTCTTTTCAGGATGGAACTGGACTGCATGTACGTTTCCCTTTCTTACCGAAGATATAAAAGATTCACCATAATTGCAGGTAGAAGAAATCCAATCTTTATTTTCATTTGACTACAGAAAATTACAGAGCAATAATTACCAAATGCGCAGAGAATAAGAGAAAGAAATAGACACAATAACAAAGCGCGAAAGAAGAGACTGTTTAGATCCATACCGGAATGGCACGGTACGAATGAACAAAATATACATGACGGTTTCCAACGTCATCCAAAATTTCGGAATCTTTCTCCACTTGCAAAGCATTCCAGCCAATGTGTGGTACTCTTATACCAATTGAAGAATCAAACCGTCCAACAGTTCCCGGTATCACACCAAGGCCTTTGACTAACACAAATAAACAACTGAATAATAAGAAAACACACAAAGATATCTTAATGTAGATCATGTTGAATATACTTGAACTAAAACCTGGTCCATTCTCTTCACTAGACTCGAAAAGTAGTTGTAGACCAAGACATATGCCTAGAAACGGACGGTCGTTTTCAATATAAGTGCACAAGGCTTCAGCCATCCTACAAACACCAAAGAACAGTTAAAACCATAAATCAAAAACTAAAAATAAGGCATCTGCACTATAAGTTAGAAGACCATCTCGATCTCATACATAAAAAAGACTTAAACATGAGTAAAAGTTTTCTACTTTTCGCCATATTCATGCTCCTGCTAATTCATAACAAATCAATTCATATACTATACCCGGTTTTGTTAAGCACATCCATGGCAGGAGCAAAAGCTCCAACACCAGGAAACACAAGACGATCAGCATTCAAGATGTCTTTAGGCGTTTGAACCTGAAAAGTTTCCAAGTTCCGACAATAAACATCAATGTAAGAGATTCACCAAGTAACGATTGATGAAGAAAATAGACTTACGTCTTTGATGGTAAACCCTAGATGACGAAGAGCGTTGCGGATGCTCCTTACATTCCCAGCTCCGTAATCAAGCAAAGTCACAACTAAAAAAACGCCCATAGAAATGTAAAAAAGCTTTAAGCGAAATAACAAAGATGGAATCAAGTATAAGGCAAAACCCAATAGAATATTACCAGAATCGGAGGCGCGAACAGAAAGGCTTCTTCTTCTTCTTTGTGATTTGAAATTGAGATTGACATTGCCCAGATTCTTCCGTGATAGGAACAGAGAAGTCGGAGAAGAAGCGCGAATCGAAGAAGAAGAAGAAGAAGAAAGGTTTTGTTTTGAAGATACAATGGACGAGAATGTTGTCGTCGGCGTAGCCTCCATTGATAGCAACTCACTACTTTACCAATTGGCTTTGTCAAGTGATAAGCTTCGTAGCTTATTTAGAGAAGAGGAAGAAGAAAGGAAAGAGACAGAGAAGGAGGCGATAGTAGAAGAAGAAGAGTGATTTTAATTTCACTTTTTTAATTTGATATACACTTAAACCCTATGTTTTGTGCTTTTAATTAAATACAATTATCAGTTAAGTAAAACGACATAGTTTCGTCATATGAAATAAAGGTCAAAGCTTCGGTTTCTTGATGATTTGTTTGTAATGGGGTTTGGCCCAACAACGATTTGTATTCTCTTTTTTGTATTTAAATAAAAAGCCCATTATTAAATACTACTATGAGAAAATTTCGAAAAATACACTTGTTGGGCTCAAAAAAACGTTTGGTGCCAAGGAGACGGTGACAGAAGGGATTGGAAATTACATTGTTCTTTTAATTTTTTTATGCATTGGAAATTTAAACTTAATTAGATTTTTTTGATAAACGTCAAACGTGGAATTTAAGTTTATAATTATATAAAATATATAAACATATTTTTAATTTTTTGGCATATTAATTTATTTAAAATCAATTTGTAACTTTTTCAAACCTTTTTATTATTGTTAGGGGAATTATCGAAAATATCATTACAAACAAAAATTAGAATAACAATAACATCATAAACTTTTTATTTTATTAAAAAAGTTTGATATTTTATTAAAATTATATAACTGTTTTTTTTTGTATAATTTGTCCATAACAACTTGACGGATGTATTTAACCAAAAAAAAAGATGTATATTTCATATATATATTATTTGTTGAAAAATATATAATAGGCATTTAAATTTCAATTAATATTAATCTTTAAATTTAAGATTAAAAATTTCAATTAGATAATCAATATTTTCATTCAAATTTTAAAAGTGTTTTTTCGATTAATATATATTGGATATTGACTTTAGATGAATAGGTACTAAAATAAATTAAAAAAATGACTAGTGAAATAAACAGTAATATAAGATGGGCTTACAAGGTAGAATCTGTCCAACAAAGGATGGACCACACAATTATGTGGTTTAAGAACTATATATCCTTTGATTAGATTCCGAATCTTTATTCATTTGTAGTTTTGTATAATTTTATGTCACGAGATAAACAAAACTTCATATGATAGTAAATAAGCAAAAATAAACGAAACTCCAATAAATTTATGGTCTATATTTTCTCATATCAAGATTTTAAAATTATTGGTTTCACAAAACATCGAAACAATGATGGTCCTCATAAGCCCATTTAGTCTCGTCGTATTTGCTAAAAGACCACACAATGCTTCACGAGAGAAAGCGCACCATATAAATTCATTAAATAAATTATCTACAAAAGAGGCAATATAAATATTAACAATTTGGCATAAATATAAACAAATTAATTAAGTGTTCGTCAAGTGTTAGACACGATCTTTCAATATAGACTATATAGTACAAATTGATCCGGACAAAGCTAAATATTTTAATTTTTTGTTTAACCATCGTTACTTAAATCCAAAAAATGTGTTATAGATTGTGGTTTTCACGTTTTATATGATTGCTAAATTTTGAGTTCAAGTTTTATATGATTAACTAGTTAAACCCAAAATTTAGGACTTTAAATAATAAGGCCCATTTCTTAAAAGCCCAAGCCCAAAAAAACATTAAAAACTCAAACAAAAGACTTCATGTCCGAATTCTAACCACAAAACACACAAAATAAATATAAATATATATAAATGTTTTTTTTTTGACGTTTCTCATCTATGGTTCACTCATCTTCTATCTATTTAAAGCCATTCAATCTCACCAAAACTTTTTAGCAATCTCTAATAAAAAAAACCCAAAATCGAAAAAAAGTTATCTCCTTTACGTTAAAAATTCTGTTTACTTTTGTTGATTTCTGCTGTTTTTGAGTGTCGGATCTCTGTTTCCTGCTCGTACTTTCTCCGGCGACCGATTTCGAAAACTCCGGTGAACAAGTTGATCGGAATCACGGCTATACACGGGATATCACGAGGTGTTAGCTCACATGTCCGTACAGAACGCAAGGGTTGTTTAATAGAGACTAATCCTTTGCCGCACGGAGGACGTGGAGCTCTGCCGTCTGAAGGCGGCAGCCCTTCCGATCTCCTCTTTTTAGCCGGAGGAGGTTATATCGCCACCATCATCTTCGCCGCAAAATCTTCTCTTTTCGCTTAGGATTTGTAGAAATCGCAAAAGGGTTTACTTTTTGTCCTTCCTAGTATTTGGATAATTGCTATTTGAGAAATGTTGAAGATCAAGAGGGTTCCTACCGTCGTGTCGAATTATCAGAAAGACGACACGGCGGCGGATGAATCCGTCGGATGTGGACGGAACTGTCTCGGCGCTTGTTGCTTAAACGGTGCGTTTTTTTAGGATGAATCTGAATTCTGAATCTGCCCTTTTACTCTCCGTAGAATGTTCTTACATGTTTGTTTCATGTTTTGAAGATCTGTGTGTCTTTATGTTTTTTTTTTGTTGTTCAGGAGCAAGACTTCCTTTATATGCTTGCAAGAATCTGGGAAAATCAGGAGCTGGAGAGAAGCTAGTAATCAACAATGAAGCTAAAGAGACTCCTGTGGCTTTTCTTGAGTCCCTTGTTCTTGGAGAGGTAAGGGATATATATGCGTAGATACAGAGATCAATGGTTTGTAATATTGATTTTGGATTCCGAATGATGATTGTTTTGTTAATAGTGGGAGGATAGGTTCCAAAGAGGGCTTTTTCGCTACGATGTCACCGCCTGCGAGACCAAAGTAATTGTTTTTTCTTGCCTTTGTATGAATCGTAAAGCCAATCTGTTGATGTTTGTTTGTTGATGAGGAATCCAAAATCTGTCTAATATTGTTCTTAAGATTGTCTCTCTTGTTGTGTTTTGTTTTAGGTTATTCCCGGGAAGTATGGGTTTGTTGCTCAGCTAAACGAAGGCCGTCACCTAAAGAAGAGGCCTACCGAGTTTCGTGTTGATAAGGTTCTGCAGTCTTTTGATGGCAGCAAATTCAACTTTACAAAAGTTGGCCAAGAAGAGCTTCTCTTCCAGTTTGAAGCTGGTGAAGATTCCGAAGTTCAGTTCTTCCCTTGCATGCCTCTTGACTCCGAGAACTCTCCAAGTGTTGTTGCCATCAATGTAATGAGCTTGGCTTTTTTTTTAATTATAGGTTTCATTAGTATTTGCTATCTAGCAAAAGGTTAATACTTTATTGTTCTTTTGACAGGTTAGTCCGATCGAGTATGGGCATGTGCTCCTGATTCCTCGTGTTCTTGACTGCTTGCCTCAGAGGATTGATCACAAAAGCCTTTTGCTTGCAGTTCACATGACTGCCGAAGCCGCTAATCCTTACTTCAGGCTCGGTTACAACAGCTTGGGCGCTTTTGCCACTATCAACCATCTTCACTTTCAGGTATACTCAATATCAACCCGAGGATAACCTCCTTTTCCCCAGCGTGTCTAAGATGATTTGTCCTGATTGTTTTGGTGATGGTTTTTTTTGGAAACAGGCATATTACTTGGCCATGCCTTTCCCAGTAGAGAAAGCTCCTTCCAAGAAGATGATAACCACTGCTAATGGTGTGAAAATATCAGAGCTTCCGAGTTACCCTGTGAGAAGTCTTCTCTTTGAAGGCGGAAACTCTATGCAAGACCTATCCAATACTGTATCAGATGCCTCCGTTTGTCTCCAGAATAACAACATCCCTTTCAACATCCTCATTGCTGATTGCGGAAGACGGATCTTCTTGATGCCACAGGTATACCTTTTTCTTGCAAAACCATTGGATCACTACGGGTTTTGAGTCCATTGTTGTTAACAGTTTGTATTGTATAAAATGCAGTGTTATGCGGAGAAACAGGCTTTAGGAGAAGTAAGGCCTGAACTGTTGGAGACTCAAGTGAACCCAGCCGTGTGGGAGATAAGTGGTCACATGGTGCTGAAGAGGAAAGAGGATTACGAAGGAGCTTCAGAGGAGAACGCATGGAGGCTACTTGCGGAAGCTTCTCTGTCAGAGGAAAGGTTTAAGGAGGTTAATGCTCTCATCTTTGAAGCCATATGTTGTAAAAACCAAGAGGAAGAGCTTGAAGGAACCATAGCTCACAAGCAAAACCCTCATGAAGGTATTCACAAGAAAAGCAACCGAACCCATGGAGGTCCGGTCACAAACGGGACTGCCACTGAGTGCCTTGTCCTTCAGTGAACGACGCAGCCTGGTGGTTTATATCTATAAATAAATAGATTATCCGATGCCTAAATAAGCAAACTCTCTATGTAGTTGCATTTGAAGCTTGTTGATGTTGTTAAGATTGTCTTTCTGATAAATATGCAGTTGTGGAGTGTTGTCCTAGACTTGCTTGTATTGTTATAATTTGTGTTTGTGATGAATACTTTTTATATGCTCTTCAAGATGTTGAATTGTTGATCATCATTAGCTATAGAATATAGATCCTAACAAAACATATTATACTGATTAGGAGCAGCTTGTTTCTTGCATTTCTCTGAAAGCCTACTTGTTTATACATAATAGATTAAAGAAAGAAAGACAAACAAACAAGATCAATATCTTACACACAAACAAATAGTAGATAATAGGGTTAATAAGACATTCAAGCCCAAATGGGTACACATGATCCAATTTTGAAACTTGAATAACCTTCATGACCATATACAGGTCTATAACTTATGCTGTTCATAAAGAAGACAATGGTTCAAGATAATAACAACAAGTCTGCAAATCCTAATGCCGATTTTCATTATCACACAAACTTATACAAGAACCGTATACTCGGGAAAAGTGTCAGGCCATAGCACTGCCACCACATCCACCAGTCTGATGAAGCATCGCATCGATCTCATCACCGTCCTCCATCTCAAGCTGTAGTAGTAGTTGTAACAAGGACTTTTAAAACAGTGAAAAAACCGAAACTTCCCAAGGAATTTCAAAAGAAAATAGTGTAGAATTCGAGTGTTTTTGTACCTCGTCGGGAGTTTGCTCTGCACGCAGACGACGCCCATCAAACAAGAAAGCAATGGAGTTGAAATCAACGGACTGGCGGTCACAGTAAGCATTCATAAGCTTCTTAAGCTGAGTGCTTCTCTTGATCCTAAAGAACACTTCAGTACCATCCTATACAAACACATAACAAAACAACATGGTTATGTTCTCTTGATGAACAAAAAACATTGTCAATAACATATCTCAAAAGTCTATATAGAAAAAGCAATACTTGAATCTAACATCCTTCTCTAAACCCTAAAAAAAGACAAATCAGTGAAAGCACACATCACACCCACACAATAAAGTTTAAATCTTTCACATCACCGATGACTATTTTGCAAACTTACTACTATAAAGACAAGGATGGTTTACACTATCAGGTCACAATCCTCAGAAACATACAGTAACTATTTCAACTAAGCCCTTAAAACTTTAAAACAACAACAACAATGAACAAACAAACAGCTCTATTAACAATATACAGCTAAATTTTACCAGAAAACCCCCTAAAATTTATCAAAAACTAGACCTTGAAATCGAAAGAAACTCAAATCAACACATAAGAGAGAGAGAGAGAGAGAGAGAGACCTGTCCCTTGACTTTGAGATTGAAATGAGCTCCTCCATCTGCAGGTTTCTTATCTTCTTCCTGATTCGCAGACATGGCCGATAGTGAAAAGAGAGATTCGGTAGCGATCAAAAGAGACAAGACTGATGCAAATTTTGTGGAAACAATCTTCGTCGTGAGTTTTGTACTTATAGAGACGACGACGCATCGGATTCATCTTTATCGTCGACAAATAAATAAAATCGTAGGGTATCAATCCAACGGTTAATATTAAATTAATATTTCTCTTTTTATCCAACGGCTGAGATCTTCTTGTAGTCATATTATTTTATTGGGCCAAAACTAATTAATTCTGAATCCAACCAATTGGTCTAAATTTATTTTAAAATGTTTGTTTTGATATAACTATATTTTGGTTGATATCTTTTTTTTTTTAAGTAGCTTCAAAAACAAATCTAAACATCCTAACACTTTAATATTCTCCAAAATTATGTAGCAATAATCAATAATTTGTCAAATAAAGATAAATCTAATATCAAAATCTCTCACAATTACCGACTAGTAGATATAATTTTGTACATAATAATAAATATATTCCATTACTATCTAGTCTTTTATCATTAGCATTTTTTATGGTAGATATTATGTTATTTATCGGATATATTTACAATGATCTAAACAATCAGACATTAGTATATTCTTAATTATCCTAACAAACATACTAAAACTTTATCCTTTTTACTCACCTATTTAATATTTAACTCTTTCACAAAAGAAGAAGATATTTACAAATCATATTATCACATAACGCAACATTTCTATGGATACATCAAGAATTAGCGAAGAAGCAAATCAACCACTTCTAATAACAATCACTAATACCGAACAAGAAGTTCCAGAACTTGGGTCCATAACATCCAACGAATTAACTAACACCTCACATTGTTCACTAATCTCTAAACTCGTTTTCGCGGTAACAATCATCGCCTTTTCAATATCATGCATCACATTCATAATATGTATCACACCAAACGCACCAACCATTCAAGTAAAGTCAATGCACATATCATACACCAACGACCAAACCATCCACGTTTGGTCAACAACGTTCTCCATCAAAAACCCTAACAAGAAACTCCACGTCACGTACAATACTCCTACGTTGTGTGTGTTTCATAGGAAAAAGCTCGTGTGGAGGATGGTTAAAACGGCGTCGTTTGTTCAGAAAAGCCTAGAGGAGGATGATATCGTTGTGAAGGGAGACGAAACCGGAGTTATCGATGTTGAGGAAGCTAGAGAGATGGTGAAGGAAGTGAGTGTGATGGGAAGTGTATTGGATCTTGATGTTGTGTTTGTTGGGAGAGTAGGGTTTTATCCAGGGACTTCTTATTTGTGGGGTGAACAAAACATGACTGCTTTTTGTAAAAATGTAAAAGCTAAGCTGTCCCATTATGATGGGACAAGGAGTTTGGTTTTGTTGTTTGATGGTCGAAGAGATTGTAGTGTGCATCTTCCTTTGTTTCATTGAGTTAAAATGCATATATTTTGATATGTTATATGTTACGGTTGTATGAAAATTGATTACTTATGTTGATTAGTAATGGTTGGTGATAATTAATGACGAATTTAAGTATGTTTAGTGTGGTGAAAATGTTTTCCTCTACGAATTATATAAGTTTTGATTACAATGCTTTATTTATTTATTGTTTAGATTCTCATATATTTTGAAGATATTTTTTTTTGGTAGAATATTTTTGAAGATATTAACTTAGAAGATAATACCGTTAATTTATTTTATTCGGTAAAAGATATTATTGTTAGTCTAATATTTGGATAGATTTAAATTGTTGTTAGAAACATCTCAGCCCAATAGTTACAAATTAACCAAACCCAACACATCTCGGCCCTTGATGAAACCCTTTTTTCGTCGTCATGTTCTTCTTCGATTTTTCTTTTACTTTCTTTCACAAGCTCTAAAAAGTAAAAACCAGAGAAATATTTTCAAGGTCGAAGCTTTAAAATTGCCAACGTTTACGTTTTAGAAGCTTTAGTAGGTACCCAGTTTCTGTTTTCAGCTTCACTTACTATCTATCTGTGTAAGCTTTCGCATCTACTTTGGTTTTATTTCTGCATTGCACGCCACATGCTCGACGAAATTCCCCAAAGGGATTTGAGTTTTAAAAGAATGTATTTTTCAGAAAACAGTAGTTTTATACTTGAATTTTTGATGTTGGGTATTAACGTTCTTCGTTCAGAAACCAAGATGCAGCCACAGAGGTTGAAGAAGGCGATGATTGATAATCCTAAGAAGCTTGCTAATTTGATTGACCTCATGAATCTTCCATCTACGTTAAGAGATTTCGTTGGTCAATCTCAGATTTCTCGTCTTGGTTGTTTCATGCGTGTTTGGTCTTATATTAAGACCAACAATCTTCAGGTTAGAATTTAGAAACATGGGTTTGTAGTCATTAGCTAAATACCATTTTTTGTTGTGTATCATTGACTGAATTGTTTTGTTTTCTTTTAAAGGATCCTAAGAACATGAATGTGGTGAATTGTGATGCAAAGCTTAAGAGCATTTTGCTTGGGAAGAAGCGAGTGGAGCTAGTCGAGCTTCCTTCTCTTATCAAGCTGCATTTCCCCAAACTAAAGAAGAATTCTGAGAAATAGTAAGTCCGTATTCGTGTCCCCTAGGATCCTTTGATTGTTCACAAGATGTTCAATCTCTGTTTTAGGATGCATTGAGAGATATGATGCTTCCAAGTTTCTTTAGGCTTTTTGGTTTATGCACTTTTGTAAACAGAATCTATCTGTTAATGGCTGGTGGATTTGGATTCATCTTTTATAATATCAAAATAGCGTCTTTAAGTAGTTACATAAATATACAAGGCGAGAAAATGATTCCTTTGCAACACTCTTGAAGCTTGAGATATCAAGAAACTTGATTCAGCGTTGGTTACATAAATGTTGTAACAAAATACATATAGAAAAGGTAGAGGAAAGAATGTAGGTATGCAAAATATTGTGCTTGTGGTATGGCACTTCTTTATCATTGAAACCGAGATAAGTCGTGCTTCAGAACATGGCTTGATATGATGGCGTTTGTCTTCTCCGTTGGGTGAAATGAGTCCCAAAATACATATTTGCTTGCATCAGAACAGGTGAAAGGGTTCAATCTATCACACATGTAGCTCATCTCATAGTATCCTGTTCCGCAACAGGCACTCCTTGCATTTTGAAAACCTGTGAGAATAATATCATGAAAAAGAGTTCCTTATGGTGGATTCTATGTGTGATATAGTATCTGAGAAATGTTCTTGTTAGAACTTAGAAACTAACCGAATGCTTCAGGCTGGTTTATGATTTCTGAAACCAGGTCATACGGATTTGAAAACACAAGCTGGAGTCCGTTCAGGTCGGTGTTCAGCTTGGAGACTTTCTCGTCTAACTTGGTGTTGAAACTTCTAGCAACAATGTTGTATTCTTCGACACATTTGCTTCCGTATAAAATCTCTGTTGTTCTTTCCAGGGGCAAACATCCAAAAGGAGAGAGTCCAGACAGTGATATCTTACGAGCTCCTAGTCTGTAAATATCTGTTACGAAATCTCCTGCGATTTCTGCAAGGAAAGTCTGGTACTCATCTACAGAGAACTGCCGGGACCTGCGTGGAAGCAGATAGTAATTCTCCAAGAAATCGTTTGTTCCGATACTAATCAGGTAAAGTGCTTCCCTTATAACCTCACTAGCTTTCTCTATGCCCAAGTAAGTTCTTAGCCTTGTCTGGTATTCTTTGTAGTACTCCACTTCCTTCCAAAGAGGCATTACAGACTTTAAAAGTCGATAACATTTCAAAGAAACTATGTCAGTTTTAGCTTTTAACAGTTAGAATGTATTTTGTAACAGTGCTTGACTTACTAACACATCAGAGGTTACATTGTCTAAGCCGGTTCCAGCTGACGCGAAACAGACACCAGTGGAAAAGTCTTCAATGTTGTATGCTGGATCTAGGTAAGCGGGGACAGTGTTCTTGAGTCCAAAACCTTCAGAAATGAAATCTGGTGGGATCCGACCGTTTGAAAATCTCCCAGTAGCTTTGCCGCCAAAGTAGTCACGGCCATATGGCTGGAAGTTACTCTTTAGAACCGTAGACATCTGATTGTTGTTGCCTGAATCAACAGTTGAGTCCCCAAATACGATAAGTGCGGAGATTCCTGCAGACGTTTCATGTATCTGCATCAAGAATTGTGCTGCGAGGAGCAAGAACTCAAGAACTCTGTTTCGATGCATGCTTTTTTGGACAAAAGTTTTCAATTGCTGCTTCTGTAAACAGGAACCTTACTAGTTATTGAGAAGCAGAGCCTAAACAAGCATTTAAGTGAAAGAAACAGATACAGAGGTTATGTTTCTAACGGAGACAAACAGATGTCTCCCTTCTGATTAGTTAATTAGCTTGGCCCCTTCCTTATGCAGATTTGTCTCTCTGTGTAGCTTTGGCCATAGAGAGCAGACTTGAATTAGTTGAGGTGAAGTTAATGAGATAAATTGTATTAATAGTTTTCAGCAAAGAGCCGTATTTATAGCTACTGATAAAGAGACATATGTTATAGCACTTAGTATTACAAGAAACAGTAGAATGTTTCATATGTTTGCAAGCTTCATATTTGTAACGCAACTTCTTGTTACCGAGATTCATGCAACAAAGCTCCACCTTTTGTAATATGTGTAGCAAGTTTTGGGGCTTTTTTAGTTAAACCATAGTTTGGTCGGTACAAAACGACACCAAAGGCAAGGAAATGTCAGTCTCTCATGCATAAAATGTGACAAACAAAGTAACTTTTGTGGTTTTATCCTCAGTTTAAAGCATCTTCCAAAGATTTGTTTCATCAAACAAATACACTCTCTGATGTATTCTTTTATTATGATTCTTTCAGAAATGAGTGAAAGACAAGACTCAACACCAAAAAAAAGAGGAAAAGTTTTGTTTGTCCACACGCAACAATAAGAATTACAAACATGAAAAATCAATATGTTTTGAAGATACATAGTGAGTAATTGGTTTCTTACTCCGAGGACATTGGTTCTTGACTGAGTAAGAAGGTTTCTTACTCAACCTCGCTTAAGATCGGGACAATGAGAGGCTTCATCTGCGCAATGTAAACAATTGCCCACCTGCCAAATCGAGAGAAACCAAAAAAGACGATGTAGTGATACATGATAATGAATCAACCGCATCGAAAGACATGCATAATGGTTTGTAGAAGACTAATCCATGTTCACATTGTCGAACATTCTATCACATGAATGCTAATTCACCGACTTCTGATAAGTAGTTAACTGTAAAACAAGAACTATATAGATATGGCCTTTGTTCTAGAACCTATTCACAACTAGATTTTTGAACTAAGGATCTATCTCATGCTACTTGCTAGTTTGATAGGCTAATACTGACATAGGTGAGAATACAATCAAGAGAGGCTTGGATACAAAACAAAGGATGAACCATGGGTGCAAATTCAAACTAGTTAGCTTAACAAGAAGAGGCAAAGATAATGCATATCAAAACATAAACTTACATCAACCAACAGCAGACAGTCGCGGTTATGACCAATGTAAGATGTAGCCTGTTTCACAATAACAAGAAAAACACAAACAGACTTGATTATTAACTCCAACGAAAGAATGGTTATCAAATGTGTGTACAAGAAATAGAAGTAAGCAAGAACATAAGCAAAGGTTTGTTTACATTGTTGAAGAGACTATCACAGGGACAGGGCAAACTCATAAAAAACGTAATAAAGAGATCATATATATATATATCGATTTCTAAGTACAAAGAGATAAGATAATGATTCAAGCTAAACCAATTGATACCAATAAGGTCAAAATCAAACGGAGAAGAAAGCAAAAAAAAGGGAAATTAAACATACAGATTAGTGGAGGGGCCTTGGTTGAAGAAGATTCTAGTGAATATCGAAGCGATGATTCCGACAACAGCGAAAATTACAGAAGTTACGAGAAAAGCCATGTCTGAATCCTGATTTGATCACGATGAGATATATCCTGCGACACGATTCAGGGTTACAAAATCAAATGCGATCGGGAAAATCCGATTCATAAAGATAAAAGAGATAAGCTATATCGTATAAGAGAAAGTATCGAGAGATCTCACGGATTTGGAATGAATCTTCGCGACGTAGAGAGGAAGAAGATGATGATGATGATGATGATGATGATGATGGGAGGATCGTCTTCTGTGTTGGGTTTATGCAAGGCCCATATTTTTTTGAGAGGGGCAAAATTGTCTTTTCAAAATTTAAGTATCAATACATACGCCATACGGGACTCTTTCTTCGGTAACTATTTTAGTTAAAACCTTCGAAACTTTTGAGTAAAAAAGTTAATTTCCGTCGCATGTGCCATCACATGCATGTGCCCAACTTGCATATGCAATGATGTTTCATTTAAATTTTTTTCACGTATTAGTGGGCCCACGAAATCACCAAAAATCGGATCTGAATTAATAGATAAAATGGTGAGACCATTAACATCAATAGATTTTACCTCACTTCTTAGGTGTGGGACCCACCACTTTTTTTATAAATCACCTCCAAAAAATATAATATTAGAGGTGCATCCTCAACAATTCGCGGGCCCACTGCCACGTGGCGGTCCGCGATTGGTCCGTTTGCCAAATATTTTTTTTTTCAAAAAAATAAAAATAAAAAGTAATTTTAAGAGGTTTTTTTTAAAAACCACTGATATTAATGCTCTGAGTCTCTTGGGTTTTTAGTGGGCCCACATGAGCCCACTAAAAACCTTCATTGTTTATGTTCTAAATAGTTATTAGGGTTTCATTAACCAATAAATAGTGTCAAAAGAAAACTACATTGTTAGAATAATCTGAGAATATTGATGGCGACTCCATGTAAGCATTGGATTGTTCACCGTCAGATTTGTTGTCGATGCAAAACACGAGTAAAAACATACGATGTTAATACAAGAGTGGCCATTGGCGGAGGCAACATGTAGTGAGGTGGGTCAATTTTTAAAAATTAGTTTATAGTAAAATCTTTTTTGTAAGATTGACCCATGTTAAAAATAATTATTGACCCATGTGCATTTTACATTTAGTTACGGCACAATACTATCAAGTTAATTAAAGAAAAAACCCACTAAAATTAATAAAGAGAAATTCACAAAACTACACCCTTTTAATCCCTATTTCACAAAACTACATCTAATTTAATTTTTCACATATTTACATCCATTCAAAATTTTAAAAGTTTGATTTACCTTTTAAAAATTACCAAAATTAAATTATTTTCATTTGGGTTCGTTGATTAGTGTTTATGGTATAATATAAAGGGGTAGGATTGTGTGGTATGATTTATTTGAATTTAATTTTGAGCGTTTAAGTGTAGTTTTGTGAAATATTTTGGAAATGATGTAGTTTTTGTGAAATGTAATTCATATTATGTAGTTTTGTAATTCATATTAGGTATTTGATACCGTGACTGACTAACGAAATAGTGATAACTCGGTTTTAAAATATGATTGAACGTTCAATATCAGGTAGTTCATTGATATACATTTGTAATTTTTTTATTGTTTTTACAAACTTTTAAATTAATAAATTTTTATGACCCGGTGGATTTTAATCCTGTTTCCGCCACTGAGAGTGGCAAGAAACACATCTATTTTCCCTTATTGTCCTCATCGAATGTATCAAAACCGTCTATGTTGTCGATGCGGACACTTCCTCGATATTTGGGACTATGCACGGGTTTTCAATTACCTAGCCAAGTCTTTAGGTATGAGCCAAGAATTCGAGAGGGAAACTAAGAAACAAAAGCTGAGGATCGGCTTGGGACAGAGGAAACTTCACTTGGTTCTTAGCTTAGAACACACTTTGATCGACTCTATCAACGTGTCGAAACTCTCGGACAAGTATGGTCGTCTCATAGAAGAAGCTAGGTCATCATCAAGAGATGATATGTTTTGTCTCCCTAAGGAGAGGTTTTATTCAAGTGACGTGTTGGTGAAGTTACGTCCTTTTGTACGTGAGTTCTTGCGAGAAGCAAAGGAGATTTTCACCATGCATGTGTTTACAAAGCATGGACAAGACCTTGCAAATAAAGTGGTGAAGTTGCTTGATCCACATATGATATACTTTGGGAATCGCATCATTACAAGTGGAGATAGTAACGGTGATTTGAAATCATTGGAGCTTGTATTAGCGGAACCACGTGGTGTGGTTATTGTAGACTATGAACATAGTCTATGGGTGAAACGAGATAAACCTAACCTCATTATGATTTCAAAGTAGTACGAGTATTTCAAAGCAATTAGTAGTTATAATGAAGTTGGTGTTCTTGCTATATCTATAAACTTCTTCAAGAAGATGTCAATGAGAGGAGATAATAAAGTTATGGACTTGGAAGAAAAGAAACATGAGGAAACTCCTCGTGATGATGATAGATTGTGTTTAAAATATCTCTTGAAATCTCTTAAGGCAGTTCATGAGTCATTCTTCAATGGAGGATATCAAAACGTGAATGCTGTCCTGCCCCGTTTCTTCTACCCCAAGAAATTAGCATAACTACCAATATTGATATGGCTTTATGTTTTTCTTTTCTTGGTATTTGTTTTACTTTTACGATCAGTGTTTGGTTATTTCAAAGTTTATTAATAATTTCCCCTCTAGTATGAGGAGATGTCTTTGACTACATTAATTTGTTGGTTTTGAATAAAGTTTACACTTTACATCATGTTTGGAAGTTATTTACATGTACGATATGCTTTTGTAACTCTATAAACGAGAAAGTTCCTTCTATATATCTAAAGACGAAAAGGGATAAATAGAAAATTAAAGAAAAATATCTAATAGATTTTATAAAATATTGTTGTTAATTTCATGTTAAGATCTTATAAACCAAAAACAAAATATAATCAAAGAACCTAATGTCTAGATATTTATTCAACGGAATATATTTTATTTCGCCATGATTTAGGGGGAAAAAATAAAGTAGTTATGATATTTCGCCATGATTTAGGGGAAAAAAATAAAGTAGTTATGATATTTCGCCTTGATCCATATATATCTTGTTTCTCTTCTTTTTTTGTCACTATCTTGTTTCTCTTTAATGTCATAATAGTTACACATAGTTTGTTTTTCTTAGGGTTTTAATAATGGCTTGTGATCATGACATTGTTCGATGTTAAGGGTGGGCCTAAGCCCACTCAGGTCTGACCCATTTCAGGAGTAACCAGAAGAATCCGTTGGGCCCTGTTCTGCGATCGGCCCACCGAAGTCAAGGCCCACCGAAGTCAAGGCCCACCGAAGTCAAGGCCCACCAAAGTCAAGGCCCCTCCGAAGTTAAGGCCCATCCGAAGTCAAGGCCCATTTGAAGGAAGCATGCGCGACACAGTGACATCGGTACGGACCTGCCAAGACTGACACAGGTGACAGAGGTGTCAGTACGGACCTGCAGGATACGGGGGCCAGCCGAACGAGCATTTAATGCAGAAACACGCTCGACAACTGCATTTAATGCAAATGGATGTTCGACAAAACATCTTTCCGTATGTCGGGCATGCGTCGAAGTAAACCTCGCCAAGTCTCCAAAATCTTCACTATAAATAGAGAGTTCCGGCTCATAAGCAAATGATCCGAATTTTAGAGAGAGAATCGACAGAGAGAAACTACTATAAACATCAATTCACTTCGACATTGTATCAAACAATCAATCTATAAACAAACGAACTCCGAGTTCTTATTCACTTTCTGTTCGACATTTTACTTTATGTTCGGCATTTACTCTTATTTCCACTTCGGTACCACCTGTTCGTCCCCATTATCATTTAACGAGTTTTTCGACCCCCTTCTATCGCAATCATCCCAGTTCGGTCCCGAGACCGAACCCTGTTTTAACATTTGGCGCCGTCTGAGGGGACACTTCAGGAAAAACTCTCACGCTTACGATAATCCACGAACAGTCCGAAGTCAAGAAGAATATTTCCAGCTACAATGACAAACCAACCAAAGAACGCTTCACGCAGACCAATCGTCCTACAAGCGGCACTGGCCGAAGCATAGACATCGGCGATCCTAGTCGATCAGACACCAAAGGTCGCAGAGTCAGAGCTCCACACGCCGACAGCGGTTCGTACAACTCTTGTCGAACCAACCAGCGAACCAAGAATCACCATAGCTATACCGAGCGCTGAGCCAACATCGGCTGCCGAAGTCAACCGAAGCAACCAAGACGGTCGATCTGAAATCGCCGAACTCCTCATCGGCCTAATGAACAAAGTAGACACCCTTACCAGGTCCACCAACGAGCGGTTCGAGGCACTCTCGAGCGAAAGGTCTCGAAACCCAAGACCAGTCGTCGATTTCTCGCCGAACATTCAGAGAAATCTGTTTGGAGGACCCTCGACTGACGCAACTCAGTTCGCGACACAGGGAAATCAGAACCACCAGGCCTTCAGCCCCCTGACAGGACGTTTCTACGGGACTCATGATCCGACGTCGATCTACAACACCCCGCAGTTCACCCAACAAGCTGCCGGACCAAGCACTCATCAGCGAACCCCGCGGTTCGCCAACCCCCAGGTCGCCACGAACGACCATCTCTTCCAAGACGCATCGACGTTCGCCCAAACCGGGAGAGATTACGAGTTGGAAAGAATGCGCCAAGAGCTGGCCGAAATGAACTCTCGAGTCCACGAAGCGACGAGTGCGGCACCTGAGATCGGTCGCGTCCTAAGAGAAGCGCAAAACGTCCCCTTCACATCGGACATCACACGCTTCCGTATTCCGCATCCCGGGAAAATCACAATCCCGAAGTACGACGGAACAAAGGACCCCGTACAACACGTCACCTCGTTCACCATATCGATGGGAAGAGCGCAGTTCGCACCCGAACTGAGAGACGCTGGTTATTGTCAGCTTTTCGTCGAAAACCTGACATGAGGAGCACAACGATGGTTCAACAGGCTCATGCCGAACTCCATCAGGAATTTTCACGAACTCCAAATCGTCTTCCTCAAACACTACTCCATGTACATCCACAAGGAGTTGTCCATCGCCGACATGTGGAAGATGACGCAGGCGGAAGGAGAATCACTTCGGCTATACGTCGAAAGATTCAAGGAGGTCGCCTCCAAAATAAAAGTGCCTTACGATGTCGCCATCGAAGCACTGCGCAACGGAGTCTGGACCGAATCACAATTCTTCCGCGAACTCACAACAAATTTGCCGAAGACCTTGGAAGACGCGTTGCATAAGGCAACAACGTATATCAAACTGGAGGAAGACATAGCCAGTTTTAAGAAAAAACGAACGGCGAAGACCGTTCCGAAAGAAAAGGAGAAACAAGAAGAACACCGGGAGCCGCGACAGCACTACGACGCGGAGTACAAAAACCGGTACCCTAGAGTCCACTCAATCGAGGACGTCGAAAAACAGGCGGTTTACAACGTCAACCGTCCCGAGTATAACCGGACGGGGAACGGTTCGGGATATCCGAACAGAGGGAACTACCAAGAAAGGAGTAGTTCAGGAGGATATCGCAACAGACCGCAGGGTGAAAACCCGAACAGAGGCTCATCGAGCCACCAGAACAATGACCAGCAAGGAAGACACGATGCAACCAAACATTGTAGCTTCCACGGTTAAGACGGCCACTCAAACGAAGAGTGTAGGCATCTGAGAAGCCTGCTGATGCGCGAATATATGGCCGGACAGGTCAAATTACCAACGGCGGAAGAGGTAAAAGCCGCATACACGTACAACCGAACCCAATCAGCGGCGAACGGACAAGCCGAACGTAATCAGACGCGAAACCAAGATTCGTCTGACAAAAGAGAACGGGAAGAACTCCCAGGCCCGCCCAAGGTCGCCCGCAAAAAAATTGGAATGATCATGGGGGGCCTCATTGACTGTAATGACTCAATCCGGTCAATCAAAAGGGCCGAACGTGGAGCGGTAGCCGCAGTCAAATGGGCGCCCACAACCGACGTCCCGGCAAACGCGGCCAAGGAGATAACCTTCACCGAACGCGACACGACCAGCGTCGCCTTCCCTCACAACGACCCTTTGGTCTTGGAGTCGCTCATCGCGATCGCGAAGTAGCCAAGGTTATGATCGACACCGGCAGTTCGGTCGATATCATCTTCTACAGCACTCTGCAGCGAATGGAGTTGAAGGATTACACGATCAAGCAGAATCGGAAGCCTTTGACAGCATTCAACGGCGAAACAACCATGTCACTAGGGACCATAAAACTCCCAGTGCACATCGGAGGAGTGACCAAGCTGGTCAAATTCGACGTCATCGACACTCCGGCTATTTACAACGCCATCATGGGAACTCCATGGATACACGCGATGGAGGCCATCCCGTCAACCTACCATCAATGCCTGAAATTCCCGGGCCCAACGGGAACAATAACGGTCCGAGGAAACCAGCGCATAGCGCGAAGCTGTTTTATCGCCGAACTTAAAATCTGAAAGTCCTGCGCGATAACTCAGCCAGAAGACGAAGAAATGGCCGAAGCCTTTCAGTCAAAGGTAAACATCGCGCCCTCTGATCCCTCAACATCCACTTCGGCGACGAAATACGAAGAAACGATGAACGAAGAAGCCCCGAAGTTGGATAAAATATTGCAAGTCAACATCGACTTGAGTGACATCACGCGATGTGTCGGCATCGGCGCTAACCTCGAGCAAACGTTGCAGGACAAGCTGATCGAGTTCTTGAAAGAGAACTATAAATCTACGTGGACATACGAAGCTATGCTCTCATGCCTTTTAATTACATAGGCAACGATATATATCTACGTCCTGAATTTGTAGGAGACATGAAACGCCATGTTTGGAACAAATCTCTTAAGAGGAAGAAGCTTACTTTAGTCCTTGGTTTACACTGCACACTTTACGACTCTCGCCAAGTCTCTTTACTCTCAGAAGGAGAGAAATACCTAACCGGACAAGTCAACTCAAGATCCGATCTATGGAAGTCAAACGAAGTCTTACAAGATCAAAGCAGCGAGTCTTTGTCGTCCTTATTTAAGTTACGACCATTCGTTCACGAGTTCTTGCGTGAAGCGAACAAGATGTTTGTAATGCATGTGTTCGAGCTTTGCAACCCTAAACACACACAACAAGTGATATCTTTGCTTGATCCACACGAAACTTACTTTGAGAAACGCGTCATCACAAATAAAGACAACGAGATGAAGATTCTAGATTTTGTCTTGGCTGACGAGCGTGGGATTGTAATCTTAGACGATAGACACGTGTATTGGTGGCCCGATGACTACAGAAACCTGCTCCAGATCTTGCCCTACCACTATTTCAAACGTAACAAAAAGAAGAACAACATGACTTGGATCATGAAGCTTGTTGCCTTGTTCAAGAAAGCATTGGCTATAGATGTTATTGAAGACCAGATGAGTCAAAATCTTTAGAGGAAGAGAGAGGAGATGAGTCATACGAGGATGGTGGCTTGGCCAATGCACTTGGATTGCTTAAAGAAATTCACAATAGATTCTTCCATGAGCAAGATGAAGTTTCAAGAGATGTGAGGACATTGCTTTCCCCTTGATCAATATTTACTTTTTCGCATTTACATTATTTTAGAACTAAACCATGCATGCATTGAGAGTGTAATAAGAATACATCCAAATTAAACCATAAAGTTAGATCGATATCTATATACCTAGAAAGTGTACTTTTTCGTCAAAGCCTAAACATTATACAACCTAGCGAGAGAGTATGGACTATTGTCCGCATCTTGCGTCAACCGAAATCCAGTCATGAAGATGCACTTTCGAACGTTCTCTGAAGTGAAGTAGGTGAATATGATGATGCCGATGAGACCAATGATGCTGCCCACTATGAACGAGAAGAGGTTTCTCTCCACGGATATTGTAATTGCACCAAAAGCAATAACAACACATAGCATAGCCGTTGATATCGCCACAAAACCTTTTTGTAGGAGGAGGGACTGCATCTCCAAAGTTGTAGGCGTCACAACTCCTAATAGCAACAAAGCCGCCAAAGATGATACCGCACCTATCCAAAAAGTGATTTGAAAGATTATCTTCACTGTCGTCCCCTTCATACTTGATGGTGGATTGAGTCCAACGGTAAGCACCACGGTGGCTACAAGGACAGCAATCATCGCCATGATCACTCTAGTGTTTTGGAGATAGCTCCCTTGGTCTATAGCACTACCACTACTAGCCTCTTGGTTCACGGGTTCGAGTGTCAAAGCAACTTCATTAGGTGCATTTATTGTGCATGTCTTTGCTCTTCGGTAATTTCGGTAGTGCTTGGTTGTATGATTGTGTCATTAAGCCTACAAAAAATACATATATAGTATATCACAAGGTTAATTATATCGATCTCTATATGTATTATAAGTATTAACCAAATTTATAATATCATTTCATTACTTTCTTATACACTCTGTTGCACGTGTGGAGTCTTCTGCATTGTTGAAGAATACTACAAAGCCCATCTGAATTGGCAACAAAAACATCGGCTTTAGCTCTACTTCCTCAAAAAACCCAACCTGATCACAGCTCTCCACCCATTGGAAACGACGAATATCAGATTCTGTCTGAGCTGAAAACATTAAAAAAAAAATCAACAATAAATCCAATGATTACTAAGAAATTGACAAAATACTTTTAGCGGATGATGAATGTCCCATGTTATAACAAGTAAGCCAAGCAAAACATGAGAGACGGATCATAGCGTTTCATATAAAGTTTTAATAGCACTATATACTATATCTCAGATAATTAATATTTTGCTGAGAAAAAATTTCCATTGCCTTGTTAAAATACACGTTTCGTAGTAGTTAAAAAAATAACTAGAGATAAGAGATAACTAGTAATTAATTAGTTTTAATAGGATTTCAAATAAATAGCCTATAATTTTTCTGGGGGAGGCATAGGGAATACTAACCTGGCCACGTAGGCTTGAGAATTAGTTGAAAGCTAGCACTACAAGAATGCAGGCGATTTCCGACCGTAGTTTTGGTCGGAAATCGGTCGGAAATGTCTATTTCCGACGGATTTCCGACCAAAATTGCGTCGTCGGTTTCGGATGGTCGGAAACCGGTTTTGGTCGGAAAGTGGTCGGAAATTTCCGACCATAATTGTGGTCGGAAATTTCCGACCACTCTCCTACCAAAATGTGGTCGGAAATTTCCGACCACTATCCTACGCAAATGTGGTCGGAAATTTCCGACCAAATTCCGACCACATTTTCCGACCAAATTCCGACCACATTTTCCGACCACATTTCCGACCACATATCCGTAGGATTTCCACCGGAAATTAATTTATTTTAAAAAAATTAAATTAAATTTCCTACGGATTTCCGACGGATATCCGACGGAAATAAATAAATTTAAAAAAAAATTAAATTACATTTCCGACGGTATTCCGACGGAAACAAATAATTGTTTTTAAAAAAATATATTAAATTTCCGACGGAAATCCGACGGAAATAAATATTACATTTCCGACGGATTTCCGACGGAAATGAATATTTTTTTAAAAAAATAAATAAATATTTCCGACGGATTTCCGACGGAAGTAAATTTTATAATAAAAAAAAATTTATTAAAAATACGAATATTAAAAAAAAATTACAAAAAACTAAAATTAAAAAAAACGAAAATTAAAAAAAATTACAAAAAAGAGAAAAAAAACAAATAATGAAAATAAAAACTAAATTCCCGTTCCCGACCCCGAACCGGATCCCGGAGGATAATCGGGGAAACGGTTCATCAAATACTCATTCATCTTCCGGATTCGAGCGCTTGTTTCTTGCCGGATCTTCTCAATTGCTTCATCTTTTTCTTTATTCGCATTTCGAAGCGCATCTTTCAGTCTCGGAGATCTCGAGAAGAAGCGATGGATCGGTGTTTGGTACGTAAGGCAAAGACGTCTCTTGGGATTCGGGAAGGGTCCCTAAACCGTAAGGTTTACCTCGATACATAGGAGTCTCCTACGATCGGAAATTTAAATTATTAATATAATTATATTTTTTTAAAAAAACTATTTAAATATAAAATATTACCTCGAGAACCAACCGGTTTATTTCCGAATTGGTTAGGGTGTTGGAACCGGTTGATTCGTCGGAAGATTGAGTTAACCGGGTGACTTTCGTTTGCACCCGTTCGACGACGTTACGAACCTTTGGTATAATTTCACCCGTCTTTTTGTTGGTATGGGTGGTCTCCATAACCTTCAACCAATGAGGTTCGTGACCACCCTCTCGGACTCTCTATTACGGAATTAAAATTTAAATGTTAGTATGATTAATCATAATTATTATAATTTGTATATATTTAGTTGGTTTAAAATATACCATGACATCCGAGATTTGTTCGAAAGTGTTTGCGCCGGCATTGTGAGTTGGAGGCGCCTTCTCGATGGACCCGTCCCCACCTCTCGCGGTTTGTGGCGTTTCGCTTGGCTTTTTTTCCGGCCGCTTCCGTCGTCCAATAGTTTTTAAACCCGTCCCAAACGAAGGGTTTAGGAACGAAGGTTTTTCCCCACCCAAACGCCATTTTTCCTTCCACTCGAACATATGATTCGAGTAGGAAGTCGCACAAGCCTTGTCAAATTCTTCTTGAATTTGACTAGTGAGTTGTGGTTCCCAATTAAACTCTTGCTTGGAAATTTAAAGTTTATAAATAAATTTCATAAGTTTTTTTTATTTATTTAATAATTTTTTGAGTAAATAAAAAAATTTATTTACTAACCGCAAAAGAACGGAACCACATTTCCCGAAGTTCGGCTGGGAAATCTCGGTATTTTGGATACGGAGCGGGTAACATTCCGTGGATGCATTTAAGAATAGCTTTTGGGATTTTTCCCTCATGTCTAAACCTTAAATTATTTTATAACTAATAATTAATATTTTTAGGTATTATTTTTTTGTAAATTTAAATGTTTGTAAATATTTACCAAGTGACTCGGTTATCGGGAATGGCTTCAAAGTTGGGATCGAGCCGAATCGGTCTCTCCCGTCCTCCCCGCTGGACCAAATCTTCAACGGACATTCTCACGGATTGTGAGGATCCAATACCATCATTAGACCTAATTAAAAACATATAAAAAAAACAAATTAGTATTAATTAAAAAAACAAATATAAATAATATTTAAAAAAAATGATTTATAAGAAGAAAAAAATTACATTTTTTGGAGAGATTTGGAGAGATTTTGTAGAAATTTCGGAAGTGTTTTTTTTAGAGAGATGTAGAGAGATGTTTTTTTGAGTTGTGAAAAAATGAAAGGGGAAGGGGGGTATATATACGAAAATTTCCGACCGAAATTTCGGTCGGAAATCGGTAGGAAAGTGAAAAATTGACCGCCAAAGTGAAAAATTTGGCGGAAAAAGAGCGGTCAAAATTCATTGTGGTCGGAAATCGGTAGGAATTTCCGACCACAATGAATTTTGACCGCCAAACCGAAAAAAACTTGGCGAAAAAAAGAGCGCTCAAAATTATTGTGGTCGGAAATCGGTAGGAATTTCCGACCGATTTCCGACCACAATACTTAATTATATTAAAATTTAATTGTGGTCGGAAATCGGTCGGAAATTCCTACCGATTTCCGACCACAATAATTAATTATTTTAATTATTTAATTGTGGTCGGAAATTGGTAGGAAATTCCTACCAATTTCCGACCACAATAATTTAATTATTTTAAAATTTAATTTCCTACCATGCGAACACTTAGCAGTTTCGGGTAAATTTCAAGAAGTACGGTCGAATAAAAACGTATTTCGAATAGGTTTAATGGAGTGTTTATATAAGATTTCTTGAACATAACAATATATAAGTATAATATGTTTCACGTTTTCAAATGTTTTTATGAAAATACCAAAATTTTGAAAAAACATATGAAAGTTACATAACTAACTTGTAATGAAACATATATTTATAAAAATTAAAACTATTTTGCATTTTATGATCATTTTAGACATTTTGTAGAGTTTATTTTATTTCTAAAACGTATTATATAAAGGTATTTCATTGATTCGACAAAAAAAAACATCATTTTGAAATGAAACCCTATAATGGTCGGAATTCGGTCGAAACCGATAAGTGATCGCATTGATTAAATGACATGCATTTAAATTTTTATATAATTAATTAATTGTGGTCGGAAATTGGTCGGAAATTCCTACCGATTTCCGACCACAATTAATTAATTATATAAAAATTTAAATGTGGTCGGAATTCGGTAGGAATTTCCGACCGAATTCCGACGGAAAATGCATGTCATTTTATCATCCGAACACTTAGCAGTTTCGGATAAATTTCAAGAACTACGGTCGGAAATCGGTAGGAATTTCCGACCGATTTCCGACCGAAGTTCGTGATTTAGTGTATATTTAGTGTTTCGCATAAAAACGAATTTCGAATAGGTTTAATGGAGTGTTTATATAAGATTTCTTGAACATAACAATATATAAGTATAATATGTTTCACGTTTTCAAATATTTTTATGAAAATACCAAAATTTTGAAAAAACATATGAAAGTTACTTAACTAAGTTGTAATGAAACATATATTTATAAAAATTAAAACTATTTTGCATTTTATGATCATTTTAGACATTTCTAGAGTTTATTTTTTTACTAAAACGTATTGTATAAAGGTATTTCATTGATTCGACAAAAAAAAACATCATTTTGAAATGAAACCCTATAACGGTCGGAATTCGGTCGGAAATTTCCTACCGAATTCCGACCACATATCAAAAAACGGTAGGAATTCGGTCGGAAATTTCCTACCGAATTCCGACCGAATTTGGGGTTTCGATTTAGTACGAGGTAATTTAGTTTTGGCGGCTATCGACGGAATTCCGACCGATTTCCGACCGTTTTTTTAAAAATTTAAAAAAAAAAAATTAATTTTGTACGAGGTAATCGAGTTGGTACGAGGTAATCGAGTTTCGACCGATTTCCGACCGAATTCCGACCGCAATGTAAAAAAATAAAAAAAAAATTTAAAAATTTGAAAACGTGTAAAATTTTTGAAAACTCGTTGAAAACTCTTTTCAAAAACTCTTTTCACTTAAAACTCTTTGAAAAAGTGTAAAATTTTTGAAAACTCGTTGAAAACTATTTAATTGAAAAGTCTTTGAAAACTCTTTCAAAAAGTGTAAAAGAATTTAAAACTCTTTGAAAACTTTTTTTAAAACTCTTTGAAAACTCTTTGAAAAATTGTATAATATTTGAAAATTCGTTGAAAACTATTTGATAAATATAATCTTTGAAAACTCTTTGAAAAAGTGTTAAAGAATTTAAAACTCTTTAAAAAACTTGTTGAAAACTTATTGTAAAATCTTTAAAAACTATTTCAAAACTCTTAATTTGAAAACTCTTTGAAAAGTGTTTTAAAAATATTTTCAAAAAATTTGAACTTTTTTTGAAACATTTCATTCGGATTCGGTTGAGTCTTCGGTGGCGAATCGGATCCCTCCTCAAATTCTCCAACCTCTTCTTCGGACTCTTCATGTACAACAAAATCAGCATCTTCTCGTTAAATCTACAACCAAATCCACTTGTAATGAAACATCCACTTCTCCCAAATGCCCAACTCGTTGTCGCTTGCAAAGGAGGATCGACCTCCGAAGAACTACCATGAACTCTTCCCCTCGGGTTTATTTCCGTAACAACTATCCAAGGATCCCGTCCGCTGTGTGGTCGCGGATAAGTCATGTATGATACTTGGTTGGCCTGCGATCCAAGAATGAACGGATAATATTTTTGTAACCTCCTCCGAGAATGTATTGTAGTAACACCAAACTCGTCCGTACGTACACCATGTCCCGCAACTGGGCTATACCAATCACAATATAACGTAACACATCTTAGATCGAGCATCCCGCTATAATGCACTTCTAATATCTCATGTAATACCCCGTAGTAAACCAAATCTCCGGCTACCGCCGACACCCCATGGTTTGCCGTCGACCTTGAATTTCCCTCACGAAATATTTTAAAAGCGTATCCACGCGTGCGGTACATCGGGTGTGAAACGAGCAATATATTGTGGACCGTTCACCACCTCTTCTAACCATGTTGGAATTAACTCTCCTTCGCGCCGCCCGCCGTATACATATAACTTTAACCATTCTCGCAAATTCTCTTTCTTTGACTTCATTTAATTCATCGTCTCGTTGCTTCCGAATGTTCAAATCGTTTTTGCGCCATGTAAATCTCCTCGTACGGCACCAAATCTTCGCAGTTGGTCAAAATATACATGTGCACATTAGCATGCTCAACCTCGCCGAGTCTTCGCCTTTTACCCTTTCCACTTAAACGCCCAACCTGTCTAAAAAGTTCTGGTACATATACAGGATAACAAGCATGCACTCCTCCATCATCATGTCGTTTTTGTTTTCCACTCTTTGTTTGGGTTTGTGGTGGAAAGTAGTACCCGACTAAGTTAGATCTCTCTTCGTTTATGCTTTGGGCAATAATTGAACCTTCAACCCTCGCTAAATTCTTCACTTTTTTCTTCAAATGGTACATGTATCGCTCGAAAGGATACATCCACCGATATTGAACAGGACCACCGAGTTCTACTTCCCGAGGCAAGTGAATTGGCAAATGTTCCATAACGTCGAAGAAAGAAGGCGGAAATATCTTCTCTAGGTTGCACAATATCACAGGGATCTTCTCGTCAAGATTTCGGATTTCTTCGGCGGAAAGGGATCTCGCGAAATGTCTCCGAAAAAAGCTCCTATTCCCGCAATCGCTTCATGGACTTTTTGCGGAAGAAGCCCGTCGAATGCAAATGGAAGAATACGTTGCATAACAACATGACAATCATGACTCTTCATCCCCGAAAACTTACCTTCTCCACGATCAACACAGCTTTCTAAGGTTAGAAGAGTAACCATCCGGAAACTTAACACCGTCCATTATCCAGCTAAAGAATTCATGCTTTGCTCGAAGCGTTTAACCGAAAAGCAAGGTTGGGGATATCTTCCTTGATCGGTGACATGAAGTTCCTTCCGAGAACAAATAGTCGGCAAGTCTAATCTGGACTTCAAGTTGTCTTTCGTCTTCCCTTTCACGTTCATAATGGTGAACATGATGTTGTCAAAGAAGTTCTTCTCGATGTGCATAACATCTAGGTTGTGCCGAAGTAAATGATCCTTCCAATAAGGCAAATCCCAAAATATGCTCTTTTTGTGCCAGCTTATGATGTTCACCATATCCATCCACAACTTGATGTCCGTTACCACCACAACGTACTCGTCTTCTCAGCTCCAAAATCTCTAAGTTGAGTTAGTATATGTTCACCGCTTACTTCTTCGGGAGGTCCTTCATAGATTTTCTTCTTCTTCGTAAACAAAGTAGTGCTCCGACGGTATGGATGATCGTTTGGTAAAAATCGTCGATGACAATCAAACCAACATGATTTACGTCCGTTCTTCAATTGGAAAGCATCGGTGTTATCTTGACAATAAGGACAAGATAACCGTCCATGTGTGGTCCATCCAGATAACATACCATATGCCGGAAAATCGCTAATAGTCCACATTAGTACTCGCTCGCATCATGAAGTTTTGTTGCATTGATATGTCGTACGTTTCAACTCCACTCTCCCATAACATCTTCAACTCATGTATCAACGGCTGCATAAATATGTCTAGTGCTCTCTTCGGATGCTCCGGCCCAGGAACAAGAATAGATAGGAACAAAAACTCCCTAACCATGCACAATGACGGAGGCAGGTTGTAAGGCGTGACGATCACCGGCCATAAAGAATATTGTCTCCCATGTTTCCCAAAAGGGTTGAAACCATCAGTACTTAATCCCAAATACACATTGCGACTCTCACTTGCGAAACTAGGATACACATTTTGAAAATGTTTCCATGCTTGAGCATCCGAAGGATGTGCTATCTCTCCATTTAACATCTCATGTTCCGCATGCCATCTCATCGAACTTGCCGTGCGCTCCGACCGATATAACCTCTTCGCCTATCCGTTAACGGCAAATACCACATTCTCTTATAAGGTATGGACACTCTTCCACCGGTTTCTTTATATCGTGGTTTCTTACGTAACCGGCATGCCGAGCGGTTTTCATCTCTTCTCCAATATAACATACGGTTATCGACGCACACATCGATAATCCGATACGGTAATCCTAGACCGGATACCAACTTCTCGATTTCATAATACGTCCCCGGTGCCATATTATCTTCGGGCAAAATGTCTTTGATCGACCGGCCCACGCATCCACACAATCTTCTGAAAGATTGTAATCCGTTTTGATAGACATCATTCTTGTCGCAGCTGAAAGAGGTGAATGACCTTCTCTACACCCACCATATAACGGGTTCTTAGCGGCATCCAACATGTCAAAGAATTTCTGCGCTTCCACATTTGGCTCCTCCAATGTAGGCTCATGATGATCTCCAACAAACGACGGCATAGTTTCGCGAAAAATATCATTTACCATTTGCACGGTCCTATCTACAGATATAGGTTCTTCTACCGGAGGGACAACTAAATTATTATCATAATATTGTACATTACTACTACTAGGATAATTTACCATCAAATCATTTTCCCCATGAGAATACCATATTTTATACCCCGGCGTAAAACCAACATTATATAAATGCTTCCATACTACTTTTACCAAAACATTTCTACGATTATCGCAATTTTTACAAGGACAATACATTTTACCTGTTGCTACGGTTCTTTCTTGAATTGCGGCAAACTCCATAAATTGTTTAAGCCCCTCCGCAAATTCTTCCGAAAGTAATCCCGTCGCCGGATCTTTATGATTTCCATCCATCCACGATCTAAAATAACTCATTATAATAATTTTTATTGAATTTTGTGGTAAATGGAGATTGATAAGAGAAATTGTTAATTTGTATTGAATTTTGTGGTAAATGGAGATTGATAAGAGAAATTATGAGAAAGAAGAAGTGAGGGTGTGATATATATAAGAAAAATTTCCTACCGATTTCCGACCGATTTCCTACCACAATTGATCCGTTGCACAACGGTAACGAAACGTTCAAATATCGGTCGGAAATCGGTCGGAATTTTCTACCAATTTCCTACCAATTTCCGACCAATTAGTTTTCCGACCAATTTCCGACCGATATTTGAACGTTTCGTTACCGTTGTGCAACGGATCAATTGTGGTAGGAAATCGGTCGGAAATCGGTAGGAAATTTTCGACGGATTTCCGACCGAAATAAATTCCGACGGAAATCCGACCGATTTCCTATCAAATTCCGACCAAATATTTGTGTCGGAATTTGGTCGGAAATTTCCGACCGATTTCCGACCAATATCCATGTAGTCGGAAATCGGTCGGAAAGTGGTCGGAAATTTCCGACCACATTTTTACGGTCGGAAATGTGGTAGGAAATTACCCTGTTTTCTTGTAGTGTAGGCTCATTCGTTCTCTTAACGATAATTAGTAGCCCTTCTATTGTTTCCTAGAACTGCAAAAACAAAATATGGTCGGTTAAGTAATACATATCCATGAAACAAATTAATATATACATTATTAATATGAGAAAATTAAGGAGTTTAAAGTAAATTGCTTATAAAGAAAATTATGTTAAGCATAAAAACGACCACATAAAGAACATCCGCATAAAAGTATATATATATATATATATATATATATATATATATATATATATATATATTACAAGAAAAATGAAAATATGTACAACTCTTGATTTTTGTTTGGTCAAAGTACAATTCTTGATTATGCATCTTGAAATTCAACAAATTAAAAGAATACATAAAATCCCAGCAAAAGTAGGAAGAACAAGAAGAAAAAAAACAATCGTAATATAAATTTTAACAAAAAAAAAACAATCGTAATATAAAGAAAATTAACACTCGTAATATAAAGAAAATTAACACTCGTAATATAAAGAAAATTAACACTCGTAAGATAAAGAAAATTAACACTCGTAAAGAAAATTTTCAAGAAATGGCTTTCGCTGCACGATACATCATATCAATATATAGATGTAAAAGTCGAATGAAGTATAAAATATATATTATACGATTATACATCATATCATGCATTAAATGTTGTTGTATTAAATATAAAAGTCAAATAAAGTACAGAATCGTTACCATGCTTGACTCGAGAAACGATGACTAAGTTAGAAAAAGTAAACGAAGAAGAAGAGAAAATGAAAAACGATAAGTTTGCCTTTTTACCGTTACACGTGGCGGTGCAATCGGCGGTAAAAAGCACTTCTTGAATGTGCCGATCAAATTCTTGTAGAGAGGTGAGAATCTCTGTGGTCATTCTTCAGATATCGATCTTGATCTTCAAATCTCGTGGGAGAAATCAAGAAAAGTGTTTCTCTCTTTCGTTTTAGATGATGACTTGTATGAGAAGTTAGGTTACAAAAATTTGATTGTAACTGTCTATATAGGAGAGATTTAAAGCACGTGAGAGGCATGTGGAGTAATTAAAGAGAAGTGAAACCTTTGGAAGCTAACAGAGGTTTTAGCTATTATTTTTCATATTCAAATTATTCATCGTAATTTCAAAAGGAGGAATTCACGAAACTACGCCATTTCGTCACTTCTTTTATAAAACTTCTTTTAAAAGCTTGATTTACCTTTTTAAAAGTTATCAAAATTAAAATTCTTTTCATTTGGATTTGTTAATTAGTGTTTATAGTATAATTAAGGGGTAGGATTGTGTGGGTAGAATTTATTTGAATTAAATTTTTAGTGTTTAGGTGTAGTTTTGTGAAATTATTTTGAAATGATGTAGTTTTGTTAAATGTAATTTAAATGGTGTAGTTTTGTAATTCTCCCTAAAATCTATTATTGTAATATATTATTATTGTAATTTAGATATACCTATTTTATATTTTACCAAATTTGGTTTGTTTGCGTAACATTTTTTCTAAATCTTTTAGTTTATTATTAAATTGAGGGGATATTAATATGTTATGAAATCTAATTTCTCAAACATTTTCTTTAAAAGTATTGAAGATTACTACGTATCATTTTCAATTTCTTTACTTTTAATTGATTTTTATGTTTCCGTAATTTGTTTAATTCTGTTTTATTTAGAGATCTCTACCCGTCATTTAAATTGCATCATATTTTGTATTGTTTTTCTATGTAACTTTATTGAAAAATTTATATGTGTTATTGTTTATTTTATATAATGGCTCCTTTTTTGGTGGATACTTTGAACCCTTTTACATAAAATTATTACTAACTTTATGTGTTAAAAGATTGTGAACAATCTATGTATTATTTATACGTATAATTATAGAGTCTTTGCATCTCAAATTATAATTATATGTAAAAATTATATGTAAAAATTTGCATCTATAATTATATGTAAAAATTTGCATCTATAATTGTATGTAAAAATTTGCATCTATAATTTCTACGTATAATTATAGACTCTATAATTTGCATCTCAAATTATATTTCCTGCTAAAGTTTAGCCAATATTTTTCGGCTAAAGTTTTATGACTCTTAACCAATATTTATTTGAAATATCAAATGTATGAAAATGATGAAACTATAAGATATATTATGTTTTTTTCAGTAATGACATGTTGGAAATCAAAATAAAAATATATGAATAAACAAAATATGAAGAGATTCCATATATATAAAATCTAACTTCTAAAGTAAAAAATAAAGAAAAAGTATCTCTTATAGCATTTGAAATACAAATAACTTATGTAAAAATAGGCCTTAGGCAATGTTTCCGAATCATTAACATAGCCACGCCCCTGTATAATGCCATGTCCATTGGGGTATTCAAATAAAATATATATTAAAAATGAATAGAAAGAAAGAACATAAAAATAGAACCAATCATAATTAAAAATGCTAAATGTAAGATCGCTGTTACTATTTTGGTGATCTTTTTCTTCACATATCTCTTTGTTATTTATTTATTTTTGTTAATTAGTCTTTGTTATTTGTTAGATTAACTTTTTCTATTAATATTTATTTAGTGAATTATTTTATTCTAAAAATATAAATATTATATTATTTAAAATTTAGTTTATAGCATCCACCGCCCTCAAGCTATCTTTTGAAATGTGAATATCAGTATTATATATCACATATTTACATGTGTTTCCGTAGCCAATATATATGTTTTTTAAGGGTCCAATCAATTTAGGGTAGATAATTTAATAATCACAATCATAAGACATCCAGGTATGTTGGTCGTCGTGTATGTATACCGTTCTATATATATATACTTCGACAAAATATTACTCATAATTTTGTATGGATTAAAGTTGCATTACTCTCAAAACATGGTAACTAGCTACAACTTGTAGTCTACAAGATTTGTTAGACCAACATTATAGAGGTTTCTACACAGGCTTTTGTGGCCCAAAAACATTAAAAAAAGTAAAAAAATAAAAAAAATGAAGAAGGCGCATATTGAAACTCTAACCTAAGAGTCGACTCCTCTCCTTCTCCTCTCTCCTTTCCTCCTTTCTTCCTCCGCCTCTCTTCCTCTCCTCCGCCTCTCTTCTTCTCCTCTCTCCTTTCTTCCTCCGCCTCTCTTCCTCTCCTCCGCCTCTCTTCCTCTCCTCTCTCCTTTCTTCCTTCTCCTCTCTCCTTTCCTCCGCCTCTCTCCTTTTCCTCTCTCCTTTCCTCCACCTCTCTCCTTTCTTCCTTCTCCTCTCTCCTTTCCTCCGGCGATTCCAGATTTCAAAGCCTCGTTGCTCGGATCAATCTCAAGCCCTTTGTTATAAGCAGCGACGGCTTCGTTGTACTGGCTTAACCCTAAGTGAGCAGCTCCGAGACGGCTATAGCCCTTAGCCCAATCGGGTTTTAGCTCGACGGTCTTCTCCGCGTCCGAGAGAGCATCTGCGTAGTGGTTAAGGGAGGCGTGTGCGGCGGAACGGTTTGAGAAGAGGACGTGATTGCTCGGAGCGAGATCGATTGCTTCGGTGAAGTGAATAACGGCGGAGGAGAACTCGCCGGAGGAGAAAGCGGCGTTTCCTTTGGCTTTAGCTTCTTCTGCCATGGTGGTTGAATCTGAGATTTACGGAGTCGTTGCCGCTTCCTTTCTTAACAAATTAAAAAAAAATTCTAAATTTTTTTTATAAGAACCCTATATTGATTCTACCTATAATCACCCTCTTTTATTATAAATCTACACAAATCTCTTTATCAACATTTTATTATTTAAATATTACCTAAGAGCCAACAAACAACTCCTCCTATAATGATGCTCTTAGGTCAATATTATCTTGTTGGAGCGTAAACTAATCAAAGTATTGGACGTTGACCGAGTAAATTAAATACGTTATAAGTCAACATTCACTCCACTCGTTTAAAATATCAAAAATCAACATCACGATGAGATAACTTTTCCTTTTAAAATGCTTATTTACAATATATACATATAAATATATGTGTTTTGATTTTTGAAAGTGGTCGTTTTAATTTCGAGTTATTACAAGAAACAACGGTCCTACGTGTAACGTGACGGATTTGCGCGTTTTTGTGTACCGATCTTCCAATAAGTCACGACAGCCTTATCTGTGGGACCCGTCTTAGCTGTTGATTATGATTCCTTCACGGCTCACTTTTTTCTTCGTATTTGCGTATTTATGTGTTTAAGACCATGTTTATCAAATGTGCTTATGTAGAGTGCTTGTGTATTTTTTTGTGTATTTTTGTGTGTATTTGAGTATTAAATTAAATCAAAACATGTATTATTAATAAGTACCTATAATGAAAAGTGCTTAATTAAGCATTTTAAGCTCCCCTTTTTGTAGAGTTCTTATTAATAATACATGTTTTAATTTAATTTAATATTCAAATACACAAAAAAATACACAAGCACTCTACATAAGCACCTTTGATAAACATGCTCTAAGGGGTTTAAAAACTATCCCAATTAAATTGTATTTTATACTTTACCAAAAAAATAAATTGTATTTTATAAAACTATATTATTTTATAGTTATTTTTCAAAACTACATTTAAATATTCAAAATTAAATTCAAATAAATCTTATCTAAATAGTTATAACTTTTTAATATTATATCATAAATATTAATTAGCGAATTCAAATGATTTTTTTAATTATGATAATTTTTTAAAAAGTAAATCAACGATTTAAAATTTTGGAAAGACGTAAATATGTAAAATATTGAATTATGTATAATTTTGTAAATGAACAATTAAAAACTATAGTTTTGTGAATTTCTCAATAATATAAAAATTATTCAACCTAAATTATTAACTTAAGTGCTCAAGACAGACACAATTGTAAAGATTAATTGGATGCTCTGATTTTTATTGACTTAATCATATAAACTTATGGGAGAACTACAAAAGTATACCATTTGAATTACATTTTACAAAACTACATCATTTTAAAATAACATCACAAAACTATACCTAAACACTAAAAAATAAATCCAAATAAACCCTATCCACACAATCCTACCTCTTAATATTATACATTAAACACTAATTAGCGAATCTAAATGAAAATATTTTAATAATTTTTTAAAGAGTAAATCAAGCTTTTTAAAATTTTGAAAGGTGTATATATATGAAAAATTAAATTAGGTAAAGAAAAGAAATGATGTAGTTTTGTGAATTCCTCTAAACAACTTATTTAACAATGTTAAATATTACCTCACCAAAAAAAAAACAATGTTAAATATTATAATTTCAAAGTGGAAAAATTAAGATTTGGACTAATTAAAGTTAAGTTTACTACTTCTTTAAAGTTATAAATGTACAATTTATTACACGGTTGGTAAGTCTAGAAGCCTAAGTCTAATTAGTTTTTTCTAAGCCTGATTAGTTGTTTTGAATTATAAATGCCTAAAAAATTAATATACTATTTTTAGAAAAACAATCGACACATGGCTGCCAGTGCATGCAAAAGCACAATTTCATAATATTGGCTCCTCGAAAACTTAATTACGCGTAAATGTGGTAGGCTCCAATTATAATGTCAAAAATCAATTATAAAAATACTAATAGTAAGAAAATAATGAATAATCATATAACACCTTTTTGATAATTTAATTAAGAGAAAATTAGATCATGACACACTTTTTAAAACATGAATTACATTTTAGAGCACTTTTTGACATAGAGATACTTTATTGTCATAAAAGATTAAATTATCCATCAATTCATTTATCCTACATAAATTTCACAATCATTTTCTTTCTCATTTTTCTATTTTGCATTCTAATTTTAATTTTCTAGGGTAATATAAAATAATTTATTTTTGTGTATTGATTTCTAAAATTTTAATATCTATATTTTTATATCCACTTTATATATTTTATTTATGAATGGATCAACATTTGTGGACAACTAGTCAATATCTAATATTTGTATATATGTCCACATAAAATTGTACAAATGTTCAAAGTAGAATGAACGAGTTTAAATTTTATTCCAATAAATTTATATATCATAGACAATTCATATGATGATTTGTGTTCAAGTTTAAATAAATTTTGTAGTTAAAATTATATGATGGTTCATGTTCAAAAATGAATAAATAAGTTTTAATAATGAATTAAAAAATTTATATGTTTTGATGTACATGTAATTTTCACTTATTAATATCAACACGTGTCATTCACATTTATTAAGAATATTACAAATCATATGGAGTATACTAAATATAAATTACTTATGTAAGTAGATATATGATAAACAAAAAAATTATTGAAATAATATATTTTAGAATAAATTAAAATACATTTATAAAATTGTACAAAAGTATGTCCATATAACATAAAACATATCCACAACTTTCTGTACACAACGTTGTGTATCCACAACTTTCTGTACACAACTTTTATGTACACAACTTTTATGTACACGAAGAGTAAAACTGTATTTAAAAAAATAAAAAATGTGAAAAGTGTCTCATATCACAAAATTATCTTATTTTGATATGCAAATTTTAAAAAGTGCTACATTGTGTAAATCACTGTTCGATTAATTTCGTTTTAAACATCGATCAAATAAATAAGTCTCCTACATGGGAAATAAACGAGAAAGACCAAGACTTTCTCTCTCCACCACTAACTCTCTCTCTCTCTCTCTCTCTCTCTCTCTCTCTCTATCTGATCTAGCTCGGTCTCCGACACCGGCCGTCTTAATTCCGCCGTATACCCCTAATTCCCGGCTAGCTAATCCTACAATGCGAGGGTTACGAGCTTTGTCGCTATTTCTCTGTAGTTTTGCTCTGATTCAGCTGCTTTCTTCTCAAATCTATGCTCAAAGATCTAAAAGTCCATGGCAGACACTCACTGGTAAGTAAATCTCACTTCATCTCTCTCTCTCTAACTCTCTACGCGCATGGTTTTAGTAGAAGAAGCTAAAGATTCGATTTTCAATTTCACTTTATAGTACCTTTCGATTTTTAGCTATTTAACAATGAGTGATGCATCTTCTATTGTCCAGGTTCCGCTCCTCTTGTGATTGCTCGTGGTGGGTTTTCTGGGTTGTTCCCAGATTCGAGTTTAGATGCTTACGGTTTCGCGGTTCAGACAAGTCTTCCTGGTTCTGGTCTATGGTGTGATGTTCAGCTTACCAAAGATGGTCTTGGTATTTGCTTCCCTGATTTGACAATGAGTGATGCTTCTTCTATTGAAGCTTTTTACCCAAAAGGCAACAACTCTTACTCTGTTAATGGAAACGTTACTAAGGGTTGGTTCACTATTGATTTCACCTTGAAAGATCTCAAGAATGTTACATGTAAGTAGTAGTAGTAGTAGTGTTTCATGACTCTGTTGGTAATAGCATTTTGTGGTGGGTTTTATTGTAACTTTCTTGTCACTTTTGTTGTAGTGATCAGAGAAATATTAGCTCGGTCTGAGAAATTCGATGGGAAAGGGTATTCGATTCTGACGGTTCAAAGCGTATCCTCTGAGCTGAAACCGCAGTTGTTTTGGTTGAATGTAGAGCACGATGCTTTCTACGCGCAGCAGAATCTGAGCATGAGCAGTTTTCTTCTCTCTGCTTCGAAAACTGCTATCATCGACGTCATCTCTTCCCCTGAAGTAAATTTCTTGAGGAATATCGCTGGCAGGTTTGGGCGTAACGGTCCTACTTTCTTGTTCAAGTTTCTTGAAAAAGATGATTCCGAGCCAACAACAAACCGGACATACGGTTCTATTTTGAGTAATCTGACTTTTGTGAGGACGTTTGCTTCGGGGATTCTTGTTCCCAAGTCTTATATATTGCCCCTCGATGACAAGAAGTACTTGTCGCCACCTACAACCTTAGTTCAAGATGCTCACAAAGCAGGTTTATCAGTTTTTGTGTCCGGTTTTGCAAATGATATTGATATCGCATACGACTACAGTTTCGATCCAGTCGCTGAGTATCTGTCTTTTATGGACAACGGCAATTTCTCTGTCGATGGAGTGGTCTCTGATTTCCCTATAACTGCTTCTGCATCCATTGGTAAGCAAAATCTCTTCTATAGACAAAGCATTTTGCTCTTATAACATTTCTAAAACTCTTTTATTTCTCAGATTGTTTCTCCCACGTTGGCGTAAACGCTAAAAAACAAGGTAATAACTACTACCCTTTTTCTTTTTTTGTTGTATAATAGAAAAGGTAAACCTGTTAACTGTTATTGACTTCCCATGTAATCTAAATGTTTCATGTCTCAGTGGATTTTCTGATTATATCCAACAATGGTGCGAGTGGAGACTATCCAGGATGTACAAACATGGCATATGAGAAAGCAATTCGAGATGGTGCTGATGTTATCGATTGCTCGGTCCAAATGTCCAGCGACGGTAAACCCTTCTGCTTAAGTTCGATTGATCTCGGGACCAGTACAACGATCGCTACATCTGCTTTCAGAAACCGTTCAACAATTGTTCCTGAGATTAACCCAGTTAGTGGAACATACACTTTTAGTCTCACATGGCTTGAGATCCAGACCTTGACTCGTAAGCTTTCCTTTATACTTACCACTTACTTCAGACAAATGTGTTTACATAGCAACTAGTCTTTTTAGCACTTCTTGTTCCCACTATTTATAGTAACTAGTTTGAAGATTTTGTTTCATATAGTTAGCTGCAAATGTCTGTCTTCTTAACAATTTTACACTCCCCTCTCAATCTACTTTTGTGCATGCAGCTGCTATTTCAAACCCGTTCAAAAAATTCGATTTGGTAAGGAACCCGAAAGAAGGAAATTCTGGGAAGCTTCTTTCGCTTTCTGAATTCCTAAACTTGGCAAAGAACTTCACCTCTCTCTCCGGTGTTTTGATCAGTGTCGAGGTGAGTTCTCGTGCGCCTCTTACTCTTAAGAAATTATCTATTGGAGCGTGAAGTCTTCTTAATTACCATGTAACTGTTGTTTTTGTGTCCTTCAGAATGCAGTATACCTGAGAGAGAAGCAAGGGCTCGACGTGGTTAAAGCGGTTCTCGATACACTCACAGAGACTGGATACAACAATAGTAAGGTCATGATTCAGTCAACAAACAGCTCGGTTCTAGTCGACATTAAGAAGGAGAGCCAGTACAAGACTGTTTACAAAGTCGAAGAACTCATTCGCGATGTTCAAGACTCTGCTATTGAAGACATCAAGAAATTTGCTGACGCTGTCGTCATCTCAAAATTATCAATCCTTCCTGTCGCTCAGGCGTTCGTCACCGAGCAAACAAACGTCGTGGAGAGGCTGCAGAAGGCTGGGCTCCCGGTTTACGTGGAACTGTTTCAGAACGAGTTTGTTTCTCAGCCATACGACTTTTTCGCTGACGCAACTGTTGAGTTAAATTCGTATGTCACTGGAACTGTTATCAACGGGACCATCACAGATTTTCCGCTGACGGCTGCAAGATACAGAAGTAAGTGTCCCCTACAATTTTGTACCAAACATGTCTCACAACACAAAGCCAATTAACATGAATCTGTAACTTTGCTTGTTCTTATGCAGAGAATCGGTGTTTAGCCAGCAAAGATGTAATACCTTACATGGCCCCTGTCCAACCCGGTGGCCTCTTAGGCTCTGTGAGTTCCATTTCCATGCCTCCAGCACAAGCTCCAAACCCGGTATTCACAGATGCTGATGTCACTGAGCCACCACTACCTCCTGTTACAGCGAAATCCCCAACTTCTACCACTGGAAACCCATCAACAGATGCGAAAGCACCCAGCGGACAAACCAGGCTCGCTATGCCTCTTATTCTCTCTGTTTTTGCTTCGGTTCTTGCCTCTCTTCTACTTCTGTGATCAAACCCCTTGAGCCATAATTGTTCTTTCTTTTGTCTTTGTAGTGACAACTTCTCTTGTCTGTTTATATTCTAGCTCTGTCCAAAGAAACAAATCAGGAAATTCTTGGAGTAGAGATTACTCTCAGTTTCTTTTGAGGTATCAATTTGTTGTTGTAACATATACTCTTGATGTCTTGTAATGTTTATGAGATTTGTATCCTTTTTGATTCTTCAGATACCCCAAAGAGGTTCTTGTAACAACTCTTTTATGTTTTGGTCAGCTCAAAACCATAACTATAAGATTCATAAAATAAAAAATGGAGATGCGGGGTATCGATCCCCGTACCTCTCGCATGCTAAGCGAGCGCTCTACCATCTGAGCTACATCCCCACATGTTTCTATTGTTGTATATATATTATTTATCTTTTAATTAATTGTAAGTTATAAAGATAAGAATTAAAAAAAAATATCTAACGTCATCGATCCAAGAGACGCATCTAACAATTAATATGAGCCGTTGATTAACTCTCTTTAGCATCGGAACTGGACTGCCCTGCTTCCTTCAGCATATGACGTGGCATTTAACTGTATTTAAAATTCGGTTTTACGTCCGAATATTTCTCTCTCTCAAAAAGGCAATAATAAAAAAAAAAAAAACAGAGGAGAAACCAAAAAAAAAAATTCGTCTTGAGAAAAAGTAGTGAGGTGAGATTTTAAAGTCTTCTGCTTTGTAAACATCATTACGGATACTGCGAAAATTTCCTTTGTATTGAGTTTGGTTTGAATTCTTATGCTTCTTTAGGGTTTGTGTATTTTCTTGTATGTGTTGTTGAAAGTTGTGATGAGAAGTTAGGGTTTCTTTGATTTTATATTTTTTTGTTTAATGAGAATCTGATCGGAGTTTAGCATCAAAGTATACTAATTAAGAGAGATCGTATTGAAAAATATGAGCTTTTTGTGTGTTTTCTCAGAGTTTTGTGTTTTGTAAGCTTAGCAGATTTCTCTAGTGTTGTGCATTGTGCTTTTGTTTTGTTTGGTTTAATTTCATCCTTCTAGATCTCTGTTTCTATAGAATCTTTAGGAAAGTGAAGATAAATTATGAACACTTAAAATTGAAATTTTGGATTTTTCCACTAAAATTTTCAATTTAGCCCTTCTTTTGTTCAGATCTTAAGTATGAATACTAGAGAATTTATGAAACATCCACAATATCTCTAAATTGAATTCCTCTTACGGTTTTTTGTGGTGTCTTGTTGTTTGTTTTCGAGATTGATTTTCGATTTTGTTTTCTCGTGCAGCCTTTTGATAACAACTGAGAAGACTGAGCTGTTTTAACAATGGGAGAAGAAGACACAAAGGAAACCGTCGAGCCAGTAGCAAATGAGTCTAGTTCCCTTGATAAGCCGTCTGAGGCTATGACTGAGGAAAAGGAGAAGAGTGCTGAGCCGGAGAAAATGGAGATAGATGTTGAGACAAAGAAAGATGAAGTAAAGGGAGAGACGGAAGATGAAGAGGTTAAGACAAATGAAGAAAATGCTGAGACTGAAACAACGAAAGAAGAAGAAGTTACGGTTATTAAAGATGAAGGGCAAGTAGAGGCCACCAACATGGATGAAGATGTGAATGGAAAGAACGAACAAACAGTTGATGGTGTTTCTGGAGGTTGTGCAGTGGAAGATACTGTAATGACAGATAATGAAAAGGAAGAGACAGACCACAAGAAAGCTGATAACGAAGGGACAGAAAGGGTTGAAAAAATTGAGAATGTGGAGGATTTGGTGGAAGAAGGAAGAAAAGAAGAAAATGAAGCAGAGGAAATTGAGGTGGCAAAGGCTGAAGTGGAAGATGAAAAAGAAGGAAGTGAGGATGAGATTGACAATGAAAAAGTGGAGAGCGAACATGCAAAGGAAGATGAGAAAGCGAAGAAAGATGATGAGAAGGAAGATGAAAAAGAAGAAATCAAAGGTTCTAAAAAGCGTGGGAAAGGAAGGAGTTCCGGGGAAAAGGACGCAGAACCTAAGACTCCTTTCTCTGATCGCCCTGTGCGTGAGCGAAAATCTGTTGAGAGGCTTGTTGCAGTGATTGATAGAGACTATTCAAAAGAATTCCTTATTGAAAAGGTTTGTAAATACTTTCATGAGTTGATTAGAACTTCATTGCTACATTAGTCATGTATTCATAATTATCTTTTGGATATTACAGGGGCAAGGCGCATATCTCAAAGATATTCCTGATGGTATGTTCATGATATGTAAACTTTCATTTGAAAATTTTCTCTTTAAATTAGCAAAACCAGCTTGTTCAGAAGCAAAATTAAAATCATGATCAACATTTAAAATACTGGTTGTTGATATAAATAGATAACTTGAATGTTTCCTTGTAGTCGCTTCCAAGGTAATGAGGAAGAAGTCTGATGAATCTCTTAAGCTGCTTCACACAATTCTCTTTGGTGGGAGGAGAGGGAAGGTGACTGTCTCTATAGACCATTTCACAATCTGCCTATCTAATAGTTATAATTTTCAAGTGGTTTAGATTTGGATGCTTCTGCTCTTATGTTAGCTGCAAGTTTGCTAATCATATCTAAATGTGATTCATTCTTCTTCCTTTGACAGGCTGCTCAGATTAAGACAAACATATTGGGCTTCTCTGGTTTTGTTTGGCATGGAAACGAGGTCTGCAACATCACATGAAAATTGCTTTACATATGCCTTTAATATATGTTGTGTATAATTGTGTATTTGGTATTTGCAGGAAAAGGCAAAAGAGAAAGTAAAAGAAAAGTTTGAGAAATGCAACAAAGAAAAACTGTCGGAGTTTTGTGAGTTGTTTGATATACATTTCACCAAGAATACAACAAAGAAGGTAAATAATACTATTTAATTTTAGATCCTTTTTCTTAAGATTTAATATATTGTTGAGCAGATTGATCAGCCATATCTGGTTGTAAGTATGGTTATTGATTTCCCGGTTTATTCATATACGGCTACCTATTCTTACATGTTTTTCACAGGAAGATGTTATCACAAAACTGACCGAGTTTTTGGAGAAACCTCATGCGACAAGTGATGTTCCAGCTGATGAGAAAGAGAAGGTATATTTTGGTGTTGAAATCATCTTCTGTTTGAAAAATTAGTTGTGCATCTTACATTCTTTTAAAAATATTGTTTTGAAACAGTCAAGTACGGGATCGAAACGCAAGAGAACTCCTAAGAAAAGTTCACCTGCAGCTGGGAGTTCATCCTCCAAACGATCAGCCAAGGTAACAATGCAATTAGCCAATGATACATAACCTGAGCGTTAAATACTTGTTTGTTCATTACTCATGAAGAAAATGTGTATCTCAAGTGGCTTATTTGCAACTTTCAGCACTGATCCATGTCCGTGGTCCAACCACCTAAGTCTGATTTTATTTTTTTCACTTTCTTTGCAGAGCCGAAGAAAGTCTGAAGCAGGAACAAAGAGGGTTCAAAAGAGTTCGTCTCAATCTGAGGATGAGCCTGAAGAGTCGAAAGAAGAAGACAAACAAGAGAAAGAGCAGAAGGCAGAAGTTGACGAAGAGATTAAAGATGAGGAGAATCAAAATGGCATACCTGATAAGTCTGAGGATGAGGCGCCTCAGCCTTCTGAAAGCGAGGAGAAAGAAGACTCGGACAAGCATTCTGATGAAGAAACTAAAAAGACGAAACATGTTTCTAGAATGTCTAGTGGAAAGAAAGAATCAGCAGGAAGAGCCAGAAACAAGAAAGGGGCAGGCACTGCAAACTCCAGTCCACCAGAAAAGGTTACACCAAAGCGATCATCAGCAAAACGAAAGAATGCTGATGATGAAAACGATACAAGTCCAAAGGCGTCTTCTAAGAGAAAGAAGTCTGAAAAACTAACCAAGGACTCCTCTACCCCATCAAAGTCTGCTTCAAAAGAGAAGCCAGGTTTGAATTTTCCTGTTTTTATCTTCCACTAAGATGATTGCTTAGGTTAGAACTAAACCACATGTGAGCCACTTATGTTTTCTGACACTGTGTTTGTTTGGTGTTTGTGTCTATGCTAAAAGTAAAAAGGGGTGGAAAAGGGAAAACCAAAACGCCTAGCGATAAGGTGCTGAAAAGTACAATCGTTGAGATCTTGAATAGGGTGGATTTTAGCACGGTGAGTAGTTTCTGAACTTTTAGTATTTGACACACTTAACTACTTGGAGGGTGCGGAATAAAGCAAACCTGGATTATGCTAAACAAACTCATTGGTTACATAAAAAATCCTGCATTTTTCAGAAAGCTAAAAAAAAGTCTTGTCTAAGGATATCTATTAAAAGTGTGAATTTTCTTCTATATCTTGATCTAGATAACCTAATAAGAGCATCATTGTTCTTCTGCAGGCTACATTCACGGACATTCTCAAAGAACTTGGTATGAAACTCGGACATTCACATTCACCGGCAGCACTGGTTTCAGTCATTTTCTTCTTCATTGACTCCTTATTATATATGTAAAACACATCGTTTCACACCCATTCTTTCAGATAAAGAGTTCAAAGAAGATCTCAGCCCAAGAAAGTCAGATATAAAGTTGATGATCCAAGACGAGCTCTCTAAAATGGCAGATGAGGCTGAGGAAGAGGAGGAAGAAGAAGAGGAGGAAAAGAAAGAAGAAGAAGATGCAGAGAAGGAGAAAGCAGAAGCATCTGGTGGTGAAGTGGACGTGAAACCCTAAGCTCCCTTCTGATCTCATGGCACATATTCAGTCTCTCTGTCTCTCTCCAAACCCTCCTATCTTATCACAGGTAGTGTTGCCTAATGCCTAGTGGTAATCTGGCAAATGTGTAAGTTATAAATCTGTGGATGTAATTTATTTTTCGTGTAGAATTTGCGCAAACAGCTTTTTTACTTTTGGTAGAGACAAGATGAAGAAACTACATAGACAAAAGAAGGATAGGTTTGTTGTATGTCTAGTACTGTTTTAACATTAATAGCTTCCTTGGATTGTCTTTTGGTATGTGAGGCTCCCTTTTATAGACATTGTTCAGCTTTTGTTAGATTTTAGCATGCTTTAGAAATACAATACAAACTTTTCTTCTACATGATAACTAAAGAGATGTGTCTAAAGAAGATTTCAACGTGAGAGGCATAGTTCTACTTTGCAAGAAACCAATATGGCTTTGTGAGTGAATCTTAAAAGGCTTTACCTTTTTGATGCAATTTGCAAACTTTTTAACCGGTTTAATCGCTATACAGAATTTCGGTTAAGACTTAACCGGATTTGTACGAAATATTTATCAGTAGACTTCACTTCCTTCTTCTTCTCTCTCTCTCCACTCTTCAGAGTTTCAGTTTCGATCTATAGAAAGTTTCCAACTTTCACCGTCGATTTTCTAAATGGGAAGCGGAAGAGACGACCCTTTAACATTTACAAGCAACCCATCAACGGCTTCGTCTCCGGTCACTGTTTCCGATTACCTCGACAGTTTTCACGGCGAGCCCACTTCTCGCTCCGGGAGTTTTCAAAGCGAGAGTTTGCTCGGCGGAGAGAGCATCAGCGACGTCGATTTCGGATTCTCTCGTTCAGATTTCAGATCGGAGCAGCTCGTTGGAACCGTACAGTTCTACGAGAGGCATGTGTTCTTGTGCTACAAAAAGCCCTCTGTTTGGCCAGCTAGGATCGAAGCGGCTGAGTTCGATCGACTGCCTAGGCTTCTCTCTGTGGCTGTTTCTTCTAGGAAAGGTAGCATGAACAAGGAGGTGGGTTAAAAAAAGAACTTTGCTTTATGTTGATTTTGGCTTCTAGTTATATGTATTTGTGTAGGATCTTGATGGGTCTTAGAGATATTTTGTCATGGGGACTCTTTGGGATATCTGTTTGGGTAAGGTGTGGTAAAGTGTCTATTTTTAGCAAGTTTCTATGGATAGAGCTTGTCTGTATGCTTCAATATGGGATCATAGGATGTTTAGTGGTTATACTCTTACTTTCATGTGTTATGTCAGTGATGTGTTTAAGTGGAAATGGTGTCTCTGATGGTCTTATGATGAGGCTTGAAGTTGTGAGGTTTTATGATATCTTTGCATCACTCCTGAATGTCATTTTAGCTTTGTGCCTTATGTTCTTTTGCTACCATTTCTCGATAGACTCGGCTTACGATATGCGAGGGCCATGATGGAACAGAGACTTCCAATGGCGATGTACTTATCTTTCCTGATATGATCAGATACAGGTAAGTGTCAAAACCTTTATCCCCTTAGTTGTAGCTTTCTTATACTATGGTCTCTTCTTTTCAACTGTTAGAGCTTCTTTTTGATGGTTTCATTATAAAATGCAGAAGGTTAACTCATTTTGATGTGGACACATTTGTGGAAGAGGTGCTTGTGAAGGATGGTGTATGGATGCCTGGAAATCCCGAATCGCTAAAAGGCTCATATATCTTTGTATGTTCCCATGGATCCCGAGACCGACGATGCGGGGTTTGTGGGCCGTCACTGGTTAGTAGATTCAGAGAAGAACTTGAGTTTCATGGTCTGCAAGGTAAAGTGTCGGTTAGCCCATGTTCTCACATAGGCGGTCACAAATACGCTGGTAATGTTATCATCTACAAATCAAACATGAACAGGAAAGTCACAGGACACTGGTGAGTAAGACAATTACAGATTTTATCAACTGGTTTGAGGTTACATTCATCATTGGTTTTTTAAAATAATTTTGGATGAAGTGCTCAAGAACGCTATAGAAACTTTGCTGGTTTCATTGAATGTTGTGATTTTGTAATTGGTATCTTCAAAACTAAGATGTAACTAGAAGAACACTGAAAGTTCTCTGCAATGTCCGAATGCTCTGTTTTTGGCTTGATGATTGAACCATTCTTGTGTCTAGGTATGGGTATGTGACTCCGGAAGATGTACCTGTTCTCTTGGAGCAGCATATCAACAAAGGCGAGATTGTAGACGGGCTATGGAGGCAAGTAGAAACTTTCTTGGTCTGTCGTCTTGCTCGCAGTTTCCGAGTCATTTGGTAATAAGTAGTAACACATTGTGGTTGTCTGATTTTTAGGGGTGAAATGGGTCTATCAGAAGAAGATCAAAAGAAAAGTCAAGAATTACGGTTTCAGCTAAATGGTGCAGTTCATGATGTTCTCTGTTGCCAGTCACGCGCTGTAGAACCTAATGGTTGTTGCCAACAAAATGGGAACAGTTCCTCGTGTTGCCAAGACACAACTCCGATGTTGTCTCTGGAGACCTCGGGAGGTAATCAACTCGAGAGTGAAAACAACACTGAGAAGCTTACACCAGGAAGGAAAATAGCGGAGAACACTTTCTTTAGGATAAATAGTGACAAAGGATCTTCAATACGTAAAGTTTGCGAAATACCAACATGGTTAGAGAGCTGGGAGCGAGAAGATACATATGCTGCACTCGCTGTTGTTTGCGCTGCGGCTTCCGTAGTTGTGGCCTATACTTGCTACAAGCAGCTGTAATGAAAGTGTTTGTGGACCCTAAGATTATCGTGTATGTGTGTTCTTAGTAGACAGTTTGTGATTTTGGTTCTGCTTTCAAACTGTATTTCCCCTTCATTTCAATAGGAGGGTTTATATTAGGGCTGGGCATAATACCCGTTACCCGAACCGAACCCGACCCGAAAAAACCCGAACCGACGGGTATGGGTATTAGTTAATTACTCTATCGGGTATTTGAGTCATGGACCCGCGGGTATAGGGTAAAACCCGAACCGAACCCGATACCCGAACGGGTACCCAATAATCCATAGTTATATACATTTATACGTAAAACAATTGATATTTTGTTAATATATTTAATATTTTTATAAAATTTTCGGGTATTTGGGTAATCTTTTCGGGTTTTTGGGTAATTTTTCGGGTATTTGGGTAAAAATACCCGATATTTTTGGGTACCCGATTTTTCCGGGTATTTACCGGTTCTTAAATTTGAAACCCGAACCGACCCGAACCCGGTAAAATCCGAACCCGAACCGAAATTTTAAATTACCTATTGGGTCCTAAACTTCTCTACCCGAAATACCCGAACCCGCAGACCCGAATGCCCACCCCTAGTTTATATTATAACTGCTTCATATTGTATTCTATGTGCTTGTAATCTTCAAGATTCTTAAAAACATTCATAATTGCTTAAAAATGTCTAATATTATGATGAAAACACTTTTCAAGAATGGCATATTGCTTAAAAATGCTCTTCAAGAATCATTCATACTTGCTTAACTATGTCAGAACATTGAATATTCTGGAGACAGTTTACCCCTTGGTGAAAAAATCTCAAAAGAAATCAAACTCCAGATAGTTACTCTCATCAGACTTGACACTGGTACTGGTTGATGTGGTTGATGTGGTTGCTGCTGGAGTAGCAGGAACACTCTCAAGATCAACAGGTTTCGGTATCTCTGGTGGTGTTGCGCATCGAACCAACGCCCAATTCACTCCTTCGAAGAAAGGATGCTGTTTCATCTCTGTTGCGCCTCGTTTATACGCTAACCTATGCTGAGGCTCCTTCACAAGAAGACTCCTAATCAAGTCCCTAGCAGCAAAACTAACAACTGGAGATTCAGGGAAACGTAGAGGTTGACCAACAACGTTGAAGAGGGTTGCTCTGTTTTCAGACCCTTTAAAAGGGGTTTTACCAAACAGTAACTCGTACAGAAAGATACCGAAAGTCCACCAATCAACCGCACTACCATGCCCTTCGCCTTTGATTATCTCAGGAGCCAAGTATTCATGTGTGCCAACAAATGACATTGAGCGAGCGCTTGTGGGCTCAGCAATGAGCTCTGGCAATGGACTAACCTGGTTTCCTGTTTCGTTTTTCAACTTTTTGTCTTTCTTGGATTTGCTTGAGAAAAACCGCGGTGAAAAGCATGTTGTAGGAGCAGACATGCAAGATGGCTGTTGGACGCAAGCAGGTTGCGCACAATTACCCGAGTTCTTTTGCAAGGTTTCCGACATGAGAACAGTTGATCTGACCACTGTGGGGCTAACACTACACCTCAAGGAGAGGTCAAAGTCAGAAAGCATCACGTGTCCATCATCTCGGACAAGAACGTTCTCTGGCTTAAGATCACGGTATATTATCCCAAGCATATGAAGATATTCCATTGCAAGAAGTACCTCCGCTACATAAAACCTGGAAACCAATACACAAGCCGATATGATTTAGCACAAAAAGTGGTGTCAAGGATGAACAATATTAAATTGATTTCGGCAAAAAATCTTACTTTGCTGCTTGTTCCGAGAATCGCTTCCCGGGCTGTCTTTGTCGAATGGTATGCAAGTCACCACCAGGACAGAACTCCATAACCAAACAAGAGAACTTGTCAGACTCAAAATGACTATACAAAGTTGGGAGAAAAGGGTGGTCAAGACACAGCAATATCTCCCTCTCGGTCTGAGCTCTAAGAAGCTTTTTACGGCTAGCTAAAGCTCCTTTGTCCATAACCTTCATCGCAAAATAACACTTTGTTCCGTGCAGCTCAGCAAGATGAACAGTTCCTATATCCCCACACCCTAACCTCTTCAAAAGCCTAAAATGGTTCAAACCCAAAAAACCATGTTTCGCCCGCACAGCTTGTATAGCTTCCCATCTCACATCATTCGCCTTGTGAGGCTTGTTGTTGTTACTTAAGCTGCTACACGTGCTCTCATCACTGATATCACTGCTTGTGCTTGGTCTATAAGTGTTACTCTTTCCACTCTCAGCATGATCATACTGTTCATTTACTTTAACTACTCTGCCGGTTCTACTATCACTGCTTGGAGCAAAAGACAAAGTTGAAGATACTTTATCTGCCAGATTGTTAACTGAGATACTTTCACTGGAAACCGACGCTGATACGTCCCCTGTATCCTTATCACACTTTCTCTTAATGTTTTCTAAGAGAACTCCAGAAGCAGACTTCGAGGCCATGAACGAAGAACTATCTACTTAACACTCAACTCTCAAGGAAACACTCTCGACTCCACAGATGATTGTTTATCACCAATTCCTTCAGATAGTAGTAACCTGAACTATACATTGAGCCAAAAACATAGCTTCCTTTGGTCAATCTCTAACATAACATTCAAGAACTAAAAAATAAAGCTACTACTGAATCTCATTATATACAATAAGCTTAAAAGACTTGAGATTCAGATAACAGAGAGGTTGGCTAATGTATATAACTAAAAATCAGGGGAATATCAATAGCCAAGGGTTCAAAAACAGCCATTCTCACACAGCTCACCAAAGCTCAAATCTTAGTGACAACCTATTGAGAAAACTACATTTTTAGTCATTTACTAAAACACAAAGCAAATTCAATATTTACCAATCAAGGAAGACTTCAAAACTCTCTGACTCAAGCAAAATTAGCATTACATAAACACTAGTCACACATTTCATGCAAAACTGACTGATTTTTCTCCTATGCTTAAAAACAGATCTCAGAAAGAGTAAGAACAATCAAGCAAAGCTTTTTATGGATCTAGCCAGTGAAAAAGTCTCTAAAACCAACACAAAACAATATAATAAGAGATACCCATAAAATCTTTTACCTTAAAGAATAGTATGTGGGGGGGGGGAGAAAGAAGAGATCACGAACCCCAAGTTTTCTCAAGAATTAGGCAGAGAAAGAAGAAGAAAAGGGATCACCAAAACAAGAAAGGAGAGAACTTTCATTACTAAACAGAGAGAGAGAGAGATGAAATCAGAGAGAGAGATGAAATCAGAGAGAGAGATGAAATCAGAGAGAGGAGAGGTGGTGCTTGCGCTGGTCAAAGCTTAAAGTTTTCGACTTTCTTTTTAGGGCTTTTCAATTCTTATTTCCAATGTCTCTTCTCTCTCTCACATAAAACTTGCAGACATTACTGGTAAAAAAAATAATTTAATTTAATTTCCATGCATTATTCTCGAATATAATATTCATAAATGTATTGTTTCCAATTGTTTTTTCTTTCTTATCTAAAATCTAAATTACAAACAATTAAACTTTTTATATTTTTTCTATTATTTTTAAAATAATTTATAAACCACATACAGTACTAAACCTTTTATTTTATGTAATATGTAGTAAGTTAAATTTAACTTAACTTACCTTACCGAATTTTGTAATAAATTAAATGTAGAGGTTTAATTTACAAACATATCATGGATTATATAAAATTATTCTGATCAGTCTCTTAATTTGGATAGTAAAAATAATTAGATATCTGTCCAAATCGAATCGGTTGAGATTTAATTTTTCTGGATATTAATTATTAAGATATGTATGTATATTTAGTTTCACATAATTAATTTCATAAAAATGTATCTTTCATATATACTAGATCCTTAACATATGGTTACAATGTTTGCTGTTTAGCATATAAACTGCATGTTCTTGATAATGTGACCATTAATCGACATCAGTCATTAATACAATCATTAGCCCACAAATTAATAGTACAATAAAATGCATATAGCAATTTATATAACGATAATTTAGCATAGTATAACATGTGGCTAAACATCCAACACTAGTAAAAAACAGCCACGAAATAGCCACGAAATTGCCACAAATTGCCACGAAATTTGTGGCTATAGCTCCGTTTAGTACTTTCGTAGCATCCATGGTTTTTACTAGTGTAAATATTGAAACAAACAAAGAAGATTATTGAGAAGTAATTGTGACAAAGATAGATTGATGAAGAATTGAATGTATTGTCATGTTTCTTGTAACACTTTTACAAAAACTCACATTTCTCCCTAATTAGTATATACACCCAATGTACAGCTCACTCACATATATTCCCTTAGTTTTGCATCAAATTAATTCTCAAAATTTTATTATATAAAATACATTTATGTAAGCACATAAATATAATGTGCAATTATTCACATAAACGTGTCGAAATATTGTTACCATCACTAGGTAGGTAGACGTGGTTGCTTAATTAAAATCTAATCATACCACACAAAATACCAGTTACTAGCTTTGTCAATATCCATCACTTCAATTATTGTAACAATTCTAATTTTCAATTTTTGTAATTTACTCTCTTATCACAATTTTTACTTTAAAAAAGTTAATTCTCCTCTTTTACAATAATAGACGCATTTTTTGTTTCTTTCAAATAAAAGCGTATTGTGAAAAAGACAAGCTAACAAAGCTATAGAGTGTAGAGTATTGTAACCCATGATTCAAATGATATTAAGTTGCTAATTTAGTATATGTTTATTAATTTTGGTTTACGTATCTTTTTAATCAACATACTAAACGTGGAAATCTACACACTTTATTTTCACAGTTTACCCCAAAATCAAACAATTAGACATATCAAGAAAATTGACAATATTAACGTCTATATATAAATTAAGATTCCTCACAATATATTAGACAAAAACTTCTCTCTAATACTACATCTTCTTAATCATATCTTCCAGATTATTTAAATCTCAAGTCATTAACACATATTAGTCAATAAACTTATCACATTAGGAGGATCTGATAACTATTTTCAAAAGAAGATGCCGAAAATTGTAAACTCTTTAGAAGTTAAAGGACCCGAATCCAAAAACCCGGACGAGATACCGACGCTTAAATCCCACCGCATTATCATAACCGGTAAAACAAATCGGTTCTGTTTCGGTTTGGTTTGATTCTGGTTTAGTATAAGTCGCTAATTCCGGTTTGGTTTTGACTGTATACACGCAGAAGAAGAAGAAGTAGAAGAGGAAAACGACAATCCAATAGAAGAAGTCCGGTTAACCGTACCGATAACCGACGAACCAACTAAACCGGTTTTAACGTTCCGTACACTGTCCTTGGGTTTGGTTTCGTGCGTGGCACTCGCGTTCGTGAACAATTTCTTCGGTTACAGGTCGAACCCGCTCAAAGTATCTTCGGTCGTGGCTCAGATCGTGACTCTCCCACTAGGAAAGCTCATGGCCACGACTCTACCGGTTAAGAAATTCCGGTTACCCGGTACGAATTGGTCAGGTTCGTTGAATCCTGGACCGTTTAACATGAAGGAGCATGTGTTGATCACTATATTCGCTAGTGCCGGTGCCGATGGTGCTTATGCGACCAGCATTGTAACCATCGTTAAAGCTTTTTATCATCGGAGTCTTAATCCTGCGGCTGCTATGTTGCTTATGCTAACCACTCAGGTTTACACCAAATATAAAATCACAATTTTTAATAAAATTATAAACACAAATGGAAAAAATTGTTAATTACTAGAATTTTTTAAAAGAAGAATATGGGTTTTAAATTACGTTTTCATATTTAAAAATTATAAAATAGTAGTAGATTTATCAAAAAAAAAAAAAAACGAAACTTTATAAAAAATAATAATTTTAGTTATAAAAATGTTAAAAGTAGAAATGGTTCAAAGGAAGTGTGATCATATAGTTTTTTTTTTTTTTTTGGTTAAATGTGTGATCATATAGTTAAAGAAGTAACGGTTATATTGTTTTTGTTTGTCATATAGTTGTTAGGATATGGATGGGCAGGTATGTTCAGGACATTCCTTGTGGACTCACCTTACATGTGGTGGCCTACAAATCTTGTTCAAGTCTCTCTCTTTAGGTTTGTGTCTTCTTCTCCCTTGAAACCAAACCAAAATCTCTTTTAATATCATGTCTAGGCTAATCCAACATTTGTTTAACTATTGTTTATGACATTGTTGTATGGATCAGAGCACTACATGAGAAGGAAGAGAAGCTTGAAGGCAAACAAACAAGGCTTAGATTCTTCTTAATGGTCTTCTTCATAAGCTTCACTTACTACATTGTCCCTGGCTATCTTTTCCCTTCAGTCTCATCCTTATCTTTCATCTGCTGGATATGGAACCGTTCCGTGACAGCTCAACAGATCGGTTCAGGGCTGCACGGCCTCGGCATTGGCTCTTTCGGTCTTGACTGGTCCACGGTCGCTGGCTTTTTACATAGTCCTTTAGCAGTACCGTTCTTCGCCATAGCTAACTTCTTTGGTGGTTTCTTGATCTTCTTTTACATCATCCTTCCTATCTTTTATTGGAGCAACGCCTATGATGCAAAGAGGTTTCCTTTCTTTACATCTTACCCATTTGATCAAACTGGTCAACGTTTCAACACAACTCGTATACTTAATAAGGAAACATTCGATATCAATCTTGACGCTTATGAAAGCTATAGCAAGCTTTACCTTAGTGTTATGTTTGCGCTTATCTATGGACTAAGTTTTGGTACTCTTACTGCGACCATTTCTCATGTAGCTCTCTTTGATGGAAAGTAAGTACTCTGCATCTCACTATATAGACCAATTCATTAGCTTCCATGAATAAATTCTTGTTGTTGATGTTGTTGTTGAAGGTTTATATGGGGGATGTGGAAGAAGGCGAAAACGGCGACAAAGGATAAGTATGGAGATGTGCATACAAGAATGATGAAGAAGAACTATCAAGAAGTACCTCAATGGTGGTTTGTTGTGGTCCTCGTTGTTTCTTTTTCATTAGCTCTTTACGCGTGTGAAGGATTCGGCAAACAGCTTCAGCTTCCTTGGTGGGCACTTATATTCGCTTGCGCCATAGCCTTTACATTCACTTTACCTATTGGAGTCATCCAAGCTACTACAAACCAACAAATGGGTCTTAACGTCATAACAGAACTGATCATCGGATACGTTTACCCGGGGAAGCCACTAGCCAATGTATCTTTCAAGACTTATGGTTATGTTAGTATGTCCCAAGCTTTGTCATTTGTAGGAGACTTCAAGCTTGGTCATTACATGAAGATTCCACCGAGATCTATGTTTCTTGTTCAGCTCATAGCTACTATAGTTTCTTCAACCGTCTCCTTTGGAACCACATGGTGGCTACTTTCTTCAATAGAGAACATATGTGACACAGAGAAGCTCTCAAAGAGTAGTCCATGGACTTGTCCCGGGGACGAAGTGTTCTACAACGCATCGATCATTTGGGGAGTTATTGGACCTGAAAGGATGTTCACAAGCAAAGGTATCTACCCAGGGATGAACTGGTTCTTCCTTATAGGCTTTCTTGCTCCTTTCCCGGTTTGGTACTTGTCAAGAAAGTTCCCAAACAAGAAGTGGATTCAAAAGATTCATATTCCGTTGATATTCTCGGCTACTAGCGCGATGCCAAGGGCTAAAGCTGTGAATTACTGGTCATGGGTGATATTTGGGTTTGTGTTTAACTACTACATCTTTAATAGGTACAAGAAATGGTGGGCAAGGCATAACTACATCTTATCTGCAGCTCTTGATGCCGGGACCGCGATGATGGGAGTATTGATATACTTTGCGTTTCAGAACAATAACATAAGCTTTCATGATTGGTGGGGAAGTGAGAACACAGACCATTGTCCTCTGGCTCACTGTCCGACCGCGAAAGGTGTTGTGGTTAAAGGCTGTCCTGTGTTTTGAAAAATGAACCTTGTTACTCTAGAGTTTAAGCTATAAATGGGTTTGGTTACACGAATAAGATTGTGTTAGAGAGATAAATTGTGACTTTTAAGAAGTATGGAACTTAGGCAAATGTGAAAAAATTGTTTGTTTATGATATGTTTATTTAACAAGTTATGTAACGAGAACATTGGAAACATCTTGTTGTACATAGATCCTAATTCAATGACCAAACCATGTAACAGAGGCAGATAAGACATACGGCGTCGTATTAAGAGCGCATAACCATTAGACGACGTCGTATTGAGAGGGCATAACCATTAGACGACGTCGTATTAAGGAGCGCATAAGCATTAGACGACGTCGTATTAAGGAGCGCATAAGCATTAGACGACGTGTGAAAGTTAAATGTAATAAGCAACTTTACAACTATATCAGCATAGAGTTAATTAAAATTAAACTAGTTTATCTTTTAATTAATTAAAAGTGCCAACTAAATAAACTTTTGGTTAGTATATATATTTTTTTTTTTTATTACATCAGTTAGTATATTTATTTATTTTGCAATTTTCCTGCTTATAGAAAAGAAAATCGTCTCCGCCTATTTTCTCTCAGTTTCGCGTCACCATCGTCAGCTTCATCTGCCGGAGCCACCGTAAGGAAGGCTCTTCATCGGCCGTGACGTAAGACTTTAATCCTTTCTCTTCTTCTTCTTCATTATCCACGGTTTCTCCATCGATTAGCTTCATCGTAATCTCGTTTTTGATTCCCGGGAAAATACGCGATGAGATTAAGAATCAAGTTTTTCACAAATCGAATAGATCCTTATGCTTAGATTCATCGCGTCTCTAATAGTGTACGAATCCGAATCTGGACTTGAGCTAAGATCATACATGATAAGCTTCCTTTTGCGTGTTTGTGGTGATGCTTTTAGTTTTCTTCTTCAGATCTGAGAATGATCCATTGAATCTTGTTTGCTCTTGTCAAAGACTAAAACGACAACGTTTCATTCACTTTTCTATGGCAGATATATCTTTTTGAGGTCTTACCAAGTTTTTGCCTTTTCTTACTAATACCAGGAAATGGTTAAAAGGTAAACATTATCTTGTTCATGTGTATATGTGTTTAAGTTTGTTTTGTGTTGTTTCGAAAGTTCTTACGTTATTTTACATGTTTTAAACAGGCATGGGGAGTTTTGATTTACAAGGTATATATCATGTCGCAGTGCGGTGATGGTTTCAAGCATGTATGCACATCTTTTTTTCGTTGTTTTGATGTCGATATATACAAACAATCCGGAGGCCTTGGTGATCCTGAACTGCTTGCAAGAGAGACAGTTTGTACGCTCTCAGCTTTTTTTGTTTGCATGTTCAATTATATGATTTCAAAGGCAAGGCTGTTTTTGATCATTTGTGTCGTTTATGTGCAGTTAGTGTGAGTGAAATAGAGGCTCTCTATGAGCTGTTTAAGAAAATCAGCAGTGCTGTGATTGATGATGGGCTAATAAACAAGGTATGTAGGAAGTATATGTCTTGTTTTTCCCTTGCACTTATGTTCTTCATGGTTATTGCTACTTGTTTTGTACAGTCTTTCTGATTTTCGGTCTCGGGTCTTGTTGTAATTGTTACAGGAAGAGTTTCAACTAGCTTTATTCAAAACAAATAAAAAAGAGAGCTTGTTTGCAGACCGGGTATGTAAATTTTGACCAAAAAAAAGTCTTTGTAATCCATTTGCCAAGTTTTGGTTCAAAGTTATGTTGACATTACTAGTCACAGGTGTTTGATTTGTTTGACACAAAGCATAACGGAATACTAGGATTCGAGGAGTTTGCTCGTGCTCTCTCTGTTTTCCATCCAAGTGCTCCTATAGATGACAAGATTGACTGTACGTATCTGATCTCAAAAACTTGATCCGAGAAACCATCTATGCTATACACAAACCTTGAAACTACATTAACTGTTATCTGGAACACTATCTTTGCAGTTTCCTTTCAGTTATATGATCTTAAGCAGCAAGGTTTCATCGAGAGGCAGGAGGTAGAGTTCTCTATACATATCTCTTGAATAGACTCACTCAAGCCTTACAGATCTGTCTTGTCTAACCTTTACATTCTCACTAACTTTTTAAAAACACTCTTCAGGTGAAGCAAATGGTGGTGGCTACTCTTGCTGAGTCTGGCATGAACCTTTCAGACGAAATCATAGAGAGTATAATCGACAAGGTGTGTGTGTTTACCTTGCATTCTTTTTCTGTTGAATACTACATTTTAGGATATATAGCCAACTCGTGTAAGCAATGAAGTAAAAGAGTGATTTCTGAGTGTTTGTGTGGCAGACATTTGAGGAAGCTGACACAAAGCATGACGGAAGGATCGATAAGGAAGAGTGGAGGATCCTTGTTCTTAGACATCCTTCACTTCTCAAGAATATGACTCTCCAGTATCTCAAGTGAGTTCCTAAACCAAGACTAACCCCAAAGTACAACTTGTAATACGTATATGATCACAATGTTTAAAACTGATCTCTGATTTTTGTTTCAGGGATATCACGACTACGTTTCCAAGTTTTGTGTTTCACTCGCAAGTAGAAGATACCTGAGAAAAGCATAACAGAGCAGACAATGTGGCAATCGTGTCTGTTTTTTTATGAGTTATGTATCATGTTTATTTGTTTCAATCTCTTTGAACATCACAGCTCAAGATTTTGTCGCATATCTTTGTAAAAAAATTGAATTTATACTTTCTTCTTGTCCTTGTCGGATTCTTGTTATTCTGCTAAATATTTGGAAAACACATCAGTGCATTGTTTACGCAGTTCTTATAACTTCGTACAGAATGATAAGTTCTGCTAACTTCGACATTTATGGACAGCAAAAAGGAGAAAACTAATAGAATTTATCAAAGGTTGGATGCAGACAAGATAAGTCGCAAAAAACAAGTTCAAAAAGCCGACAGAAATTAAGAAAACATAATATGTCAGAAAATCAAAAATAGCAAACTGATGATAAGAGTAAGAAAGATATGTCGAACGAGACAGCTTCACAGCTTCTACTTTTGGGGGCTTAGTCGACTTCTTCCATCTTGCTTCCCTCAGCCTCGGCATCATCCTCAAGCGGTGGCATGTCTGCGTCAGCCTCGGTCTCACCAGCATCGTCATCAATGCTCAGTCCAAGCTTAAGCATCCTGTGGATTCTGCTTCCAAAGGTGTTGGGCTCATCAAGGCTGAATCCAGAAGTAAGAAGAGCAGTCTCAAATAAGAGAAGGACAAGATCCTTGACAGACTTGTCGTTCTTGTCCGCGTCGGCTCTCTTCCTCAACTCGTCCATGATGGAGTTCTCTGGGTTGATTTCCATCGTCTTCTTGCTAGACATGTAACCAGCCATGCTGCTATCTCTCAAGGCCTGAGCTTTCATGATTCTCTCCATGTTAGCAGTCCAACCATACTCGCCGGTGACAAGACAGCACGGTGAATCAACAACACGGTCAGAGACTATGACCTTCTCTACCTTGTCTCCCAACACATCCTTCATCACCTTGCACAGACCCTCGAACTTCTCCTTGAGCTCTTCCTTCTTTTTCTTCTCGTCTTCGGTTTCCTCCAGTTTCAAACCTTCCTTGGTGGCAGAAACTAGCTTCTTACCCTCAAACTCCTTTAGCTGACCGATTGCATACTCATCAATGGCGTCAACCATGTAAATGACCTCGTATCCCTTCTTCTTGAGCCTCTCAAGGAAGGGAGAGTTCTCCACAGCCTTCTTGCTCTCACCGGTGATGTAGTAAATGTCACTCTGTCCTTCCTTCATCCTGGTCACATAGTCTTTAAGACTGGTTAGCTCGTCGCCGCTCTTGGTGGAGTGGTAACGGAGCAATTCAGCAATCTTGGTCCTGTTCTGAGAGTCCTCGTGGATACCAAGCTTCAAGTTCTTAGAGAATGCCTCGTAGAACTTGTTGTAGTCTTCCTTGTTCTCAGCAATCTCAAAGAAGAGCTCGATGCACTTCTTCACAAGGTTCTTGCGGATAACCTTGAGGATCTTGTTCTGCTGAAGAGTTTCTCTTGAGATGTTCAGAGGAAGGTCTTCTGAGTCAACAATACCTTTAACAAATCCAAGGTATTCTGGAATAATCTCTTCACAGTTGTCCATGATGAAGACACGACGGACATAGAGCTTGATGTTGTTTGGCTTCTTCTTTGTGTCAAAGAGGTCGAATGGAGCCCTCTTGGGAACAAACAAAACAGCCTTGAACTCAAGCTGTCCCTCAACAGAAAAGTGCTTAACAGCCAAATGCTCTTCCCAGTCATTGCTTAGACTCTTGTAGAAGGCAGCGTATTCCTCCTTGGTGATTTCCTCGGTCTTTCTCATCCAGATAGGCTTCTGCTTGTTCATAAGATCAAATTCATGAGACACCTCCTTGATCTTCTTCTTTTTCTTCTCCTCCTTTTCTTTCTCCTCGTCTACCTCCTCAACTTTTCCTTCCTCGTCCTTCTTCTCTTCCTCTTCTTCGTCATCTGAGATCTCCTTCTCAATGGTCTTCTCAACCCACAGAGAGATGGGGTAGCTGATGAACTCAGAATGCTTCTTGACTAAATCCTTAAGACGACGCTCTTCAAGATACTCCAACTGATCTTCCTTGAGGTGGAGGGTCATCTTGGTACCCCTACCAAGAACTTCGCCAGATGTATCCCTGGTCACAGTGAAGGAACCTCCAGCCTGGGACTCCCACACATACTGCTCATCGTCGTTGTGCTTTGTGACGACAATAACCTTCTCAGCCACCAAGTAAGCAGAGTAGAAACCAACACCAAACTGTCCAATCATGCTAACATCAGCACCGGCAGTCAATGCCTCCATGAACTCCTTGGTGCCGGATCTAGCAATCGTACCCAAGTTGTTGACCAAATCTGTTCACCAAACAAAAGACAAAGCATTAACCAACATAACATAAGATGAGATAAACTAGCAGAAACAGCAAAAGCAAGGATATTTTGATCTTGCATATATATATAAACTAACCAGCTTTAGTCATTCCAACACCACTGTCGATAATGGTCAAGGTGTTGTTGCTCTTGTCTGGGATGATGTTAATGAAAAGCTCTGGCTGGCCATCGAGCTTGCTCTTGTCTGTCAATGACTCGAATCTAATCTTGTCCAAAGCCTATTTCACCACAACGAACAAAAGTATCAGTTTACATACAAAAGGCAAATCAAAACAAGTACAACGAATCTATGTAGCTAGAAACTCCACTCTTAAGCAAACACGAAACAGTAAACAACTTATGATTGCAACGCATACGAATCAAATCTCTATTATTATATAGTAATTCAATAGATCCCAAACACAAATACTCATAAGTTCTACATGAGAACATACCAACATTGTACAGTGAAATTCTAAAGGATCATCAACACTGAATCGAAATCTAATCAACGGATCTACGCGCAAAACACGAATCGGAAACAAATAAGAGAGAAAAGAGATAGGGAGAGAGACGCACATCGGAGGAGTTGCTGATAAGCTCACGAAGGAAGATCTCTTTGTTACTGTAGAAAGTGTTGATGATAAGAGAGAGAAGCTGATTGATCTCAGCCTGGAAGGCGAACGTCTCTGTGTCCGACATGGTCAAGAAGCTATGGAGTTTCACGCTTTAAGAAGACGAAGAAGGAGTCGTAAGGTTAGGGTTTAATCTCTGGATCGGAAGAGAATAGGCTGCTTGGAGAAGGAGGAGCAAGGTTTATATATACTGAGTTACTTCTTAGGGTTTCTAGATCCTTCCACTTAACAAACAAAAAAATAGGTATTTGATAACAAAAAAAATTGAAAAAAAGGAAAATTAAGTGCTCACGCGCTGTGGTAGCGCGTGTTATTTTCTAATTTCCTTTTTGTAAAGCGACTCTTCTTATCCATAAACCATAAACCATAATCTACAGAAAACGACGGCGACGATAGACGGCGACATTTGACGGCGGCGACGATTGGTATGGAGATTTCTTGTCTTTTCGTTGGATCATCCATGGAATTAAGGTTAGATCCTCAATTATTTGAGAACTCGTTTTTTCGAAAATCGATTTTGAGTGTAATGTCGCTGGCGATTTGATTAGCAGCGGCGGTGGAAAATATAGTAACGGCGTTTCTAGGGTTAACCGTATTGCGTTACCGTCGATATCCGCCGTTAATTTACCGAGAAGGATGTTTATGCAGCTCGCTGGGTTAAGTTCTGTGTTGAAGCTTAAGGATTTTCCTGGTTTAGCTATACCAGTTCCTGATACAAAGGCACCTGAAGTTATCAGGTAAAAGTTGGTTCTTCTCTAAGATCTCTAGTCTCTGTTTTCAATGTGCTTGATTGATTGCTTTGGGTAGTCGTGTATAAGGAAGAGGGCTTGTAAAGATTTGATTGTTTCTATTGTTGTTATGGAGTTAAAGTTGTTCATCTTCAAGTGTCTAGGACATTGAAGCTCCCTAGTGGCGTGAGGTTTCAAGGTACTATTGTTTTTGCAAGAAGGCATGTATGTTAGAAACATCCTTAAAGACTTATTTGTTACCTATGGGAGTTTTCTTTAGAGATTCTTGAAGGGGAAGGACGCGAAGCTCGTGAAGGTGACTTGGTCGAGTTAAACTATGTGTGTCGTCGTGCAAACGGATATTTCGTTCATAGGTGGAGATTCCTCCGTAGTTTCTTTCACTTAAAGTTGATTCCTTTTTTTCTCTAACTCTTACTGTTTTTGTTGTTTCAGCACTGTGGACCAATTCAGCGGTGAAAGCTCCCCTGTCAAACTATTTCTTGATGACGCCGACGTATACTCTGATCCTTCACTGAACTTCACTTGAATACTTTGATCCAATCATGACTTTGTGCTACTGCTTGGCAGGGCAGGTTATTGAGGGCTTGAAGGAAGTCTTGTTGGGCATGAAAGCCGGAGGTAAAGACATGTTTTAAGAATCTTTCGATGAATCTGCCTCTTTCCGATTACTCGCAAATCATGGTATTTTTCGGATTCAGGGAAGCGTAGAGCACTGATACCTCCATCAGTAGGTTACATAAACGAGACATTGAAGCCAATCCCCGAAGAGGTACTCTAGATCTTTATGTTTCTCCACACACTTTTATGTCTAAAGAACAATATGTGATGTTAGTTTGTCGATGCAGTTTGGACCACGACGCAGCCTTTTATCGCATGCGAATGAGCCTCTAGTCTTTGAAATCCAGCTCTTGAAAGTGTTGTAAATTTATGATCATCCACTTCATAGGATGTTCATGAAGTAATTTGGTTGTGATGATGTATACTTTTGTAATTAACACGGTCGCGGTAAAAAATAGAATATTACCCAACAAGTGAAAATGAAACGGCGTCGTTTTAGGTCAAGTGTCATTTTTGTTCTAACGTAACAGTCTTTGTTCGTTTCTTCTCAAATCTCTTCCTTTAGCTGGGTCGTCGTCTACGATAATCTCCGATCGCCGACGATTCTCTCCTTCCACGGCTTGTTTCTCTGTAAAAATTCAAAAGAAAATGGAGAAATTGGCACAAGGATGGTTCTCGAAGAGTGGGACCACCAGCAACGGCGGAGATCAGCAGCAGCAGAAAGGTTCGTCTCTGCTCGCGGATTGGAACTCTTACGCAGCTTCTAGAGATGTCGAAGAAAGTGGAGGAAGCTTCGGATTTGATATCGAATCAGCCGTTAGATCTGCCAACGACACTGTCTCTGGCACATTCAACGTGTAAGCTCATCGATCCAAATCTTGAGTGTTGATTTCATAGCTTTGATATGTATCTTCTAGTTATGTGTGTTGTGTGTTCATCACAGCAATTTGGTGAAAAAGCTCTCTTTTTGAAGATTTGTTTACTCTTATTTGCTGAAAAAAGTTTGTCTTTTTTCTGTTGATATATTTTGATTGATGCAGTCCCATAGGTTATATATACTTAGCTGCATTTTTTAGCCTCTCTCTGCTATCCATTGTGGACTTTGATAGATTTGTGGGGCTATGACTGAGACTTGTGCATGCTATGCTAATTTGTGAAAGATTATGTTTAGCCTTGAATGTTTTAACCAATATTACAGTTTGTGTGTTTTGTTATCATGAATAATCTTCTGTTTTGCTTGTGAAGTTGTCTTCGTGGTAGTTGAAAACTTATTACTTGAATGATAATGGCTACAGGGTTTCAAAGGGAGTTAGAGATATTCCCGGAAACCTACAGTCAGCAACTAGCAGTATGCCGTCAGGGAAAGCTTTGATGTATTTCGGTTTACTTCTTGCAAGTGGTGTTTTCTTCATCTTCATCGCTTTCACTATGTTTCTTCCGGTCATGGTGCTTATGCCTCAGAAATTCGCCATTTGTTTCACCCTCGGATGTGGATTCATCATCGGATCTTTCTTCGCTCTTCGTGGCCCACAGAATCAGCTCACACACATGTCATCGATGGAGGTGTGCTACAATATTGTATATTGTAAGAGTAAATTCCTTCATGCCCTTTTCTAATTTATTGTCTACTTCTTCTACAGAGGCTTCCCTTAACCATAGGTTTCATTGCCACCATGGTTGGTACCATATACGTCTCGATGGTTCTCCACAGCTACATTCTCTCGGTGCTCTTCTCTGTGTTACAGGTACTACACAATTCATCTTACAGTCCTTATCTGGTTTGCTTACATTTCATCGGTTGTAATTGTAGAAACAATACTTGTATATGTTTAAGAACAGTGCTTGCAAAATCCGCATATTTGGTCTGAATCTTAAGAATCTGTTTCATTTGTGTGTGTGTGTTAATGGTTAGGTTCTTGCATTGGTTTACTATTGTATATCATACTTCCCTGGAGGATCATCGGGCATGAAGTTCCTAAGTTCTGCTCTTACATCATCTGTGTTAAGAGTGTTCGGGAGATGATGCGGAACAAAACTTCACTTGCCTGGTGTATAATAGAAATTTATTTGAGCTTTTCTTGTTTACTCTTTAAACTAACTAAAATTCAGAATCACTAATGTTATAAGAAACAAATCTATCCTTGTGTAATGCTTTTTCAATTACTTTAGGATGTATACATTCATGCATGAGAAGATAATATAGATAGCTAAGATTGTAACCATATTATTTTTTTTTAATTATGGTAGTAAAATAGATATATGAAAACATTATAATAGATAGCTAATTAAGATTGTGTAAACATGAGAGTAGAACATTCTCCGACAGGGAAGTGATCATCACTTCTACGACCACCACTTCCTCTCTTGTTAGTGTAGCCTGGATAGTGACTAAGCTTAAACTCACTTTCTTTAACAAGTTTTAAACCTTGTCTTTTAGCCAGCTTCTTTATCTTCCAACCACTAAACGGATAATTCGTTTTATGTGTTATATGTATCTCACCTTCCTCTTTCAACATCTCTTTAGCATTCTCAAGAAACCCTTTAACCAACACTCTATGACTCCTAATCCAACAAAAAAACACACCGTATTAATCAAAACTATATTTTATAAAAAAAATGTGAAGATTATTTTATATATATTTTTGGATTACTCGATGGCACGAGGGGAGAATTCACGGCCAAAGAAACGAGACCCTGCGTGAGGGAAATTAAATATAATACGGTCGTAACGTTGTAGGCTTAGACTATAGTCTAAACTCATAGTGTGCACGTCGATCTCGTGTTGAACATCGCATCCATAACTCTTTAATATGTTTACGTTATCCATTGCTTCCATAAACTTTCTGTTTAGTTCCTCTACATGCAAATGCAAGATTACAATAAGTATAGTCAAAAAATGAAACACAAAAAATACTTATAATGTTTTATATACCTTCGGAATCAAGAGAGGTGGCTATGATGTTAGAAGCAGAGCCAAAAGCTGAAGCTAGACATTTTGAGAAAGAAAAGTCTCCTTCTCCTACAAGAAGTATTTGGTGTTTGCTACTATAGTGTCTTATCCATGTTTCTGTAACATCCATTATACGTTTTCTATTGAGTTCACTTCAAAGATCACTTATCTATTTATAATATGGTCGTAGAGTCACTACACAACAAAAGGTTGCTTCAATGTTGTTTAATTATAAGATTCATTGTTTTATACTTTATTTTTAAATTTTTTAAATATGGCTGTTAGAGTTCTGTGCCTGTTTGTATTTCCTAAGTTATTTATTTTACCCTTTCATATACCCTCCACAATAATCTGGAATTAATAAAACCGTTACACATATTCATTTCTAATTATGTCTAATGATAGTCTCATTAGGAGAATCCATTGTTTCTGTATCTTTAAGAACTGTGACTTATCTTTATTAATTCTATAACCAGATGGAACACTTTGATCCAAAATGTTAAACAAAAATACCCAAAAAGACAAACAAAAAAAACAGATAAGTTTGCACAATCTAAGGTCATGTGGGTACAACATTCTCTGACTCAGGAAAAAATTGAGACATGAACAACAAAACTGCTGTTATAAGCAATACCATCTGTATAAGAAAGTATGTAGTGGTCTTACATGCTCTGTTCTTGACTGTTCCAGTGGTGTCTGTGCACTGGTTTTGCAGATCTTGAGCTCTGTTTGCTAAATTCGCAGCTTTAGTTTCGACTTCTCCTATCTTGTTCATCAACTTATCAGCATGCTCCCCTACCAACGCTTCTTGTTCTTCGATCAGGTTCATTTGGCTGTTCAAGTTATCTACTGATCTCGAATATATGAAATATTCAATCTCCGCCTCAGTCTTTTGCCGGAAAGTTTCTTCAGCCACAGTCTCTGTTCCTTCCCAAGAGTGTTTGTTTTGGTTCGTGGTTGATTCGAGCTCACGGATGTGTGATTCTTTCACCTTGAGCATGGATCTTGTTTCTTTTAGCTTGGTCTCTAGTTCTTCAACATTGTTCAACAGGGTTATAACCTCTGAATCAGTGGCTCCTTCGTGATGTTGCGGCATTGGTTCTTTCCCAATCTCCTGGAATTGTTGTACCTCTGCAAATGAAATTGCATCAACCATTAAAACTTGATGAGCATTGATTCATTCATGTAGCGTTATTGGTTGATTCCAACATGAGATTGCAAAGACATGTCATTATAAACAACCCAAGTTTACTTAAAATCAGAATAGTTTACCTTTTGCAAGAGCTTCTTGCAAAGCGAAGAAACCGTTGATGGCTTGAGCCAAAGGATCCATATCCTCTGAGAATTGATTGTTCTTGTTCATCAACTCTTCTCCTTCTCCTTCTACATAATCTTTACTCTTTGAACTTCCTCCATTCATATCAGCTTCATCGGCATTTTCTCCATTGTAGTCCACCACTCGTACGGTCTGCTTTCTTGAATCAGACTCTAAGCTGGAATAAGAGTTTTCCTTCTCGATCTCAACGCTTTCTCCTCTATGTTTCTTACTATTCTCTACACGACTTTTCCCTCTCTGACCTGAACTAATCACAGACTTCTTCTCATACCTAAAAACCTTAGAGGCTCTTGCAGCCGTCGACGACTTGCTACTCCGGTCATCGTCCTTTTCCGAATCCACACCAGCCGAAAAACCAACTCCAGCCATAAACTTAGTATCATAACCAGTCCCAAGAAACTCAAACCCATCACCGATAACTTTCGACATATTAACAGACCCAACAGATCCCTGACTATCTTGTTCGACTTCTTGCGCCGCCTGAAACTGCATATGCTTACCATGTGAATGCACTAAACCAGACAAACCTCTCTTAAGAACTTTACTGTTGTCCATATTCTCATCATGTGTGTCCTTATTAACAAGGTCTCTCCTTATTCTTCTCCATTTCCTCAAGCCTTGGCCTTTAGGAACTGGAGAGTAAGCATGACCTGGTGAATCAACACATGTTACATCGTTACCTTCTTCTCTCACCATAGAAGCAGAAGCTAGCTTCACACTCTCTTCAGAGCAAGACCCATTGTTATCGAAACCCTTATTGATTGAACTTTGTTGGTTTAAGCCATTATCACCAACAGATTCAAGCGCAGAGCTTTCACTCTCCAAATCCATCGAAACACACAAAAAACTCAAAACCCAGATTCAAAATCGACCAAAATCACATGGGTTCACACAAAAAACCCAGATTTCGATCAAAAATTCAACTCACCAAGTTACAATTCGTTGAGTTCCTTCGCGGTTAGATCTTCCTACGACGAATCGTCTACGGATCTATTACGTGAGAGAAGCATTGAAATCGTGTAGAATCGGAGCTCCAATGGAAACTCAGATGCGAATCTGGAGAAGAAATGGGTACGCAAAGGCAAAGGAAGATAACAGAGAGTGTATAAACTCAAAAACCCGATGATCGGATTCGTAGAGATCTATACGCGTTTAAGGCAAATAAAGGTTGATTCTTTTTTTTTTCCTTGACGATCAAAGTTCCTTTTTTTTTTTAATTTGATTTTAAAAGAAAATATCTACGTGTGAATAGCAAAGACATGACACGTGGTGAAATCTCTGTCCTTTCACAAAAATGTTCGTTATTTGTGACCGTAGGATACGACAAATGATCTCATCATATCACAATGACTAGGGGTGGGCATAATTCCCGTCCCGTTCCGATCCGCCCCGTTCCGTCCCATTCCCGTTCCCAAATTCCCGTCCCATATAGGACGAATGTCCCGATATGGGACAAAGTTTAATTCCCAATCGGACCGGGACGGGACGGACTGAAACTGAATACCCGAAGTCCCGAAGTAAATTTTAATGATGTGATGTGATATAAATATATATATATATATTGTTTCCTTTTTCTATGTGTACACAAGTTATAAATAAAGTATAAACACATCTAATTTACTTATCTATTTAATCTAATATTTAAGATTTAAGTTATATTACTAAACCTAGTTAATATTAATATAAGTCCAAACTCCATAAGAAAAAAGTTACGTACGCTTTTTTTAAATATAACATATTTTAAAATATATTGTTGTTAATATTATCTTATATCCATCTACTATTTTTTCTTATGAATTTGTATAGAAATGGGAAAACAATTTCTGAACGAAGAATGATGCAAAGAGACAGTGGATACTTAGTTGTTTCATGTTTGGTTTTTGAAGTTTTTTTATTATTGGACATTTCTTTTTACTTGAGTTTTATTATATGATTGCGGCTTTTGTGGTGGATTTTATTAATTTAGATTTTATGAACTTTGATTATTAATTAAGTGTGACCAAATATATTTTTTATATCATTGATACAAAAATTATCATCGTATAAGAACTGTGATATAAATTATTTTAACATGATAATTGATAAGTAATCACGATTGTAAATTTTTAACAAATGAATTATGAATGTCTAGATATTTGGGAATTCCCGACCCGTTCCCGTTCCGTCCCGTTCCATTCCCGTTCCGTCCCAAATATAAAATGGGACAAGAATGGGACAATTTTTTACGTTCCGAAATTCCCGTCCCATTCCCGAACCCGAAAAATCCCGTCCTGAATTCCTGTTTGTCCACCCCTAACAATGACTTTGGACTTTAGTTATTACATTTTTTTTTTTTTTTTTTTGAACAACCGACTTTAGTTATTACATACTTATCAGAAGTGACGATGATTCACACAAGAACTAATAACTATCATCATTACAACATAAAGAAATCAAATGCTATAATACCTTTTGACTAAAAGTCAAAAGCTATTATACCTTTGATAATTTTGATTTTTGTTTTGATTTTTATAAATTTCAAAATAAATCAATTTTATAAACCGAAAACGTGATTATTTTTTATTTAATTTTAAGAATTTGATAAAAATATTTTAAAACAAAAAAAAAATAAAAATAAATTGTTTTTAACAAAATCGTCAAAATATGATATAAAAACGATTTTAAAATATTTTTTTTTTTTTTTTTTTTTGTTGAATTTAAAGGTTTAGTAGTTTACGGTTTCCATTTGGGTTCGCAATTCCAAATCTAAGACACTTGTAATTAGTTTAAGGTTTAGATTTGAAAATATTTAGGGCCTGATTGGTTGTAGCTGTAGCTTTTGATTTGTTGCTGTAGAAATTTGACTGTAGTTTTTTTGTTGTAGCTTTAAATTTTATTGCTGTAGAATTTTGGTTGTAGAAATTTAGCTGTCACTTTTTAAAATAAAAGCATGATTGGGAAACTGTAGGTTTTTTATGTCTAGTAAATATAAATAAATTATCAATACAATAAAATAAATTAATCGTTACGTTACATGTAAATTAACTAAAATATGTAAACATATAATCTACATTTTGTACATATATTTTAGAATATAAGAATATATTTCTTTGGCACAAAAACTCTTTTTAATATAAGTATAATTTTTTTATTATGAAAATTCACTTAATGTATGTTTAATAATATGTGTTATGTTTAATAAAGTTTCTAGTTTTAATATTACATTGAATTATTTTACCTATCAAACTTCTACCTAAAGCTTATAAATAAATATTTTGTCAATCAATAAATTTAATATTTCAACAAAAAAATAAAAAAATAATATGTGTTATATATTTGTATTATATGTTATCATATATTACATATATTGGACAATTAAAATAAACTTGATTGGAAAGTATATGTTGTATATTATTTATTTATATCTCATAATATGTATTAACAATTTTTAATAAAACAACTAATCAAAATAAACTAATTTCCATAAATCATTTGATATGATATTTACTATTTTACTATTTAATTAAAATAATATAAAAATAAACTTATTGTATTAAATTCATATGATATTTATTGTATGTAATTTAAATACAATGTGTGAATTTTGTTATATGGAATATTATATACATATTAGTAAAGAAATATTTTGTATTTAGTAAAAGAAACATAAAGTATTTAAAAAGTTGCTCTAGAAAAACTTCTCTGCAGAGCCAAAAACTTTCCTTAATACAAAATACAAAAAGATATGGCTCTGAGTTTGAAAAATAAAAGTAAAGACTGATTGATTGACATTAGATGCTTTAGAAAGAAATAGAGCTCTGGAAAGCACCCAGAGCAACAACCAATCACCCCTTAGTGTTTTATGTTTTTGGTCAACGAAAGTCAAAGGGAATGAAGACTCAATAAGGGTACGCAAGATTATAATTTTTGGTCAGAAAGGCTTCTCGTAGCCTCTAGCTGGTGGTTGGTCCCAAGTTTCCACGAATGCTGTCATTCAGGTACGATGCTCCTCCTAGATTTAGATCACATGTCTTAAACGGAGCAGGATCAAGAACTACGCTTCTTCGAGCTGGTGTCTAAACGAGTTGCAGTTGATTATGGAGTCTAGGGTTTAATCTGTGATGATAATTTTCTAAGAGGTTGAACCATCTGACGCGCGAGAAAGCAAACATGAATTTTTGGAAAGGCCTTTAAAGAAACTTGTGATGGGAAGTCAGAAGAAGAGAAGGAGAGATAGAGATCAGGTTTGCGTCAAGTTGCAGTCATTGCCAGAGAACATTCTAGCTCATGGACAAGAAGAGTAAACTGCAATTCAATTATGAAAATACCTAATAAACTTTGTTTTGAGAAAACCACAAGCAATGGTGGATTTATATTGGGATATATTATCAGACAGGAACTCCTAGCTCAGACATCCTCATGATCCTTTTGTTCAATGCTATCCTCTTCTGTCTCAACAGCGAAGTCATGGAAGCCACCTAATGATTTCAAGACAAGAGAAATTGAGTGGATGATCATTGCAATGAAGTGTAAACATGAGGGGGTAAAAGATAAAAAAAAGCCGGACTCACTTCGGCTCTGAGCTTAATAGCATCTCTTCCAGGCATCTGTCGAAGTCCATCCATCAAATCTGACATATCGGTATTGGTTCATATCAAAGCAGATCAAGGATAACACTTGAAAGGAGAACAGAGTAAAGTTAAATCTTGTTCAAGATTACCTGAGGCTTTGCATTCAACCTTGTGGACAGACTTGGCAAGACGGTGTATATCATTTCCAGAGTTTCTATATATATGACATGTAGTATCCGTATTAATGCAAATAATGTTTACTAAGTAAAAACTTAAGTGGGGGATTTGATGTTAAGGCCTACATGAGTTCAAAGAGACCGCGTTTCATATCCTTCTCTGCTAAAGCCGCCCTCTCAAGCAATTTCACGCTCTCCTTTTTCATCAAGTCTACAGACATGTTAAACTCCTGGACATGCTTCTCGGCTCTCAAGAACTGTGCCTGGAGAGATGATTTTGAAGTGGATGTAAATAAATAGAGAGGAGACGTAAACAAGGGAAACTAAGTGAACAACGTTAAGAAATAAACCAAAAGTCATTGACATGGTAGATACCTCTTCACTCTGAAATCTTCCCAGAGTATTACGAAACAAGAATCTTCTTGGGCCTGTAATCAGTACCACATAAAACAGGATTCATACAACACATCTAAAAGCAAAAAAGAGATGTAATGCTACTTTTTCGAATGCTCCTAAACATAAGATCAATCTTGTAAGTTGTAAAGGTGATAGGTTATACCTCGCATCAAAACGAGACCAGCAGCGATGCCAATCCCAAGAGCAGCAGCCGGATGCTCTTTTGCGTTTATCAACTCTTCTGCAAATAAGGAAAAAAAAAGCAGGTGTCGGAGAGTATGATTTAGCCGATACATATCTATCCAAATCATGCAAAAGATTGATCATTTGGAATGATAAGAAGATTATAGCATAAGCACACTATAAGATACATTACGAATATGAATTAAGTTTTTGAGAAACCATCTGTTATATACTTATATATCCAATGATTTGATCTAAATACTCATTAAAGTAGTACCTGATACTTTACTAAAGAAAGCATTCTCGTAGGTCTTATACTGAGTCAAAGCATGTGGAATGTAATCCTGCAAATTTCACAAAACACAAAGTAACTACAACACAGGATCGTAGATTCCAAAGACGAAGACATACACAGACAAGCTAATGGAACTCTAAGAACTCAAAATCCAAGGTTTTATCATGAACATTGTTGCTAAGGAATCTAGATTTCGAATAATTTCAAGGAGAGCAAAATAGAGGTCAAAACCTGTATAGATCGGAACTGGGAAGTGGAGTTTTCGCGGAGGTAACGAGCAGAGCGAACGGCGGAATCCTTAGATTCCTTCACCGTCCGCTGGATATCATCCACCCATTTCTCTGCTCCTCCTATGGCTTCTTCCACCGATTCAACGACTCCGATCGCTGTATGCTCCGTCGCAGTCGCTAGATCCGAATAATCGGTATCGCCGGTTGCTTCGGTTTCGCTCATCGTCGGAGATTTGATTTTCTGGCCACCGAAAACAGCGGCTCTCTCTTTCTCTTTCAAGTTTCAGAATTCACCGGTTCGTTACTCGGTTCAATTAAAAGTGGTTTAAATCGGGTAAGCCTTAACGGGCCATTTTGATTTACGGTTAATGGGCTTTTAGTTATAAGCTGTTAGTATATTTATAACAAATCGGCCCATTAGCTAATAACGCGAAGGTCGCAGGCTCGAAAACTGCTTGGGCTACTCCAATTAATGCTTAAAACAGTTTCGTATATTTCTGCTTGCTCCTTTTCTTTCCTACTGTTATCTCATATCTGCTTCTCAAGGAGCTGGCTCATGAAGCAGTCTAATACCTACCAATTTATGATTCAGTTTCTTCATATTAGTCTTTGTTATCATTAATAAGTGACAATGACACTACAAAACTTGATCAAACCACACCGTTGCTTAAGAACACAACCAAAGGACTTCTAACTCGATGAAACTCATTTGTCCAAATAATCTCCCCAAATACAAACCGACCAGACGAAATCGTGGTGGCCTTGAATATAACATAATATGAGTGTTCTTGTTGGCACTTCGAGAACACTAGAATCCGTGGCCATACCGTAACTTCCACTCCTACTGGTCTAGTAATGTCAACGAAATAAACTGTGTTTTTGTTTGGGCCAACGTTGCTTACCGTACGTTTTATGGTCCTGGTGAATCTCAGGCTGGGTATGGTTATAGATGGATAGTTGAAATCACCATTGGTTCGATACAAGTGAGAGGGAAGGCATGTTGTTGAAAACTCTGAGTTGATAAGCATGGACTTGATTTGTTGATCTGAATAGCCAATGTTGCATAAGAAGAGCACGTAATCTGCGGTTCTAGTATCGTAAACCAGACCAGGATCCATGGCTTTCAAAGGGTTTATGTGCCCAGCACCGATATCAAACGGGTCAGTGGACTTCATTGACCCACCTGAGAGGATCAAGTCATTGCTTGTGTCTCTTGTATAAGCTGAGGTCAGGAAAAAGACGGATCATTAACAGATTTGCGTCTGTAAGAACAGAGTGTGTGAGTCTATTATATGGAACCTGTTGTCATGATAGCGCTTCTTATTGCAGATGGTGACCAGTCCGGGTGTGCTGAAAGGAGAAGCGCCATAACTCCAGCCACATGAGGACATGACATCGATGTTCCTGACTGAAAATTCCACTCAATAGATCGACGGTCTCTTGGTAACAGAGTAGGTGGAGTTTTAGGAGGCCATGCTGCTAATATCCCAACGCCGGGGGCTGTAATATCTGGCTGCACGCAACATAGAGACACCAAAAACAAATATTCATAAAGCTGAGAAATCAAATTTTTAGTTCACACTCACTGTCTCTAATACTTCAACAAAACAATAGACTCGAACATGTAACTTGGTATGCATAAAGTTGAAGATTGTACCTTGAGAATGTCAGGTGATAGTGAGCTAGGTCCTCTTGAAGAGAAATAAGCAACGGAAGGTGCTGTAATCTTTCCGATAATCGTATTGCTCGGTTCAATTTTCGCCATTGGCTCCCTTCATTATTTACCAAAAACACTAATGAATTTGTTATCCCACACAATATGATAACAAATGTTTTTAAAACATAATGCAGCTTACTTAGGAGAACGATCAAGATACTTCCTGATCATTGTCCCATGAAGTATATCAACACGAACCGTTGGGATCATATCAACTTCTTCAGCTAGCTGTTTTGTGGGCGAGGCTGCAAATATAAGTCCTGATGCGTTTGCTCTTATAACAGCAGCTTGTGCTTCTTCAATGAACTGAATCGGACCCAAAGTAGAGAAGCACAGGATTATTGTCTCACTGGCCAATTTCTTCAACCAATTCTCCCATTTGCAAACACTGCATAGAAAAGTCCATGCACTAAAACAACAAAGCTGCAAAATAAGCTAAATCGGCAAGCATAAGATGCAATTTTAAAGGAACTTTGACCACATACCCTCCTTCGAAATACGTTGTTGCAACAGCTAATGTGCCAGTGATCTCCTTAGATATCAAGCTCTGACCCTGAGAGATTGAATTATTTCAAAGTTTAGCTTTTTGAAAATACGGTGTAAGTAAGCATCAATCTTTTGGTCTGTACCGTGAGAGCGAAACTGCCGTCGATAACAATTCTTGTGGGGAAACTCCTATCCACCGTCGAGGCTGCGACGGAAATAGCCCAAGGAGCGACGTTCTGTACAACCCCGGGATCAGGGCCATCGTTTCCGGCAGAGAAAACAACGCTGATTCCTTTCTCCACCGCGTGAAAGGAACCAATATCTGCACTGGACTCGAAAAACGGAGATAAAGGCGGCGATGAGCCAAAAGACGCCGAAATCACTTGAACACCGTCGTGAATCGCGTCGTCGAAAGCTGCCAAGATATCAGCCTCCGTGCAAACACCTTCAGAATCTTTCCCCCAACAAGTCTTGTACACTGCTAGCCTCGCCGACGGAGCTCCACCTCGAGCTGTGCCGCCTCCAAGACCTGCGTAGCCAGAGACGTTTGAAACGACGGATCCAACGGCGGTGGAAGCTGTGTGTGTTCCGTGACCTAGATAATCTCGCGGCGATCGATACTCCGGATCTCGCGTATGATCAATCGATCCGTACGTCTCTTCGAATCCTCTGAGGTAAAATCGAGCGCCGATGAGTTTGCGATTGCAATGTAAGGAAGGAACAAAGTCTTCTCCTCCTACGCATTCTCCTTTCCACGACGAAGGTATAGGTTTCGCCTCCGGAGATTCACTGAAACTCTTCGATTCCGGCCAAATCCCTAATCGAAAGCAACAAAAATCTCAACAATACGATAACATTGAGTGAGAACTCTGGAACAAAGTACGTTACCAGTATCGAATATTCCTACGACAATATCGGAGCCAAAGGCGAGCTGCGGCGGAGAAGGACCACCGTCATTATCGACGGTGAGACCTAAAAAATCCCAGCTCCTTGTTGTGTGCAGCTTCAAGCTTTTGCTCTTGAAAACGGATATGGCCTGGTTCATTTCTATAATAATTTCCCGGTTAATCAAACCGGAACCAATTAGTAAACCGGTTTCTATGCCGGTAAATAATGTTTAGGCGGGGATAACTAAAACCAAACCGATTCTTTAATGATAAAGAGTTAATTTTCCCGCCGTAATTTAAAAAAGGAAGAAGTATTACTTGCTAAAGAAGCAGCTTGTGTGGAATTGATTTTAGCAGAGAAACCTGAGAAGCCATACTTGTAATTATACAACATCGATCTCTCCGCATCTTCTTTGCTACAAAAAGTTACCGAAATCGCGGAGATAATTGTCAAAGAAGAAAAAGGAACTATAAAAAAGAAGTGAGTGTTGAAGAAAGTTAAAAACAACATTGAGAAGACTTTGGAGAGAAGGTGAAGGTGGTAGTTTGAAGCTAAATCGGCTTTTATTAGCCGGTTAGCGCCTAAATATACAACGTAAACCTAGAAAATAAAACCGCAAAAAAGACTTACTTAGACCAATCAAGTATGTAAGTGAAAAAGTGCAAGGGTTTGATAAGGTTTAATGATTTTACATGTGAAATTGATGTTGTTGATGCTTGCACAAGTAACATAAAAGCAAGAGAGATGCAACTAAGAAACCTTGCCATTGATACAATGGTTGCTACTAATCACTCATATATTTTATACCTAATTCAATCTCAACCTTATATAAACTAATAATGTATAGTAATGTGACCGATACTATAAGGCATAGGCTCATGAGACACATTATTCTCACTTTGAGTCTAAGTTTGTTTAATGGCTAGATTGATTTAACTCCTCTAAAACTAGGCATGTTTTGAGAAATGTCTCCTCTTTTGGTCTATATAGCTTTCTCTTTTCATCATTGAAGCTACACATATTGTTAGAGATCTATTTTGTGGCATGACATAAAGGTGAAAACTTTATAGAGAGTAGTAGTAGCTTGTGACTTTTGAGCCTTATCATTGTCGCTTATACTACAAGTTATAGTTCTTACCAAAAAAAACGCATTGACAAAAAAAATTCAAACTTTACCTTATTCATAATTATGGCTATTGTTTTCATTTATCAAACTTGCTGTCAAAATCCTACATCAAAAATTGAAAAAAGTTCAAGATAATATATGTAAAAAATAAGTCATTCACTCGTTGCGAATTAATTTGTAATTGTATAACTTAAACATAATAGTGGTTTTGTTTATAAAAAAGGTTGGTTTTAGAACCAAAAAAAAAAGGTTGGTTTTAGAAATAGTTAATTGCCAAATAAAGTTATTGAACAAAAAAATGGCCTTTAGGGCCAAGTCCAAAACCGCTCTAACCCGTTAACCTTTGCATAATGGGCCTAATTTTCGGCCCAATACCAAAAAGGAAATATTGAAAAAAGGAAATATTAAAAAAAGGAAAATTAGGAGAGAGTGAGAAAAAGTAGATTAAAAGCTAGAGAGAGAAGTGCAATGGCAACAAGTCTAACCCTTTTTCCGATAACAGTTTCTCCGCCGTCTTCTCTCTTCTCTCTCAATCGCTTTTCTCTTTCACATCACTTCTCTTCTTCTCCGTCGTCTTCTTCTTCTTCTCCGACTGGTAATAACCCTCTCTTTCGAAATCTCATTGTTCCTTCTGGTCTGCTCGTCTCCGATTTGCTTTTCGTGTTTCTAGGTTATGAGATTTGATTGTTGTTAGCAGAGAAAACCCATTTAGCAAAGTTTCAATTTTTTCATGTTTTGTTATGTTTTGTGTGGAGCTTGTAATGATATTTGCTATGTGATGTTGTAACCTAGGCAGCTATATTGAGAGCAACGGCTAAGAAACTTGCTTTCTCTACCAGAGTAAAGTCACTGGCAACAATGGCTACTGTAAGTTAACAGTTTTGTCTTTAAATTTCATGAGATAGTCTAAATGTAATAATAATAATAACAATCTTGTTTCATTGTTTTTTGACAGAATGAAGAATTCACTGGAAACTTGAAACGACAGTTATCTAAGCTCTTTGATGTCTCTTTGAAATCAACGGTTCCTGATGAAACTGGTGTTGAAGCCTTGGTTGCTCCTTCTGCTGCTGGAAAATTCGGAGATTACCAATGGTGCTTTGCTCTCTCTCTCTTTCTCGTAAAATTTGTAAGTTCCTTTCTGTTTGTTAACATTGTTGTTTCATGTAGTAACAATGCAATGGGCTTATGGTCTATAATTAAAGGAAAAGGTACTCAGTTCAAAGGTCCTCCTGCTGTTGGACAGGTTGGTTTGTATTGTCTTTAGAATCTTGTGGCTTACGCCATTATATCGGTTTTTATGCTTTTTTTTTACTCTTGTTTTGTTCTCATTTTTTAACATAGGCCCTTATCAAGAGTCTCCCTACTTCTGAGATGGTGGAATCGTGCTCTGTAGCTGGACCTGGATTTATTAATGTTGTACTGTCAACCAAGTGGATGGCCAAGGTGCTCATGTTGTATTACTCACTTGTATAATCAACTTTTTTTTCATCATATAAATAATTTTTGTTGAGCATAACTTTTAACTGATTTATCTGCAGAGTATTGAAAATATGCTTGTTGATGGAATTGACACATGGGCGCCTACTCTTGCGGTTAAGAGAGCTGTGGTTGATTTTTCTTCTCCAAACATTGCCAAGGAGATGCATGTTGGCCATCTAAGATCAACTATCATCGGTGACACGCTAGCTCGCATGCTCGAGTACTCAAAGGTGGAAGTTCTACGCAGGAACCATGTTGGTGACTGGGGAACACAGGTTGCTACTTTTCTCCTCTTCACAGATGATTGCTTAACTTTGAAACCTAGTGTTTGTCGTTTTATTCCAATATTTATCAGAGAAATAAAGAAACCGTGTTTATTTTGCAGTTTGGCATGCTAATTGAGTACCTCTTTGAGAAATTTCCTGATACAGATAGTGTGACTGAGACAGCAATTGGAGATCTTCAGGTCTGCTCCCTTACATCACATGGCCTCTTGAATTTTAGAGTTTTCCTTATGTTCCAATATTGGCTTGATATGCTTTATGTGAAGAATCAAAGCAATTTAGTTTCTAACTTCAGATTTCATCTGACAGACGTTTTACAAAGCATCAAAAAGTAAATTTGATATGGATCCGGACTTTAAGGAAAAAGCACAACAAGCTGTGGTCCGTCTACAGGTAAATAACTGTTTTTCTAAGCTGACTTCCTAGTGCTTCTTTCTGTTGCGCAGTGTCTCAATATGCTTCTGTCTTGGTTGTGTGATCTAAATTGCACACTTGTCTACTCTTTTACGTTTCTGCGGTGCAGGGTGGAGATCCAATTTACCGCAAGGCTTGGGCTAAGATTTGTGAAATCAGCCGAACAGAGTTTGACAAGGTTTACCAACGCCTTCGGGTTGACCTTGAAGAAAAGGTAAAGGAATAGCTACACCTTTACTACATTATTTGAGACAGAATTGACACGGACATGTAATGGAAATACATTGATCAATGACAGGGAGAAAGCTTTTACAACCCTTATATTGCCAACGTAATTGAAGAACTGAATAGCAAGGGGTTAGTTGAAGAAAGTGAAGGTGCTCGTGTGATTTTCATTGAAGGTTTCACTATCCCACTCATAGTTGTAAAGAGTGATGGTGGTTTTAACTATGCATCAACAGATCTGACTGCTCTGTGGTAAGTTATCTTGTAGTTAATTTTCCAATACTCATTCATATATGTTAACTTTATGTGCTTGTGTGTTGCTTAAGTGTGTGGCTTGACTTGAACCTGCATATTTGTTTGATCAATTGTCTGCTAGTCTTAAAAATATGCCTGGTCCAGGTATCGGCTTAATGAAGAGAAAGTTGAGTGGATTATATATGTGACCGATGTTGGCCAGCAGCAGCACTTTAATATGTTCTTCAAAGTAGGTTTGATGAATATTTTATTAGCCGTCTTGTGAAATTTTATGTTTTGAGTGTAACCGTGGTTATCTTGTTACTGTGAATCAGGCTGGCAGAAAAGCAGGTTGGCTTCCTGAAAATGATAAAACTTACCCTAGAGTGAACCATGTTGGCTTTGGTCTCGTCCTTGGAGAAGATGGGAAGCGGTTTAGAACTCGGGCTACAGATGTAGTCCGTCTAGTTGATTTGCTAGACGAGGCCAAGACTCGGAGTAAAACCGTCCTTATTGAGCGAGGTATCTAAGTGTCTCAGCACTCTCTACGCTTTAAATGGCTGAACTATTTGCTTCGTGTAATTATCATGTGGTCTTATACATCCTTTATATTTTTGTTATTTGCTTAGGTAAGGACAAAGAATGGACTCCAGAGGAGCTGGATCAAACAGCTGAAGCAGTTGGTTATGGTGCAGTGAAGTATGTTTTATCTCTATTCTCGTTTTGGAGATTTTTATAATTAAGGCTCCACAAAATGTGATAAATGTTATGCATGGATTTTTAAAATTTTCATGCTACTGCTAACTTGAAGTTTTGTTGAATCTTCTTTCAAGGTATGCTGACCTGAAGAACAACAGATTGACAAATTATACTTTCAGCTTCGACCAAATGCTTAATGACAAGGTACTTGACTTTGCCACCTAATTTACATATTTGCGATATCCAGTCCCCTACACATGCTTATTTTTCACATGTCATGAGCAGGGAAATACTGCTGTTTACCTTCTTTACGCCCATGCTCGGATCTGTTCAATCATCAGAAAGTCCGGCAAAGACATTGAAGAGCTGAAAAAGGTACTGTATCCGCATGAAGTCAGATTGCTTAATTTTTTATTCATGGTGCCTCTTTGATTTTCTGGTCTTCCTTTTGGCTACGCCTGTACTTTCCCATTATCTATATTATATCCTACAATGATTGTTATAAATTCTTATCATGCGCTGTTCGATAAAAAAAGTAACCCTCATGTTTCAACATCTTCTGCTTTATTGCAGACAGGAAAGCTAGCACTGGATCACGCGGAAGAACGAGCACTAGGGCTTCACTTGCTTCGATTTGCTGAGGTAACACATGCTTGACATTAGATACTAGTTTATTATATAACTTCTTATTCTTGGTACCAATTTAAACAAATCTCCACAACCCATGTGTGAACGATTTGCAGACTGTTGAGGATGCTTGCACAAACTTGTTGCCAAGCGTTCTATGCGAATACCTCTACCTTTTATCCGAGCATTACACCAGATTCTACTCCGAGTGTCAGGTTTGCATTCCCAAGATTCGACTATTTGACTGTATAGCCTGTGTATGTTTGGTCTTCACCTAAAACATGAACTTTACAGGTCAATGGTTCACCAGAGGAGACGAGCCGTCTCCTTCTATGTGAGGCAACGGCTATAGTCATGAGAAAATGCTTCCACCTTCTTGGAATCACCCCTGTTTACAAGATTTGATCCATCGCACCACGTCTAAACAACACAAAAGGCAGAATGGTTTTATCGGTCTTTTGACATTTTTTTCTTTCTGAACAACTAGTGAAAAGACCTTCTTTAGCCTCAGCTTGGGCAACATGTATACTACATACTAGCAACAATGTTAAACATGAAGACATATAAGGTTGCTTTGTTATTGTCATTGATCTGGTTTCTTTGAAACATGAAACGCTTTTAAGGCTGATCTTGAAATAGATGTTCTTGTGGCTTTCATGGAGGTTGTGACGTTGAGGCTATAAGCTTTATCGCGGTTCTGATTCAAAAGCCTTCTAGAGGAGGTTCTGCATGACTTGATTCTTGATGTGAATGACTGTGACTTGCCTTTGTAATACTTTGAAAGTCCTTTCTTGACATGGCTGTTAGATAAAAATACAGACACGATGAGAAATCAAACTGTTCAAAAAATGGAAATGAAGAAGCTTGTACAAATATGGGCTTGAGAGATGAGATCTGAAACTTCAATAACATCTGATTTTGAAACAAAAATGCATTCTATATATAATTGTGATTTGAAAATCTATATGAGGGCGTTTGGTCTAGTGGTATGATTCTCGCTTTGGGTGCGAGAGGTCCCGAGTTCGATTCTCGGAACGCCCCTTTTGTTTACCTTTCTTTTGCTAAGAGTTAAGACCAACACTTGGGCTTCGCATCATATACCTCAATACTGTCTCCTTCACTGAACTTTCCATGCGTGCTGTTTAACAATAAAGAGACATCTTTCACACTTGGTCTCTATATACCAGAATAATTCTGTTTCAAAGCAACATGGCTTTTACTTATGAAGCAAGAAGGAAAAATGGTCTTAACACTTGCATGAAATGAAACTGATAAACAAACTAAAAAAAGCCAACATCTTGTCGACTTGCATTATTCAAAAACTTTTCATGTATTTAATTTCGCAGGGAAAAGAAATCAAGCTTTTGCGTCTAATGTCATCAGTGAGAAATCGATAGTCGTAGTAGTAATAATAAAGCCAGTATACGATTTTTAAAAGGCTTTTCTCAACGTTCAGAGGAGGTTGGCTTTGGTTTTTTCCTTCAAGGGTAGTAGCCAGTGAAAGTGAAGCCTCTTCCGACAATCTCACCTGCGCAGTACCAAGCAAAGCATTCAAGCCCAAAAAGCGCTGCGATTCCAGCATCTTCGACCTTCAAATCCGCGCGATTCTTCCACAAACCTTTCACGTGATCCACTTCCTTCTTCAACAACTCAGTGCGTCCGGGAATGCTATAGAATACACATAAACAAAGTCAGCCACTACAACAACAATTGGTACTACAACTTCTGAATAACAAATCTAGAAATCACTAGTAAGACTATTCTGATTAGAAACCTACACAAAAGCCTCTCTTTATAAACGTGAAACATGCCGGTATCTAGATTAGTTGCAGCATAAAGTCAAAAACCGTAGTTAGGCATGTCACGAGTTCATGGTCCAGAACCATTAAACATAAAGTAAATTAGATTTACACACGTGATAGATAACGTGCCGTGATATCAGCATCACTTCAAATATGCAGATAACCGACAATGGAAGCAAGACAGAACACAAAGCTACAATGTACTCTTTCCTACTAACAGCACATCAAAATCGTACGGATACCACGCAAATTCATCATCTAAACAAACACATTATACAAGACTAATTAGAAAGATTGAAACCAAACCTAGCGAGACGAGTGTAGAGAAGCTGCTTAGACAACTCATTGCATTTCTCAACAGTAGCTGGCTCCTGGATATACTTCTTGTTATTCTCCATCAACTGTTTGTAGTAAGTCGTGCCGTGCTTCGACACAAACTTGGATGCTTCACATGCCTTTGATTTCAAAGTTAGCAACTTGGATGCCATCTCTTCACTAAACCCACCAAGAAAAAAAAAAAATCAATTCTCAGTTTTTAAATTCAAAACACACAAGCTTATCTTATGTGACCAATTCAGAAACCAAAAGCTAGATCAAAATAGTTAAACCTAAAAAATCAATCTCAGACTTAAACAAACCACACACAATCATCGAGAATCTAACCTAATTAGCATCACATTAGCGATCAATGGCCAATATTCAATCAAATCGTGCATCAAAATAAGCGACGCAAAAATCGTAGATCTAAGCATTGAATTAAGAACTAGGAAAGAAGCGACGAAGCTTCGAATCAAAAGAGGAAAAAGGTAGAGAAGGTCGCTTACCTTGCTGATGTTATCGGCGACGGAGATTGTATAAGCGTTTCGCCGTTACCGGAGAAGACGACGGAGTTTAGATCAGTGGAAAAACTCTCTACACTTGCGAGTTTTTGTGGGGTTTTGTTTCTTACCTTAAGGTTTCTTTCCTTCTCTAATGATATAAGCAGACAAATAATAAATATTACGGGCCTTATATGGGCCTTAAGGAGCCTTTATTAGCCCAAATCTAAAACCATTATTGGTTATTGATAATTGTTTTGGTTTTCAATTTAAACCGAACCGGTTTATTATTTTTACTCACGGAGGAGTAATACACCGAAGATTGAGGGTTATCTTGGTCTCGAAACTCGCCGCGTCTTCCTCCGTGACGACAACTATTTTGCTCTTTCCAGGTTATCTTCTTCTTCTTCCTCTGCTCTTCTTTGTATTAAGCTTCGCCGTAGAAATCTCTTATGCGGTGGTCGGTTCCGTGACATTGTTCTGATCTCCATCGAGGATGATTTTTGATTTTTTTTGTTCAGATTCAGATTTGAGAGATTCTGGGTTTAGATCAGTGTTTGGTCTTTTTTTAGAGATTTCTTTGTTGCAGTTGTAATGTGGTGCAGCTTAAGTCCTAAGTAGAATTTGTCTTCACATGAATAATAGTTTTGTGAAATCATTATTTACTTGTGCTAAGCTTAAGAAACGTTTCTATGTGCATTTTCAAACTTTAGCTGAAACTCAGGGAAAGACAAAAAGGAATCATGGAGACTGTTTCGGTAGAAACTGGTGGTTCGATATCAAACCATTGTACGAAGAATCTTGAATTGATTGGTAAGAAGAAGAAGAAGAAAAAGAGATCAAAAACGAGAAAAATGGAAAATGAGATGAAGAATAATGTGGCTGTTTCATCTAATGAAGATAAGGATCAGTTACCTTCGGAGTCATGCCAACGAGATTCGATCTCATGTAAAGAGCCTGGAGCTACATTGCATCATAAAGACCCGATTTTTCCATCAAGAGAAGATTCACTACCGGATGCTGATATGAATGACGAGAGTAGAAAAAGATCGAGAAGTGGAAAGAAGAAGAAGAAAAAGAAGAAAGATGATGCTTCCTGTGAAGATAATTTGTTGGATAGTGTGGAAAAAACCACCAATGAAGATTCAAAGGCAGATGCTACTAATATGACTTGTTCCAAGAGAAGAAAGAGCAAGAAAACGAGGGTTAGAAACGCAATGAAGGAAAGTGGTGTTGGTGTTCATAGTATCAATGCAGAGACTGATGCAAAATATAATATTATTTCTGAATCGGAAGGATCAAAATCGACGAGTATAGAGGAGAAAACTGGTACTAGTGTTGTGATGAATAGTTGTCTGAAAGCCAAGGATGATTTAGTGGAGCAACAAAAGGGCACAGATCTCAAACTCAATGAAACTGTGGCCCAAACTCAGATTTCTAAAGCCAAGAGAAAGAAGAAGAAAAGGACCAAAACAATGGAGGTATGTGACCCATTAGGAAATACTTTAGCAACCTCCACGCAGAGCGAGCCAGTAGAGTGTATATCTGGAGAGGAAAATGGTTTTCAGAGTCATGGAAAAAGTAAAGAGGATAAAACAAATGAAAACATTGAAGTCAAGGAGGACGTTCTTGGAGCAGGTGAGTGTGATGGAAAGAGCAAAAAGAAGAAGAAAATGTCATCCGCAGATCCCAAAACTGCTGATAATATGGAGGTCTGTGATCCACCAGTAAATACTTTACCAGTCATTGTAGAAAGTGGATCAGTAGAGTGCTTGTTGGATCACTCAAACCAAAAAGATGTGGAAAATTGTTATGGAAATGGTGGACAAGAGTTTGTGCATGAGGATACGGCAAGTAAAACTGAAAATATTGCAAGGAGAAAGAAGAGTAAAGGTCATAACCCTGAAAAACGTAAAGCAAAGACAGAAGATGAAAATGTTGAATCTAATCAGGATGCACTTGGAGCAGAATCTAAACGTAAATCAAAGACAGAAGATGAAATTGTTGAATCTAATCAAGATGCACTTGGAGCAGAAGTTGATAGTGACATTGGAAGTAAAAGACATAAGAAGAAGAGAAAGAAGAACAAAAACGAGTCCATAGGCAATTTGGCAAGCGAAGCCGAAGTTTCTGCAGCTGAGGGGAAAAGTGTTAATAACGTTGATGATACCAAAACAAAGATAAAAGTTAAAAAGAGTGAAGCTGATGATGATGATGATGTGGGAGTAGATTGTGATAATAAGCTTGAGGTCAAAACAAAGAAAAAGAAGAAGAACAAGAACAAGAACAAGAAGAGCTCTTTAGATCATAAAACTAATAATATGGAGGCAAATGATGATGTTTCCTTACCTGAAAACGATGCTGAACTAGAATCCACCAGAGAAAAGCTTGAAGTGTCTTTGTCAAGTTCTGTCTTAATACACACTACCCCAGTCCAAGGAGTTGCATCACCAGAAACTAGAGATGTACCTAGATGCTCATGTGATGGTCAAAGACCCAAAAAGTTGGTTGTGTTTGATTTGAATGGAATCCTTGCAGATATTGTTCAAGGGTATACAGGTGAAATCGTTCCGGATGGGAAAGTATCATACAGATCAGGTATAAAAGATTCAGCTTTTATTATGGTCATTTGTAAGCTGTTACATGCTTCTTTGACTATATAGTAACTTTCTTTGTTCTTTACATATAGTCTTCCTGAGGCCTTTTGTTCATAGCTTCCTTGACTTTTGCTTTGAGAGATTCGATATTGGGATATGGTCCTCCAGACACATGTAAGCTTCTTGAACCTATTTGAAACTCATATTCGTTGTTTTTTTCGCTTCCCCTAGCTAAGTGTCTTATATATTTACTTAAGTGTTTAAATCATCAATTAACCCTGTATTTTTCTTTTCTTCTTACTAGTGGATTAGATTATATGACCAACCTTGTCATGAGAAACCATGCGAGGAATGTGTTGTTCTGCTTCGTAAGTGAACTCTGTAACTTCTTTGAGCTATGTTTTGATTTTGAGTGTAGATCATAAGATTGCAGTTTCTCCTCATAAGAATACTTAGATTATGCAAAAATGTGGTTGTTTAATCCCTGTCTTTGTATGTACACAGGGCCAAAACATATGCATTACAACGAGGTTCAAAACTCCGGAGAATAGCAGAAAACCTCTCTTCCTCAAGAATCTAGGAAGAGTATGGGAACGTTTTGGGGCATGCTTCACTTGTGGAAAACGAAAGTACGATGAGACAAACACTTTGTTAATTGATGATTCACCCGATAAGTCCTTATGTAATCCCGTAAGTACTCGAGCACTTTACAACTAGTCTCATGCATTGAATGTTCATCGTCTTATTCTCGTCTCTTCTTCTCTTTTAGCCACACACTGGAATCTTCCCTCACACATACCAGTACACGGATCATGAAGATACCGCGTTAGGTGAGTCTTTACATCCTTAAAAAATACTCAAACAATAAGAAACTTACACAACAATGACACACTAATGTTTAATTTCTTGAAAATAGGACCTGAAGGTGAGCTAAGAAAGTACCTAGAGAGATTAGCCGAAGCCACAAGTGTTCAGAAGTTTGTAGCAGAGAATCCGTATGGTCAGACCGCAATAACTGAGACACATGAATCATGGGAGTTTTACTCTAAGGTGGTCGCAGCATATAGCAACCCATCCACAAGGTTTTGACTATTGACTGTGTAAATTGCTCTCTAGAGCTAAAGTGTCTAAGATTACTTGTTATGGAACTTAGTTTAGCCCTCACTAAGCCCCTTCACATTCATGTTAATGTCTGTATCTCTTGTGTTTGTTTGTCTGTTGTTTGATGGTTATCTAAGTTCGGATTGTTTATAACTTTCTCCTCTCGAATTAGTTTTTTTGAAGTTTTGACCATATACTCACATTATTAACTTTTATAAAACAAAACAATCTAGACGTTAAATACACGATACCTCTCCAATATAAATCAATTTAGTTAGAAAGTTTGATTAAAACATAAGTTAGGAAAATCATGATTTGGATTTATTAAATAATCATATACTAACATATTAAACCGACCCTAATCAACATAATAAATTATTACAGCAAATAAAAAAAAACTAAAATTTCACTTTCAGAAAAGAAAAAAAAACATCCTCATCGTTTTCTGTCCATAGAGAGCTTTTTTCCTCCGTCTACAATGTTCGAGAGGAGAAAAAGACACAAACTTTGAGAAAATAATCGTCATCGTTGAGATGGGTTTTCTGAATCAGATCGAGATAATCAGGAAATTGATTTCCGGGGTTTTGATTTTGTGTTGAATCTGCGTTTTTGGTGGTGAGATTGTAACTTTTGGGGTTATTTTGATGGAGCCTCGTGTCGGTAACAAGTTTCGTCTTGGACGTAAAATAGGAAGTGGTTCTTTTGGTGAGATCTATCTCGGTTCGTTTACTCTCTCTCTCTCTCTCTCCATCTTTTTTTGTCTGTATTTCTCTAAAAGCTAAGACATTGTTGCATTCACATCTATAACGTTCTTATTTTGTAATCTTGTGATTTCTCAGGTACTAATATTCAAACCAATGAAGAAGTGGCTATTAAGCTTGTGAGTTCATGTTTTGCTTCAATGTTTTTAACACACAATGTAGCTTTGATTTTATACCCTTTGTCTTTATGAAGCTAAAAAAGTCTAAACTTTATATTAGTAACATTGTTACCACCACATGACTTTATGGATCATGTGTTTAGTATTTTGAGAAAAAGAGATTCAATCTCTTTTGTTTTACCAGGAGAATGTGAAGACAAAACATCCACAACTTCTCTATGAGTCCAAGTTATACAGAGTTCTACAGGGAGGAAGTAATGATACTTATCTTCACACATATGTGTTTTCTTTTAATGAGCTTCTCTTTGTTTTTGTGTTTGTGTTTCTTGTGACCAATCTTTTGTCTATTAACTTTTGGTAGCTGGTGTTCCGAATGTCAAATGGTTTGGTGTTGAAGGAGATTACAATGTTTTGGTAATGGATCTGCTCGGGCCGAGTCTTGAAGATCTGTTCAATTTCTGTAGCAGGAAACTTTCCTTGAAGTCAGTCCTCATGCTTGCAGATCAAATGGTAAAAGCTCTCTTTGTCTTCGTGTGACGCCATTCTTCATTTGCTTGTCTACGTTTGAGTAAAGATTGACTTCTTTTGTCCTTTGTTTTTTATGTTAAGATCAACCGTGTCGAGCTTTTTCATTCCAAGTCTTTCCTTCACCGAGATCTCAAGCCAGACAATTTCCTCATGGGCCTTGCAAAGCGCGCCAACCTGGTTTGTGTCCTAACTCTATCTTTTTGGTCTTATTTTTACTTTTGATCATTGGATTTGACTAGATTGATTCTTTCTCTTAGGTATTCATCATCGACTTTGGTCTTGCTAAGAAGTACAGGGATAGTACAACACGCCAGCACATTCCCTACAGGTGAGGCGATACTCATTGTATCAGTTCATGAATGTTCTTCGTTTTAGCATTATTCGTCGTCATGTGATGGCTAGAAATGCTAATTTTTCCATGAATCTTGTTTACAGAGAAAATAAGAATTTGACAGGAACTGCAAGATATGCTAGTATGAACACTCACTTGGGAATTGGTAAGCTCAAAATAACCTGTCTCACTTTTGTTTGTTCTTTATTTGTTTGAGTATTAAAGTTTGAAACTCATCTGCTATTATTTTGTGAACCCCAAAGAACAAAGCAGAAGAGATGATCTTGAGTCACTTGGTTACATCTTTATGTACTTCCTCAAAGGAAGGTTAGTTTTATGCTACATGCATTGCTTCATTTTTTTACGCTTACTCCTTTCATTGTACTGAAGTGTGGAATATCTGTCGGTTTTAGTCTTCCGTGGCAAGGACTGAAAGCTGGAACCAAAAAACAAAAGTATGAGAGAATTAGCGAAAAGAAAGTTTCAACATCCATTGAGGTAAAATAGGTCGTTTTCACAAATTTGCCTCTTCTTTTTTGACTCACTTTGATTCTTAAATGATTTCTTTGTAGGCCTTATGTCGTGGTTACCCATCCGAATTTGCATCCTATTTCCACTACTGTCGATCACTTCGCTTTGACGACAAACCAGATTACGCTTATCTCAAGAGGATATTCCGAGACCTCTTTATCCGCGAAGGTTTTGAAACTTTCTTCCTCTGTCCACAAATTCTTAAAATCCCAATCTTATATTTTTAACAGGATTTTCTGTATATGTTGCAGGGTTTCAATTTGATTACGTGTTTGACTGGACCATCTTGAAGTATCAACAATCACAACTAACCGCTCCTCCATCTCGTTCCCTCGTAAGTATAGTTATGAGTTCTCTGTGAAGACAAGTAAGACATTCTCTGATCGCGTCTCTTCTTGCTTGCAGAATCCTAATGTTGGAACTAGCGCCGCGTTGCCTCCAGGCCTATCCAATATCGATAGACACAATGGTAAGTTTACCTGATGAATACTTATCTCTCTTCCTCTGCATAAAAGTTAGTCTTCTTAACATTGTTACTTGTTGTTTCATCCCAAGGCGAGGAAGAAGGGAGACAAGTAGGTTTTTCGCGTGTGGAGTCATCTCAAAGGAGAGTTTCAGGTGCTCTTGAGAACTCAGGGAACCTTACGAACCAACAAACACCATCGATTGCTAGAGAGTCCATGGTATGAATTGCTTTGAATCTTGTTTTCTATATGAAGATGTGATCTTGTGAAGGAAAGTATTTAACTTTTTTATAAAGATGTGATCTTGTGGAAGAAAGTATTCAACTTTTTGTATAAAGATGTGATTTTTGGTGGAGGAAAGTATTCGACTTTGTTTTGTTGGAAGCAGATTCCGAGTTCTTCATTGTTCGCGCAATCAGGAGGATCATCAAGGAGAGTAACGGCAGTAAGTAGCAGCCGAGATAATTTTCCGAGCAGCGGAGAGGAGGTGCAGAGAGGACAGAGATCTTCTTCCTCCGCAAGAAAACACTACGAATCAGCCATTAAAGGCATTGGTAGTCTTCAAGTCTCTGATGGAAAGTTTCACCACTGATTTTAGTAAGTTTTTGTACTTGTGTTTTCTTTTAATTACAACTCTACGGAAAAAAAATTGAATACTATTGATTGGTTAACATTGAAATAAATTAGTTTGTGAAAAATATAAAAAAAAAGTTTGATTATTTTTGGTCTATAAATATTAAATAGTAGATGATTGGTTCATTGTATTTAGGGTATGTTGTGTACTTTTGTCTGTTGCCCCTATCATCCAAAGCCCACTTTCGTGTTTCCATTTTACAATAAAATAAAGGGAAATATATTTATAAATGTTCTCAAATAATACATCACAAGTGGCATCAAACAAGTGGAATAAATACTGTTTTTTCTCATCTTTCTGTTGACAACAAAAAATATAATAAGATTAAATTAGAAAATGAAAAAAAGACAAAAGATATTTACGGAAAAAAACGCCCGTCTTTGTCAGTGACTCAGTGCAATGAACCTTAAGATCTCTCCCGCCACGTATCTCTAACCGTACACGTCACCCTTGTTCACCAAAATTTGACTTTTCTTCGGACACGTGTCGGTTATCTGTCGGTAGTTAGGTCAAAGTGGGACCTGCTTTATCTTTATTCTAGTTGGCCGGTTTCTCGCATGTTCTTTGTTCGTTACTCAGTTATCTCCACGCGTCACATAATACAATCAAATGTTTTAACTTATGATGAAATAATATTTTATTAAATTATTAATATTGAAATGATCAATAGTTTCTGGTTTGTTTTAAATCCAATGGTTAAAACTTAAAAAGTTAAGACTCAAATAAAGTTTCGCAATAATATATACTAGGTTTGTACCCCACCCGGGAACAATATTTATTAAAAAATAAATCTTATTTATTATAAAATTTTGATAACTAATTTTTAATTTATTATAAAAAATAAAATCTTCTTTATTTAAGTATAATTGAATTAGATAATTTAGTTATTGACTTATTGTATTGAAGATCCGATATGAGATTATTTTAAATCCGATAATTTAGGAATCATATATGTATGTTTTGATATTACGAATATAACTTTTTATATCTTACAAATTATGTATGATATTTTCCGACCCGTCGCAAAGTTACACATATATTTTCTATAGAAAAATAATTTGATTTTATCTCATAACAATTTTTATTTTTGTATCAAATTTGATTTGTGATCTTTATTGACCACTACGTAAATTAAAATATGTGGAGATCACGATCTTTAATCAAATTAGATACTAAAATCTAAAAATCATGGCTACATTTAAATCTAAAATTAGACCATGAAGTAACATTTATTTTACTTTTTTAAAAGTAATATATGCATTTAAACTCTTATTAACTTAAAAACTTTTAAAAGAACTTTAAATATATTTTTAATATTCTATGATTTTCATAAAGTTGAATTATTCATAATATATTATTCATAATATTTTAATTTTTCATAATGTTACTTATTAAATAGGAATATTTTTTTATATTCTTTTTTGTTTTTTTTACCTTTAATCCTATTAAATAGGAATAGTTTTTGATATTTATTTGTATTTTATTTATTAATTTTGTTTTTAGTTTTATAATTATTTTTGATACTTATTTTTTAAGTTCCTATTTTATAGGAATAACTTTTGTTTTGTTTTTTTAATCTAAATTACCTTATAATAAAATTAAGGGAGAATCACAAAACTACACCTTTTGAATTACATTTCACAAAACTACACCATTTTCAAAATACTTCACAAAACTACACCTAAACACTCAAAATTAAATCCAAATAAACTCTACCCAAACAATCCTACCCCCTTAATATTATACCCTAAACACTAATTAGCGAACCCAAACGAAAAAAATTTAAATTTGGTAATTTTTTAAAGGTTAAATTAAGCTTTTAAAATTTTGAAAGGGTGTAAATATGTGAAAATATTAAATTAGGAGTAGTTTTGTGAAGAAGGGGTTGAAAGAGTGTAGATTTGTGAATTTCTCTAAAATTTATACAAAGGCATTTACATGTAAATAAAAAGAACTTTAAAGAGTTTTTCAAATTTTGTCCTTCCCCATTAATATTGATGACCCGTTATATTTGACAAATAGAACATAAAATTGATTCAACGATTTTCTTTTGTAAAAGTTGACACTATTATCTTTTAGGACAACTTTGCTAAATATACAAAAGTGACCTCAAAATTTGCCAAAATGACAAATGAGAGTATTAATTTGTTGATTTGTGATTTCAAAGGGAAAAAACCACCGATATGCCGAAATTACCCTTAGTCTTATCTTCTTCCATTATCGGCGGCCTGGACAGAAGATCTTCGAAAATCGGCGGCATGTCACATCGTCGACTACTCCCAACGCCAAAGCACTCGATTAGTTTACCTCCATAACCAAATAAAATATATTACTATTTTCCAAATTGGCAAATATACACAACTTCCATTAAAAATATCGACTCTATATATGGAAGAGGAGGAAAGACAATAGTTTACTAATCTACTTTCACCAAAAAGAGGTTTGTGTTCAACATTGATTTCTGTATTTTTCACATTTATTGTAACTGAACATTAATGGCCGTTTGCATTTATTGTTCTTGATTTAAAATTTCTTTGTTGTATAAATAGGGAGCTATGATCTCTGTTTTGCTCTTGTATGGAGAGTGGATAATAACAGAGTATCGAGTTTGGATCTTCAATGCATGTAACAGTTATGGACTGAGCCTTTCTTCCAGGACGAGTTATGCCGACCTAATCCGTATGGTGGAGGAGAAGCTCGCTGTGGACCGTAGAACTCAGAGGGTGAAATTAACTTACCAATGGCCTTCGTTCATGTTGATGGAAGATGGGAAAGATGCTCCACCTCGTCCCAATAACAAAAGACGAAGAGTTAGATTGCTTCCTATCCGTTCGTGCGGAGGTACCAATGTTAAACTTATGTGCCACCATAAGAGAAATTACACCCACTGACCACGAAAGTAAGTTCCTCTGAGTCATATATTTTTATTAAATAATCAGCTATGTAGTAACATATCCTAACTGTTAATTTAAAATTTGGGATGATAGTGGTGGAGTCTAACAACATATCCACATATCCTTGGCTCGCTGATTATTTTGACCAAGAAAGTATAAGTTCCACTGAAGAAAACAGCGGTGCTATTGTCGTCTACCAAGGAGGGTATGAACCGCACTCAACAGGTCAATGTAATATCCAATCATTAACCTTGTTTTTAGAATAGATAGTATTTTGAGAAGAAAATAACAAACTACTTTATCATCTATAGGTGTAAATGACCTTCTCCAACATTCGACTGCAGGTATACATTTGCACATTATTTATAGTCAGTTAAAATATACTTATATTACTCATTTGATCCAATATTAACCCTATCTACTACCATTAATAACAGATAAATTGCATGACGTTACAACATCATACAGTGGTAAGGGGAAAGGGAAGGTCGTGGATGAAGGGTGTGGTACCAGCAACGTTCCCCTTAATCTTTCTGAGGTTGGTGTTGAATGGGAGGGTATGGAATTAGCCATAGCCCGCAGTACTAGGCATGTTCATGAAACTGATGGTAAAGTTATCTTATTGGTTTATTTATTTTAGTAGACTACTATTTACCTTTAGTAGACTACTATTTACATAATAACAACTATGCGTTGTCCAAACACAGAAGAAATCATACGTCAAGGTGGTTTTGATAAGTCTGCTTGGCAAACGATATATGCAGAACTCGATGAGATATGCCAACAAAAAAACTTGGAGGGCTTTCAAGCCATCCAGCACGCGGGGGCGCTCATGACTTCGCCGTACCTTCGAAGAAAGTTACTCCAACGACGCAATAGGAGAAGACAATGTAGATCCAATCAATGCAATGGGCGAGTGCACGGGGGAGCCTTGAGAAGCTAATAGCCGAAGAATTCGATCCCGCTGAGCCGTTTGTATGGGAAAATCCAGAGGAACATGATCAGGAAGAAGGTATAGATATCTATTTACTAATGTATCTAGTAAGTAGACTACTATTTATAAAATGTAATATCTACTATAATCCACATAGATGATTTGCAGTACATAGTACTATTAAATAACAATATATTTCGTAAAGTACATAAATACTTTTATGTTTGGTAATAGGTTGCTATTTACTATATATATTGGTTCAGAGTGCAAACATATTGATTGGTTTTTGTATTTGTTGGTTAGAGGTTCCGTTCGGTCAACCTGAGAATAAGTTGTTCATTGGTCGTGTATTCAAAGACAAGGCAGAATTTAGACTCCATGTGGCCATCCATGCGATGAAGGAGAGATACACGTTTAGGACACTTCGTTCTTGCCCAAAAATACTTGGTCTTGTATGCATTAACTTGATGTGTCCTTGGAAGGTGTATGGATATATAATTGGTGGGACTAGTGAATTCGAATTGAAGATTGCTGATATGACACATACGTGCGGTGTAGATGCTAGACGCTACTACCACAGACATGCTATCATAGATGAACATATTCACAAAATATATGACTTTTCGAATAAAAAGTTATATATTAAAAATATATAATACATTAAAATTACCTGAAGAATATGTTCAACACCCAAATCAGAGTTTTCAGCCACATTGTGACAAGAGGGGTTAGAATCAGCTTCCTCAGCTTCCTCGGAGTCAGTACCTTTCAAGCTACCGACTCCTGGTTCCTTTACTCCATCATCTCTCGAATGACTCTTAACACCACTTCCTGAGTCATCTTGTGCAGCAGCCTCAAGGTCAGCCAGAACATTCCTCACACTCCGGTCGGGTGAATTCATATCCTCATCCGATGGCCGGTCGGGTACTGACCTGGACTGGTTGACGTCCGGAGTACTTTCTGACCCATAAGAATCTTGGGGTACAGGATGTGGCACATGACGTGGCGCTGTCTGTGGAAGAGGCGATCTTGGAGCTGAAGGATTATGCGGGTTCCGAATTTCATAGAACATATTCTCCAACTTGCAAAACTTAAGCAATACATCGGTCCGAATTGATGTTATAGCAAGTTCAAACATGTCCCGCATCTTTGCAAAAAAATCTTGGTTCACGGCTCGAACCCTTTCAAAGCACGCATCACCAACCTCTCCCATTATCTTCTGCACATCTAATTGGTTTGATTCAACTTCTTCTACTTTCTTATGTTTCACAACATCGGCAAGCACGAACCCCCCTTTCCATGATTGGTGTGTAAACTTGTGTTTCGAACGTATCAAGCTCATCATGTATTCAACGAAGGGTCTTCCATATCACTCAATTTTACCTGCTTCTCCACTCGACGTTGATCGGCTCTAGCGAGCAGGTATAGAAATGACATCGCCCTAATCAAAAAAATGTTATGGTTATCTTTACGTGCATCATAGATAACTACTTCGTAATAACATAGATGTGCATATGCTAAAAATAGTCTCAAAATCTATATATAGAAAATAGCCAAACCATCTACATGGTGTCAGTTTACCAAAATAAAAAGATGTCTACACTAAAAAATAGTTACATATCCTAATCAAAAAAATGTTAAGGTTATCTTTAGGTGCCTCATTGGTAACTACTTCGTAATAACATAGATGTGCATGCGCATAAGATAATCACATAATATATATAGAGAAAATAGGCAGACAACCTAGATGGAGTCACTATACTAGATAAAAAGATTATTACATTACGAAATAGTTACATAGTCTACCCTCCATATATTAGACTATTATACATTATCGAAACTGGCAAGTATACCTGTCTTGCTTTGTCGTCATGATCAAGCTTACGCACAAGAGGCATGTATATGTTGATTGGTTTGGTTCCAATCCCCAGTAGAGAAGGGTGCTCCTCATCATCTGAACCAACTGATGAATATGCTCATGGGTCTGTTGTAAGGATATTCGGTGAACATGCAAGTACCACCATTTGTAAGGCATGTATGAAACCTTGTATAGCAGCCGAGGATTGAGTGTATTTGTGAATCAATGACGTTCCAATGCTGGTCATGGTAATATCAAAAGATTTCCTACCCCATGGGTATGTTAAAAACCTATCGATGTCTCTAACAACTTCCACAGATTCTAACGAGATCTTCGCTTCACCGGATTTGCGACACAACACACCATCAACAATCAACAAAAGCGCAAGACGCATCCTAGTTTCTCTGTCTTTATATGGCGCACCACTAAGCTTCTCAACAATCCATTTTGGTGTGGGTGGCACATCTTGCCCAAACAGCTCCTTAGCAAAGTCTCTGGTATGATCCGTCACAGCAATCTCGTGTTCTTCAGATATGACGGAGCAATTAAGACTCAGTTACAAGAGAAAATTCTCTTAAAGAAAACCTAATCGGTTGTCCACCAAATAGAACCCAAATCTCATGACATTTTTTGGTGATGAGCCGTCTACATAGCGAGAAAATGGGCAAATTTGACGAGAGAAAGCAACTTTATTCCCAATGCCTAGCAAAGTCCCAAACCGAGAATCCATAAGAGTTTGAATTTGGTCTTCATCTAACCCTTTTTCGACAACCTCAAAATAGTTCAAACCGAAGTATGAATTCACTTTCTTTTTAAAGGGTTCTCGACCAGCGAGCAAACATCCTAAGTGGCGAGAGACGACGGTGATGTTGAATCGGATTGACTGAAAAAAATAAAGTAAGAGTTTTTCATCAAGATAATCGATAATAACTGACACTAAGAACAAAATCCCTAAACCCCATTACTCATATCTGATATCTGTAATTAATACTTACCGAGTTCTCCTCTTGGCCGAGGATATGTCGGAAAAGATCTCTCCGATAGTCTTCTCCGGCGTAACATCGATGGGTCCACGATTCTTTTTCGATTGAAGCTTTCTCATTTCACAAATTACAAGTAAATCACTTTCACGAATTTGTGATTTTAGTGTTAAAGATGAACTTCGTTTCTCTCTCTTAATCTTCTCTCTCTTAATGCGATTCTTCTTGAAGTTTTTATTTGTTCATATGAACAAATAAACAAACGTCATTTCAGCCATAAAGGAGGCGTGTGTCAGAGTGTTTTGGGGAAACCGAAATTACAAATTTTTTTGATTCAGGGGTAAAATGGTCATAAAATTTACCAAAAAAACCCAATGTCATTTACCTAATTTCGGTTCAATCTTTGTACATCTAGCCTAATTCCCATATCTTTTAATGATTTTTAGTTTTTCAAGAACGAAACATCTCCCCTTATTACAAAAAAGAGGGGAAAAAAACTTTACTTTTATAATGTACAATAAATAAATTTATATATATTTAGTTTAAATAGTTGATTCAAAGCCATTGTTGCTTTTGCTCTACCCATTTTCCTCTTTCCTTTTTTTCTATTTCTATCTGTGATTTTAGGCACAAGAAGAAGAAAGAAAGAAGTTTCCTTTTCAACTTTTTAGGTAGTTGAATCTTGAAATGATTTTAGTTGCAAATTAATTGAAGAGAAAAAGAGATATTACAGACCCCTTTTTAAGAGGTTGTAATGAATTACCCACAATCCAGGAAACTCTAAATTCAATTTCACTTTTCTTTTTTTGTGCTGTGTGGTGATTTTCCCGGGAAAAATCTTTGTTAAACACTCTTTTTATCTATTTCATTAATATATAGCTAATAAAGCTTTTTGTCTTTGCTTTCAATTTTTTGTTGGTAAAATTCATGTGTTTCTTGTCTTCATCGTTTCTATTAAAGTTTCTTTCTTTAAATCTCTGTTAGAAAACCTCTCAAGTTTTCATTTTTTTCTTCTTCCATTGTAAATTGATAACCTTTCTCTTCAAAAAAAAAGTCAACCTTTTTTTTATTCCGAGAGAAAAAGTCAAAGTCAATGGAAGAAGTATCTCCGGCGATCTCCGGGATCAATTTAGCTAAAGGTTACTACAGCAAGAACAGAGATTCCATGGTTTTATTACCAGAGAGTTCTTGTTCTGTCTCTTGGTCTCATGTCGCTGCCGAATCCAGAAAAGTTCTCTCCTCTCGTATCAATTCACCAAACTTCAACATAAAACCATCATCTTCTTCATCGGATACAGTCTCTGATAAAGTCGCTGGAGAAGAAATCAACGGCTCAGATGAGTTTAAGACAAGATCTACGGTTCAGATCGATAAGAAGAAGGTGATATGCAGAACAGAGAGCAGAAGCTTGTTCGAATTCAAGATCGTGCCTTTGTACGGAGTTACTTCGGTTATCGGAAGAAGACCGGAGATGGAAGATTCTGTCTCCACTGTTCCCAGATTCCTCCGATCTTCGCCTTTCGATCCTCAAGCCACCGCTCATTTCTTCGGTGTCTACGACGGCCACGGCGGATCTCAGGTAAAATAAAAATAAATTAATCAGTTTCCTCTGTAAAATCCGGTTTAGTCTGTAATTTCCGGTTTGATTTTGATACTTAATTGAGATATTGTGTAGGTAGCGAACTATTGTAGAGAGAGGATGCATATGGTTTTAGCGGAGGAGGTAGCGAAGGAGAAACCGATGCTATGCGACGGTGACACGTGGCAAGAGAAGTGGAAGAGAGCTCTTTTCAGCTCGTTTATCAGAGTTGACTCGGAGATCGAATCCGTCGCGCCGGAGACGGTCGGGTCGACTTCGGTTGTGGCCGTCGTTTTCCCGACTCATATCTTTGTCGCTAACTGCGGCGACTCGAGAGCCGTGCTTTGCCGCGGCAAGACGGCTCTACCGTTATCTACTGACCACAAAGTAAGCATAAATAAAAAAAAAAACTATTAGTCTTTGTGACTTAGAGAGACGATATTGCGGTTAGATTGGTCGTTGTTTTAGACTTGTTGTAGGAACTTTGGTTAGAGAGTTTCATGAGTCTATTTTACGATGAATGTTTGTATATATGTGTAGCCGGATAGAGAAGATGAAGCGGCGAGGATTGAAGCCGCGGGAGGGAAAGTGATCCAATGGAACGGAGCTCGTGTCTTCGGTGTCCTCGCCATGTCGAGATCCATTGGTATATGCATTTCTTCTATTATCTTCCTGGTTCTTAAAATAGTAACCTTTTTTGCTAACAAGCATATATTGCGACAGGCGATAGGTACTTGAAACCGTCGATTATTCCTGATCCGGAAGTGACGGCAGTGAAGAGAGTTAAAGAAGATGATTGTTTGATTCTTGCGAGTGACGGGGTTTGGGATGTAATGACGGACGAGGAAGCATGTGAGATGGCGCGGAAGCGGATTCTATTGTGGCATAAGAAGAACGCGGTGGCTGGGGATGCGTCATTGCTCACGGATGAGTGTAGAAAGGAAGGGAAAGATCCCGCGGCGACGTCGGCCGCTGAGTATCTGTCAAAGTTAGCTTTGCAGAGAGGAAGCAAAGACAACATAAGTGTGGTGGTTATTGATTTGAAGCCTCAAAGGAAGTTCAAGAGCAAACCTTTGAGCTGAAAAAGAGGGTCCATTTTCTTCTTTTTTTATCAAAATGAAAATGGGTCACTCAAAGAAAAACAAAAGTATGAAATATGTACTTGTTTTTTTTTAATTATTATTACTAGGAAAGAACCCGCGCGTTGCGCAGAATATTCGTTATTTATTATAGTAATTTAAAATAATTTTACATTGAATTTACTGGTGTTTTGGTTTGTTTTATGAAGTTTATTATTTTTGTAATAGATATATGGTTTAACTTTAGATATTTTCCATCTATTTTATATTTTAAACTAATGAAAATGATTTTGTTTACGAACAACTTCTGTTTGCATGTTTTAGTTTATTCTCAAACGTTGTTTTAACTCGTCAATTAATTTAGATCATATTTGTTTTGTATTCTCTATAACGTTATTGAATTATTTGTATATGTAATTGTTTGTTTTGCATGTGGTTTTGTTTTCTCCGTAATTTTTTTAAGTTTATTTCATATATTTATTTGGTACAAACATTTAGATTTAGAAAGTATGTATATATGGAGTTTTTTCATCCCAAATTATAGTTATTTAAACTTTTATAAATTTATATTTATTTTATTTTTAAAATATTCTCTCTCTCACCCATTTTTTAAATGTTTTAAGTCTTTTGATTTGTTCCATTTTATTTGATTTTCACAATTTTCTATGGGTATTTTTTATTTATTAAATATAGTATGACCACTTATATTATGTAGTCTTAATTTTTAATTGTTTTGAATAAATGTTAAACATCATTTATAACTTTTAAATTTTGTGCTTTTAAATAGAAAATTTTAGATAATGGGACATATGTAATATATTCCAAAAAATTAGTATAAGAGATAAAAAAAAATTTATATTTTCATTTTAGAAAGTTGATATACATGTTTTTTATTAGTGTTAAATATTATATTGAATGTTTTTTATTAGTTTATTAATATTGAATGAGTTTTATAAATATTGAATGAGTTTCATTAAATGATTTTTTAATTGAATTATTTTAATTATTTATGTTGATGATGTGGATGCCTTAGATTGAGAGAGTATTGTGCTATTATATAATAGATTTCAACTAATATGTAATAACATGAGATAATGTTAGCTTGATAAGAATTGAGAAGAAAAATATACTATAATAGTGGTGTGATATTACACACAAGTAAATCAAATTTTGTAGATTTGGTCTATCATATAACTCAAAAAATCTCATAAAACGTCTCAATTTAGTAGATTTATAACAATTTTAAATGGTAAAAGAGGATAGTTTTCGAACTCGGTATTAGTTAGCAAGTGGAGGAATCAAAGATCCTGCGTTTGTGAAGTAAGACGAGAGATTAGCATCCAAATCTTCAAACATGTTCACGAACTTGTGTTCCTATTCACCATCAATTTCCAAAAATAGAAAGAAATATCCTTAAAAACGGTCTGATCCATTACACGAAGAAAGACGGAAGAGTCACTCACCAGAAGCTCCCTTGCCGATTTTCTGTCTCTTGGATCTTTTTGTACACTACACAAAGTTAAATCACCATTTCATACACCTACTCATTACGAACCACTAGAAGAAGAAAATGAAACGGTTTCTTAAACTTGTCTCTTACCATTGCGAGATGAAGGAGCAAAACTCCGGAGAAAACATATGAGAAGGTGCAAGAGGAGGCGGGTCTTCAACAATGGCGTCCACAAGCTCAAACATGCTATTCCAATCTTTGTTTTGCTCGGGAGGAGTATACGGGAACCTACCCGTTGCACATTCTAGTAAAACAAGTCCTAAGCTCCAAATATCACTCTTGTTCCCATATGAACTTCCTTTGATTCTCTCTGGCTACACCAAAAAAACAAAAAAAATGATAATAACACTAGTAATTCATGTAATAGTAACCTTCTTAACCTCTAGGAACAGAGTAATGGTAGTATACTCACAGACATATAGTTGTATGTCCCCACGTAAGAATTAGCTAGACTGCTCGTGCTCGTCAAGATTTTGCTGACACCAAAGTCCGAGATCTTGACTTCGCCTCTATGATTGATAAGCAAGTTCGAAGGCTTTAAGTCGCGATGAATGATTCTCCGCTCATGGTGAATATAGCACAGACCACGAAGAACCTACATTTAGTAAGAGCTTAGCATATAAAAGAAGACGGATACTTATTTCAATCTAGTGGAGAGATGTGTTCAAGATTTTTGCGTAGAGTTACTCGCTTGCAGATGGCAGAGAGCATGTTTTCAGGAACACTCCCGACTTTCTTCAACAAATCCGCAAGTGATCCACCGTCCATGAATTCCAATATGATTGAAACAAGACCGTTGTGATAAAAAGACTGATAGCACGAGACGAGATAAGGACATTGCGAGCACAGGTTAATTCTCAGCTCCTGAGAAATCGCCCGGCAGGTTGATTCTTCCGTGTTCATCAACTGAATAGCCTGAAACATACTACACATTTATTATACTTATCCGAGAGTAAGAAAACACTCGACGAACAAATTAAGAAGTAACATACATAGATTTATAAACAGAAATAGAATCGACCTTGAGAGCGAAAAACTGTTGAGTGAGTTTATGTTTAACTAACTGGACAGTACCACTGTTTCCTTTGCCAATGACTTTGATCACTTCAAGATCTGCCAATATCAATTGATTGTCCAAAGGTTCGATAAGAGGCGGCTGCAAAACCATAACCAAAACCAATATTTACTTGTAAGAGAAGAGAGTGAGATCTTTCAATTTTTTAGAAGAAAAGCATTGAGTAAAAACTCTTACAGCTCCTGGTTCAGACTTGGACACTGTCTGGATCCCATCTTTGTTCACTCTAAGATCTCCATCTTTGAAAGTTCCACTCTGTGTTCTATCCAATTTTTCACAATACATATTAGAAGAAGAAGAAGAAGAATGTTAAATTTACACCAATTTATTAGTAACAATGACCATAAGCTAAGTTATTACAGAACACAAACAGTGTCGGAATCTCTTGTGGTAAGGAGAAAACCGAATCCTAAGAAATTAATTCGCCAAAATCCTAACACAGAATCCTAATCTCAAAGGGGATGAATCTCAAGAATCAACACAAGTAATCATATAGAAACATTTGTGTAGAGAGAGAGGTTACAGGAATTTGGAGATGGATTGTTCAGGAGGAGGGAGAGAGATGGGATTAGGGTTAAAGCTGCCTCGATTCATGTCTGATTCGATGAGACACGCTTAAGAGACAGAGGACAAAAACAGGTCAGAAGGATAGGAGCTTAGAGGAAAGACGAACACTCGACGTCGTGTAGCTCATGACAATGAAGAAGAAGACGAAGACCATATGGTCGTTGACTCTTCATTGACTCATCTCTCCTTTGAATTTTCTACTCTATTTTTAGTTTTTGTCATTAGAATTTTTCTTGATTAATCATTGCATTTTTAACCTCCCACTTTCTTTATGTTCCCATTATTTATTAATTGTTTTAATTATTTTAATTATTTAGTACTAATATATCTTTTTAAATTGTCGTAATCATTGATTAGGTAAACACCATATGGAAGAAATCAATTAAATCAAACTAAAACACCATAAGTCATGTCCACTTGGAATTAAGCTAATATTATAGATTCTGTTGTTAAATGATAATTTATATATTTAAAATCATATTGTTTGTTATTGACATATTTAAATAGATTGTTTGATCCATAATATAAGATCATGATAGACAAAATCAACAAGATGTCTTACATATAAGAAATTAAATAATAATAATAAAAATTATATAAAGTGTTGCATAAGGAAAGTTTCGTTAAAAAGGTTGCCAAACAAAATAAGACACGTTTTTAAAAATCTCTAATCCATTCATCAAAATACTTAAGAACAAAGTTTAATCACTAACAAAATTTCATTATAGATCCAGATTTGAAACATCTTGGTTACAAAAAAATGTACATTATATGAAATATATTAATCATGAGATAGATTCAAGTAAAAAAAAAAAATTAATCATGAGATAGACACAAATATATAAACAAAATTGTTATTTGTTGTGAATTAGATTATTATTATTATTATTTTGCAACGTAGAAAAGAGAAAACGTTGACAAAAGTATTTGTTTGTTTAAAAAAAACAACTTGCTTTTGGCTAATTAAAAGTCTTCTTTGTAGAGAGAGATCTCAATTCTCAAGACTTAACCTTTCTTCTTCCGCTATAAGCGAATTTTAACTCTTAACAAAAGCTTAAGAAGCAAAAAGACAACGACGACGACGACGAAGACTACAAGTCTCCTCCTTTATTGCAAGATTCAATCACTTATCTAATCTCTGTTCTGGTCAGTTGCTTATCTCCGTTAGATCTCTGTCTCGTTAGAGAGTATAATCTGAAATCGGAACTCTTATTAGGGTTTTTCACGGTTCTGTCTCGTTGATTCCAATTTCTTGTGTGATTTTGATTGTTGTTTTGTGTTCGATTTTGAATCCTACCTCTTAGGGTTTTACTTTCATGGAGATTTATAACTGTTTACTTGCAGTTAATTTGAAGAATCTTGTGTGTCAACAACAAATCACAAGCTAAAGGAGCTTAAAGTACATCTAAACATATGGCAGAAAGTAAGCAAAGCATAAGCATCCTTGTTTTTCTCTTTTTATGTCCTGTGTTGTTTAGCCTATGAGCTTTTGTAGTTCTTTTCTTTAGTATAGTATCATAGGGTTATAGAATCATTATCCAAATCTTGGAAAAAAGTAGTTTATTAGCTTAAGTATATCTTTGAACATGTCCTGTGATCAGATTAGTCATGTTTTAGCTATAAGCTTTTGTAGTTTTTGTTTAGTAGAATAAGAGTAATCATAGATTCACAAAGTAAGTATAAACTTTGAACTTGGCCTTGAGAATTGAGATAACATTGAGTGTTCCTTTTATAGACTCTAACCACAAAGCTTCGTGATTTTTTAATCTCTTGGACTAATCTATCTGTTGATTTGTGTTGTGTTTAATAGGTGTAAAAGAACGTGCGGATGGAAGTGTCGATTTGGTTAAATCCGCGGCTGATAAGCATGCTATTCTCACAAGACCGGCTGTTAGATATTACTCTGCAATTAAAGGTATGTAAGTGTCGGTTTTTTTGCTAATGTCTAGCAACTTTGACACTTTCTCAAACCATTAATAAAAAAAACTCTTTTGAGGTGTATCCTTTAGCATCTTCATGTGTCACTTACATTGGCTTTGTATGATTAGATGCTATGGTTTGCGGGAGAGGAAGATATGCGCTTGTGAAAGACGTGGACGATGTGGACAATGGAGCTTATGACAAACCTCTTCCCTGCTTTGGCTGTGGAATCGGATGGTTCTCGTGAGTACAATATTGGTTTTTTTCCGTTGCCAAGTCTACGCAGCTTCGCTTTATCGAAATTTGATTTACCTCACTATCTCTCCTTTTTTACAGCTTTCTCTTGGGTTTTGTGTTCCCTTTCTTGTGGTTCTACGCGACGTTTCTCTATTTCGGGAACTATTACCGCAAAGATCCTAGAGAAAGAGCAGGACTCGCTGCTTCCGCAATCACTGTAATGACTCTTCTCTCTCCCTCTAACTTCACTAGTGATTGCTGTTTTTCAAAGTAAGTAATGATGAAACTGTGGTGGTGATGTTTGCAGGCAATGGGATTCTCCCTCTTGATACTGGTGATTGTTGCTTTCAGGTGGTTTTAACTGTGGTTTTATTTACTTACACGCCAGAATCTTGAGATATACAAAGAGACAGTCCTGTACTTGTCAAAGGAACAGAGCAGGGACTTTAGATACTTGTCTGTACATTCATATATACAAAAAACAAACACCCAAAATAAAGTTATTATCTCTGTATTATTTTCTTCTCAACATCTACAGTTTGTGTACAAAGAACAAAGAATTAAAATAATAAAGTGAGAAAAAGATTGTTTATTTTCTTGAGCTGATATTTGTAATGAAAACCCATTATTATCTAATTTTGGACACATATATTTTTTTTTTATTACATCAGTTAATGAAAATTAAAAATTAAGCAGTTTCGTCGTAAATTCAATTCGGTGTAGTCTCGCTGATATACGTAGAAGCAAGTGGATGAATTCTTCTCGAACGCGCCAACTTATCTGCTTTTGAGTTTCTGTTCCTTAGTTTGGACACATATTAGTTTTCACTTTAGTACATTGAAGGAACAAAGTATTTAAGTTAATGTCATAATTTACAAATATGTTAAAACAAAATTGAACTAAAAGATAGAAACTAAAAAACCAAAGTACAAACACACAAAAAGGTAAAAAAAACATATATATACAAAATACGATTTAAACCACACGACACGCATGCAGAAGAAAAAAAACAACACACAAATAAACATTAAAACACTACATGGATGCAACGTAACGATGAAGAAACTGTTAGGAATCTTATGAAAAAGACAGAAATACCCTTCTCTAGTAACGCCTAGGACTTCTTGGAGGAGAGAAATACGAAGATATTGGAGACAAGAAACGTCGCGGGTTAAAAAGGGACACGTGTCGCGCTGAAGCGATTCCATCGATTTGGCGAAAATCGGAGACGTTGATGCAGCCTTCTCCACGGCGATCACCGCCGGTTCTCCTCCCCGGAGATGAGCTCAGGCCGTGAAAAGTCGTGTACTTGACGAGCTTACCAATGCCCCATGACTTCTTCTTTGTCGGAGTTTTCTTGTATGAATATGTCATTTTCTCGCTCATGTACTGTTTTATTGCTTCTAGACCTTGTTCCACCTATTATTTAATGTGACATTTCATTATAATTTAAACTAAACTCAAAAAAATTAAATTTATTCTTAGATAAATTGATTTCAGTGCAATAATTAACAAACAAAAATTGGTTGCAGTTTATTTTTAAAAATATTGGCTAGAAAATTATTTATTTATCTATACTTACGTAATCATATACGCAGGTCAACGCATTTTGGTTTGACAAAAAAAAGTCAACTCATTTTTTGTAGGGTACATACACTTGATTTTTTATTTAAAGTTTAAATACGGATGGTGACAATGACAAAAATTATTATTATAACACATTATAGATCATAAATGTTTGTGATACAAGTTATGTATTTTCTTCTAAATTGTCACAAGGTGTGCTATTTATTTTGGTTATTGGAAGTTATTTCATTAATATTGTTAATGCGAATTTTTAGGTTTGTACTAATTAAACATGATAATTCACTAGGTTATATTATTATATATAGATTATAGAAACAATATAAATAAATTAAAAAAATGTACATACCACTTCAAAAGGCGGAGAGACAAGTGGATTACCCTGAACGGAAAGCTTCTGAATGCGACGGAGACATCCAAGAGAGTCAGGTAATACCGTTATTCCGTTATAACTAACGTCAAGCTCCACAAGAGATATCAACAACCCAACGGAGTAAGGCAACATTTTCAAATGCTGAAAGTTTTGGCTAACGTTAAGCACTTGAAGGTTCACGAGATTCTCTAGATCCTCGGGTAACGACACGAGGCGGTTTAGGCGCGCGTCTAGAACGCGTAGCGACGTCATGTAGCTAACGGAACTTGGTAACAAGACAAGCTTGTTCGAATTTACGGAAAGCTTTGTGAGGTTGCTTAGCTCGAAGCCTATTGTGTCCGGTAGCATTGTTAGCTCGTTGAAGTTTGCGTTTAGCTCTTCTAGCGATCTGCGTTTGCGTTTTCGTAAACATTACTTGGAGTATACAATACTCTATATAAGTTAATACTCAATAGATTAGCCGGTTACAAATTTGATTTTGTATATTATTTTTCCATTTATAAATATTTTTAATAATTAACTGATATTTTAACCTCTATAAGTTAATAGTCGATAGATTATTCATTTACAAATCACTATAAATTAATATTTTAATTTCAAAATTATTAATATATAGAGATTCTATATATAGTGAGTGTTTTGGATAGAAGTAGGGGGTTACCTGCAATCTTCAATAGTTTTGGGGAGAAATTGAAGATAGTTTCCGGAGACATTAAGTAACTTAAGCTTGGAGAGACATCCAATGGAGTTTGGTAGAGTTTTGAGTTGATTTGAGTGTAAATCCAATGCCCATAAATTTAACATCCTAGCTACTAAAGATTCCGGAATTTTCTGCGTTACAAAATTTAGTTAATAATGTTACTATAGTGTAATAAAATGAATTGTAATTGTTACTCAAGGACCATGATAATTCACAATGTAATACAATCAAAAAATGTTATTTTAAAAACTAGTGTATTTCAATAGTAAAAATTGGTTTGTTTATGGGACAATTACAAAGCTACACATTTTGAATTGTATTTTCCAAAA